>CM043019.1:67342923-67365932 GCA_023690525.1 Holotrichia oblita
TTTTTCAATTCTCTATCAAATTTTGAGTACATTTCATGTACCATGTCCTATACCAAAAATTAATAGTTTTTGAGATAGGTATTTCAATTTTTTCAATTTTTCTAGAAAAAGACAGTCCCAAATAAATTACGATATTGCTAGAAAAAAAACACTTAAATGACTTGAAATTGACTTAAAATTTGACGTGGGGAATTGCAAGACATCACTAAAGTGTAGCGTCCTTTAAAATATTAAATTTTTATACAGGGCGTTTTCCACATACCACTCAATTCCAACAATTTCCAACAATTATAACTCGCTTATTTCAAATACAATACCCTGTATATTATATCAGGTTTCAATTCCTATCTTCCCCTTCTACATCCCCAAAACTGCTAATCAAAACTCTTCGCGCCAAACCCTGTATAACAGGAAGAGTGTTTCAACATATTTCTGCTTTATACTAGTATTGATTTTTCTACAGTATCGTCTTATAACTCCTCGTTTTAAATATAAATAATATTTTAATCCAACCAGTGACCTTTCAAATATAAATCAAATGTATAAATGTGTTTTGCAATATTGACATTTTTTCATTAGGTACAAAGAAGAATTATTAATGAAAACTACATAATTCTCCAAGAGTGTTATGTGAGAAGTGTTTTGACTTTTATACACCTAATGATTTAAACAACAATCGAAGAGTTGCTTCTACTAGAGAGATCCCTATTAAATGTCCGATAAAGTGTGATTAATAGTATCAATTAAAGAAAGAAATATATAATTTCCGAATGTTTTATGAAAAATCCAATCAATATTCCACGTCAAGTTGTTTTTTCCTCAATTACTCACTAATTATGCTAACCACCTGCGTTTCAAAAACACCTTGTAATAGCGTAATTGCAGACGTTCGTATCTCAGTAAGTTATAAATATTTGCGTCAGAGCGTAATTCCACAAACAAAAACCGCGCCGATGGTCAATCAAGTGAGCACAGACATAGTGTGGAAGGTGAATATAAGAAACGCAAGAGTACTGAGAAAGGATGCTGGAGTCGATTCCCGCGAGAAACGGACGACTATAAGCGAAATATATCGACAGATAATCCATAGACGTGCAGTGTACACATATGTGAAAGAAATGCCGCATTCGATTAGTGTCAGAGGCCGGAAAGCATTACCACCACGGTACTGTTCTATAGAACATTGTGCTAGGATAACTGTGTTCCTCACTGGTAGAAAATAATAGGCCTCCTTAAATTATATCTAAGGCTTCCACGGTCTCTATTATGAGGGCTTCCGGGTTTTGACTGCGTCATACCAATATATGTACATATACATATGTATAACATATAATAATAAATTAAAATAAACTAATAAATTAATATAAACTAAATACAGAATAAAGTAATAATCATAATAGCGGTAAATATGATTGGTTGGTGTTGTATTTGGGATCAAAGAAACGAAATTTGTTGGATGCGTTCTAGCAGCGGAAGATAATGCTTTAAACATTACTTATAACGCACATATACATTATCTTACACATAGAACTGCCTAGTATGATACTGTTAAATAATAACGCTTATTTATGAAGGATTGCTCAATACGTACATATTTATGTATGTATGCTATGGGGAAAAGCTAATACAAAGTACTACAAAGACGTTATCGTCAGAAATGGTTCGGTGACGTACAGAGAAGAATTGTTGAGTAGTATTTAATTTGTTCTTCTATATTAGCGTTTGTATGACGATGCATTCTTACATTCTTTTTAAAAGACCAGGCAAACTTATTAGTTTTACTAGATCAGATCCATTTTGTGTTGTCTAACTATTAAGTCAGGGGACTTTTTTATTGTAACTGGTTATCAAGGATAAACAGAAAAAGTAATATGAATCTCAGACTGATTCCCGCGCCTGCTCTGAAACTATTAAGTTAATTCGAACCCTTTGGGTGGGTCAGCTTGGTCCAAACTCGAAGAGTTTAGGTGGGGGCTACTGGTTAAATTTATATTTACTGTATTATATATCTAAAAAATATCTTTCAAAAGTCCAATTAATCTGAAGCTATTAAAAGTATTCCTGTAATTTCCAAATTTGTATCTATAGTTTGTCTCTTAGACGATGTGAAACGTGGGTACTTAGTTACTGCATACTCCTTATATGTATTTAGAAGTTGCTATTACAAGTAGTAGTCTAATTAAGGGATAAGTTACAACAAAGGCTAAACGTTCTGGTTAAAATCCAAGAACAATCAAATAATGTTTGTTTGTTTGTTTTATCACTGGCAGTGAGTCAGGTTATTCCATCATCCTTTTAGCACTGCGGCCTATGGTTAATTGCATTATTCCGTATCTAGTGAATTTCTTTATATATGCTAGGTTTAGTAGCTTGTGTGGTAAATCCTTTTCCGGCAGTTCTGTCAGTGGATATTCCAATGCAACGCATTCAAATATAATGTTGCAAGCTGTCTCCTCCTCCATATTGCATAGTTTACAAATAGGCTCATCTTTATAGATGCCAATCCTGTGTAGGTAGTTCCTTAGACAGCCGTGTACGGTTAACAGACTAATCACTGTTCTAAGCTGTGGTCGGTAGAGAGCCAGCAACCCCTGAACCTGCTCTTGAACGTTCTTCCAGTGCAGCTGGTGTACTTTTATAATCCACTCAGTCACTGCGCCCCGTATTGCAGTTTTGGTTATTGCCAAACTCGGTTCAAGTCTAATGAATTTTGTTTCAGCACCCTTCCTTGCCAGCTTGTTTACTATTTCGTTACCCGGTATGCCCTTATGCTCCGGTACCCACCAAAATGATTTTGTTGCGTAAGGCCAAGGTTTTTAGATTTTCCAGGCAGTCCCAAACTAGTTTCGAGGGTTATCTGATGGGATACTAATGTCTTTAAGGCCGCCTGGATATCCGACAGGATATGAATCACCTGGCCTTTAAGTGGTTCTTCCAGTAACCTTCGGGCGCAAGTTTCTATTGCTAGTATTTCTGTCTGATGTACGGTCGTATATTGTCATAATGCTATATATTCTTTATGATTTAGGATATCGCTATATACATATATCTGCTCCAGAGCTCGTAATTCTTTTTCGTCTGTCTGCATACCAGATTTGGTTTCAAATCCCAGGTTTCTGGTTTATTCTCCACTCATCTCAATCTATGACGACCTTGAAGGATGTGTTGAAGAAATGTTTGGGAATCATCGTATCACACCCCACTTCAAAGATAGAGTTTGTGATTTCGGTCTCTGTTCTGGTATGTCCCGAAAAAGTCTGGCTTCTCCAGTTTCCACCAGATTTCAGTCTATATCCCACCATACTCGTTTCTCCCTTTATATAAATATCCAAGGAGAGTAAGTTTAACACGGTTTCCATTGCGGCTGTAGGTGTGTCTTTTACGACACCAGTGATACACAGGAAAACTAACCTCTGTATCTCTGCGAGTTTTGTGATTGCTTGCCTATGTCTAATTTTAATCCGCCAAATGAGGCAACCATACGATAGCAACGGTCTTACCACTGCGATATATAACCACCGTCATACGTAGCTTTAATCACCATGTTTCCCAAGTGTCCTGCAGGTGGTCATTATTGTCCATTTACACTTGTCTGTCATCTGTTCAAGATGTTGATTTCATGTTTCCAAGTGCTCCTTCCATGTCTATAAATGCCACTAGTGTAATCTCTTGATTGTCGATAGATGGTTTTACTCGTGATACGACTTGTGATTTTCTTGACTGATAGGCATGTTGAATAGGGTGTAGTGACGTCTGAGCCTATAGTTTTCCTTCATGTATTCCTGTATTCATGTATCCTTCCAGCAGTTTTTCTATAGTTTTCAGTATAAATGATGATAATAATGAGTATAATGAGTCGGTATCCTTTAGTCTCACTACAATGACACCTTCAATGACGTTGATCCTAAAATATTTGAGTTTGAAGCTAGTTGTAGTGACTTAAATTCATGACTTCGCTACCGTTGTGACATTTTCGATTTTCTTTAACAATAAACAACATGTAACTATATTGTATGAGTATAAAGAAAAATATAAGCTGCAATAAAAAGGGTTAGTGATAGTTCTACTATGTTATGAAATTAACTGAAGTGAAACGCAGAAAGAAATATTTACATTATGTCTGATGAAGTTTGAGCTACTCTCAAGGAAGAATTTCATGCGGATCTAAACATAGAATTTGAGTTGGAATTACATACTAGATTCAGATATTAAGGTCGTTATAGAATTGTCTTGCAGCTTAGACAAAACGCATATCATGAATTTTTTGAGGTAATTGGTTACTCGTTCAATGTTATTATTAATAAGCTCGTATTGTAAAACCTATTGGTATGTATACATCAATGATGCTGTTAACTTAACAGCAGTGTCGATACTAAATGAGACATATAACGAACGATATAATCATTGATGTTGGCGATGCAAACACGATATACGAATTTGAGAAGCATGTTTTATCACGTGCAGCGTGAGAAAAAAAATCATAATTAATAATCGTGAAAACTGTTGATTATTTATAGAGGAATCACGGCCTTATAACATGGAGATTAGCGGCAGGTAAAAAAAAACAACAAATAAAACACTTGAGATATAAAAGGAGAAAACTTATTATTAGAATGTGCAGGCAAAATACGAATATATGTTATTGAGATCTGTAGTGTCAAAAAAAAAGTCGATTCATTATATATACTTTACGTGTAGATAGTTCAAGATTACGTCTAACATATTACAGTTTACGGTGTTATATTTATCCATATATCCTCAGTCAAATCTAATTTAAATCAGAACAGCGCAATTTTATTAAATAACCTAGTTCGTATAAAGTTTTCCAAAAATCTAATTTAAATCAGAACAGCGCAATTTTATTAAATAACCTAGTTCGTATAAAGTTTTCCAAAAAACGCTTTACTATTATTCTCTATAGAAACTGGTTTGTAATAGTCTACCATTCGCTGTTGGGAGCAAGGTGATTAACAGTCCAGCATTAAAAGGCGAGATAGTGCTGTGTAGCAAGGCTATTTTTACACATTTACGCTGACACAAGTTATACAGAAAAAAGAGTTGAAACGGTAGTCAGAAAAGTGATGCAGCTTAAGAAGCCACGGCAACCGGCACCTACCAGAAATAAAGTTTTTAGTTACTACCTTCATATCGCAGTAAATAAAATTGAATGACAATTGTTTGGATACAATGAGAATTTACAATTTACAAAGAAAATTCCGCAACAAGCTGCCAAGAACAACATGAGATTGAAGATTGCCTTTTTGAAATGGAATTGTTTTTGTAATCAGTATGATTTAAACGTTATTTTTGAAAGGTGTTAGTGTTACACTTTTTAGATCAGATCAGCTTCTTGATACTCTTAGAGAGTTAACCTGCTCATCTAATCATGTGATGTGTGAGATTCCCACTGTCCTATAATACTCTTGGGCGTAAGCATGGGCATACGCTCCGGCAGTCCGGCCGCTAACCGTCGGAATATACGGTGGGTAAGTGAGGCACCCTACGGCGCTTACCTAGAGAACTCTGCAGCTGCACTACCCCATCCTTGGTGGCCACACTCAGGGAAACGGGCGTGGCGAGAGAATTTGGCGAAGATAGTAGGGGAGGACAAAAGTCGGTTCGCCGAGGAGTAGTCCGCCCGCTGGTTGTCTGGTTGGGGAAACCTTTGGTTTCATCCTAAAACAACTCGGTGATTCTGGGACCCTACGGTTTCACTGTAGCTGCCGCGGATACTTGATCGCCGGAGGGGCGAAAGGGTTGGCGCGGTTGGCATTTTGGGGTAGGGCTTTTGCCCGGCCGTCCCCGTAGTTCAGGCTTAATTCACGGGCGGGCTGGTTGTACCTCACGGCCAGATTCCGTTTCCACGCTTGGCCGATAGTCGCCATCCGCAAGGAGGCCTAGGCCCCGTGGGATTAGATGTGAGGTAGGAGTTCGCTAAAGCGTCTCCAACGGTGACCCGTCCAACGTTGACAAGAAAACTTGTCTAACATGGGTAGCACGGGGGAGAGGAGCCCACCGATTCGCCGGGCCTCTCCGAGAGGTGTCGGTCTCGTGCGGGCAACTGGTTTCGTGCCTCTTTGTCCTGAGGAGTGTGTGCACTTTCCCTGTTTTCGCCGCATACCTAACGGTCGGTCGGCAGCTGGTGCCCCTTTGGGGTCCAGCAACCACTTTCGTGTCCTATAATACTTCGGGTCGGCGTTCACCCTATAGCGTCGACCCTTAAAACTCTGCGGCTGCACTACCTAATCCCTGGTTTCATAGTTCCAGGGCAACGGGCGTGGCGGGTGTAGACTTCGTATATAGGGGATGATGCTTGGGCGTAGGCATGGGCATACGCTCCGGTGTCCGGCCGCTAACCGTCGGAATATACGGTGCGTAAGTGAGGCACCCTACGGCGCTTACCTAGAGAACTCTGCAGCTGCACTACCCCATCCTTGGTGGCCACACTCAGGGAAACGGGCGTGGCGAGAGAATTTGGCGAAGATAGTAGGGGAGGATAAAAGTCGGTTCGCCGAGGAGTAGTCCGCCCGCTGGTTGCCCGGCCGTCCCCGTAGTTCAGGCTTAATTCACGGGCGGGCTGGTTGTACCTCACGGCCAGATTCCGTTTCCCACGCTTGGCTGATAGTTGCCATCCGCAAGAAGGCATAGGCCCCGTGGGGTTAGATGTGAGGTAGGAGTTCGCTAAAGCGTCTCCAACGGTGACCCGTCCAACGTTGACAAGAAAACTTGTCTAACGTGGGTAGCACGGGGGAGAGGAGCCCACCAGTTCGCCGGGCCTCTCCGTGAGGTGTCGGTCTCGTGCGGGCAACTGGTTTCGAGCCTCTTTGTCCTGAGGAGTGTGTGCACTTTCCCTGAAGCCGCATACCTAACGGTCGGTCGGCAGCTGGGTGCCCCTTTGTGGTCCAGTAACCACTTACGTGTCCTACTCCGGGTCGGCGTGCAGCCTATAGCGTCGACCCTTAAAACTCTGCGGCTGCACTACCCAATCCCTGATTCATAGTTTCAGGGCAACGGGCGTGGCGGGAGTAGACTTCGTATATAGGGGAGGATGCTTGGGCGTAGGCATCAGCATACGCTCCGGTGTCCGGCCGCTAACCGTCGGAATATACGGTGGGTAAGTGAGTTACCCTACGGCGCTTACCTAGAGAACTCTGCAGCTGCACTACCCCATCCTTGGTGGCCACACTCAGGGAAACGGACGTGCCGAGAGAATTTGGCGAAGATAGTAGGGGAGGGCAAAAGTTGGTTCGCCGAGGAGTAGTCCGCCCGCTGGTTGTCTGGTTGGAGAAACCTTTGGTTTCATCCTAAAACAACTCAGTGATTCTGGGACCCTACGGTTTCACTGTAGCTGCCGCGGATACTTGATCGCCGGAGGGGCGAAAGAGTTGGCGCGGTTGGCATTTTGGGGTAGGGCTTTTGCCCGGCCGTCTCCGTAGTTCAGGCTTAATTCACGAGCGGGCTGGTTGTACCTCACGGCCAGATTACGTTTCCCACGCTTGGCCGATAGTAGCCATCCGCAAGGAGGCCTAGGCCCCTTGGGGTTAGATGTGAGGTAGGAGTTCGCTAAAGCGTATCCAACGGTGACCCGTCCAACGTTGACAAGAAAACTTGTCTAACATGGATAGCACGGGGAAGTGCAGTCCACCGGTTCGCCAGGCCTCTCTGCGAGGTGTCGGTCTCGTGCGGGCAACTGGTTTCGTACCTCTTTGTCCTGAGGAGTGTGTGCATTTTCCGTGACGCCGCATACCTAACGGTCGGTCGGCAGCTGGGTGCCCATTTGGGGTCCAGCAACCACATTCGTGTCCTATAATACTATTTTGATTTTTCGACAAGTTGTGAGATTTTTTGGCAAAGTATATATGAGTCAAATCCATGTAGATCTCACGTTTTTCTTCTAAAAATGAAAATTCTCTTTTGAGATAATCGACACGACTAATTCGTTTCATGTCGCAATTTGTTTGACTTACACAGTACTGACTTTGCGTAGGTAAGTTTGGGCAACTACTTACACCTCTGCAAACCATGAACTGTAGCTAATAAAGCATTAATCTGAGTTCTGAAAATTCAAATTTTAAAATTTATTATTTTATAGTAGCGTAAAAATAAATTCTAGACCAGTAACACCTTTTATATATTCCGGTGCGGTACAGTATACACTACTGTACTTCTATGTTGATTTTGAAGTATTAATCAGACGAAATAAAGGTATCAAACATTGTAGAAAGTATAAAGTTCATGTGCTTGAGACTTTATGAAAAGATGCCTGGCTTGCTTATGTGATCTAAATAATCAATCACTGTGTTTTTGGCAATGCGCGCAACATTTTTTCGTTAAAAAAATATTTACATTCTTTTTGGTAGTTCTGTTGAGACTTTGTAAGAAGATTTTTTTATAAAAATTATCTTCAGCTACTTGACGAAGCTCAGGGGGTGTCTAATTAAATTTGTGATCAATTTTAATAATTACGAAATGATAATTGATTCTTGTTTTAGTCTTCAAATTACGTGAATTATGAACACCGCCGATTTTTAAAATTTTTTAAATGTCAATCTAAAAATCAATGTAACTAACACCAAAAACAGTAAATTTCTATAGTTTGCGAATCAAACATGTCAATTTTTTACAGCTTTTAGAAATTTGCTCTTTGACTCGTCTTCCAAATTTGAACTCGTGCGCAAAATCATACATACATATAACGCTTATAACACTTGCATTCTAATATACTACTCTGACAAATGGCTGTGACAAAGTTCGTAGATATACAAAATGTTTATGGTATATAATTTTTGGAAACAACACGTTATTCTGAATAGTATTTTAAAGATTTTGAATGAGCATAGAGGGAAGAAAGTAAGATAAAAATGTAATGCAAAAATTGAAGTTGTGAGTAAATTATTGCGATGATCAAATTTCGTATATGTGGTAGAATCGACGATGAGTGATTAAGAAACCATTTAACCTGTAAATATGTAAAAATATTGTGACATAACGATAATTGACTATAATTTACCATTAGTCTTATTTCTGTTCTAATATAATGGGTAATTTATTTTTAACGACTGCAATTTAAAGTAGAGAGTACAACCGTAATAAGTAATAAGTCATAAAATGGAATACACGACATGAAATCTACTGTTTTAAAAGTATTTTGAAAAAGTAAATATTTATCTTTCATAACTTTATTTTTATCATTACACGACTGTAATTTATTTCTCCGTGTGAAAGTATAATTACGTAGGTCTACGTGTGACTCTAGTTAACCTTTATCTACCGCATCCGTGATGTAGGTACACCACAAACTTCCTTATTTTCTACTGGTGATAAAACTCGCAAAAATATATAATACATAATTAGCGTTCTCGTTTATGTATAGCTAGACGTAAATAAAAAAAAACACACGCGTACCGTACACGAGCCAAAATGCCGTCGCCTACAACTTTCTAAATAACTATTTCCACAGAAAATTATTGTTGTAAGTTATTTGAAATTTAATTACCTATAATACATTGGTATTCAGTTGTTTGCGTTTTTCAAGTAACACGTACGTATACATACGAGGGTGATCTGAAATGTTTCCGAAATCGATAAGAAAAGCATCAAAATATACACCAATAGGTGTCGTTTTTTATTTTTATTTTTCAACGTAGTCTCCTCGAAGATTAATACACTTTTTTAAACGATGCTCCATTCTCTTTATACCGTTGGCAAAGTAGGATGCTTCGAGGTCTGCAAAATAATTACCTGGAGCGGCGATGACCTCCCCATTTGAAGCAAATCTCTTTCCTGCCAGCGATTTTTTCAGGTTTGAGAAGAGGAAAAAGTCACTGGGGGTTAGCTCCAGCGAATATGGAGGACGAGGGACTAATTCGTAGCGCAACTCATTCAATTTGGACACGACGATGCGGGATGAATGAGCCGGTACATTGTCGTGGTAGAAAAGCACTTTTTTTTTCTGCAAACGAGGCCGTTTCTCCTAAGATACCTCATCGGATCGCGTGAATAAATCGCTGTAGTATTGCCCCGTGATCGTCCTCTCCTTCTGCAGATAGCCGATCAGGATCACACCTTGGGAATCCCAAAAAAATGGTCGCCATGACCTTTCCGACCGATGGAACGGTCTTTGCTTTCTTCTGAGCTGATTCTCCCGGAAAAGTCCACTGGTGCGAGATCGCCTGACTTGCTACATAGAACACACTCTTAAGCAACAACTACTAACAGTAGACGTCTAAAATTTTTACAGTTGCTATAATAAAGGTTGCCCTTGCCGACCACTTCAACCTTCGGGCGCTGTCTTTTGCCGATTCCGGAAACATTTCAGGTCACCCTCGTATGTAATTAAATAGTTTCAATTTTGTTTTCAATAGAATACATAAATATGAGTTTAATCAATAGTATAATAATTAAAGTCTAGTTAATTAACGTTGTAATTAATTTTTTATTATAGGAAAGAATATAAACGTGTAAATATAATATGTTCTAGTACTTTACCGATAGCAGCTGTACAAAAGAAATTAGTCTACCGGGTGTCAACGAGATCATGTATCCGTCCGCCATTTATTCATTAGTTAAAATAAAACTTTGAAATTCGGACCGTATATATGAGTGATTGGTGGGCTTCTTCAGGTGCACTCAGTTTTTCTATAGCACTTCCGGTCAAACCGGAAGTGATGTTAATTTTGAATTTTTAAATACAACATGTATTATTTCTGTTCATATTCTGTTTCCTCTAAAAATTTTCCATCTAGTGCAGGTCAACTTTTGACATTTCTGTCAAAGATGGCGGTATCTGTTAAATTTATCCATTAAAGTGAAACTGCTTCGCAGCAATTGTCGAAATGTAACGACCATCAAAGTTAGCTTTGAAAACAATTAAGAAACGTATTTTTCGCATTTACACGCATTGGCGAAGGAAACATGTACTTCACGTTGAAATTACTAAAGAAAATAAGATTTTCTTTTTTTTTCATTTTCAACTGACAGGTACTCGTTTTTTAAAACAGTAACACCTATTTTTTATTACAGTGCCATATTGGCATAATTTTTAGCTTTCAAATGATATAAAATATGCTGTGGTTTAGTGGTAGACAGGTAGTACAAAATATAAATGTTTTAAAAATAGTCTAATTCCAAAGAACCAGAACAATTACATTTCAAATGAAAAAACACAGTTTCCTTCGCCAATGCGTGTAAATGTGAAAAATACGTTTGTTAATTGTATTCAAAGCTAACTTTGATGGTTGTTACATTTCGACAATTGCTGCGAAGCAGTTTCACTTTAATGGATAAATTTAACAGATACCGCCATCTTTGACAGAAATGTCGAAAGTTGACCTGCACTAGATGGTAAATTTTTAGAAGAAACAGAATATGAACAGAAATAATACATGTTGTATTTAAAAATTCAAAATTAACGTCACTTCCGGGTTGACCGGAAGTGCTATAGGAAAACTGAGTCCACCTGAAGAAGCCCACCAATCACTTATATATACGGTCCGAATTTCAAAGTTTTATTTTAACTAATAAATAAATGGTGGGCTGATACATGATCTCGTTGACACCCGATATAGTTAATATAGACCAATGCTTCATCTCATCCCGAAAATACGCATAGGTCAACCAATTATTGAATACGATATGAAGTGGAATAGTTATATGTATGTTTATTAAGTTCAGAAATAATTTTCTAGATATTTTACTAAATATATTTTGAATTTCTTTTTCGTCAACTGGTCAAAAAAAAACTACGATTAAACGAGAACTTACGATTAAAGTCGTAAAATTATCGAAACTATATGTCACTCTATGAAGATCATACGTATAATTAATTATTAATCGCACTGAAATTACTATAAAAAATTTCCACCAAAACGACAGAGTCATTAACATAAGAATTCGAAAAGTTATCGAGTATCAACCCGCATTTTTACCGTTGCCAAATTCAAGATTAATGATATTTCAAGCCTTAACAGTTTGTTATTATAAAATTTCTCTTTATCTGCTCGCAAGTGCTTGTTCATCCACTGAATTTAGAGCTGTATTCATATTACAGAAGCAGATTATCAAGGCTATGTTGGGTGTTGGGCAAATGACATTCTGTAGAACTTTTTTTCAGTACATATTTGAAAATAAATATTACCCTTCACCTATGTATGTATATATTTATGAGTCTACAATATTGTACGATCGTTGCTTAAAATTGTTTACTCAAACATTTAAAATTAATTAGTGATTATAAAATATTAAGAAATAAAATTCGAAAGTTTTTGTTGGAGCAATGGTTTTATACTTTTGTGAAGCTTGCGCCGGCGAGTACTGTCTAGCGTTTATTTGTTTCTACTAATTTCTGTTATAATTAAAGTTATTATCTTAAGTGTTATCTTTGGTGTACGTAAGATCGCAACTTTTTTTGACGTTGTAAATATTCCTTTTAACAAAAAGTAAACAACTAAAAACAAACTTAAATTTTTTTCCCCAGACATTAAATCAATTTTAACGATTTTAACTTCGAAAATACTCTTTTACAATTTTTTCAATAAATAATAATATCAAATTCACCATGATGATAATTTGGAAACAGAAATATTGTTAATTTGTATCTATCCAAGGTGTCTATATAACTCTTGTCTGGTGTCACTATTGACACGTTAAAAGGCATTATAATAGCTGTTTGGACAGGTACCATCTAAATTTTTTCTAAAAGGACCAGCAAAATCATCATCTCTCTCAAAACATTGTCACCACTTTCTAATACCGTAAATAAGTCTCCGGCTGGACTTTAGTTTACTGTTATAGAAAACCATCATGCCCCTTCCCTCTCCACCCCCATATTTCAGAGCCATTTATACGAAGAGTTTTGAAATTTGCTTAGAAGAGAATACAGAATTTATATCAATAAATAATAATGAAACAATAATTTGGGAATAAGCATAATACAATATTTGATTGTGTGTGTTTGATTTTGTAGTAAGTAATTAAAAGATGTAGATTTTATGGTATTTTATAGAGGCATTTACAATATTACTACTAGATTTGAAAATATGTATACTAAGTAGGCTTCTATTTACTATAGTATACAAAAATTTTGCAGCTTAGAAAGTTGCATCATCTATTAGAATTTATCGCAAATAAAATAGCCACTACACATGATAACCTGCGATAACAATTTTATATTTATAATTTTATAATATTTACTAATATCACAAACAAATACAGATCTAGAAAGCTATAGGAAAGATTTCGGTATGTATACAAACATCAACTGCTATGTATGTAGCTACAGCAAAACAAGAACGTTATGCCGCTATCGGATTTTCGTTAGTGGAATTGTCGTGCGTCATTTATTATTGCACCAAGAACATTCTATACACGTTTTCGCGGCCTGCTGATTTGTGGCCGCGCGCCAAGCGACCGTGGGAACACACGAGTCTCTGCGCGTGGCCGTGAGATGCTCAGGTAGATATCGAGGTGAGGCCGCCGTACGCCGCCAGCCGCTCGCTTACTCGACTCGGTCACCCGGAGGTAGGTGGGTCGACTCGACCCAAGTCGAGGAGAGAGCCATTCCACCGCAGAACGTCACGGATAATAAGCTCCATTGTTGTTTTTATTCTCTCCTCGTCGTCGTCGATTGTAGTCGTCTTTTTTCTTCATCTGCTTCTCCTCTTATTCATGACTGATGCTGGCCGAACGACGCCGCGGTTAACTTTTAGTTTCTCGCGCCTGGGTTTTCAGACCGACAACAAAGACCAACGTATTGGAATTTTTGCGGTTGAGACATAGCCGTAGCATAGGGGGAAAGGAATATTATTGTCGGTTACAAAGATTGCTTGCCATATTTCTTTAATGTCATGTGTAAAATATGTTAACTTATTACTTACAACGCTACGTTGTTTGACTAAATTACTAACAAATATAATTTGTCCTAATAAATTTTTGTTTGTATAATGAACGCACTACGCAATGAGACAATAAGTTATTGTTGAATATATAAGTGCATGCTGATAATTGGAAAATATGGTCGGGCAAAATAACTTCAAACGACCGGTCAACGGTGTAATAGGAATATCATTTTTTCTACTGCGTTATCGCTGATTTTAGTTTCTTGACGGTATCGTATTGTTTATTCTTGGTATAGACCTTTGTTGCCAATATTACCCAAAAGATTTTCGATGGGATTCAGATCGGGCAGACGAACATTTGATTTTGTTTCGATAAAACCACTTCTTTGTTTGTCTGGAATTATGGATAGCTGCATTATGATACTGGAATATCCAGTCTTGCGTCAATTGTTCACCAAAGTCCATCAGAAACATTTCTAGAAGTTCTATATAAGAATTAGAATTCATTCGCCTACAAATACAACATATAAGGGCTTTACTCTTATGGAGAAAGGTTGCTCAAGCAATTATATTACCGCCGCCAAGAAGTCGGCGCATTGCAACTTCAGTGTCGTTGCGCAAATCGTGCCAATGATATTTGAAATCATCAGATCCATCCAAGTTAAATATCTTCTCGTCAGAAAATATGAGGTTCTTCTACTCATGATCCCATCTCATATTATCTTGAGGGTAAAACCTTATTTTGGCATCGAAAACGATTTCTGTAGATTAAAATTTGTTCTACACGTCTGTTAGTTACTGATAAATTTAAATTACATTTTATTTGTTCTGTGGTTACATTACCAGAAGAGGCTAACCGAAATATCGATGAGCGCCGCTTTCGATTTAGGTTTTTGATGACTAACGTGATTTTCAACATAACACTATTAGATTATGGTTCGGTCAATGCATTATGAAGCTCCAACAATTATGTTCAAAGACTGCGGAAAAACATGGCAAACAAACAAAGCAACAACACGGTAAGAAATGGAAATATGTTGGAACAAACACCTTTCAATATCTATACATCTTGAATTGAATCTTCAAAAAAGTTTTATGAAAATAAAAATTAATATATGTATTTTTTGACCTTTATGTACTTATCTTTTAATTCCTGATTTATTTCCACTTAGAAGTCAATAAAACAATAAATAATTAAATACCAATTTATTCCATAACATACAATAATATGTTTTCGTTAAATAACTTCTTCAGTGGAAGAAATTGACATTTAATATGTGTCAAATTACTAATAATATAAATATGAATTGCCATGCCTATCAACAAAATTATCTAAAAAACAAAGAATTCATTGATATATCGAATTTTAATTATATTCACAAGTAATAATGAAGGAATAATGATTTAATACAACATTAGAAATTGAAATGATTTGAATTATTCGTATATCAATCTATTTTTTGTCAAGCTCTAACAATTCTGTTCAAGGACTAGGGAAAAACATGGCAAAAAAACCTAGTCAAGAGCTTAAAATTAATAAAATCCAGGCGTGAATTAAATTATTATAAATAACGCTTAAATTATCAATATCCGTTCTAAAATTTACCGCGTGTTTTGAAAATCAAAATTATGTCGTCTATCTTTAGAGTGCTTAGACAAACCAAACAATATTTAAAGAAACGAATTTATAACCATCAATACACTGTTACACATAACGTCACCGCTGAAACTGCTTTATCTATGTTTTTCAAACATTTTATAGTCTTATTAACTATTGATATAGTTTATGTAGTGTGAGACATTTATATATAACGCATATGGCTATTACATTGAATTCTCAGAAAGTAAAGTGTCGTCTTGTAAAATACAAGACAGTAATTTCTATAAAATTATGTTTTACATACTTTACTTTTTATGTAAACCTTCCAGAAAAAGGTTTTTGTGTGCTTGTCTCTCATCTTGCAGAAATCACAGATTTGGGGTTTGGTTGAGCGCAATTTCGGCCAAGTGATTTTCAACATAAAATTAAACTAATTTGAAACATTTTTTACTTGACTAGTAGTAGTGCGACTAGTAGTAGTATGCCGGATTTAGATTACGAAGACGCTAGAACTAAATGTGTAGCGTGCGACAACTATTTGATGTGTACCAGCAGGTAGAAGTGTGAACGCCACCTGAAAAGTATAAAACACTGTTCTACAATCTGTTGCAAAACAAACAGCAAACAACTAACATTTGATATAAGTGTTTGTTTATCCTATATAATCTATCGTTCATTTTACTAGACCATGAAGCATTTGTCTCTCCCTGGAGCAAGTATTCTGATTATATGTTACCAAGTCAGACATCAATAAGAAATGTTATGCTATCTCATATTATTATTTTATATGTAAATATAACATTTTTTGGCTTGAAGTGAAAGAAGCCTACTATGAATAATGTTTCTTAGACATTGACTAAATTCATAACTATTTTATTACTCATTTAAGGACAATAGTGTATTAAAGCTTTTATATCACAAATAAAATTATCTTTTTAAATATGTACAAATATACAGGGTATTCGATTTAAAAAAATTATAAATTTTGAATTTCTCAGAAATACGTAATTCAATTGTTTTTTTCATGAACTGCATAGTAATCAGCGTTAAAAACACTAGTAATTTGCTCATTTGACCAAAACTATAGCTCCAAAAATAACGGAGATAGCAATAGTGCATCGATAACTTCGGACACGATGTATATACGGGGTGACATAGAAAAAAGTACATTGCATAGTACCACACAATAGAGGACACTAAAATAGGAAAAAAAATTCCTATGAACATGGGTCCGCAAGACCTTCGGTTAAAAGATACGGGGTGTTGAATTTTATTTCTTTTTTTGGGTTTTTTTTGAATATCTATCGTTCCAGTACAAATGCATCTGAAAGCCGACAATGCACGCTAATTAATCAAAAAATAACAATTGAATAATGTGTCATAATGACACTTGTCAAACTGATGTAATTGTTGTTTGAGGAATTTTGTGTTCGTGATTAAGTTTTTCATTGGTTTTCTCACTGATTATTCAAATTTGCTTTAAAAAATGGTTCACTACACTTTTGAAGAATACAGGGACATAATTATGTGTTACGGCGAAGCTAGATCAAATTCTTACGAAGCTCAACGTATTTATCGAGAAAGATATCCTTTAAGACAAGTTCCTAATGTTCGAACATTTATTGATGTGCATAGGCGTTTGAGAGAAGATGGCTGTTTTAGAAAACCAAAATTGAATAGTGGGGTTTCCAGAACTCGTCGCACTGTGCGAAACGAAGAAACTGTTTTACGAATGGTAGAAAATAATCCAAGAACAAGTACCAGAAAAACAAGTTCAGCGGTACGAAACCTTAACCGTGAATCAGTTAGACAAATTTTCAAAGAACAACTTCTTCGCCCATATCATTTCCAAAAAATTCATTCACTATTGAAACATGACTTTGTTCCTCGTGTACAATTTTGCCAATGGTTGCAAAACCAAAGACAAAACATTATTTCATCAATTTTGTTTACTGACGAAGCTGGTTTTAGTCGTGATGGTATACTGAACCTACATAACATGCACCATTGGAGCGATGAAAATCCTCATCAAACTGTAATTCGAAGTCACCAATATGGGTTTTCAATTAATGTGTGGGCAGGTATAATTGACAATTATTTAATTGGCCCATTTCGATTGCCCAATCGATTGACAGGTGCACTGTATCGAAATTTCTTGGAGAATGATTTAAACACATTATTAGAGGATGTCCCATTGGCCATTACTGGCAGAATATATTACATGCATGATGGGGTGCCAGCTCACTTTTCTCGAGTGGCAAGGGAATATTTGGACAGGAGATTTGGAAATATGTGGATTGGTCGAGGGGGCCTGTACCCTGGCCAGCTCGTAGTCCCGACCTTAATCCCCTCGATTTTTCATTTTGGGGATATATGAAAAATGAAGTTTATGCTGTAGAAATACATAATGAAGAACAATTGTGGATAAGAATTATGGAATCGGCAGATAGATTTCGTAATAACTCAGGAATATTTCAAAGATGCCGTCAATCATTAAGAAGAAGTGCCAGCTCACTTTTCTCGAGTGGCAAGGGAATATTTGGACAGGAGATTTGGAAATATGGATTGGTCGAGGGGGGCCTGTACCCTGGCCAGCTCGTAGTCCCGACCTTAATCCCCTCGATTTTTCATTTTGGGGATATATGAAAAATGAAGTTTATGCTGTAGAAATACATAATGAAGAACAATTGTGGATAAGAATTATGGAATCGGCAGATAGATTTCGTAATAACCCAGGAATATTTCAAAGATGCCGTCAATCATTAAGAAGAAGAATGGAAAAATGTATTGAAGTACAAGGGCAACAATTTGAACATCTTCTAAAAACTTAATTTTTTGTTTTAATTAATCATTGTTTTTGCAAATAAATTAAAAAAAAATTCAACACCCCGTATCTTTTAACCGAAGGTCTTGCGGACCCATGTTTATAGGAACTTTTTTCTTATTTTAGTGTCCTCTATTGTGTGGCACTATGCAATGTACTTTTTTCTATGTCACCCTGTATATCTGTCTTCTTCTTTACCGTTCTAATATACGGACACCTCTGTGTGTTTCGCTTACACTACAGGTATCGCTACAGTGCAGACGCACGCATACATACCTATTGCTATGGTTTCGGCGGTTTATCGAAAGTCCACGCAAATCCCGGTTTTTCAATCGCGAGTTTAATGAGCTTTTTTCTCCCAGGTCCTTTCCCTCGTAGTATACGGCTTCCAGGATCGTGGTTATTAAAATGGTTTACAAAAAAAATATAATTTTTGTATCTCAAAATTTTAATTATTAAAAAAAAAAAAAAAAAATGAAACAAATTTTCATAAACTATGCAAGTACAAAGAAAAACAGATGCCGCTGATGAGAGATGTCAAAAAATTTTGTTTGAGTCGCGAGCAAACACTAAGCCTAATATTTGAAATTATTAAAATGACAATATAAAACTCTAAACCAAAAATAAAACAAAACTCAAAAAAAAAACTAAGCTCTCAAAAAAAAACTAAATATGTACCTAAAGTGCCGAAATAAAATTAAATACATTTCCAATACTCTTAATTTCAAATAAACTACAAAACTTACAAAACTAGATATTTAAGAGCAAAAACAATTCCTTATCTCTAATCAGAAGGATTAAATTTACCAAGAATTACCTGAATTTGTGAAGTGTACACTCACATAAAAAGCAACTAAGATCAGCAAAAGAATTTTAAATCGAATTAATAACGAAAACTAAAATACAATCAGGAAAAAAAAATTAATTAAATTATTAAATATAGCAAACTTATAACACAAATAAAAATGACTTTGCACGATCGATCTCTTTTACTCTCTATCTTAAAAAGAATCTCTCATCTACCATCCACAAAAAAATTATATCTCCCTCTCCACACCTGATCTTCATACAGAAATATTCTAACTTTAATAATATCAATATCTAATTAAATCTACGTCGTACATCGTAACAAAATACATATTCGTGGTCTGCAAAAATCCTATAACTTGACAAGTCTAAACTAAACATCAAAGAAATTTCAATTACAATAATTATTTTTCAAATAACAAAATAAATTATATTACACTGGAACCTCGCTTATCTCCGCGCTCACTTATATCCACCCTTATTCATATCCGCACTATAGCGCTCATCTATATCCGCTCGGCATCCGCCACCCGATAGTGCACGTATTCACATGAGCCATTCAGCGCGTAGCACGGCCTTTCCTCTCCGCTAACGGGATAAGAGTGAGGACCCTTCTTGAGCGCATGTAAGTGAATGTTTACGTTTCCCGACCCCGGATATAGACGAGGTTCTAGAGTATATTGATACACGCCATCTCCTGACTGAAACCAAGCACCATAAATCGTCACATACAGCGTCGCTCAGAACTCTTCACTAATATAATCCATAGCAGTATGTTATACCATTTTACGCATTTTTTGTAAATTAATTCTATGAGAGATTATCAATGTGTACATATGCAACAAGATGTAAATACGTTTCGTCTTTTGTATTTATATTGATTTGCTGAATATTTTTATTATTGCATAAATACCAAATCTTTGCTTTCATATGTTTGTTAATAAAGGTCCTCCAAAAAATCTTTAAAGAAAAAAGAAAGTTTTCGTAAACATTAACACAAAAACTAAATAACGTTAAGGCTGTGTGGCGAGTGGGGAGTAGCGCGAAATCCTCTCCATATACCGTAATGCTATTTTTTTGGAAATTTCGATGTAAGATTTTAAAAACAAAAATAAGTGATAAAAAGGAAACTGCACTAGCAACTAGCACCTTGTTGCCAAGTTACAGACGTATTTCTAATTTATAAAAGTAAAAAACAGCATTAGAAAAAATTAGTTAAGATTTGATCCAAGTTGAACATAAACTTTTCTTTCGACTAGTTTTTCTTACATTTTTAAAATACCAAATATGTCATTCGGCAACATCATGAGATTTGCTGTATCTAAATTTCGCTCCACTTAAGCTTAAGAGGTTTAAAAAAATCAAATCAAATTGCAAATGCTTAGAGGATAAAGAAATTCCACATAAACATGTAAGCGAGAAAGTAGTTAGTATGAACATCATAAATGGAAGAAATATCTTAAACAAATTTTGATTGTAACTTGCATCTAACATATAGATTCAAGTTACAATCAAAAAGACAAGAAACTAAAACTGTTTGTGTTTTATACATAGGACTCTAAGATTCCAGCGTAGCGCTTGCTGTGCCCTTAGGGGGAATCTTTGCTTTGTGAGTAGACTACCGGTTTTGATCACTCAGTAGGCTATGATTCTACAACGGTATGTTCCACGATATTTGCTTCTTCCTGTAGGAAACTCTTCATAATAAGATTTATAACTAGCTTTTGTATACCGATCAAGTAATGATTGCAGCTACAGTAGATTTGATCCTTCATTAGACGTCTTTATATGTTGAGAAAAGAGAAAATAAAAACCGAGTGTTCCAACTGCATTCATGGCAATGAAAACGAAAGATGCTCCTTAAGCTACGGTTAAGGCTAGATGTCTTTTTGTGTATTATCAAGCATTAAATCTGAATTTCTTGCTTTACCTACCACTGGTATGTGTAAATTATGAATTCTTATGTCGATTATATTACTCAGAATTCCATAGGATTCTTTACCACCAAAAATCAGGACTTACGACTTTTCAGAATATAATACAGGTAGTGTACAAATGATATTTAGAGAACATAAGACAGGTCAGTATTAATTTTAGTTGTGCTTTTTCCCATTCATTCGGCGTAAACGAGTAGTAAAGTTGGATGTTGTCCGCGTAGGTAGTAAGGTGTAAGTTATTTTTTCTTGAATACTATTCTGGGAGTTCTAGCTCTAGAGAGTTTGATATGTATTTTCGAGTGATTTCGCATTTAAAATACATACCTAGATATTTGCGTCTTGCATAGCGAGTTTTCCGGCAAGTGGGAAAGTTAATTGTTCGAAAAATCGTGGACCTATGAGCACCCTTTCAATAATTTTTTGGATGAAATTTGCATCTTTCTCGCTTGCACCTGATCGTGTTACACGTTAGGTATTACTTCCGGCCATTTTAAATGATTTAAACGACGTAAAATTTAATACGTAGACACAGCGATATTATACACGTTTATCTCTACAGATACAATTATTTAATAATTTAATTTATTGTTTTTGTTTTGCGTTGTACGTGCAGCATATAATTTCCAATAAATATACATCATCGGTGTTATTTTGTTTCTTTTTTGTACCTAATGGGCCGGCAGTCAAAATAATATGAGACTGGAATTTGCCAAAATACATCTTGAGTTGTTATTGTTGTAGAATAAACAATTCTAAAATTATTGTAGATAAAGTGATTTGTATAAATTTCCACATTAGCAATAAATTATCAATTATATTTTTAGTTGTTCTTTTTTTTTAGTTTCGAACGCTGGATATTAACATTTTATCTGGTACAACACAGCCGTCAGCCATCCAAGTGCAACTTCCGCAACATAACATTGACTGATTTCAATAGTGCGGGAATTACCTGATATTTACCTGGTATATGCTTCGCGCGTATTGTTCTTGACATACAGGAACACGTTGGCGCTATTGTCTACAGGAGGCACGTGTAAGTACGGAATGATCTATGACTAACTGTCACACACGCGATGATAAAAATAAACATTCCGTTTGAATTGCCGCAGTATTGTCCTTGCTGCAAGTGATTATATACTTGGAAACTGGTTCTATTTTAAAGCATTACTCTTCACCTATGTAATACATATTTTAAACCTTTGTAACGTTGAAAGTACTGCATGTTTGCGTAATTATTAATATAATATTAATAGTAGTTTAACGAGAATCCTCTAATTAGATAAGTGATCGTTATCTGATTTTGATTCTTTCCACTCGTTTAAATGAACATAGTCAAAATTTAATAACACGTATTGTTAATTGTATTTATAAACACCTTGTTTTCTACAATACGCTTTATATGTTATTTTAAACCAACATGAAAGAGACAGATATAAGTGTTAATAATTATTGAGATAGAAAGCAAATTGTAAAAGTTACAAAGTACAACAACCGACAAACATGAAAACCAATAAGCTAAATTGATTTTAGCAATTTAAATAAATTATAGTTGCTTTTTATAACGCTGCTTTTAACAATTTCAAATGCAACACATCAATATAAAAATCCGAAGACACAGCTAAATTTTTAAGGTGCCAACCGGCAACTGGAACTGTTTTAAAGCATCAAAAAGTACGCAATGTCTTTGCAGACAAACAATAATCTGGATAAAAAATTAATAAATTAAGTTGATCATACAAGACAATTACCGAACGATTATGAAATATTGCACATTTTTGCAAATCCAGTATAGAATATTATGGCAATCATAACATGTTATGTTGTCTGAATAATACTAACAACAACAGATTTGTTAACCAACTATGAACTATGTTGTCGGTTGACAACGACCCATGGGGCCTTGGGTACAAGATCGTCATGCAGAAGCTTACAACGAAGACGGCGAATCCAGTCCTCGAACGAGATCGGATGCGGAACATTGTTGACACGTTGTTCCCTACCCATCC
>CM043019.1:67366432-67765595 GCA_023690525.1 Holotrichia oblita
GTGTCGGGCGTTAAGTCATTACCTATCTTCGTGTTGGTAGATCTCCTATATTCATCCCATCTAGGGCACTCAAAAATGGTGTGCTCCGCCGTGTCCACACTTCCACAATACATACACACGTCAGTGTCATCCCGATTGATTCGCTTTTGCGAAGAATCTGTACACACCATGCGCTGTCAGTGCTTGCGTCAGATAATAGTCCATTCTCCGGTGTTTGCAGTTGATCCATGTCGTTATATCCGGGATCAGCCTCCTTGTCCATTGGGCCTTTTCTTGTTCGTCCGTCCATCTATTTTGCCAGGCGCGCAGTGAACCCTCTCTTGCCTGTTTCCTTGTAAGTTTCTGGTCGTATTCATGCCTGTGCTCGTACAGGTAGCACCTTTCGAGAACCAACAAGTCTATAGGTATTTCACCAGTAATCACTTGCGGTGCCATCCCAGACACCGTTCTATACGCGGACGCTACTCGTAACAACATACTTCTTTGGAGCCGTTGCAATTGCGCATTATACTTACGAACGCCGATCAGTCGCCCCCATATCGGGGCCCCGTAAAGTACCATATTTTGCATGGCGCTGCACAGAACACATCGCTTGCAGCTGCCTGGCCCACCAACATTAGGCATTAGTCTAGTCAGCCTGGACAACTTCTTCTCTGTCTTGGCGACTATCTTCACTATGTGCTGCTTGAAATTTAGCTTGTCGTCCATAATCACTCCCAAATAGGTAACAAATCTAGCTGGAGTTATTCTTACTCCTTCCAGGTTAAAAAAGATATGGTCCCTTTTCCGGCCGCCTCTTATTATTACGGCTTTCGTTTTTTTCTGGTGCAAGGATCAGTTTGTGTTCCTTAGTCCACATATTGATTTGTTTCAAGCATAGGTTTGCTCTTTCCATCAGTGCGCTCTCGTTTCCCGCTCCCACTAGCAATGCTAGATCGTCTGCAAAGGTTATAGTTGTAGCATCTCTCGTAAGTTCGGGGCTGAGTACGTCATCGTACAGCAGGTTCCACAACGTCGGTCCAAGAACTGATCCCTGCGGAACTCCCGATCTGGTTTCCATTATTTCCCCCTTCGCCAGTACTATTCTTCTATTGGTCAGATAGCTGGTTATGACATTGATAAGATATGTCGAGACTCCCCTTTCCCGTAGTTTTCTGATAATCAGTTTGTGAGAGGCCAGATTAAAGGCATTCCTGATGTCAACAGTGATCAGTACGCACCATCTGCTATTGTACTCGTTAACCATTTCTAATACTGTGTTAATAGCATCGATTGTGGACTTACCCTTTCGAAAACCGTACTGATGTGGGTGCAGGCCTCCTTCTCATCAAGCTCTTTATGCAGTCTATTCCTAACAAGCGCCTCCAACAGTTTACTTAATGTATTCAGCATACAGGTAGGTCTGTACGAGCTCCCCAGCTCCGAGGGCTTACCACCTTTTGGGATTAGGGCAACTCTAGCCACCTTCCAACTATCAGGAAATTCCTGCCTTTCCATTAGGTTGTTCATAAGTCGCAGAACGAACTCCGGTGCAATACTGGCTACCTCCTTTACTGCTTCTGGTGGTAGCTTGTCCAGCCCAGGAGCTTTACCAGGTTTCATGCTTAATTTCGCGCACTCTAGTTCGTCCGCAGTAAAAGGGGGGACATTTTTAACCGGGGCCACCAATCCTAACTTCTCTAAAGATGGTGGAAAGAGGACACGTAAAGTGGTTGCTGGACCCCAAAGGGGCACCAGCTGCCGACCGACCGTTAGGTATGCGGCAATCAGGGAAGGTGCACACACTCCTCAGGACAAAGAGGCACGCAACCACTTGCCCGCACGAGACCGACACCTCGCGGAGAGGCCCGGCGAACCGGTGGGCTCCTCCCCCCGTGCTACCCATGTTAGACAAGTTTTCTTGTCAACGTTGGACGGGTCACCGTTGGAGACCCTTTAGCGAACTCCTACCTCACATCTAATCCCACGGGGCCTAGGCCTCCTTGCGGATGGCTACTATCGGCCAAGCGTGGGAAACGGAATCTGGCCGTGAGGTACAACCAGCCCGCCTGTGAATTAAGCCTGAACTACGAGGACGGCCGGGCAAAAGCCCTACCCCAAAATGCCAACCGCGCCAACCCTTTCGCCCCTCCGGCGATCAAGTATCCGCGGCAGCTACAGTGAAACCGTAGGGTCCCAGAATCACCGAGTTGTTTTAGGATGAAACCGAAGGTTTCCCAACCAGACAACCAGCGGGCGGACTACTCCTCGGCGAACCGACTTTTATCCTCCCCTACTATCTTCGCCAAATTCTCTCGCCACGCCCGTTTCCCTGAGTGTGGCCACCAAGGATGGGGTAGTGCAGCTGCAGAGTTCTCTAGGTAAGCGCCGTAGGGTGCCTCACTTACCCACCGTATATTCCGACGGTTAGCGGCCGGACACCGGAGCGTATGCCCATGCCTACGCCCAAGCATCCTTCCCTATATACGAAGTCTACTCCCGCCACGCCCGTTACCCTGGAACTATGAGACCAGGGATTGGGTAGTGCAGCCGCAGAGTTTTAAGGGTCGACGCTATAGGGTGAACGCCGACCCGAAAGGGTGAACGCCGACCCGAAGGGTGAACGCCGACCCGAAGGGTGAACGCCAACCCGAAGGGTGAACGCCGACCCGAAGGGTGAACGCCGACCCGAAGGGTGAACGCCGACCCGAAGGGTGAACGCCGACCCGAAGGGTGAACGCCGACCCGAAGGGTGAACGCCGACCCGAAGGGTGAACGCCGACCCGAAGGGTGAACGCCGACCCGAAGGGTGAACGCCGACCCGAGGTGGGAAGAGGACACCCAGTACTTGCTTTCTCTTGTCCAGACTGAGGTCATAGGGACCGAGCATACCAAATTTTTGGAAACAATCCTGTATGCATCCCCCAGATATTATTGTCAAGTTCCGCGCACAGTTCCTTCCAGCATTTGCATTTGGTGTCCCGTATGGTTTTTACAAGGTCCTTCTTACACGCCTTATAAGCCTCCCTGGCATCGTCCGCCGCTTGCCTGTTTACCCCCTGCGATCTTGCTGCTCTAGTTAGGTTTCTTCTAAGCTTATTACATTGTTTACGTTTACTATCGATATTTTCATTCCACCAATATGGAGTGTTGGTGGTGTTGCTTTGCCTGCAAGTGCTCTTCCTATATGCCGCCTGAATTAGCCTCGTGCATTTATCATGTTCCTTTGCTTCTGTCTCCTCCACCATTGTCCTGATGCTACTTCTGAAGCTATTCCAGTCTACTGCTGTTATTGATTTCCCTTTCCTTACCGACTTATTTATTCTTGCTCCCCCAATCTCAAAGGAGATATAATTATGTTCAGTTAGAAAGTCTTGATCCATCACCTTCCAGTCATATATTTGCTTTGCTATTTGGTTTGTAGATAAAGTCACGTCAATTTACGACTTAGTCTGCCCTCTAACAAAAGTAGGTTCCTCGCCCGTGTTTAATACCACTATATTCAAAGCGTGGATCCACTCCAACCAGTATGCACCTTTCTTATCCGCTCTCGATGCTCCCCACTGGGGAGATTTCGCGTTTATATCACCTAGCACAATGGTTTGTCTTTTGTCAATTCGGTTCATTATGTTGTCCACCTCCAGCTCATATTGGTGCATCTCGATGTTAGGTGACACGTAGCAGCATACAATATCGTAGGTCCTTAGTTCCAGGATAAGATGTCCATCCCCAGCGCTGTGTCCAAGTACCTCGATGTTCCTACTCAATATCAAAGCAGCCACGTCGGTCCTGGTATCTTTAATCCAATTTGTACCCTTTACTCGCTTCTTATTTGGTTCGCACACGAACAGTATATCCATATCATGCTGTTTGGCTGTAGCATATGCCATATCGTGTGCTGCATACGCCCTACCCACATTAATTTGGAGTATTTTGATGGACGTTTTTAATTTCTGCTCCAGTATACTTTCCGATGTTCCCTTCCCTACGGAAGGGTTCTTCATCTAAGGTTGACCTTAACCTAGTCTGCCTTTTCTCCGGATCCGCCTTGATACTGACTTTTCTTCTTCCTCCTTCCTTCGCTAATTCCTTGGTTTTTTCGTGTATTAATTTCCTGTAGTATGGGCACCTGGTTTGATCGGCCCGATGCCCATTCTTCCTGCAGGTGAGGCAGAAGCTCTCTTCCTTGCACTCGCTAGCCCGATGGTCGCTCTTCCCACACTTTGGGCACGTTGCGGTGTTGTCCTTCTCTTGGCATTCCCATTTATGGTGCCCAAATTCCAAGCACCTGTAGCATAGAATAATATTTATTCTCTGCCTTACACGACACGGCGTCCACCCTATTCTAATTGTACCTCGTTTACACAATTCGTTAGCCCACTGTTTATTTAACACTACAGTGGCATTTTGCCCACCATATTGTGTTGGTCTTAATGACACTATTTCAATGCCCTGTAGCTGCACCGCACTTCCTACAGTTTCTTTAATGGCTTGTATTATCTCGTCTTTACCCACATCACCGTCGATGCCTGTCAGATAAACTGTATCATTTTTATTTTTAATTTCCACTTTCGTGTTCCCATTATTTTTGATTATTTCCTGCCTCAAGGCTTCAGCTTTCTCTTTTCCCCCTTGTATTTCTACCATCACGTCACCTTTGGCCGTCTTTTTGATGGCGTTAACCATAATTCCGGCTTTGTCAATGTTGATGTTACATATTAAACCACCCAATCTCTTTTAATTTATGAGAGATAGGCAAACGCCTGCGTACACCAAAGATTAGGCGGAGGCAAAACTTTTGGATACGTTGAATACGCAAGGCCTCAGATCCGCGAATAAATCTATATATTATACAGTGTCCAAATAATTAAAGTTTGATAGAACTAGTGGCCCGCACAGTGTTTTTTGTAGATATGTTAAGATACTCTCTATTGCCGAAAATGCCTTTTAGTGCTACAAAAGCTTTCTGCACTCTATTACATGCCTACACTCAGACAAGAGAATCTTTGGTTCACAAGTTAACTTTTTTAATGACTAAACAATAACAGAGAAATGGTTTTATGGAATTTTTGGGTGATTTACCAAAAGGCGCTATTATGTAAAGACTAGCTCAATTTGAATTTTGATGATTATTCTAACAAATATATTCTATCAAATACAATATGAATAAAACAAAATCAATATCTTACAGAAAATTTTTAGTGACAGAATAGGTACGGTCGTTATTGGTTGTATATAACTTAAAGATCTAGGACTGATCGCAGTAGATACCGTAGGCGTACTTTTATCTGTATGATTTCATAGCGAGTTCGTATGAACAAAACTACTTTCTTGCATAGCATTCAAATAGAAATACTTTAACGAACGTACCTAGAATCTAGAATTATCTTAGACCAACCTACGAACTAGAATGATCCGGCAAACTGTCTATTGTATTTCCGAGCCCCCTTGACATATTTGTATTGTCTAAGTCAAACGGTAATAGTTAAGAAGCCTGCATTCACCACAATAGACTTGTTTATCCTCTTAATTTGCAACTCCAAATAGGAGGGTATGTAAGGCGCTTTATTTCAAGGCAACATCCTACAATTGCCAAGACGTCATACACATGTGGGCGGGTAAGTTGCTGATATCTCCTGAAGTTATGCATGATATATGATTATTGCAGTGAGAATATCACTTTCAAAACATGTATGTCTACGATATTGTAGAAGATCTGCATTTGATGGCGGTTATACAGTCAAGTATCTTTTTTTATATGTGTGGTGGGAGCTTAGTTGCAGTGACTCCGTAAGCTGTATTACTTGTCTGACTAACACGAATTCGCTGGACCCCAAATGGGACTCAGCTGCCGACCGACTTAAATGGTATACGGCGAATTCAGGGGATGCACACACTCCCCAGGACCGAAGTCATGAGGGCGAAAACCAGCTGCCCGCACGAGACCGACACCTCTTGGAGAGGACCGGCGAACCGGTGAGCTCCTCTCCCCCGTGCTACCCATGTTAGACAAGTTCCCTTGTCAACGTTGGACGACTCACCGCTGGAGACGCTTTAGCGAACTCCTACCTCACATCTAACCCCACGGGGCATAGGCCTCCTTGCGGATAGCGACTATCGGCCAATCGTCGGGGACAGAGTCTGGCCGTGAGGTACAACCAGCCCGCCCGTGAATTAAGCCTGCGCGCGATACTCTTTCTCCCAACCGGGATAGAGATACCGCAGCAGCTATAGTGAAACCGTAGGGCCCCAGAGTCACCGAGTTGTTTTAGGATGAAACCCAGGCTTCCCCAACCTGTCTGGCTAACAGTGCAAGTTTCGCAATGTCGTTTTGTGTGTGTAAATTTTGTTCAAATGGCTTTGAGACATCATCATATCGCCTGTCATAATGCCACGGTGTTAATCACTTTGCTCCTAACAGCGAATGGTAAGTCGATCCGGATTTCAACCCTCTGGAAAAATGTCACCGTGCCTCCAGAGAATTGAAACCCAGCTCCTATCATCTTGCCACAACGATAGTCAGCTACCTCACCACTGCGGCTATCGACCCGTTTTAATTGGTATTGCTTACGTTTTTTTCCAAAGAATCCATAAAATATTGTGTCTATGGTCCACATGGAAAAACAGAAATGGAAGTAAACGTTGAATATGTTGTATATGTTTGCACTTCTGTCACATTTTCACATATTTGTGTATTAACCAAACTTCGTCGTCAAATGAAAAAACGTCGGTATAATATTTATATCTTAAGATACGTGAAAGATAGCTACTACAACATTTTTCTCTTAACTTAGACTGTTTAACAGTTTTTTATCGCCTTTAGACTACCATATTTATTTCTTACACCTCAAACTCTTTAGTTATGGCTAGTGACTGGCGTGTAAGTTTTGCTAGCCATTGGTATCGCATTGGAATATGGTTTCGTGGTTTCTTAAATAAGTTGCTGCTTAAAAAATCAACGCTGAGAGCAACCAAATTATTTTTTTAATTAGGTACCGTAAAAACACCTAACTATGGTCCAAAAATTGGTGATTTTCTCTTCATTTGCTCATACCTCAAAAATAATTGCATATATCTGCAATATATTTTATTATATGTTTAGTATAGACTATAGCAATCAAAAATAAATACTAGGAGTTCGGATTGAAATATATATTCATATGTATTTTTTTAATCCTTTTTGGACTATTGATGTATGTCATGCTTTTAACTATGTTCCAAAAAATTATTACCGATAGATTTGCTTTCTATCTAAACTTGGAACAGATTTGTACACATGTAGTGCAATAATAGACAACTTAAAAATATATTATCAAAGAAAAGTCGTTTTTATTTTGACTAGTTTTGCTTTATTTAAAAATATCTAAGTTAGTAATTAGTCCACAAATCTAAATTAATAGAAATATAAATTTCTTACGTATTAAACTAAATAAAAATTAAACCAGAATGAGATCTTTTTATAAAGTTAAACAAAAAACCAAGTAGGCAAGTAAAAACAAAATGTCTTCTCATAAAATTAAAAAAAAAACAAAAATGATTATTTGAGCTTTCCTCGTTCTAGTTCGGGAACGTTATAGAGAGCCCTTTTGGTGCTCAACTTCTTTGGTTCTTTTATTTTAAACTTTATATCGGTTTTAGAATAGAAAATGCAGTCTTCTTTCTCTGGCCACTTCCAAGCAAGGCCACATCGGGTCATACATTTTATGTACGCTTCCTCGAGTGTCGTAACTTTACCAGGCCATATCTCCCCTTCATATTCTACAACCACATAGTCATGTAGTACGTAACTGTCACATAGTAGATTCTTGTTTAATGCTGAGGATTCATTCTCTTTCTCTTCTATGTGCTCCTCTTCCTCTATGAATGGTCCAGTGGATTCATCGGATTCGACCGTTTCATATATCTCGTCCGCTGATTCGGACTCAGAGGACACTGTTTCTTTTCGCGATTTCATTTTACGGCATTTCTTCTTTATGCCACTGTTACCACATTTTGTGCCGGAAGTCGATGGCAAGGGCAGACTTCTTACCTCTTCTGAGGAGATGCTTTTTCCTGGTTTTACATTTAGGCGCTTCTTTGGACCTGCTTTTGCTTGAACCACTATTTCCTTTCTTTTGTCATTCAGAAATTGCTTAAAAGCCTCAGACACTTTTTCTTTATCCACTTGCTGGATTTGTGGCCGTACAAACGTAGGCAGCCGCTCGAGCACAGGTAATTCGTCAGTTGGATAAATTCCGGTTTTACGAAACCCAGCCTTTAGGTTGTCAGCAGATCGTGGCAAAATAGCTTCACATAGCTGTTTTAATAAAGATGGAAATACGTCTTTTGGTTTTGTAGCCAGAGTTTGTCCCTGACGTGTGGATTTCCACTGATCCAACAGTTTCCGCCAATGAATTTTCAGTGGCCTAAAATAGGCCACATCTAAGGGCTGTGTTAAATGAGTGCTATTAGGCGGCAGAGCCACAAACGCGATGTTATGCAGCTCACATGCCTTAACTACTTCGTAGCTCATGTGCGAGCTCAAATTGTCGCCTATAATGATCTTTTTCCTTCTTTTCGGCGGAGCGCAGGAAGAAGCGTTGTGAAGAACCAGTCTTCGAAACTGTTTCCGTCAAACCAGCCCGACTTTGACCTGTTGTATCTTGTATTCGGCGGCCCCCAATCGTCCACGTATCCCATAGGTGTTCCGCTCGGTAATTTACATACGGTGGTAAAATTTCTCCTGCTGCATTTCCACACATCATTATGCTAAATGCCGCTTTGGTCGAATTTTTTATCGCCTCCGGGTATTTAGAACCACGCTTAGTTAAAACTTTCTTTTTACCAGGGTCATCGACCAAATTAGTTTCATCGTAGTTGTAAATGAACTCCGGTGGAATACCATCTATTTCTCCTTTGAGATGCTCAAAATAGGAGTGGACTACTTCTTCATTTACTGCAGCTCTAACACGTTTAATGTTGCTGCATAATCGTTGGGAAAGCTCCTTTTTGTTACGTTTTAGGAAGTTAATTGCCCAAGTTCTTCCAGGAAAATTATGGTTGAATTGCATAATATCAACTCCCTTTTTGTCTAAATATGTCTTTACAATACATCTCAAATCAAAGATGGTGATAGGGAAACCGAAATTACACATTTCTGTTGCATGAGTCACGAATTGCGCCTCGTCCTCTGATGAAAATATACACTTACGACCCGGTGCTCTGATTTTTCCATTACGAATAGCTTTTAGCTTCAGAATTATGGAGCTTCTTGGTATTTTGTACTTCTCGGACGCTTCACGGTGAGTCAAAACTTTGTTTTGGATGTCATCCAAGCATAATTGTAAGTGCCGTTCAGAGTAGAGTTTGTAACTCCTCGCTCCAGGTTTTCTTCTGGAGGACATCTGGAACAAATTAAGTATGATTTCAAATATAGTCCAAAAAAACGGTTGGAACATAGTTGAAATCAAAGTACCATTTTTCATAATTTTACCTGTTGTCTCGGAAATAAACACATTTAAGAAAAAATAACACAGTATTCTTACAACCAATAACTTACCTTTACAATAGAACAGAAACCAAAGCACCCACTGTTCAACAACTATTCTATCCAAATAAAAGTTTGCAGAGTTCATTAAACGTGTAAAAACGTTTATTACTTTGAGAGTCTCTCTGTCAAAGACAAATAGCGACATCTAGTTCACGTGCGCTAAACAAATGCTCCAACCCATAAACAAAAACAAAGATGGGGCAGCATGCTGTTAGATGGCAGTACAATTTCCGAAATTTTGCGTTTGCGTAATCATAATGTTGGACCATTGTTGTCTCCTAGGACTATAGTTGCGTGATTTTACGGTATTGAGAGTAATTCTTCGCTGGTGAGCCAGAATCTTCTAGTATTTTTTTTCTTTTCAAATATCTCAAGGATTTGAAGGGTGGTTAATGTAGTTTTCAAGGATATTGCTACTTGTCTTCATAATGGAACAGGTAATTCAATTATTTTAATTTCCGATATCAATATCTAATATTACCTACAAAAAAGAGAAACATGTTTTTAATTGTCATGGATGTCTTTATCGGACCTTTATCGATATTTGTTACAGTTGTGTGTATTAAAACCTCAATTTTACTAGAAATATAAGAAACCTCTATTATCTTTAGATGCTTTGTTAAAGAAACATAAAATCAATTTTAGAAGTGCAAAACTACCCGACATAAAAATGTAGGTAATTGTGGTTATATAATCTACAGTGATGCTGTCAATTCACATAACAGAGAAGAAATGATTCAGTTAAATGTTTCGTAATTGATAAATAGTGCACTTATAGCGAATAGTATTTAGCAAGTTAAATGGAAATTAAATTTAACTTCAATATACTTTCTAGATCTATAAAAATATATGAACCATATGAATTGAACTATATGAAAAATTGAATAAGACAGAATAAGAAAGTTATATTCAGAAGTCAGTCAAGAAGCAGAAGTTGAAATACAGCGAGGAAATTCGATATCAAAAAGTTCATATTGGTAAGTAACGCACGACTATCAATCAAGCTGTGGACAAGTTTCCACATGAATCGAGCATCATGTAGTTGACGCTGGAAATCCAATACTAGCAGTAAGACTTCTTAAAAGTGCAGCGTAGTCGATATTTCTCATCGGATAGATTTCATTAACGACAAGTATAAAAAAAATTGACGTTGAACTTTCTCAATCTCGAGTTTCGAAGCGAGGAAATGCGAAACACGTATTCTAGCGTACCTATTTACTGTATGTGCATAGTTGACGGTGACTCTAGATTTTTGGCGGAGCGATTGCGATATAATGGTAGTAGTTAATTCGATTTATATTTTGTAATTTAATATTTCACACAAAACAGTATAAATAATAACAATTATTACAAAGAACTGAAAATAGTATATTTCGTTAAGTGTTAACTAAATACTCTAAAATGATTTGATTACTACTTCACTTGATAGTTTACTGAAGATAGCTTTATTTGATAAAGTTTCTTCCGATGTTTGTTTTCGTAATTGTTCTTTTCATAGTCATTAAATAGGTATATCAGATAGCAGATAAGCGTCGCGCAGAGTAATACTAATTATTGAACACTCTGTAGCTACCTTACCAGCAATTCAGTAGATTCCTGGGCTAAGGGTCAAATTGCTGCCTATACAGCTTACTTGCCTGAACGATAACATTCTGTTAGGTGATTGAGAAAGCTATAAAATGCCACGTCAACTTTATTTGTTGAAATCGAAAATTTGCTACATTGATACATATGTATATTATAGAGCTAAAAGCTAAAACTTCTTACTCTTGAAGCAAGGCGGTAAAAGCCAAAGATAAGTGATAAATATAATTCGATATAGGCGTAATCTTATACAAACAATAGCTGAAGTAAATGTTAAACCACTATTAGGTAATTAAAAATATACATATACATATGTACATAGCATATCTTTGGTGTATTCAAAGTTAAATTTAAAAATCATCATAAACACGTAACACGTCATATGTGACAAATACGTTGACAACTTCTACTAAACTGGGCTTTATTGCTATAACCGAAGTGAAATGTCATTTTTACACAGTTTATCCATTGGTGAATGAATTTAAAAGCAAATACATGTAGGCTTAAAAATGTACGGAGGCATATACAGTATATAGGTATACTCATTCATTTTTTAGCAACAATGTCTTTTTTCCTCGATACAACACGGATTTACACTTATCTTATTTTTGAAGACTATCCATATAAATATTTTATATACACGTAGAACAAGAAGATGTAACAATTCCCACTTATTTCTATCACACGCGGAAGGTTCTGTAATAATGTTATAACAATAAAAAACCACTATTACGTAAACGGGAATATAGTTACAAGATTGGACATAAACTAGATAGTATTTAATCATTTTATAAATTCTAGCCCGAATAGAAATATAGATAAAGGCTAAGCAGAGTTTTCTGTCATTGTTAGAGGTGACAGTTAACAGAAGTGACAGTGTGACCATTTTAATGAAGGGCTCCACTTTGATTAAAAGTAAAGGAGCCAGATTTGCTTGCATAAAATCAAACTTATACTAATTGTAAGTACATACTAACATACTTCATGTACTTTTCGAGAACATTGAGTTAGGTAAACCAAATTTAACTCAGGAATTACTCGGATCCAGTATTTAATATTATCGAGAATTCTGTGGTATCTTAACAATGATCAAATAGTATATTTTGTACTCGCTTATCAAAACCTTCACACACCTTCGCTTCCTTCCACATTTCAGGAAAGACAAATTGAAAAGCAGTGATAATGGATAGGCAAAAATGGTTGCGCAATCTTTGACAAGAAAACTGGGTATCGAATCAAGACCAGACGTCATCTTATTCTTTAATTTTTTTAATGCAATCGATATGTTAATCGCGTTACTGTAGCAACATTTATAACTACAATCGTTAGCAGTTGAATCTACGTATACACTACTGAATTTTTTTTAACGCATCAACAATATTGGAGGGACTGTCATAAACCTCGTTATCATAATATAGTACACTCGGTATTCTAGACGATCCACGCAAATTAGAGACAAATGACCAAAATTCTCTAGGGTTATTTGATAAGTTGTCCTGTGTATGAAGGAGATATTTGTTGTACTCACGTGAACATAGTGTCTTGATTTCAGCCCGTAAACGCCTATAGCAGTTTTGATCTTCGATTCTTCTATATGCCTTAAACCTATTGAAGTGCTTATCTTTTAGTCTAATTTTATTTATAATTTCCCGCGTAAACCATTGTGGATACTTCCTCTTAGTGTTTTTAAATTTCGGTACGTACAAGTCAAAGATACTATGCAATTTCCTATAAAATTCACCGCAAGCGCTATCTACTTCATTGAAGTCTGCTATAAAGCTCCAGTCTGTTCTCAGTAATGAGTCATATAAGCCGGGAAAGTAAGCCCTTCTAAAATTGTAGGATTTATGATCATCATTACTCCGAAACCGTGTAGTAGGTGTAGTATCTAAAGAAATATTTATTTCCAAAGCTGTATGGTAGACATCTTCCAGCACCAATGGTGAATCATCCCTGTATATATCACAAGGAAGATTCGTTATAACCAAGTCAAGTAGTCTTTGATTAATATTTAGCACTGTATTGCTTTGATTTAAATCGTTAAACGTCATGAAATCACGCATTGCCCTAGCCTTAGTATCATCAGTCAAACTCACGAAGTGAGGAACATTAAAGTCTCCCAATATTAATATATTCTCCTTGCCGTAATTTAATTGTTCCAATGCATCAAGAAACATCACAAGTTCATCTGCCCTTGCACCGGGAGGGACATATATAGAATACACATAAAATCATAAATCCCTAACCTTAATAATATATAAACGATAACGTATTTAACAATATGCATTATTATTATAGTTCTCGTACAAAAAATATTGTACAAACTTCGTGCGTGAAACATTTCGCGAATTCGCCTCCGGCTCGCGCTTTAAACTGGTCACTCATTCGCGAAATATGATTTTACGCACTTGGTTCGTAATAGTATATTATGACACTAGTGCATAATCAGGCTTTTAAAGAACGAGTAACGAGTTTAAAGCCACCACGCGAAGCGGAGTGGCTTTAACGTTACGAGTGCTTTAAAAGCTAATTATGCACGAGTGTCATACGATATTTTTTAGTTTAAATACAACAATAATTTTAATTAGAAGAAATCAAATCAATAATTTCAATACATGACATGTACCTATATGTCATTTGACATTTCCTGACATTTCACTGGACTATTAAACGCTTAGGATTGGCTGTTACCAAGCAACCTTTATACGCACGCCGTGCGAAAAAGGCCCGATTATGCACGCTTATGAGTGTGTTTTAATTGGTTTATGATGCATGCATACTAAAAAATTAATATTTGTTTCTGCAACAACCAATATGCAGAAATTGTTTTAAAGTCTTACACTATAATCTAAATCTCTATAGTTTTGATGATACTGAATTCAATTTCGATTTAAGCGCAAATACGCATAGATACATTAGTGTACAGCTACCCGCGAAAGTATTCGTCCAGGTAAAAAAATCGCTTGTTTTACAAATAGAAGATGAAAAACGATTTTTTTCGCCACAAATCGATCACTAACGACCAGAACGGCTTAAATGTGGAATATTTTTCTAATAAGTTAATTATGAACAAAGTTACAAGCATTGAAGCATGGACAAATTTACCTCTGCTTTGTGATGAAAGTTGAATTAAATTTGTGTCACTAAAAGAAAGAGTATGATTTGTTTATCCAACATTCCAAATTTGGTTTGACTATCTGCAGCGGTTCCAAAGTTATGAATTTTTTACTTTACGAAATAGAGGCGAGAATTGCGTGCGACTCGCGTTACAGAAATTCATAACTTTGGAACCGCTGCAGATAATCAAATGAAATTTTGGATTTTGGATGAACAAATCATACTCTTTCGTTTAGTGACACAAATTTAATTCAACTTTCACCACAAAGGAGAGGTAAATTTTTCCATGTCTACCTCAATGCTTGTAACTTTATAATTAACTTATTAGAGAAATGTTCCACATTTAAGCCGTTCTGGTCGTTAGTGATCGATTTGTGGCGAAAGAAATCGTTTTTCATCTTCTATTTGTAAAACAAGCGATTTTTTTACCTGGACGAGTACTTTCGCAGGTAGCTGTATGTATGTACATGTATGAATCTGGTTATCCACAAGCGCAGGTAAAATGTACTGTATGTATAACAATTATTGCCAGCTATTGCTCATTACGTCATTACCCTTTCCATAGTCTAGGACTACTATGTTCACGAACGTCCCTTATTTATTATTATATTATTAAATTGTAAACACATTTTCCCCCGACGTTTAATTATTCATACTTTCAAGATGCCCACGTCAACGTAACTGACAGTTTTATATCCCTTTGTTACTTTTGAATCTCTATATTCTGTTCTCCAGTGTTGTGATTATAAACCACGTCTCGTAAGCAGATTGTCACAAATACCGCAAAATTTTTATATTACATTTCTACGTTCATTGGTATCTTTTTCAGTATTAAATAAAACCTTACTGTAATAAATATTGTGCGCTAGTCTACGTATTAAATATATATTATGAATATAAATTATAATAACTATTATATTAGAATCAAATAAAATGAAACAATTTATTAATAACGGATAATAAAATGCCTGAATAGACTTCTCCTACATTTCTCATAACAAATGTAATAAATATTATTATTTACAGCAGTTATCGTATTAATAAAATAATAATGATTTCAGTATTGTTGTTAGTACAACGTGTACAATCAGTTTATTAAGAATTCGGTTGTGCTTCATTTACCACACTTGCTATTTAATTTGGTGGAGAATATCCTTTTTACTGACGAGTCTTCTTTTCTGCTGGTTAGAAGTCACAATTCATCCGTGACAACATACTGGTCCAAGGAAAATGAGCACAAGTATTTAAGGTCATCTAACAAGCAACGGGACAAAATAAATGTTTGGTCAGGTTTGTTAAACAATCATATTATTGGGCCTCTCTTTAGCAATGGAAATTTGAAAGCAAATACATATTTAGAATGACTCAACACCCACATTCTTCCAACTGTGCGGCAACTTCCCGACATAGATATGCAGAATATTTACTTCCAGCAAGATGTTTGTCGCGCTCATCATGCAGTGGTCATCCGAAATTATTTAACTGAGCAATTTCATGATCGATAGATCGGAACTCATTCCGACAATATTAAATGGCCACCACGTTCACCCGATTTATCCCCCCTCGATTTCTTTTACTGGGGTTATTTAAAAGAATCAATCTATGGCAGTGAGAACGTTAGACCTGTCAATTTAGAACAGTTACGAAATAACATTGTTCGTATTAGAGAATGTCCGGCTGAATTTTTACCATAGATTGGGATATTGCTTAGCAAAGAATGGGGACATATTTCAACCTTTTATTTAATTCACGAGTATTATTAACCATTATTTTAATTTAGTTTTTCAATTTATTTGCCAAGAATTAGTTATTATTTGTCTTTCATTAAACTTATTATTTCTTTATGAAAATTTTGCCCTTTATTCAATAGAATTATTTTTAGTTTCTTATTTTGAAAATTTATTTGCCTTCGTATAGGCGAAGCGGGTGGCATACAACGCAGGCCGTGCTTACTTGCCGCCCGGCATGCGATACGTTGCATGGTTAGTATTGGTTATAGCAAATGTAGGGGGATATGGCAAAAGAAAGAGTGAACGGGGGATACACATGCGTGTTATGATCGTTGACTTTGCAGAGATTTAGCTTGTATATTATTGTAAAATCTAATAAAAGTGTTTTGAATTGGCTTCATATATTTTCTGTCCCATTGCTTCCGACATTGGTTTAAATGTGCAATAGGTACTTTTATTTTAGAAAAATAATAATGTAGATTTTGTGAAACTTAATATAGTTTTTTATTACTATCGGTCGCAGGGTTTTATTTAGAAATAAACTAAAAACGATTGTTAGTGTTTAACTACTATTTTTAATCCTTTTTAATTAAATGCACACAGACACTTACAGCAACTTACTACAACTACTTCACTCTATATTTCTACATCTACATACTAAAAACAAAGTTGGCAACCTCTACCAATAAAAATTCCCTAAATAGGGATTAGCCATTGAATACAAAATACTCTAACACTTAATTATTTTATTGTTCTGACTCTATTGTTCAGACCAGGTATACTTACCTTATTGAATAGAAACCATATATATTGATCTCATATTTAAATAATAAATTACGACATTTTTACACTGCGTTCATGATAAGTGTAATATATGCAGTATAATTTCTATGAACGTCGTCTCTCCGTCTCAGCGGTTGAGCTTTGTATTTATTTACAAAAATAGTCTTTGAAAACTTTGCTAAAAACAAGATATCAGTGAACATGTAGAAAAAACAAAAACAATCGTTTCGGTGATTCGTATGTATCTCTATATTAAATTATAAACAGTATGTTTGTGGTTAATACATAGACTAGATGTATAAAATAAATAAGATATCGGAGCAATCTGTTTGAATACAACTCTGATAACACGTTGAAACGTCGAGTATTAAATATACGGACTCACTTTTACATGTTCTGCCGTAGGTACTCAACACATATCTTCCAATAGCATGTGTATCCTGAATAAAACGGGCTATAAAATGATATAAACTCCAGCATATCGCGAGACAATGGTAACTATAAAACCTCAATAAAGATATATCTTACGGGTGTTGCCGTGGTCGTTGTAACAAACTTGACGTTTCGCTGGTCATATTGTCAGCCTCTTCAGAAGTTCTCTAAAGACTGATGTTGATGTCTTTTGCTCCTCGTTATATACCCAATCGCTGCTCCGCTCCAGACCATCTAACACGAATCGAGAGGAAGCATCGGATACGGATCAGATGACAATAACGTACACGGTTCAGCGGACTGGAACGGATACGCATCACTGGAGCGGAGCAGCGACTGGGTATATAACGAGGAGCAGAAGACATCAATATCAGTCTTTAGAGAACTTCTGAAGAAGCTGACAGTATGAGCAGCCCAAAAGATACATACATCTTAGTGGCCGCAAAAGCGTACATTCTATTATAAAATCTCAAGTTGAATTTAATCTTTTGTTTAATTTATAACATATCAGTATTTAAACATGCCGCACCATCAGAAATGGTGGTCGGCAGTTCGATCTACATTATATAAAATTTAAACGTAATGTATGATATGGACTTATTAAATCTACTCAAATTGGTTCCTATGCTAAGTTTACAGCTAAATACAACATCTGTCCACATCGGGAAAATTCATATACAGGATTTCGTTATAAATTAGTGTTGTAGATGTTAGGCCGGGTTTTCATAAATTACTGTGAAAATATCATGCCAAGCACATGTCTTCCCTTGAAAGATTACGAAAATTTCCTTCCCATCCCCGACTACACATGGGAACGGATATCTAAACAGATAGCTAAGTTTCTCGGACGAACTCTTGAGTTTATTTGGCCACTTCAAGCAAAAATGGTCAGTGATGATTTCAAGAGGGTAACCCTCCAGGTGCATCTTGATTGCTCAGACAACTCTTCTCCGCAAAATGTATCGTCCTACTGGTATATGATGCTTGTTTCATACCGTACACTTCCTAAAGTAGTACTGCTCCGGGTCCTATCTGTCAAGCCTCTGTACAATTGATAAGACCTGGAAATATCTGTACATACTAATATAGAATCTTCTTGCATGGCTTGTTGTTTTTCGCCTTTTAAATACAATTTATTTTTCCTTAGTAACTACCAGCTAACAAGTCGATTTCTTTGTACCGAGCTAATAGTATTATTGTTTTATTTGAGCTGCGAATATCCGAAGGCATGAATCGTGTTGTCTAAATTAGACTTAGTGCTACGCATTCGGAGATGATATCAGAGGTTGTTTTCTCCTGCTCATTACAGAGTCTGGATAGGGATTCATCTTTATAGATCCCCATGTTGTGCATGTGACCACCTAGAAAGCTATGTTCTGTTAATAGACATGTTACTGCCCTAAGCTGAGTCCTGTTTAATGCAAATAAGTTAGCAGTTAATCGTTCTGACGGTCGTTCCATGATACGTTTATCGCGCCTTTGTCCAGCTACATGGTTTCAATTTAATTGGTGTTGTTTTATAATCCACTCATTATGTAATTGCACCACGTACTGCACTCTTTGTAATACCTACACCTGGCTCCGGTCCGGTAAATGTCATTTGGGAACTCTCTCTTGCTAGCTGGTCTGCAGCTTCATTGCCCGCTATACCCCTGTGTTCCAGCACCCAAACCAAGGTGACCTTGTCGTTTCTGGCCAGAACAATTATGTAGGTTTTGCAGATATTCCCATTCTAGTTTGTAAATTCTATAGTAAGCTGCTAGAGCCTTTAAGTCTGCCTGACTGTCAGAAAGAATGTAGATCGCCTCCCCTCGCGGTTGTTTGGCTAGCAAACCAGGCAGCCATAGGTTATGATGGATCTTACTACCATATTACACAACCAGCACGTCATATGCGGTTTGAGCCCCCATGTTTTTCCAACTTTTCTACGGGTTATTCGGTTCACGTACCTGCCCCATGTTTTCCTAACCACTGTAAATAAAGTTTTAGGTACACAGATACCTTGTAAAAGTACGTATTAGTGAATATTTTGCCTACAACCGTCGACTGAAGAAAGATCTCTAGTGTGAAATTCTAAAATTTATACTAGGAAAATAGGCTTCTTCTATATTTGAAACTAACCATTTATTTAAAATTTTACCTTCAGCTTTCGTGTGAAGTTGCATGCCTTTGTTCTTGTATATCTGGGGAGCTGGAGCCACAACAAAATTATTGTTTGATATTTTTACCAACACTTCTTCTTTGGTAATGGTTTGAAAAGCCTCATGAGATATGTCTGCACCCCATCGATCTTGTCATGCAAGAACCTCTAACACTACCCCAAATGGTCTTAAGTTTATCTCTCTATGGAATTTCTTTTGTTTTCCAATTCAACAATTCCAATTTGTCAAGTGAATTAGGACTTTTGCTCGTACAGAGAACCAAATGTCTTGATTCACCATTTCTACAGTAGACTGGCTTTAGAGAATGCCTTTGCTTTAAACAAATTTCCAACTTCAAACGTCACAGCCGTTATAAATTTTTGTTAGGTAACTTTTAACCTTTTCAATTCTTATGAATTTCATCTTAAAAAAATACTTTTGTCCAGTATTCCTGATAATTTAAAATGAATTTATAATCTTTAACCCAGTTTCGGTTACATATAAGAGAAAACATAAATAAGCTTAATAAGTAGTATGTCACATCATACGTGACTACGTTATTTTATGATCAGTATCTATGTAGGTACAATTACATCCCATGAGGCAGTCAAATTTCGAAAGCTTTCGTAATTAATATTCGGGCCGTGGAAGGCTTAGATACCATTTAAGATTCACTTCAAGTTAATTAAATTGGCTGAATGCCAATTAGCCAAAAATGTAGTAACCAATAATAATATTAGTATTGGCCGATTTATATTCACTAATAATACTTCAAAATATATTTTATGAAATTTATACAAGTAGGTACATACGTATCTAATGATAAGTTAAAACATATTGCAGAGAAATGTCGATAATATACATTAAGGTTGAGCGACATATCTCAAATCATATATATTCAGGAATTGATAAAAACTCACTGTCAATTTGATTTACAACTTAAGAGGAGGGTGAACATATTTTCTATAAATGTAATAAATTGCTCAGGTACGTTAACAAACCGTTTTGTAACGTTGAAAAATGATTGCACACGCCGTTTCGCGTGATGTTTATTTCGAAAAATTTAATCTCATTGTTTACGCAGCCACTGCGTACACCGTACCATATACATGGTACGAATTTAAAACAATAAATTTCGCTCTGCTCCGACACAAATCCCAGCTTTCAAACGCGCCGGTTTCATATCGAGGTGCGAAAACGTTTTCCGATAGAACCATCTGATAAAGGGGTCCCGTGTAATAGGAAGAAAATGCCATCACTCGTCTTTGAATCAGCGGACATAATGGTGGATGAATCGCGATATAGGCCTAGGAAAAATCAAAAGACTCAATAATAATGCAACCATTACTTAGATGAATAGTGTTTTCTCTCTCTTTCTCTATCTCTCTCTACGTTAGGACTGCTGGAAGCAATTCATAAATAACTGAACAAGTAAGGGGAAATTTTTCTAAACAGATCAATAACATACCAAACTAATTTTGTTTCTATTAGTTGTCTATAACGTTTTTTGAAAGCAATTTCGATATGAATGTTTGCGCGGGTCGTAGAAAATAATTTCACAAGTGCACTGTAATGCCAACGCCGCAAAACTTTTTTTCTTTATTTTGACGTATTGTTTTGCATTTTCTTTTCTCTGAAGTTCCACGTGTAGGTCAATAAAACCATGTATAAAGAGTAACTCATTTCTTCTCTAACACAATTATACGTCTTACAGATATTTCAAAGTAGGCATAGATCCTAAAATTTTATATCTAGTTTTAGGATATTCTAAAGAGAATGTGTCATATATTCTTGATATCACTTTTATACATTCTGCACTGATAACAACAATTCTACTACAATTGTTTGCAAATCTCTTCGACTTTTGGCTAACTTGTTATTGGCTAATTAGCTATTACACTTATATATGTATTTACTTTCACTTTGTGAGTAGGCGACATAGATTGAAGAAAACTGTAAATCGAGATTAGAAACCAACATTTATTTAATGGCATCATTCAAATAAATATAGAAATAAGAGTCTTCTCCGAACTGGAATTTTAAGAAGAATTTGGTGGATGATAACTTCCGATATAATCGAAAATCCTACAAAGCTGTATGTGTTTTGATTGTGTCAGCTTAACACTTGAACACTTCTTTATATGTCGATGGATGTAGATCCTCGTTGGAAATTCTATATGACAACTTATACTCCTAATTATTCTGAGTCGTTTGAAATACGACTTTACCGATGGAATAAGTCAACCATTAAACGAAAAGTTTAGGACTAATGACCACGACATTTGTTTTTGCATCTCCATATTACAGTTGCATTAAAAGGTACTAATAAACTTCCGTTGCATCTTTAGAGATACAGCAAATGCAGGCATTTACAAGAGCTGTCAGAGAATCCTGACAAGTCCGCAAGATTCTGATGTTTTCTTCTACTCCTTCAGTCTTCAAAACATTGTAATATCTCGTTTAGGCGAACAGAGACTAGTGCTCGCACTACTCACCTATTACAATTCATCGATTTTTCCGCATTTATATTTTATAGATTTAAAACAACTTGAAATAAGTTAGTTAACCGGCAAAAAAATGGTAAAATGGACGTAAGTTGCCAAAGAAGATATTTAAAAAATGCATTTCAGAAACATGGAGACATCGAAGCAAATGTAATATTAGATGGTTTTAAAATGTTTAGGATTTTGACACTTAATAACGGAGTCACAGCAATAACAAAAAATTGAGATGGCAGCATTAAAAGGATAGGATTTGCGAAGTATTACTTAATGAAAAAAAATGAAACTCATAAATTCAGCTTCCAAACAATTTAAATGAGACAACATCTCTCCAGGTTGCCAGCTTGATATTATCAGGGGTTCAAATGCGGCTGGTGTCTTTGGAAACGTTTTGCTCGAATACATTCCTCAACTTCGTAACATCGACTCTTACTGAAAATAGCAAAAAAAATTTAACTTGACAACTCAAATTATTGCAGCATAACAAAATGTGAACATGCAGATACAAAAGAAAAATAAGAAACTCAGACAGCGTTAACTTCCGATTCCATTAACGAATCAAGAGCTCATCAAGATTCAGGTATCTATGAAGAATTTTTGCAGAAATTATAATACTCTCGAAACTTATCAGTGAGTTTAGTACTATATGCAACAAAGCCTGAAATGTTTTATGGGAGATTTTATACAGAAATGTGAATATGAATAGTGGCTTGTTAGTTTTTGAGATTAAAGAAATTTCAATTTTCTTTGGCCTTATGTTTAAGGTGAAGATGGTAGACAACGTATCGAAAAGAGTGGGGTTTTCAGTGAAATGTAATGGTTGCAATATATCCTAATTATCTTGAATATATATATAATTAGGAATAAAGACTGTTTGTTAATTTTTACAGAATGTTTAAAATATTAATAGAATTTTTAGTGAAATCTAAAGCTAAATTAGATATTGTACATTTCTTTTCCCGCATTTACCTCATTTCATCTTCCCTAATCTACTTTCAAAATTTAATCCAGTACACTTTAAATTTAAACAATACCATCTTATTCATGAAATGTTTGGATAGATTTCCCTTGATTTATATAGTGCAAGCCATACAACATTTGGTGATTTGGTAATGAATGATTGCATGGCAGCATTAAAAGACATTGTTCAATAAAATACTATTTAGAATAAATGTACTTGATGCGGTTTTTGTTTTGCTTCTTTTTCATTTTGCATTACTCACAACAAATATAGAGTATTTAGTATATTTGACCAGGACAATATTTTAACAGTAAAATTACAATTGTAGGTAAAAACTATATAAACATATGAAGACTTGTAAAGAAGCATATTGTGATATAATTTAAAACAGTTCATTGGTTTGTTTAAACTTCAACGATGTTATGTTGTATTACGTTTAAATGACTAAGTTTATTTATAAAAAGCTAAAACTTAAGCTGTTGTGTAATTTCTAGGTATTCTATCGTAGAATTCGTAGAATACTATATAAAGAAAATAATACAAATATTAAAGAGAGCTTAGAACTGATTCTTAATCTCACTTTAGTCAAGCCTCTGCACTAGGAAAAATGTATTTATCGATTATTGATTAAGCTCAATACTGTTAACAATTGGTAAAATACGATGGACAATTTGTATTTATGCGACTTTTATTCTAGGATTCTTTTATTAGCAATTTCACTTATAGAGATTTTGTATGGGGCAGAGATTCTAGCACAATGAGAACTTTCTGTGACCAAGGAAAGTGGCACATAGTAGGTGTAATAGCCCAGATTACTAGTATAAATTGCCTTAATTGCCGTTACTTTACTCTAATTATACGAATTTTCGTCACATATAATCACCCAATCTCTCCCTTTTCTCCGGATTGAATTCCTCACATTTCTTAGAAGTCAATTTATACGGCACTATTGCATTCGAAAGCATGATATTTTTGAAATGTATTTCATATTATTTTATCGTATAAATTGAGTAGTCTAAAAGTATATAATAAATCTAGAATTAAGAGATACAATACTAATTTCTTTTGTAATGAAAACATTCACAATTTGAAATTCTTGCGTCAGTGATAAAGTTATATTTCCCCCTTTTAGAAAAAAAGCTCAATCTGATGCGTCACTGCTTCCAACCCCACGTATCTACATTATTCTAAGTGGTTATTCATTGCGATCCTGGGGGAAAAATCTGCAAGCAAGAGTAGAAGAATTTATCAAGTGCTTATTGTTAAGCAAAAGTGAACAATAAGGAGCGTAAGAATTACTCGATAGAGAATGAAGACCCTTGAAAATAATAAGATGCAGTCGTTAAGGAAGGCTGCTTTATATGCTTTCGTTACAATTTGAAGATGTACATAGGTTCTGAAATAAAGTAATTGTAAAAAATAAGCTAAAGTAAATTGTGTTCTTAATAAAAAAATATTATTGTTAATGTGTTGTAGGTATAGCAGGATAACCATGGCCAAATCATTTAAATTCGTCGTATGATGTTAAAACCTTGTTTCTGAATTTGTAAGCCATTGATGTAAGAAGCTGAGTAACACTGCACTTTGTAACTGCACCTAAACACACTAAATAAGTGTTATAAGAAGGGTACCATTTAGGTGCGCTTCGCAAATGGAGCCCTTCATTGTCATATGAAAATTTTACTTGCTTTATATGAACCTATCGCACGATGATATCTGCTAGAGTTGACTGAATGAAAGTCGTAGCCCTATTCATTAGGCACATAGCGCATTTTACATGCGTTTTCTTTTCTCCTTAATAGGACGGACAATATTGTCCATGAATAAGAATGATAAATATAGTACGATTTTCACTGAAATGTGGAGTTACCCAGCAATAAGTTGAATAAAGTTATTTTTAAGAAATTAAATAAATTAGATTTCAGTTTAAATATAGATAAAAATTTCACAAAAATATATTCGAAAACCAGATGTTATTGAAAATCCCAAATATATAGGTGTGATATTTTGCATGCTACATGCAGTGAAAAATTTACATATTTATAGATTTTCAGAACGATACCCTGATATAAGAATTTATACAGCTCGACTATTCTGAGGAAGTTCCCGATGCCAAGATCGACAGAAAATGTATTCACGACTAGCAACATGTACGTAGAATAGGCAAATAGAATTAACGATAACATACATAATATAAATTGCGAGTTCTTGTCCGTTTGAATAGAAAGCGGTCTTACTATTGTACAGTGCTAGCTTAAATTTTAACATTAATAAATCATAGTAAGGATGTCGGCTAAGTTCGAAATAGATTACACTTTTTATTCTTTCTTACAAGACATGGTGTTCCGGATACAACGGATTTGCTATATACCTTAGACACGTCTATGCGAAAGAAAGGAGAAAAGATTTTTCTAACAGCCAAAAGTGATGGATGACGGGAGACAATAATCGCGCTGCCCTGTATTCGATGTTGTGCGTATATACACGAAATAAAATTAATGATAATATAATTTATAGTCTTTGTAAGGACACTATAACCGATATGGTGAAAATGAATATGTTTTTAGTAGGGCGTCAGTAATAAATATGGAAATCAAAATTCTAAAATTTGAAATATATACTGAGATAAGTACGTAATGTGTTGTGCAACTGAAGAAATAAAACTGATTTATTAGTAGAGATGGGAAAATATGTAGTACAAGTCTGTGCGTGTCAGCATCTCTAAGATATTGCCTTATGCTAGAGCTTCTAAAAGATTAAAGACGAGTTCATTGTAGAATTCTGTTTGAAAGATTTGTGCATTTTTTAAGTAAGAACCATTTATATGACCTACATTACCTGAAGTTTGAAAAAAGTTAATGATAGAGTGGAAAGAATATGAAAACTGAAAGCGCAAATATAGATTAAGAAACCTGAGCTGATATATTTGCAAAGTACAGTATCGGGCAATGCAGAAACTGAATAAAGTGCGAACAGAAAAATGCAGAATTCGAAACAGCGTAAAAGATTGAATATTACAGCATAATTTGTCCAGATAAGCTGAAAATTATCCGTTATAATTGTAATTGCAAAAGATGAATTTCCAGAACTGGTACAAAACCGAAACGGCAAGGTAAAACGCTAGTAAAAATGAAATAGGAACTACACTGAGAAAAAGGAAGTGTTCAGTCAACGCAGAACAGTTTGATACAACACACTTTTAGCCTTGTATATAAACAACGCACATGGTCAATTGGTTCAATGCACAAAAGTGTTGGGATATTGTGTAGAACGAATGGCATTTTATGTTGTTTGAACATTTTAAAAATGGTTCTTTCAACAACATTATGCAAGCTAGGCCACAGCTAGTCAATCGGCAATACGACGATTTAGGAGGAGGGAATAAATGCCCCATCTTTATGTAACAGACATTTATTTCAACACAATTGTAATGTTAATCTTGACATCGATTTCTTTAATTCACCATAGAAAATTGTTTCCACTTTTATATGTTAAACCAACACTGATATAGTGTTGACTGGACATTTAATCGCCATTAATTGGATCAAATTTTTACTATTCATATTTTTGTGTTGAAGTAACTATTATTAGCGTTAGTTCAAAAAATATTAACACTAAAACGTTGATAGCGCTAACCGCAATTTATTTTTGATTTTACATTATTTTATGTTGACGTAACACAAAAACCGTAACACTATCTTTGTCTTGAATTAACCCAACCATTTTTCTCAGTGTATAAGCATTACTAATTGAGATATAATTGTTTATATAGAAATATCACAAAGTTATAGAAGTAAACCAATAATAATAAGAAAACAGTATTTAAGTTAACGATTCTAACGCTCGTCAACTTATTTCAGGATAAAGAAATGTGAAATCGAGCAAATTACGGTTCTTTAATCAATTGTTATTAGTTATTAGCTATGTTTGCTACGTTTCGGCGCACACTGGCCTTTTTCAAGCAATCAGCAGAAAACAATGAAAACCAAGTCATTTAAATGATAATTCAAATTAAAGTACGACGACATTCTAATTGTAGTTAATAGAATTTATATAAGGATAAAATCCGTGGGTTAGTTAGTTAGTTAGTTAAGTATGTTTTCGTGCCTAGCGCACGGATTTTATCCTTATATTCTCCAGTTAGTTGAGAAGTTTTTAAACAGTTACTTATATAACTTATATTAACTACAATTATAATGTCATCGTACTTTAGTCATTATTTGTAAACATATATCACACTTCCCCTAAAATAAAAGACTGGTCTTTGTGACACCTATAGCATTCCTTAAAGCTTCAAAGCGCGTTTTCGATAAGGTTTTCGTAAACAAATCTGCTTCTGCTTTATTAGAGTTTATATATAACTCACACACACCAGTTCACATGCATGTACCTTCTCGCGCACAAATTTATACCGCACGTCAATATGTTTCGACTTATTATGAAACTCAGGATTTTTTATTAGTTTTAAAGCACTTTGATTGTCTATTAAAAGCACGGGTATCTCTTGAATATTGTTAATTTCTTTGAAGAGTCTGATGAGTTCCTTGCTTGCCGCACTTGCCGCAACAAATTCCGCTTCTGTCGTAGATGGGGCAACATATCGTTGTTTTACACTTGACCAGGCTATTGGCTCACCACTATATTTAAACACCATCCCAGCAGTAGAACGTCTGGTTGTTGTTTCTCCAGCATAGTCGGCATCACTGAACGCTTCTAGTCCTTTGCTTGAGTTTGAGTCGTACAGAATTCCAAACTCGGTAGTTGCTTGTACGTATTTAAGAACTCTTTTCACCATATTCCAATGTTTCAGTTGTGGATTTTCTAGTGCTTGGGAGAAAAAATTTATTGCGAATGTCAAGTCTAGTCTTGAAACAATAGCTAAATATAGAAGACTACCAATAGCTTTGCGATATGACACATTTCCATCTAACTTTTCAGTGAAATCTTGACATAAATTCACCCTTTTCCATGGGTGTGGATACTGGATTGGCAATATGCATACTAAACTTCTTAAGTACTTTTACTGCATAGTCTGTTTGATTAATAAAAATAGATCCGTCATTCAGTTGGTGTATCTGCGCACCAAGAAAACAATTTGCAGGTTCAATAGTAACACTGAATTCTTTCTTAAGGCAGTTTAAAAATTTTTGCAAGTCTTTATTCCCTTTAGCTACTACCAGTCCATCATCAACATGAAGTACAACAATAATTTTCTTTTCTGCATCCATAAATAAACAAGGGTCTGCATCGCTCCCCTTAATATAACAATTGTTAAGAAAGTTTTTAAACCGTTGGTTCCAACACCTTGGGGCTTGTTTTAAACCATATATACTTTTGAATAATTTGCATACTTTGCCAGAACCATCATTAAAACCTTCTGGTTGTTTCATATACAGTTCATCATCAATATCGGCGAACAAAAATGCAGTTTTAATATCTAATTGAGCTATCTGTAATTTCTCTTTAGCTGTAATGCTCAAGATGGATCTAATGGTATCCAAACGTGCAACGGGACTAAACGTTTCAACATAATCAATACCGGGTACTTGTGAATAACCCTTAACGTGCTCTATAACGACAATGATTTTCATCAGGTTTGTCTTTAATTCTAAATACCCAACGGTTATCAATAGATTTCTTCTCTTCAGGTAAATCTACAAGCTTCCAAGTTTTGTTCATAGATAAGGTATTTATCTCATCTTCCATTGCAGATTTCCATTTATCTGCCTCTGGACATGCTATAGCTTCAGAAAAGATTGTGGGTTCCTCATACATAGCAAGCATTGCGAAATCGGTGAACTTCAAGGGTTTCTTTAATTTATCTCTATTTCGCAGATTTACAGCTACATTATCTGCATGGGTTTCGTCTGAACTATCAGTTTCTTTCATCACTTCTTGTTCTTCTTTGTGTTCTTTCTCGTCTACTTTATATTCATCTGACACCTCTGGTAACACAATTTTTGCATTAAAAGTTTCTGTGTCTTCATTGAAAATTACATGTCTGTTTAAAATTATCTCGTCATTTTCGGGGTTCCAAATTCGATAGCCATCTTTATTTCCACAGTATCCTACTATCTGACCTTTGATAGCCTTTTTATCAAAATTTTATGCTCTTCTGCTTAAGTATATGTGCATAACATTCACTTCCAAAAACTTTTAAATGATCAATACATGGAGTTTTGTTGTACCATAGTTCACATGGTGATTTTCCGTCTTTTGGCGAGAGACCTGTTCTGTTGATAATATAGGCAGCTGTGTTAACTGCTTTTGCGTGTAACATTGTTCGAGCAGCTTCAACAAGCGTTCTATTTTCTGCCGCGCCATTCTGTTGTGGCGTATATGGCATCGTTACCCTGTGATATATACCATACTCCTTAAGAATTTTCTTTACATCAGAGTTACAAAATTCTGTTCCCCCATCAGTTAAAAGAACTTTTATTGTATGACCATCTACTGTTTTTGTTTCCGAAATAAACTCCAGTAGTTCATTTTTAACTTCGGATTTATGCTTCAAGAAATAAACTGCTCTAAACTTTGAAAAGTCGTCTTTGAGCACAACATAATACCTTGCACCACCCAACGATTTCTCAAGCATAGGGCCACATACATCAGCATTCTATAGGACGATTAATTCTACTAGGAAAACTTAATCTGTGCATCTGTGCTTTAAAAATTTTTGCACATGACGCTAATTTTGATGTCGTAATCTCTCATGCCACACTATTTATAGATCGTTCACAAGACAGTCATTATTTTTAAACATATTTCACAAATACACTACAGTTGAACGGAGACAAAAATTAAGGTGAAAATTAACGAAATACACCTTTATTTCTGCTATTGGTCAATTCTGCAGGATGGGTACTGCTGGCATCACTGTATAATTTGTTTTTCGTTCACATCCTGATATAAAGTACAATTGCAGCTACAATAATATGATTTAAATTATGGACTTTACAGTAGTTTTCAGTTGAACTTTTGATTCAACATAATTCTTTTTTTTCTGTATATTTAAATAATGACACATTTTTGGTGAGAATTACAAATTCTCCGGTTGACATTACCATTAATAGCATCCTCAAACCACTCTCGTAAAACTGAAAAGTTAAGTTATTCGTCCAAATTTAATATATAATACCTTATCACCATATACCATATGGTGAAATTAGTTTAGTTAGAAATGAGTTTAAGGCATGCGTCTAGGACAGGTAAAGCTAACCTAATGTTTCACACGAACGTTATGAAAAGATGGCAATTAATCGCCAGAAGCTACACATTAAACGGTTTCAAACAACGATAAACAAATACTCGACAAAAAGATGGCGACTAATCAATAATTTCCGATTTCTTCTAACACTTTTCTCCTTTTGTAAACTTTCGATTAACTTTGTGAACACAGTAGCGCCACTGTGTCTGTAATACGTACTAAACTGAATAGAAACAAAACTAAGAACAATGTGGCATATTTTCCAGTACAAACAAGGCAAAAGGGAGCTGGTGTTGATATTGTGGTGATCAGTACTAGGTATTAGGCATTAGATGTATATATGTATAATATTTTCTGATGTGTTTTTAGGATATTTTATCGGAACAAGTTGACTTATTATCAAACTATAAAACAACAATAGTTTCTGTTTTATATGTAGATATGTACAGAGTGATTTTATATGTTTGACGACAGTTTAAACTTCCCGCCGTGGATTATAGGGGATTTGACATGTTGAGAGTGGCCAATGTTAGTAGCTGTCAACGACTCGTTATTTTATTACCTCTCATTAGGCTTGTTCGTTGCACCTACACTAACTACAATATTGTACAATAGGGCAGGAATTGTAATGTAAAACGTGTTCCTATTGTACAATATTGTAGTTAGTGTAGGTGCAACGAACAAACCTATTGTATACCTATTTGTTGTATTGTAATGATATTAGCTACCGTACAGGGGTCTGTAATTGTAGTTCCGCGTTTACTAAATGGATGGCGCTGTTATATTTAAAAATCATTTAACAACGTTTTGGCATCGTCTACAACATATATATGGAAATTTTAGTTATATAAACATGCATGTAGTGTTTTGAAGGTATTATCAAGAAGATACAATATCTATATCCTCTTTTGGAAGATTTTTTGGCAAAATACATTATATGTACAATATTAATATCCTTTGGAAAAGCGAGATACAAGAAATTCTCGTGAAAAATCCACAACCAGGACTAGATCCGTATAACAGGGGGCATTTCATCGAGGGATCCTTTAGGACGATTTAGTGTGCGCATCTTAGATTATAAGCGATCTACAATAAAAAATAGGTATTTATAAGTAGCTATCGTAGGGAAACAGGTTAGTAAATAAGACAATTTTGTAAAAAATAGTAGAATACAGCAAATTTATTTACCGTATCAATTTTCTTTCATTTAAAAGAGTTTCAGTATTTCATTAAGCGTAATCGCATGAAAGTAGAGTTGTTATTTGTATTCATAAGCATATATATTTGAATTGAACCCACGTAACACTACAGTATTTATTATTATTTGCTTCGTTTTTATTTGTAATCTGTTCTTTTTAGAGCTACTATTTATCTATACCATTGTCCAGGTACGTTTTTCAATATTTCTACGTATTAAATTAACTGAACTTCATTTTTGTTGGTTTTAAGATGCCCTTTACGACCGAGCAAGACGCTTTTATTTTGAAGGCGCATTACCGCAGTAGTATTCACCATGAAGATGGATCATGGAGTTATTCGTTGCAATCATGCATGCAACAATTTTATGAAAATTATCCTGATGTCGTACCATACACTGCAAACACTGCATTTGTAAGGGAAAATATACTGGCCGACCAACAGTTTTACGAACACTGTGTAATTGTCTTATTGAAATATAATTTACAAAGAAAAATGTTTTCCTTTAAATATATTCTGCTCAATTTAGACATTTATATTAATTAAAAGTCTATTTAAAATTATCTACATTTCATTCTATTTTTTTATATTTGCCTTAATTTTTTATAACGAAAATCAATATGAAATTGATTACGTGAAGATCTATTGTCAATATTTTATTACCCATCCAAAATTTATTTGATACGCTACTGGTAAGTAATTCAAAGTCAAATCGCCAACCTGTCAAAAATGTAGTAAGGCGCGAAATTTAAACTGTCGTCAAGCATTTAAAATCACTCTGTATATTTTCTTAATATCTATATTCGATTTAGAATAGAGAATAGAAATTTTTCTAAAAATTTATATACCTACGTCTACATAAAACAAAAGTTACAAATAAATAAAAATGTTTGTGCATTTCATTAAAAAATATATAGGAAAATAAGACAAGTTTGATATACACACTATTGTTTATTGAAACCAGGAAATAGGCTGCAGATGTTAAGCAGTGAGGTAGCGTTCGAAATACCTTTTATGAAATCGAAACGTGATAGCACTATATATTCTATATGCAGCTGCATATCTCCATCTTCGGAGTGTACCAAGGCTTCAATGTGCACGCGTCACTTTTGTTTCCAGTTTTCTTGTTTCCAAAAATGGTTTTTGACATGATTTCACCATGATTTTTGATAGTTTTAGAATAAATATGTAATGAAGACGTGCGATGTATTTATGTTTTAAATAAAATACCTTAATTTTCAGAAAAAAAAATTGAACTGAACTTCCGTATGTCGACCACTGAATTGGCAATTTATATGCAGTTTAACGGAAAGTACACGTTTTTCTGAGTTCAAAACGGCCCTCCTTTTTTAGCGGAGATCAGTCTAAGATACCTAAAAATCGATCTAAAAAGTGCTATTTCTGGATTATGTTGGGCTAGTGTTTTGATATTTCTGCGAGGATTTTCAGTTGATATCCAGTCCAGAGCCGCTTTCGTGTGCAGTTTATCAAGCTCTTGGAGTGCTCGGAGAGCCTGGTACTCCGATCGATTCCGAAGCAGAAACCACCCGAACGTGATTTGCTGTTTGACAAAAGTGACAGCTGATCCTGCGTAAACAAAACATTGGAGCGTGAAGCACCAAAAAATCGGTAAGTGCTTCAGGGGAAAGGACGAGGCAAACTAGAACAGTTCGGGAGTATAGCACTCTGGACACCCGAACGTATAAAAGCGCGTGTGAAGTACTCCGGAGTAACTCGGGAGCGCTCCAATGGTAACACCCGAAAGCGGCTCAGAATTACGAAATATCTAGCGGCAATTTTAAAAAACGTACAGAAATATAAAAATAATAATCATTTCTAGTATCTTTTAATACAATTAATAAGTATATTTCAGTGACTAAAAAACATATCTTCTTTTGTGTTTTATTAAATTTACACAGTGAAATTTGATGTTAATACATAAAATTTATTCTTAAAACAATTATTTACGTGTCATACACAACAATTAAATGTGTAAATTAATATTAAGAAGAAAATTATGAATATTTAGATACTATTTTGACTAAATAAGAGTTGAAGATATTTTTAATATTAGATTTTATATCTTGTCAAACGTCTCTTAATTGCAATTAAAACTAAACTAATTCTTTAGATACGTTCCTATTTTATATAATGTATTTGCACTGAATTTAATAAAATACAAGAGGAGATATGTTTTTTAGTTGTTGAAATCTGTTGTATTGTAAGTAATTGTAATTAAATAAAGGATGCACTGCTTGTATTTATTAATTTATTTAAGGAAACAGATCGGTAGTTACATGGTAGAAAAGTAGAAACGGTAATAATATGTTAATGATTGACACATATTATGCACTATATAAAACCTCCAATATATTGCATGTAAAAAGGCGGGCAATTTGAATAGAATCATAACAGCTCCTCCCTTGCTAAACGATGAACTCATCTTTATAAATGTAGTCTATTAGGAGTTTTACGGTTCCTAGTAGATCTACGTAAAGTTGGAATATCCTGTTTAGTAGTACAAGAATTTGAATCGACATTGCTAGGATTAGTAACGGCCTCATTGGGTAAATTTACAGTTGAAGCTATATCATTATCATTGTTTTCAGAAGTAACAGGATTTTCGTAAACTTCGCGTAGGTTACTATTCGAACTTACATTACCACTTAAATCTATATTATCAGGTACAGTTGGCTCTCGTGATACAACACGATCGTAAGAATAATTAGGATTAGTTTCTAATGGATGTTTTTACCAATCTCTTTAATCTGATCAACGTGCCGTTTCCAGAGTCTATTATCATCCAACCTAACATAATAATGTAATGTACCAATTTTATCAGTTATATGACCGAATAACCATTTGTCATTATGTAAATATTCACGTACAGCTACTCTATCACCCACTTTAAATGACCGGCATGTAAATGTATAATCATTAACCTCTTTTGAATGTTTTTGAATCGGTTTTATAAAATCTAATCTAGACTTAATCTCGCGTTTGAACATTAAGTATGTGGTGATTTTCGCGTTGTACTGTGTGGCATTTTACGATACTGTAGTAGTATTTTCTGTAGCTGTCTCTCCCTATCTTGTGGCTTCGGATTTAAGGTACGAATAGCTTGTTTCAAAGTTTGTACGTATCGTTCCGCTAAAGCGTTTGTAGCAGGATGGTATGGCGCAGTCAGGATATGCTTTAGGCCGTTTTGTTTAAGGAATTGTTTGTAATCTTCAGAAACAAACTGTCTACCATTATCACTGACTAAATATGTCGGAATACCAAATCTGGAGAATATTTCGCGACATATATTTATGGTAGTCCTAGAAGTCATGTCCTTCGTAATGTAAACTTCTGGCCAACGTGAATAAGCATCGACCAGTATAAAATAATAACAGCCGTAAAATGGTCCTGCATAATCCACATGGACTCGTTGAAATGGTTCATCTACCCTCTCCCAAGGATGATTTGCTACCATTTTAGGGTTGTTCATAATTTTCTTGCAATTAAAACATTCTTTGCTTTATTTTTCGATGTCTTTAGCTATAGTATTCCACCAACAATAGCTTCGTGCTAAACCTTTCATTTTAAATAACCCAAATGCGCAGTGTGTAATTTGTTTAAAATTTTAGTTTGAAGTGACTTCGGAATAACTGCTCTTATACCCCTAAAGATACAACCTTGTTGCAAAGAAAATTCCGTTTGGTCAATACTAAAACGTAAATTTTGGTTTATTTGTTTTCCTGTTTTCAAAGCTTCAAGTAATGGTTTTAACTGAGAATCACGAGCAGTTTCTCGACTAAGTTCGGAAACAGTTACAGGTAAGGTTTCAATTTGATTTATTTCAAATATATCAGGTTCGTCACATCGCGAAAATTCTTCGGATTTTAATGGTAATCGCGATACAAAATCGGCATTAGCATGAGATGCAGTACTTTTGTATTTAATATCAAAATTGAATGCTTGTAGAAAAATAGCATAGTGTTGCATTCGCGTTGCAGACAAAACAGGCAAACTTTTATTCGGATTAAAGATTTGCACTAATGGCTTATGATCACGTAAAGTATAAATCGTCTTCCATAAAGATATTGGTAAAATTTACGTATACCGAAAATGATTGCATACGCTTCTTTGTCTATTTGTGAGTATTTACGTTGAGTATTTGATAATGTTTGCGAAACAAAATGAATTGGACGTTCGGTTCCATCAGGGTATGAATGAGAAATAACGGCTCCGACTCCATACGGTGACGCATCTGTCGCTAAAATTATCGGTAACTTTGGGTCAAAATATGCCAGAAAATCTTCTGAATTTAGTCTATTCTTAACTGTATCGAAAGATTTTTGACATTCGTTGTAAAAATTCTCTGTCATTATGTAAAAGAAGATTTAGTGGATGTAATACGGTACTAACATTTGGAAAAAATCTACCGTAGTAATTAACAAGACCTATGAATGAACGTAATTGAGACTTGTTTTGTGGTTTTGGTGCATTTTGTATGGCTTCTACTTTACTAGTCATTTTATGAATGCCAGATTTATCAATTACATATCCGCAATATTCGATTTTATCTGCTAAAAATTCTGATTTTTGTAAATTAATCCTTAGATTATGCTTAGATAATCTCGACAAGACTTCTTCTAATCTAGAAATGTGAATTTCATCGGTTTCACCAGTAATTTTAATGTCGTCTAAAAAGACTGTAACACCTGGAATGCCTTGCAAATTTTTCTCTATTTCGCGTTTAATTCCTGATTTATTTCCACTTAGAGGTCAATAAAACAATAAATAATTAAATACCAATTTATTCCAACTTCAAAAATGCATAAACCAAACTCTAAATACTCCTTGTCAGGAATTAAAAGATAAGTACATAAAGGTCAAAAAAATACATATATTAATTGTATTTCTCCTTAGCTTCCACTAGACAAGGAGTATTTAGAGTTTGGTTTATGCATTTTTGAAGTATTGGAATAAATTGGTATTTAATTATTTATTGTTTTATTGACCTCTAAGTGGAAATAAATCAGGAATTAAAAGATAAGTACATAAAGGTCAAAAAATACATATATTAATTGTATTTCTCCTTAGCTTCCACTAGACAAGGAGTATTTAGAGTTTGGTTTATGCATTTTTGAAGTATATGGAATAAATTGGTATTTAATTATTTATTGTTTTATTGACCTCTAAGTGGAAATAAATCAGGAATTAAAAGGTTAACAATAACATTGGTTTTAAATTTTTCTCTAAAAATAGCATGTTCTGATTCTAGCGCAATAATTTCTTCTACCTCAACTTGATTTGCATTGGATGCTTGTTTAGTAGCTTTTGTACACACTTTCTGTAAATGACCTTTAACATTACAAAATTTACAAATCACATTAATTTTATTGCACTTATTAGCAAGATGCTTGGTACTACCACAACGATAGCATGCTTTAATTTTATTTTCAGTATTACTAGAATTATTTTTACTGGTAGTAGTATTAACATTATTGTTATTATAATTAGTTTTAGTTACATTATTTTTTTTCTTTTGAAATGTAATATTATGTACATTGCCTTTTTGATGTAATAATGCAACATCTCTATAGAAGATAATTTCATGCTTACAGCTATTTCTAATGCTCTTTCTAACGTTAATTCTTTAGTTTCTAATAATCTGTGTAAAATCTTTTCATTTCTTAAACCGAATACAAACTGATTTCTTAACGCAGTTTTTAAATATGTACCAAAATTACAGTTAATTGCTAGTTTTTGTAATGAAGTTAAATATTCTTGTACACTCTCACCCTCTTGTTGTCTTCTTTTACTGAACCTGAAGTTCTCGGCGATTTCTAGTGGTGCTGGGTCGTAGTATTGCTGCATGTGATTAACGAGAAATGCGTATTCTTTCTTCCATGGATCCTCTGGTGCTAGTTTATCACATAATGTGTTAAATGCATCAGCTCCCATGTAATGTAGTAGGTACCCCACTTTCTTATCCTCTGGTACATTGAAAATTGTAAATGCTCCTTCTAGACGTCTTACCCATTTTGACCATTGATTTTTTGCATTATCGAAATGTTCAATTGTAAATATTGTTTGAACCGTTGTATTTTCCATTGTTGTATAGTAATATTAGTAGTATAACCGTATTCGTAAATAAATTTGTAGTAATTTTCTAAATTCTGTTTGTTCGTTCTTTTTCACTTTACACCACACGCACACGTAGATTTCTTTTCGCGCCCATAAGTATGGTTATGTAGATATCACTTTTAATCGTTTTTTTTTTGTAAATATTGTATTGTATTCTTCGTAGATTTGAACTGCCTCGTCGCCAAGTGTTGTATTGTAAGTAATTGTAATTAAATAAAGGATGCACTGCTTGTATTTATTAATTTATTTAAGGAAACACATCGGTAGTTACATGGTAGAAAAGTAGAAACGGTAATAATATGTTAATGATTGACACATATTATGCACTATATAAAACCTCCAATATATTGCATGTAAAAAGGCGGGCAATTTGAATAGAATCATAACAAAATCTATCAATTAATTGTATTAAAAGATACTAATGACTATTTTTTCATTCCAAGAACGATGTTTTAAAATTGCCGCTGGATATTTCGTAATTCTGACTGGATCAACTGAAAATCCTTGCAGAAATGTCAAAACACTGGTGAAACATAACCTAGAAATAGCACTTTTTAGATCGATTTTTAGGTATCCTATTATAGACTGATCTCCGCAGAAAAGAGGGGTCGTTTTGAACTCAGTAAAACGTGTACTTTCCGTTAAACTGCATATAAATTGTCAATTAAGTGCGGTCGACATACGAAAGTTTAGCCAAGGTATTTTATTTAAAAAATAAATACGAACGTCTTCACATATTTATTCTAAAACAGTCATAAATCATGGTGAAATCATGTCAAAAACCATTTTTGTAAACAAGAAATCTGGAAACAAAGGTGATGCGTGCGCATTGAAGCCTTGGTACATTCGAAGATAGAGATATGCAGCTGCATATAGTGTTATCACGGTTTGATTTCGGATATTGTTAAGAAAGGCATTTCGAACGCTACCTCACTGCTTAACATCTGCAGCATATTTCCTGGTTTCAATAAACATAACAGTGTATCTCAAACTTGTCTTATTTTCCTATATATTTTTCAATGAAATGCACAAACACTTTGATTTCTTTGTAACTTTTGTTTTATGTAGACGTATATGCATAAATTTAAAAAGAAATGAACAATTTTTTTATTTCATCCATAATACATTTAAAAGTTTGTTGTATTTGATATTTATTTCTTACTACATAAATAAAAATATCAAATTATTTTTAGTACAAATACATACATACACAACCTTGCATAAAATTATGTAAACAATTTTGGATTTAATTCTTTTGTTTTCTCATAAGATTTTATTTGTTTGCACTAAATAGAAAACTTACGATTTGATAACTTGCTAACATTGAAACACCTATGCATTCGGAAAACATTTGTTGTAATTCCCATCTATATCTCCATACCTACATTAACGTTGCATAGTTAGGTACACGGTGCGAAATCTCCCTAAATAAGAGGTGATACCATGATTTAGAGCGATCTATTGGATCGTGAGAACTGTTGGCGGCAAAATTCAAAATAGGTAATTTATTTTCATATCATAACTAAAAATGAATTTTGTTTTTGTTTATTTTACAATTAATTATTACAATAGTATCATATCATAATGATAATGTAAATAATCAATTGTAAAATAAACTAAAACGATACATTAATATAACTTTACATATGGCGACTTGTAAGAATGTGGTGTGTCAAAAAAGAAAACAAAACCTATATAGACAAGTCACTATCGTTAAAGTTTATCAACTAAACCAAGCGGTTATTTACTTAACACTACAGCTAATAATAATTATAAAAACGCATTAACATTCAAACGAGGAAAAATATAAATCAATTTAAGTACAACTAATTCCAACGACAACTGATTAATAACTGTCATATGCAATCATATGATTGTGGGCTTGTTTTGTTTATCTTTTAGCGCTAGAGCGCCCTCTTACGGAACGTGAGAATCTTGCGGCCATGACAGTTTCGTATCTTATATTAAAGATTACATGCTATGGTTAGGTATGACTTATTTCAACTTATCATATATAATACAACGTGTGGTTTTATGATTATCGATAATCGCCGGCTTGACACGAGATATCTTGCCAAATATTAATTAAATAATAATAATTTGGTATAAATTTTGACGTTAGTTTTACAAACAAAATAGCTTAGTCCCTCCGGAGGCATCATATCTTCATGTGTAATACAAAATATACCTACAATTAATTCTTTCTCAATGGGCCAAGGGCCAAAAGCTAGATATACAAGTTTAATTAGGTTACCGACTGAGCACTCTACCGCACCTTAACCGTCCAATGGTGAATATAATGCGTAATCTTTTTCTTATAATTTAAATTAAATGCAAAATTGCATGTGTAAGCCACTGGCATGTGTAGCGAATTGGCCAAATTTATTCACAACTGCACATGTTGAAGAGCAAATCGAACAAACCTAATATTTGTCACCTAGCTGCTGATATTGAAATTAAAGAATAATGTATATTTCTTTTTCTTACGACAGTAGGTAGGTATAGATTTCTACTTTGTTATTATATGTCGATACAACTGTGCTCTATATAACAAGCTCGAGCACTGTAGTATATTTAGTTTAGTATAGCTTACGCATGCTAGATGGAGCAACAGCGTCGATCCAGCTTTTTGCATTTTTTAACCGGTACAATTTAAAGAGCCTTTCTATATTAATTACTCGTTAAAATTGACTTATTGCTACATCTAAGCCTTCATTCAAAATAGTCGTCTTTAATTGGTTAGGAGAATGTGCTGCCATGAAGTTTAAGAATATTAAATTTCTATTGGTGGAAGCCTACCTATATTTCAATAGTTTCATAATGTATTACAGTTAATCCAATAGTCTGCGAAATGATTATTATTCGCTATGATCATTAATCGTTGCTCCGTATAAAATAGCAAAAGGAAGCAATTCTTTATTACTTCTGGAAAGAAGTGTTTTTGTGTGTGATGTAGATTATTAGCATTTACATATAATTATAGTGGTAAATCAGCTACTGTATAATGATACAAACTGTGTGGATACCGGATGAATGTGCAGTAATATACAGAAACGCATAAAACCAATGGAACAATTAAGACGTGCTTACATGGCAAAAAAAGTTAATTCAAGGAGATTTGTTTCGCCTAAGCAATTGGCTTGCATGTATATGGGAGTGTAGATATTTTGTTTGGCTCAAATGCTCGACTCAAATCAATGCGAAAGTACCAAGCGTTCTGGATGCAAAATGTGTGGAATGCTATAGAAGAAGCATATATTTGATGCATTGGTATATTATATTTCAGAGAATTGAATTGAATGTAGCGATATATACTCCATAATTGTAGTAACGTATTATTGCCAAATAATTTACAAAATCATATGACTGTAGTAATTTCAATGTGAACCTCATGCTCAGAATATAGAATTTATAAGTATGGTGTATGTAAATACATATCTATTGCAGAAGCGATTTTGTAAAGATCAGGTATAAAAAAGCGGCGGTATGTCGCTCTTTTACATGAGTGGTTGCTGTCCTCTTCGTTTACTTCCATTTTCTCCTGAGATGTACTATAACAGCTAATAGTTATACCTACGCTATGAGCCTAGAAAACCCAGGATTTTAGAAATAGACTCAATTAACCTGTTCATATTAGAAGCTAACGACATAATACACTTAGCTATGGAAGTAAGCTATAGAAAAGTAGTCGTAATAGATTCATTTTTAATTTTTGTATAATTTTGTTTGAATGGTTATATTAAAATCATGTTGTTTGAATGGTTATATTAAAATCATGTTGGGTAATTCTTATAATGGGTTATAATGGAGGTCGTCGTCGTAAAGAAATCGCAAACATGATGGCAGACGATGTAGAATTTAAAGATAATCTTAATAATTCCGTATGATGCAAACCAAAATTTATATTCCAAAACGATTTATTGTCACTGATCCGTTATAAGTTTGATTAAAAAACATTACCGTCGTTGTCTTTATCATGTGTCACACAGATACAGTACAAATTTGATACATATGTATATACAAACTGCAATTGATTTAAATATGGTAGGAAACAATATATATAAATGTACTGAAAATTTCCAAATACAGAGTGCTTTACTGGACACTGTTTCAAGTGTACAAGTAAAACGCACTTGATGATTAATAACGGATGTGACTTAATAACCGTTAAATGTCATAAAGGATAGAAATCCTTAACTGTGGTTGAAAATTACATTGATGCTTTCACCAAAAAAAAAAAAAAATAGAGATTAGTCAGATATTGCCTGATTCATCTAAGACATTCAGTGCTCCATGTACTCCAAAAACTTCTACTACAATGAATAGTAATGTATCAATAAATCTCGCAAGTGAATAGGCATTCAAACAAAATACAATTTGTTATCAAAATCTACTTAAAATATCAATTAATGTATGTATGTATGTATGTGTATGAGTCGTCTAGCCTTGTCGGAAAATATGCAATATACACTTATAAAACATTAAAATTGAAGCTCCACGCATAAATTAAGTTGCAAATCAGGTGATCAAATGCAGAGCAGATAACCTGGCATGCAGACCGTCTATACTCCTTAACAAAACAATTTGAAGTTCAAAAATGTTTGGCTGTAGAAGTTTGATCTTATACGCTATAGATCAACCAGTGCGCGAATAAAATAATACGCCTGATTTTGTTGGGTGTACAACGGATATAAGCAATGCGTGAAGTACACTTTGTGAACAGAGGATATACAATGGTTATTGGAAAAACTAAAATACTGTATTAAGTTTTATAACACCAAGCATCTACTAAAACACAGTCAGTCATGATATTGGGTTTTCAGTAAGAGGAACAATAAGTATATGAGCGACTCCCAAAATTTGAATTATTCCAATAATTATAGATGCAACTAAAACAAAAGAGGACACGGCCTAAGTTTATGTAACGCTAAAGATGTTCTGAGAGGCAAGACTGTAGAAATAGAGATTACATATGAAAGATGGATATAACAGCAAACAATAAAGAACCTCCCGAAAGATTATTACACGACAATGTTTAAGTTGGCCTAGAGTTATGACGATTCAAGTCTGCAAGAAAGACGAATTACCTTAGGAATTAATATGGCGACTCTTCCAGACTTTTTAACAACTTTTTCATATTTATTATATACTATATTTGTTGGAATATTAATAATTACTATTATGTGCACCTACTTTGACATAACAAGAAGCACTTTCCAAAATGTACATGGTTTCTTGAAGAAGCCAAATATATGTAAGAGTAATCTCGTTTGAAAAAAGTGCCCTGGCCTTTTATTTATAAAACTTAGCGTCTGGAAATCAATATTTTATTTTTTACAAAGTTAGAAGCTGTACTGTACTGGTATTACAATTTACACGTTTTATAACTTTAACATATCAATTTTCTTATTGTTGTTATATTTGAAACTTGTGGGGCAATATACCTTCTCAGCATAAACTTGAAATATGTAAATGTTCTTGAAATAAATACATGCTACTGTCAACCTAGCAAATTTGTAGACATTAGAAGCAACCATCACTTCTACAGAGTACATACATTGCTCGTATGTATTCATATTTTGTAAGTTTAAAGCAGAAGAGTTATATTCCGTTCATATATGTATAACCATGTTGCGGTAAAAAACAAACACATATTTAAATGAGAGCAAGCGGGAGTTGAAATATTTAGACTTCGTAAAACAAATACCGAAGCACTTCCAATGTATGCATTGTATGTAGAAGATTAATTATTTGGGCGTGATTAAGTTGCGTACACCTGCATGTGCTTTTCACACCTACCTATATGCCGTCTTCAAATATTTAATTTGATCGTTTCTTTAGCGGAAATCAAATTAGGACGAATTAGTGAATGGTCAGGTGCCTGCTGTTGCTGTTTTATTAGTCTTACTCGTTATACGCTAAATAATGAAAGAGGGAACCTGTTTGCACATTGATTAGAGTGCGTTCATGCTGTTGTACGATAGGAAAAAGTAAACGTTTCGCTAATTTGCCAGTGAGCGTTTCTCTTCGCGCCGATAGCAGACCAAGAGTATGGAATAGGGGTTATTACCTATGGTAGTCCGTAATTTTTGGCAACGACAGTGCTGTTTAAATAACGCGTCTTAAATTTGAAGTGTTTCGATTTGCACGATCTGTATAATGAATGCAACGGTAAATATGTATGTAATTATCTTGGTCGTGTTGAACTGAGATGTGAAAATTATGTTAATAAATTAAAAGAGAAGAGAAAATTGTAGGTCAGCATACTTAAATGAAACAATTAGCACGTCTGTAAAAGGAAATTCAAAAGTGTTATGCGTGTTGCATTTATCCAAAGTAAACAGCCTTTATCTGGTTTTGTAAAAACTAGCAGAAATTTTTTTTATAATGTCGTAAACAATTATAATACGCGGTTGATGCATAATTGAAAATATACTTAGCGGGTTTATTTTGAGAAGATTGTTCGAGACTTGAGATAATAAAATTAAAAATCATTTACTTATTTTTATTTATTGCTTAGGTAAGAATACTTGCACGGATATTATAGAGAAACATTTGCAAAATACGAAAATCGATTGTTCACTAAGATTTTTGCTTGTTCTATACATAAATGTTGTCTAATTATGAACTTATTTCAGCATGTTGAGCTGTTTGACGGCTCAATGTATGTAATATTAAACAAATTTTGAAAATCGTAATTATCATTAGACATGGCAATATTATACCAGAATAGCGAGATGCTTGAATGGCTCCCCATTATATGAACTGGTATAATAGTTCCATGTCTATTTATCACTATCTTGAAGTAAAGAAAATGTGTTGTTTTTCATTTGCTTCAACATATTAAAAAGTGATTAAACCGTAGATTTTATTGTTGCAGCAGATTGTTTTATCACACAGTAGGCAGCACTTGGACGATATGAGTTTAATTCGGACTAGTAACATTTCTTGTATACCTAGTCCGTTCTTATTTTCTTTTTTTCGCTAAAGGGTATGTATGTATATTGATTGAGATGTATATATTGTTTATATTTATGTGGTGATTTGTAATCAGTGTTAGTTTTATGCTAGCTTGCGCAATGAATATTTATGTGTTTATCTCCAAAACTTTTCAGGTAAGTTATGCTAATCAATGCTTAGTATTGTATAAGATCGACTTAGTAAAAAGTTTGTGTGCAACACGTTTGACAAGATAGATGATATTTCTAATTACTACTACGTTGCACTAATTCTAATTCGCAAGTACCTACGATTAGTATTGCCTCATATTTACAATAACTTCTAAAAAAAAACGCATACCAATACATTTTTTTTCTCATACACCGTTAAGTGTAGTTTATGTTGTTTTTCATGTTGATTCTGAAACTAATTTTAAATTTGCTCCATCACCTCAGAATTTTGAGGAATTTTTGTAAATAGCTCTTCAAAAAGTACTTACATTAAATTTTACAGAATTTCAAGGTGATTTTTATGTAAGAAAAATCTTACAAAATACATATATTGCAGTGCCGAGCATTGAGTGGACATGTCTGAACATGTTCTTGTCTGTTTCTTACGTCAGAGCATTTAAATTACTCCCATTTGTGCTTTTAAGCCAATGAAATTAGTAATTTGTAAATTTCCGGCTGTGTTGGTAGGTATATATAGAGCTACGCATGGCTCATTAGATTCAATTTGAGTTTGTGATAGTTGAATGCCTTTTTATTTCATAATATCTCGTGCATGTACAAATAATCCCAACATTAATAACAACGACATGTTATTTGCAAGACCTATGATTTGGCGTGAACAAACGGACCATTTGTCTGATTACTACTGCTGCACTAAAATTTTTCGATTCTCTAAAAAAATAAGACCAAGATTAGTTCCGCTAATGTGTCTTCTGTTACATTTCCAGTACCTCATTCAGAAGCCTTGCCAGTACCTAGTGACCATATGGTGTTTCGAGTAACAAATATATCATTACAGATGCAGAGGAAGGAATTTCCGAGTTATTATCGACCAACGATGATGCCATGTCTAGAGGACGGACCTCACTTATCATTAGTAAATCAGTCACAATTAAGATCTGAACTTGTCAAAAACTCAAGCAGAAGTATTAGAATCTAAACTTCAAGGATGGAAGCTGTTAGCTCCGGGAACACATATTTCTGTTATAGTAATCGCCAGAGAAAACTGTCACAGTATTTTCCAACCGAAAAAGGTCTTTCATTCTGTAATAATGTCGGCAATTTGATGCAGACATTAGGTCATCAACACAACCTAGAAGAATGGTGGCTATTTATTGGTGCTTCGAAATTCAGTTTGACAGCTGTCCTTCTTCATATAGGAAACGTTTATCCATCCATGCCGGTTGGTTACATAGTTCGTATGAAGGAAACTTATGAAAATGTGACTCGTCTTCTTGACAAAATCAATTACAAGGTGTATAAATAGCAGCGCTGACTTCAAAATTGTAGAAATTTTACTCGGTTTACAACTGCGGTACACAAAGCACTGCTGTTTCCTTTGTTACTGGAACAGTCGATCGAGAAATTCCCACTACGTTGTTAAAGATTGGCCAGCCAGGGCTCGGTGTATTCCTGGACAAAAGATTATACTTCATAAGGCACCACCGGAACCTGATAAAATATTTTTTCCGCCGCTGGTCCAAATTAGGTTTGATGAATAATTTTTTTAAGGCAATGGATAAGGATGGTTGTGGATTCCAATACCTTCAACAACAATTTCCCATATTTTAAATGGAACACTTAAAGGGAGAATTTTTGTAGAACCCAAAATTAAACGTCTACAACAAGATGCACAATTTGATGAGACTTTAAATGACTTGGAACGTGGTCCTTGGAATGCTCTTAAGAGCGTGACCCAAAATTTCCTAGGAAATACAAAATCTGACAGTTACATAGCAATTGTTAATGAACGTTTTAGAAGTTACCTTGAACTGGGCTCTAACATGAGCCTTAAAATTCATTTTTTACACTCGCACCTGGATTTCTTCCCCTCAAACCTCGGCAATGTCAATGATGAACATGGCAAGAGATTTCATGAAAACATTTCTGAAAATGAAAAACGTTATTCGAGGAAGTGGAACAGTGAAATGTTGGCTGATTATTGTTGGAGTTTGATACCCAGAAAGTATCGTAGAACAGTATACAAGAAAAGTAAAAAGAAAAACATTTTAAAACAGAACGTTTGTACCAAAACCTGATATGCCAGAATAAATTTGTTTTTATTGATATTATTACGACCGTAAGAGAAAGTAAAACTGTATGTAGTTACTAAGAAAAAAATAAAAATATTAAAATTTGTTGCCGAATAATATCAGAGTTAATACGGGATACCAGTCCAATTACTAGAATATTAAAAGATGCGTTATTTTTATTGACCAAATCTGTATCCGATTGCCTCAATATTAATTCTTCCTACTTTGTGCTTAAATGTAACAGTAGTTGTTACGCGTCTCAAATCAGTAACCTATATCGTCCAAAAAGTAAATATTTGTTGAGATATTTTACAAACATGCCAATAAGGATTCTTAAATACACTATGGAATCTGAAATGAAAAAGATCTGGTAGATCCTAGCAAACCTGAGCATGGTTGACTAAAAGTACCTTTAGCGAGGGTCTGTTTTGGCGGTCTCGGTAATGATGTTTGATTATAAAAGATTATGGTAAATATATTCACTACAATACATAATACCAAACAAAATGAAAGATTATTAAATTCAGCCTCTAATCATTCAAACTTTGGTAATCTATAGTTCTAACGTATTCGTCCTTAATATACATTTCACTATACTGTGTTTAAAATACATATATAACATTTTCATTTCAAAGTTGTATCGTTTTCAGTTGATTATCTTATAAGGGCATCGTATTCTAACATCGACTGTAACATATGATGCCTTTATATGATTCTTCTCATCGGTATAAAGGAATAGTAATATAGTAGCAATTTACATAAACCTAAGTAGATCAATAGCAACTCCTGTGGTTCGACGGTTCGTGAATGAACGGGACACTCAAAATATGAGTTGATATTTAACGATGAAATTAAACTAACAAGAATGTAGTTTCCAATGTTATCTTCGTGACTATCGTTTTAAGGAGACGCAAACTGACATTTACATTGCACACATCGTATTTCCTCTTCCAAGGCGCAATGAAGAATCTTAATATTTGAAATAAATAATTTATATGTTTTGAGACTTTCATAATTTTCAACTGTTTAAATTAATTTCCTTACAATTTTAAATTGAAAGATTTTGTTTTTTCCAAGATATATCTCTGATATATCTTCATTTGGACACAATAATTTAAGTGGATAACCAATATGTGATTTAAAAAAATTACAACATTACAATTTTGTTGAATTCTTCCGTTAGAGCAAAGTTATAATAAACATTCAATAATAAAACTATAGTATTGTGAAGTTTTTCAATAGTCATCTCGGTTCAAAAGAAATCACACAAGTGTGCGACTTCTTTTTTCATATAGAATTCACCCCTTCTGCACTATCTTCAATTTAATTCCATACAAAAAACGCACCGCGAAAGCAAAAATTAATATTAATGATGTATCTGAGATCAACCCTTCTATTCGTATTTTCGTTTCTGCATCATCGACTTATACAAATTAAAATCTCTAGAGAGTTTAAGAATTTTCTGCTTGTCATCATATGATAATATATAAAATTATGAGGTCACCCTTTCCTATTTTGCTTCGGTTCAATAGTCCATCAAGGGAATCAGTTAACTGTCGATCAAATCGCATAATAACGAAACATATAGTACTATAATAATTTATTTACAGACAAATGGGTATTTTGTTATCTTTCAGTAGCCTCTTACATAAAAGCAGTCTGTAAGAGCTACTTCTGCAATACTCTATCAAATTACTAGAAAGTACAAAAATGTCTACAATTTGTCTTTCTTCAAGTTTACGTGTATGTACATATATTATTTAAGTTATTATTTCGAAGATATATCAGCGATATTGACAATACGGCATGGATAAGAGTCGAAGGCAAAATCAACCCTATTGGATATTCTAAAGAAGATCAATCGTTTTATCGCTGTACATATAAATAATTTTCGATGAGTCATTCATCTCTCCAGGTATAATATTTCAGGCCCAGTAAAATTAAACAACCGTTACGTTATATGAAACTAAATTCCTCCGGGATATTGCCTTTATCTCGTAGAACTTTCATTTAAACATTAATTTAAATTAACTCCTGTAGTGGTTTAGATACGTCGGTTTTGTGTATATCTAGAGGGCAGTAGTGAAACTACTAAGTATTAATAATGTTTTATTTACAACATAATAGAAAAACACAACACTCACCTCCTGCAAATACTAGATTTTATATAATTATCTTATGTATTTATAGTAAATGTGTGATATACATACATGTGTAATTTATTAGGCTGCAGATTACATAATTACCACGTGCACTGTAGATATTTTCAAATAGAAATGTTTGACTACAATAATTAGAATTGCTTAAGGATATTGACATTTAGGTATATAGTGTACATATTTACAAAATAAGTTCATCCAACTACAACATGTTCATGCAGATTCCTTTAGTTCTGGCATATCTACTACGCAACATTGATTGGTATTAATCATCAATCAACAATTTGAGTGAACATAGAAGAGATAGAAAAGTTGCTGAAGAAGTAAATTTGTAAGGCAAAGTAGGTGGCGCAGTATAATAAAACAACAATAAAATAGCTACAATAGCTTCATGTTGGTTGATTTGAATATAGTCTACGAATAAATAGTCCAAATGCTATTGCCCAATAGCGATATTTGCGAAAATTATTGCTTTCTTTCAGCATACATATCTACTAAGTAATATACATATATGTAGTTTATTTTATTTATGTATAAAATGTAACATGGTAACACAATAGCTCGAAACCCAAAAACGTAACATATGTATATGTTACGGGCAATTTCATTATTGTGGGCATTATTTATAATGCCCGAGCAATTTAATAATTTTGTATATGTCCACCATAATTTATTACATTGCCCGGTCATTATGAATACTGCTGTTATTTCTCTGGGCACTTTGATTAACTAATAGTAATTTGGCAACATGCGTGTATGATTCTCGCTGGCCAATCAGCATCCATTTTCGATGGCTTGTCACTTGTACCATCTTGCGCATTAACGAGTTCTCGATTATTTTCAGTTCTTTGCTGAGCTCTAACCTTACTTTTCTATAGTTCTACAGTTATAGTTCTACAGTTACATAGCTTATGTTTATTGTTTTTCGGCTTAAATTGACTTTGGATTTTTGTTTATTAGGTGTTAATGATTTTTCTATATAGAATAAAATGCCGGAACAGTTATTAACCGATGTAATAAGTGATATGAAGCATTGTTTCAACGAACGGTTGAATGAATTGTGTTTATCAAAAGGTCAGAATACACAAACTCTCACAAAAGCACAATACGTGGAGGTAATAGAAAAGTTAAAATATCTAAAAGGACAGTGATAAATAAAAAACCCGAGGATTATCAGCGATGCGGCTGTAAAGGGGGCTGTAAATCTGGCAAGTGCAAGTGTCGTAAAGAAGAAAATCTATGTAACTCGAAATGTCACCAAAGTGGAAGCTGCTCTAATAAATAGAAACTCTAGGATTTGACATTTTGTGTGTTGTATATGTATTTGTAAACACATACCTTATATATATTTTTTTTAGTTTTCGTTTAATTATAATATATTCTCTTATTTCTGTATGCCCAGAGAAACACTAGCAGTATTTCTAATGACCGAGTATTGTATTAAATTATCGCAGATGTATACAAAATTATTAAACAAATTATTATCAAATTGCCCGAGATAAATTGCCAAATTACTTTTAGTTAATCAAAGTGTCCAGAGAAATAACAGCAGTATTCATATGAGCGGGCAATGTAATAAATTATCGTGGACATATACAAAATTATTAAATTGCCTGGGCATTATAAATAATGCTCGCAATAATCAAATTGCCCGTAACATATATAAACATATTAGAATAGTTAGTATGTTATGTATGTAACATGCAATTGGTATTTCGTGGATACTGTTACTGGGTTCGTCCTGTTTGTATTCCAACTACTGTAAATAAATAAGTAAATAACTAAATGATTGTAATGATGCGTCCCTCTCTTATAATTTTAACAAATGTAAATTTAACCTTTATAGACTTATTGTTTATTGCCGTTTTGTAGCAAAAGTTTAATATTAAGACACATAATCATTTCATTCTATTTCATTCAGAAATATTGACGATTCTGTAAGCTTCGTAACACCCTGGAATATATGTACCTTAGTTCTCAACACGCATAGTAGGTACACCACATACATCCACAGCCTAATAAATATGAAAACGCAAGCTTTCTTATGTCACACTTTGTCCATATCTGATGCAATTGGTAAATAATAATGAAAGAATCATTCAACTTAGGTTTTCTACTTTTGTGTACTCTTGTGATAACGGCGACGTGTGACATGAAAAAGCTACACTTTAGTGATAATGCAATGATAGTTGAGTAAACAAGTTTTATGAATAGATAAGAGTAAACGTTTTAATAATTATCTAATTCCGGTAAGAATTGCTGTTGAGCAACTGATGACAGCTCCATATCGATGGGCTTCGTATCATCGTACAGAGCTGGAGCTTCACATAGTATTGCAAATGTTCCAACAATTGACGCAATTATGAATATCCACAGAAACAGTCGATCTAGAACCATAGCTACGAATCCCCAATCCTGATCTTCCTGAAATAGACATAGAGCTATTACCAATATCACCTTTGCGGAAGGTAACTGTTTAGAAATCGATATTTAAACTATTTTCTAGTAAATCTTATGCAAAAAACACAGTTATATTTAACAGAATATAATTCTTACAGCATTGAACTGGTCCTGTCTTTGGATATGATGCTGGATAAACATAACGTTATGTATTGCTTTTTCCAATTCGAATGGATACTTTTTTCTAGTTCCGGAGTCGCTTTCGTCTAGTCCTGAAAATACTGATGGTAGGCCATTGTACCCTAGGCGTCCCCCTATTGCTCCGGCTAGTCCTCGTAACCTTAAAGCCGACACATTAATGTTGGATATAAATTAGCGATACGAGTATATATTTTGAATCTACATGCTCTAACTTTGTACTAGAAACATGAGACACATATTAAACGTTATGAAAGTTATAGAAACATACGAAAGTGTTACAATATTTACCATATCTGGATTAATTTCTGATATACACATCTTTACTCGTCTACCATAATGTTTTATCTTTGTTTTACTTTAGATATCCAATGTAGAAATTTTGCGAATGGCAAAATGATAATATCGTCAGAAAATGGTTCTATTTTTCTTCTCAAATTTTCTCTGTGACAATTCTCAATTTTTGATTTCAAGTCTTGACTTATGCAAAATCTCGTCAATAGCATACCCTAATATCTAGTGCTATTTATGATAGAGAATCTACATTAAACGTTTACATAGTGTATACAAGTATACAGAGTGCCTTTGAATATTAAATTCTCCACGTATATAATTTATTTATCATCAATTACAGTGCCTTATGGTAATTTGATCGAGTGAAGTCCAGTGCCATATTACAAAGCTACGTCTTATTACTGGAGCGCTAGTTAGAGGATATCTCCCTGAAACAATTTGTAGTCGATTTAGCCAATTCGAAAGAATTTAAAATTGTCGGAATCCTTGGGCTGCTCAGTTCGCCGATTTTGGCGCTGATAGGTGGACTTAATATTGTCATACGTCCGATTGAAACCGTGACTGTCGAATAGTTTAGAAGGCTCGGGAATCCTTGGAATTAAACCTCACTTAAGAAGACTGGCCGTCGGTGGTAGTACAATATATAGGATGGTGCACCACATTCATTCATATATACAAAATCGCTATTAGTACATTTCTAAAATCTTTTGTTCGAATGCGCATAGACTCATTGCGGGCAAGTTTTGAAATGAGTTTCATTACACAGGGTAGGATAAAGCTCCGCTCGACGTCGTTAGGCAAGCTGTTTATGTGATATTTAAGAGTTTCTGAAACTGTGATTCAAAACTCAAAAAGTGTATCTACTTTCTTTAAGTGCTTTAAATTGTATAGGATAGATCACCAATTATATAGTTCTTCATTTCAAAATTACACCCATCTTTAACTTAAATTGTGTTGTAGTTTGCAATATATGATTCATGGTTCGTTACTGTTTAAGTTAATTTAAAAGAATTAATTACACGCGTGTACGTACAATGATTTTCTTAAAATTTCTGGTTCTCATTAAAAAACTTAAATAATCAATTTAATCTCTGTATTTTGAATTGTTTCTAGTTAAAATAAAAAGAAAAGTGAACATAATTCTGAGACAAAATTATAGTATTATCTTGTTCGTTAAAGTAGCAGTCTTTATAAACTAGTCCCGAATTTTTTCAATATGTATTATCTTGTTCGTTAAAGTAGCAGTCTAGTTTTTTCAACTAACACTATTATTTGCTAGCTGAGCCTTATTTTGAATAATGGCCGCAGTGGTTAAGCGGCTGACTATCGTTGTGGGAGGACGATAGGCGCCGGGGTTCAATTCTCTGGAGGGACGGTGACATTTTTTCAGAGAGTCTAATCCCGGATCGATTTGCCATTCGCTGTTGGGAGCAAAGTGATTAACAGCGCGGCATCATAAAAGGCGATAGAATGCTGTCACAAAGCCAATTGAACACAACTTACACACACAAAACTACACCGCGAGAGTTGCAGTGATAGCCAGACAAGCGATACAGCTTACGGAGTCACTGCAACTAAGCACCCACCACACATTAAAAAAAATGTAAGATACTTTTGTTGTCTGTGAAAACGAGTGAAAGTGATGGCGGCTAGTAACGTTGATTTTTTTCTAAATAATCGGAAATAATAAACATGAGAAGTATTGAATAAAGTGATTCTTTGTTCACACAATAACGGCTTGTATTAGTATGTTAGACTTTTATTCCCAGTTTGTTTTTGATCAGTACTTTAATCAAAAAGCTTTCTAAAAAAACAATGCTGTGCAAATCTTTATTATAAATGTGTAAGCAACATGCATATAAACATCCTTATAATGTTTAATATCTGATGATATATTTTAACTAAAAAGTCATACATACAAAAAAATGAGTATCCCTGATAGAATAACTAATATACATACCTATTAGCTGTACTTGTTGGGTGCAGTCCATTGCAGCCACTTCGTCTGTTCCTAGAAGAACTCGATGAGGTCGTAGAAGAGGATGCCGTCGATGGCATTGTGTCTAGCTCCTTCTTGCCTACTGAACGATTAGTAATTTTATTGGCAGCTAGCTCGGTGAGTAAATCCTTAGGTACCCGCATCAATAGTATTTTTGGAACACTTTTGATGAAGAACGATCGCACCCACGGTGCCATTTTATGAGTACTAGGTTTTCGATAATGGACGTTTAGTATAATGATTGTTATCACTACCGAAAGTCCAACTAGAACCATTGTGAAAAGGATGTATTTTCCTAACAGAGGTAGTGCAAGAGATGTTGACGGTATGATTTCCGATATCAGCAAAAAGAACATCGTCTGTGATAGGAGGATGTTGATACACAGCGCAATTTTTTCACCGGAATCGGCCGGTAAATAAAATACTAGCACTGAGAGATATGAAATGCCAACACACGGAACTATTAAATTAACTGTATAAAATAATGTTTTACGTCTTAATGTAATATTGAAGAATATATCTGAAACAGAAATAAATTTATTACTACGTAATGTAAATGTCACTTGTTAACTAATGTTAATTTTGATTTACAATGCAAATGTAATCGCGCGGTTGCCCTCAATCGTGTTAGTTGCTTTAGTCTTTATAAAAAATGTGTTACTCCTTTCTATATTTTACAAGTTAAGAATTATTACTACCCATGTTTTACGCCCTTTTCGTAATTTAATTGTCCTAGCTTTTGTACACGATTCTTCATTTACTGTACATTTTGTTTCCTCTGTCTTTTATATTGATCTAATTTCGTCTTTCTGTCTATTATAAGCACCACATTTTTCTCTAATATACCGATCATTTAGAACGACTAAGTTACTAAATTAAATTAGAAATGCATATACAGATCATTTAGATTAAGTCGAGCTGAAAAAGAGATTAATCTAGAGAGGGGTGGTTGTAAAACATATACGGAATAGCGCGCTTGCCAATGCGCTAATTCCGTATATGTTTTACAACCGCCCCACTCTATATCTATCTCTTTTCTAGCTAGACTTAATCTAAATGATCTGTATATGCATTTCTAATTTAATTAGTTCTTTGTAATCGAGACTATCCGAATGTGGTTTGCTTCAATTAACTTTGTCTTCCATTCATTTGCTTTATTATACATACTTTAAGTAAGTACTTGTATTTATGTGTTCTTTACTCGTGTGTTTTGTACTAGGACTTTTGTATCTACCACCATAATTATATTGGTTGTAATAACTGACAATTCATTAATTGCTTATTTTTCTGTAAAAGAATCCCACAATATAATATAGTATAGTGGTAAAGTGTCTCGTAGGATTAGGGGTAACAATAGAACTTTGCACTCTTTTATTACAGCAGAGATGTAAGCTTTTAGAAAATTCTAATAAGTATTAATAATTATAGTTTTTCGTCTTTGTATTTGCTCATAAGAATCGGAGTACCATAAAGCTCCGTTTTAGAACCTGTGATATTTTGAATATAAATAATATAGTGCGCTTCATACTTGACATCTTACCGTCCAACGGACTAAAACTGAATTTGCCAAAACCAAACTCACAAGATTAAACATAATTATATTTGGGTCTTTTTCTGTCTGAATCCAATATATAGTTATACAGTGCGGTTGTAATGTGACCCAAAACTGGAACCTCTATTAAACCGATCAAAAGTTAGCAGCGGGGGTGGACACTTTAGAACCGCACTGTATAAAAGCTAAGCAGATTGTTAAAAAACATTTACTACTATTTGTACTACTATTTGAATTATCTTTTATATCCCTCATATACACATAATTCCACTTTCAAGTCCATAAAACAATACCAAATTATAAATCTATTTATGCGACTGAGTTGGCAATTAATTTGTTCTACTCGTTACGTTATCAACCCAAATATAACTGTGCGTGTTCTGGTATAAATTACAATTAAATCGCAGTTCATTGTTGTTTTATTGAGTTATTTTTGGCGATAAATCTAAATTTATTTAAATGTTATAGCTTGCTAATTTGTTGTAATGTCAACATGTGACTTTATTCACAATAATAATTTTGAGTTGATTTTGTTAGGTAGCAACTTTTGTTCTATTTTCCTTCTTAAAGAGCTCAAAAATCACATGTGTCATCCACAAAATACAAACAAACAAAGTTGTGATTAGGAAAATAGGAACTTTCCTATTTTCGGGTTTGTAATTGTTTCATAAGTTTTGGTGATTCATGTCAATAACCCCTATAGTTCTCACAATACTTAGTATTCTTATATGTATGGATGGGATTATTGCTTCGCAACTAAAACTAATATTTCTTCTGTATGTATTATAATTTCCAACACAACTTCAAGTAGTTGATAGTTTCCTCTGGGTGTGCTTCAAAGGCGGCAGGTTTCTGTTTTTTTCCAATATTTGTTAATAACCCGTAGACTAGGTTGAAATTTTCTTTCCTAAGAGTTAGCTTCTATGCGCTCCTTTCTTTGGTTCTATTAACATTGTATATTCTAATTTTGACTTTAGTGTTAGCACGTTGATTATGTGGTCTTTATTCTATTTCAACTAGGACTATATTTTTCTTTTCCAGCTGCAGCCATAACCATCTTACGGTAGCAACACAAGGGATAGAAATAACCATTCCATTACTTGTTATATGTGGAAAGATGTCAGCTTCGACAGAGTCTCAAACATAAGTTTTCTATGTGTATTAATATGATTTATATCGCTTGTCGTTATTACCGCACCATTGACATAACTAAAGAGCTTAATGACCCACACGCTGTATAGAATATTGGATAGTTATTTCTGTGCAAGGTGTATACAACGGTAGCGTTGAGTGGTTCGGTCTATAAAGGACCTTGCTTCTCTTGTTGCTGCCTTTCTAGTTACCTTGTAGGTTACTTTCTAATAAAAGTATGTGTTGGTAATAAGTATGTTATTTTTGTATGTTCTTACTTTTCATGCGAACGCCAGCTCTCCATAAGGAGTGTACGGCTACTAATATTCCAAAAGCGAATGGTGACTTGAATACTGTATCAAAATTTCTACAGAAGAATCAAATAAATTATTCTCCAACCAGTCTCAAATGCTCACCTGATATACATATTCTCACGTCAACCACCTTCGCACTATACTACCAAATTTGTATGATTGATGTATGATGACAAATAATTACCAATTTCTGTTTGTTTTATTGTTTTCTTTCTGTTTTATTCCTAATTTGCAATCCATTTCTCTCATAATAGTCATTAATACAATGCTGTGAGTTAATATTACTTACGGAGTAGTTTTTTTTGTTTATAGTATATTGCTTCACGTTTTAGGTTTTCAAAGTGTATTTCTAATATTGTTTCATTGTACTATTACAATGTGAGGCAAAACTTACATTAAGGACAATAAAAGAAGCAATTCTATAATTCTTATCTGTGTAAATATAGAATAGTTGACGTACCCGGATATGGTTCAGCACAGCACGGATAATATTTTTCATGCCGTTCTGCTGGAACACTCAAAATATCCCATTCAACACTTGGATAGTATTCCCTTAGATCTATTCCAACTTCCACTTTATCCTCGCCAATTTTTTGATTTATATGCTTCAAGTCAATCTGTAGCTCATAGATAAGAAACGTTATTCCAAGCGAATATAACATAAAGCCGTTAGAAGCACCTACCTGGTTTCCATCATATGTCCAGGATCCAAATTTCATAAAACATGTCTGTTGGTCAAATGGAAAATACCTAACGTCGATTTCGCAAGACGACTTGAAAATCGCCGGAGGTGTCCAAAGTACCTTTCCGGTATGTCTGAGTACTGCTTTTGTCATCGTTGTAACGACATATTCTCCATCCGCACTGAAAAAGAATATTTATTTATTTTTAAATAAATCTGAACGTGGATTGGGTAACGAATACAACACTAAATATGTACATCTCCCACTTTCATTATTAGTTTCTTCATACATTATAAAGCAATTACATTTAACATCTGTACAACAATTTGTATTAGAACATTCACTTTTCTGTTAATATTTGCTTTCTGTGGAATGTCGTTAGAGTTTTCTTTAATATAACATAATCGAATCGCAGTTAAATCTATACTATGTGCATAGAAATTGATAATCAAATATCTAGCTTTGCTACGACAAGTTTTGACAAGAATGCAACGCTCAATAAGTACATTTAAAATAATTCTACCTTAACATACATACTTGTTATACAGAACAATATCTGGGAGCCAAATATGTTCAGATGGAACGTATAGTTCTGTCACACCACCATATTCAGCTGGGTCCCACATAAATTTATGATCCGTCCACTCCTGTAACAAGTTAGAAGAAAGTCTGAAACTGAAAGTTTATGACGTAATAAAAATGATGAGGAAGACTGAAGATAAACTATATATTTTTCTCTTACATGTTCCAGCCAAACATTCGTTGTTAAAATTTGATCCTTTAAATTCTGAAACAAAAAGAAATACGAATGAAGGGCGTGCATTATTAACAAAATGCAAAAGTTGTATGAAAGTATAATTCTACATTCTGACGTATCTTGTAAATTCTTAAGATAATCTTATCTGCTTGATGTGCAATATATAGTATAACTTTTTTAGAGATTTACAGAAAGTCTAGGAAAAAAGTTGGTCCATTGAACAGACAATCTAAATTTTTGTAAGCTTTTTATAAACATTTTATACATTCATAATTTATAGCTTGTTTATACTTTTAGAAATAATATTTCCTGAATGAGTCAAAGAATGTTGACGAAATATTGAAAATAAAGATTTATTTTAAGGACCGAAAAACCCGCAAAAAATTTTATTGCTTTCTAAATAATTCCTATTCTGTACAACTACTTGCTAAAATGGGATTTTTTCTGCTAATTTTTTTACTCAAACATGTCAGTGTTACTGAGAAATAATCAGAGCTCATAGTAAATTCTTCATGTATGTGTATCAATGTGACTTAATGTAATGTTCTTGATGGTACAGAAGTCCATCAAATCAAGTCTTTTATTAATGTCGGTACTTTGCAATTAGTATAATTAATTCCTTATAATAATCCCTTCTTGCCTTTTCTTCAAGGTACTTTTTGTCAATATGAAAATCGAGAAACTAATCTAACAAAATATTTATCTTCACGGGATTAATGAATAACACATTTCAGCAAAAATCATGTATTAATATCGTCTAACAGCACACGTTATTTTTACGCTTTTAAATACGATAATTTGCTCTAATGATAACACATTGTCATAATTGTGTTTTTGGCAGGTAAGAATAGAACAATAATTATAGATTTCATAAACAATACGAACTGTTTATGAAATTGCACTAATGCACTTACCAAATTTTTGTATTCCATATAGGCAGTACAATATTACTTATTACAGTAAACATTCCATAATTTTAAACGGCAACATGTTTTGGTCAGAGTAATTATCTATATATATGCTACCATTGAAAAATCGTCGACAAAAGATAATTGAAGCTGTACTCACAAAGGAATACCTCCAACTCGAACAATTTGCAGTTTTGTGTATAAGTAAGTAGTCACAAACAAAAGACGTGCGTGTTTTTTTGTGATAATGGGCAACTGTAATGAATTTACAAGTTGAATTTATTGAAGTAACTGCTGTTATAGAGTATTATTGTATACGATTTTTTTTTTCAAGGCGTTGCTACATAATCCTTCGCTGATGTCGTACTATAAATTATATACCAACCGCGAGAGGCAAAGCACCAAAACGCAAAAAGAAATGTCACAAAATTCCTTCGCCGGCCGGACTCGAATGCTCGCCTACTAATCTCCTACTATTAGAATCAGTCCCTTTAACCATCGAGTTGTTCTTCAACATTTTAAATCCCATGTGTATCAAAACTAATATGCAAAAATTCTTGAGCCTCAGTCTGTGTGTATTTTATTGATACACAGAACTTGGAGCATCTAAATGGATGTGTTTCACCTACATACATACTGTGTATTTTAATGTACCAATGTAGTCCTCTGGGTTGTGGCGAATGATTTTTTTTTGTCAGTTTGAGTTATATTTGTTTTAAGGGCTGGCAATCCTGTAGCAAAGTAGCGTGATCTGCAAACACGTGTTTCAATCGTTGCGCAGTTGTTTTTTGTGTTAGTTGCTTATTGTTTTTAATCGAAGGCGAACGTTGTAAGTTTATGATGTCGAATTCACGAAAAAGGATTCTTACGGAAGTAGAACTTGCAAATTTGGTGCATCACTTAAGTGATGTAAGTGAATATGATCAGTTAATTGACGATTCGAATGCAGATTCATGGTATACAGGTAGTTATGATTGCGATTCTGTCCCTGTGGCATGTGGGAATAAACAGAAAACTGGCCATAGTATACTTGATGTAAATCAATTTGCCTACAGTTATTTTTTGTAGGTACAGTTTTTACCTTTTTTAATTTTTAGAATAACACGAATATGATAGTGAATGAAGATAGCGATACATTGTCTAGTGATGAGATAGATGCTGTGGAAAATGCTGTAAATCATGAATGGTTGTAAGAGAACGTCAATCAAACATTCAAGGAAATCTTAATGACTTTTCCTGTTGTCAAGAGGATACATAGTTAGGTACAATAGTTGAAACTCGTCAAGATGACATTCCATTGTCGTTTTACAAAATGTGTTTAACTGATGAATTGATTAATATGTTAGTCACAGAAAAAAATCGTTATGCAGAGCAACAAATTATTAAAGGTATTACTGTTGATAATATTGCTAAATGGACTGACATTATGCAGATGAAATGTTAACATTGATCAGTATAATTATATGGATGGAATTAAATCAAAAGCCACGATTAAAAGAGTACTGGAGTACTAGTTTCATCAATGTTGCATTTCTCACAATGAGTTATAACCAGAAGGACATAGCCTTTACTTAACTTACCGATAAACAAGTATAACAAACATTTTCAATCTGCTTTTGTGCGGGACAAATACGTATGCATTGGCGAGTCAATGGTGTCTTTCAGAGCTAGGCTTTTATGTTTATAGTACATTCCTGGTAAAAGCCACAAATATGGTATAAAAGTGTTTAAGTTGTGCACGCAAGATGGTTATACTTATAACACAAAAATTTATTGTGGTAAGGAAGATCGACCTACCTATCAACCGGTGTCCACTCAAGTAGTCATGGAATTGATACATCCACTGCTACACACGAGGAGAGTATTCGTTACAGACAACTTTTACACAAGTGTCGGTCTGGCTCATCAACTGAATGACAATGGAATTCATATAATTGGCACCTTTAGAACAAATAGGAAATTAAATCCTATGTGCATTTTTAAGAAGAAGTTGCAACACGGAAAACTAACTGCTGTAGAAAGTAATACAAAAGTTATTGTTAGCAAATGGAACGACGGAGCAATTACAACGACGACATCTTCTACTGAAAAACATGAAATCGAGTCAGAAGCTGGAACGAAAATTGTACACTGCCCACAGCTAACTAATGTCATCACAAAAACTCGACGTGAAGTAAATAACCGTGGACTGTACTTTTATATAACAATGTCAAATCATATATTGACGTCGCAGATCAGATATCTTCATATAGTACTCCAGTAAGACGTTCCATAAAGTGGTAGCGAAAGGTTGCTGTCGAACTTTTGACAGGTACTGCAGTAGTAAATGCACTAATACTGCATAATAAAGCTTTTAACAAAAAAATTGATATTACTGCTTTTCGAGAAAAACTTGTTGAAGCTTTAGGTAGAAAAACTGAAAGAGAAGTGGAAACCATTTACACATTTACTCTAATCTGTCACAAAAATATGGCACGGAACATGCTACCAAATATTCAAAACAATGTAATACTAGATGCCCAAGCTGCACCGACAAGAAATGTTTAGCTTTAAACTGTTTTTTATCACATAATGTTTCTCTTAAATCAATATTGGTTGTTAATTTGTTAATACCTGAGTTTATGCAATAAATGAATATTAGACAGTGCATATTTTTTTAATACGCATAGGTTAAAATAAGCTATATTTGTTTGTTACTATGGACTGCATGTATCAAAAATCAATACACTTCTAAAATCGCTAAAACGTGTGCAATGAACTTCACTTTTCATTTTAAGTAGGTAATTTTATTTCTAAATTTATAAAAAGAAAGGTCCAGTTCAGATAGTACGTTGTCAGAAAATAGGCGTGGGAGCAAACCTGTTAAATGCTTTTTCACCATTGTATACTACAGATGAGAGCACTCAAATCCTGCGAATTAGCGGACAACTAAATATTTTATCTTATGTCGATAACCGAGCACGTGGGAAAGGGGGTTTTAGAAATGTCTACCGACCACATGCCGGTAAGGCATAGGTATCGGAATCCGTTCGCGATTTCTATAGCAGACGGACGGGAGGAGGTAGCCAGGTATGCACTTGGAATCAAAAAGCAAGACTTAGTCTGTTACACGGATGGATGTGAGACAGCTAATGGTACCGGTGCAGGGATATGCTCTCAGAATGAGGGGAATTGCTATACATTGGGGGAGTATGTTTCTGTGTTTCAGGCGGAAGTATATGCCATCCTCCAGTGCCCACACACAATGAATGTCAAAGCGGTGACCAACAGACAAATTCATATCATGTCTGATGTGTCAAGCGGCACTGAAGGCGTTACTAAGCCGGAAAGTGTCGTCCAGGCTGGTAACGGAATGCCTCGACGAATTGATGGAACTTTCGAACCGGAACAAGGTTTGCTCGACTTGAATACCGGGCCATCAGGGGATCGAGGGCAATGCAAGAGCTGACGAACTCGTAAAGAGAGGGCCAGAGATGGAAATCTACGGCCCAGAACCTTTCTTCGGGGTCACAAGGCAAGCGGCCCGGAGTACATAAGCGACTGGGTTCGTACGAAATACCAAGCATACTGGAGAGCCACACGCGGTATAGCACATGGTAAAGCCTTTATAGGGAAACCACGCAGGAAAAGAGCTAGAGAACTAGTACAGTTTAGTAGGAAGCAGCTCTGCGTTCTAACGCGCCTAATGACCGGACATGCTGCAGTGAAAGAACATGTATACAAAATCGGAGTGTTTGACGGGGATACAAAGTGTAGACTTTGTAAGAACCGGTGACAGCCGAACACGTATTACGCGACTGCGAGGGATTAGATCGCAGAAGGCAAAACCTATTTGGGAGAACAAAAGGAGACTGTACAGACTAGTGGAGGAGCCTACCATGCTGGAGTGGGTGACTTGAATATACAGATGTGGCACAGTAAGCCTAAAGGCTGTGGTAGATACCCAGCGGTGACCATAGGTCGGACGGGTCTGGAAAAAAAAATTATCTTCCCTGTATATCACATATGCGTCGCGCCCTGCTGCCTGTGTAAACAAATACAGCGTGACCAAAATCTACTTATCGTTTTGCCTGTCCTTGCTACAAAGGGAGGCCTTAAAACTTACCCCAACAGCGGAACATAATGATACTTATAAACTAGTAAAAGTGAATCCTCAATAGCAGGAATTAATTCCTATCTTTAAATAAAAAATGTAGGTAGAAGAATGTATGTACATGCAAATTTCATTGTACACGAGAAGCAGTAAGTAGACATAAATTCAGAAAATATTCCGTGTTCGGCTTGTGCGCTAGCATTTCATAAAAATGAAATATACATTGAGATAAGTACGACTCATCAGTTGTAATATCAGGAAACGTAAGGTTGATACTAACCGTAGGTATATCAACTTTTATTGCTGTGATATCACATGAAGCAATTTATTTAAATGGTTTGAGCTACTGCAAAAATTGCTATACTATGTAGCTATCATGGGGTTAGAATCATTCTCTTTTTGTGCCAAAAAAGAATTTATTCGTGCGTACAGTAACAGCGTATCCCGTTTCTTTTACATAATATACATGCATATTTGCTTCCTTCCAAAAGCCCAAGAAATTATTTCTTACATACATATATTGTGTTTTTGTGAGCAAATAAGATTATGTAGTCAGTAATGTTTAGGCAATGTAGGTGCTCCACAAAAGAAACTCACAAATACTTTTCAATTGAAGAAGTATCTAATACCTGACTCAAATAGCATACTGTTTACTTTAGAGTTTCTCCTTACGTTTCCTTTTCGAGCTGCTATTGTAGAAAATAATCAATTATTGTCGGAGCAGTATTCTTAAAATATTAATTATAGTTTATGCATTGCTTGATTATAAGTTCTTATTATTTTAGACAAGCAATATTCTCGTACAGTACATTCTAAGCGTTAGCTAGTTAATATTTTATCACAACTAAACATGACAAGAAACTCTTGCTCTACAAGATATCAGTTCTTATTGAGAGCAACGGAACGTGAAGAAAAATAATCCGGCAAGATCGTTTATTGATAATCACCAATGTATGCATACACTTATGTCTGTCAATAGATATTATCTACTAAAACATTATGTAGACAGAAAGATTGCGATTTCAGTCCTTTAATGTTTGAAACATGGACAGCTTTATTTACAGGCAGAAATGAAAGAATACATTGACGTTATCTATAAAATATTAAACGACATAGCCACTACTACACTACAACTACGTATATTCACCATCGGGGCGGCATACCAATTCAATCAACTGCGATAATCTCAGGCCCAACTTTACGAGCACCGTATCGGTGTTGTTACTAACAGGCCGGATCAACCTGTTGTAATTACTCAATAAATCATCGTACAATCTCTTCGCGTCGGGATTCGACAACACGTCTTCTATAATACTACACAACACTACCAATATCGGATACAAATACGCTTTCGACAACATTACTAGATTCTATTAGAATGAATGGAATAATAATACAATATCACAAATGTATTATAGATTTAAATGTTAGAAAGATTGATTTTAATTTTCTTTTTATTATTAACTATCACATCATTAGATTATCAAGTAGTGGATGTATTGTTGCAGATTGTTTTTCTATGTTATTGCATATATTGTGTTATAATAATCGTGGATACATTTTGAGTTTTGTTTTGGTAGCGATTATGTGGACGGCGCGACGCTTACAGTACTGAAAGCTCCTTTCCTGGAGCCTGGATGATCAATAATGTTGCGCGTACTCGCTCTGCTCTTGCTGAGGTCAATAGTAACATGTGGACTTTTTGTTATTATTTTCTCTGCATTACCTCAATAAATGATACCAAAACAAAAAGTGAACAAAACATAATATTCAATGACGGTGTTTAAAGTAACAACATTGTTACATTAACGAGGGTTAAACAAATTGATGTACCTATCTATATATAATTGGCTAATAAAGGCGACGAAAGCACGCACGAAAGCAGCAATTACAACGTAGACATACTATTGAAAACTATGTACATACACTAAATTGTCCATTCATATTCTTTTTCACAATAAAGCAAATTAAGCAGAAAATGAGTATCCTATTCGCAAATATTGAAAAAAAAAACATTAATAAACTATAGTGTCTCAGCTAAGTTACGCGAAACGTTATACTTTCAACATGAAGTTACACTGGCCGACAAAAAATGTATTTTAGAATATTTCTTACACTTGTATGTATATTAAGTTTGGGTTGAGATAATATAAAAAAGAAAAAAATTTGTTGGATTTAATTTCTGTAAAATATAACTCTGAGGTGAGAGTATTATATTTTAACGTATTCAAACAAAAACGATAATACTTCTTCGACATGAAATTATTGTCTTTTGATTTGTATCTTATAAGCAACCATCCCTACATACAAACCTGGAGTAATCCGCAAGTATTGCTTCATTGACACTGATATTTTTGTTCGATTATAGAAACATGTTGATGGAACTTTTAACCGTTTATTAGTGACAACTTCACAACTACATAGATGGGAGAAAATGTAGGTCGCAGTGAAGAAGTTGAATTGTAAGAGACATATTGCATTCAATTTGATGGTATTATTGTAGAAGTACTCTCAGAAATTGAGTGTAGTTATCATCTCATTTATTGTTTAAAAATACACAAATAACTTTTCCAAGTCGATGAATTTGTAGCGTAATAGAAGTACCTTTCTTAAGTTTTTCATCATTTCATGTAGGAAACTCAGTCACTGAGGTATTTAAAGTTTAGTTCTTCTTGATTCCTTTCTTTCACAAAATTTTTCATCAAACTCAGCTTTGTTTGTAGTGGCGAAAAAACAACATCTCTTAGGCCCATGGCAAGTTCGGGAAAGACATTCTTCTCGCTAGAGTTAAGATTGTTTACAGGCCAGTCCACTCGAATATAATGTAATTTTCTGATCCTATTCTCCAATATACATACAAAGCAGCAGTAAAGCGACAACCCTTAGGTTGCTACAGATTTTCTACTTATGTTCAGCATATTAGATTGCGTCGAGGAGAGCTGTCATGTTTACACAAGTCTCTTTGGTGTAAACTGCATAATCAATAGTAATAGAAGAAAAACGGTTACTGCTGTGAGGTAATACACATATCAAACTAATCTCGGGGTCTCAATTCAGCGGGATACGATTCAAATCCAAATATGTTATACATTTACGTCGCAGCAAACAATAGGATTGTATATCTTCTCAAGAAACAAACACCGGCGTCGTCTGCTCCGTAATACTCTAATATCGCAAGAGAATACTATTAAAATAACACAATTTAATATTTTAATTTCAGATAATAGAATATACTGAAAAAATTATTTAATTAATTAATCAATAAATACATCTCATATTTTGATAACTATCTTTAGTTTGTCTACCGGAATAAGGGTTGTTGTGCTCTTCTGGATATAGTTCTGAGTTCTTTACGGACATATATCTATGCCACAGCCATTGTGGAAAATTCGATTTCGTAAAACTAAGGAGTAGAAAATGGCAAAAATATTTCTTTCAGTACTGAATATTCGTCGTCAATCCTCAAATGATGTATTATCAAATTATTTCTATGTTTTGCCACACATCGTAAAATGATTCATCTTTTTGAGGTAATAGATTTGCATGGTATTTTCATGCTGGTATATTATCCACATGTGTCAACCATGAAAGAACGTATTTATTAAGTTAAACGGGTCGATGGCCGCAGTGGTTAGGCGGCTGACTTTTGTTGTGAGAGGACGATAGGCGCCGGGGTTCAATTCTCTGGAGGGACGGTGACATTTTTTCAGAGAGTTTAATCCTGGATCGACTTTCCATTCGCTGTTGGGAGCAAAGTGATTAACAGCGCGGCATCATAAAAGGCGATATGATGCTGTCACAAAGCCAATTGAACACAACATACACACACAAAAACTACACCGCGAGAGTTGCAGTGATAGCCAGACAAACGATACAGTTTACGGAGTCACTGCAACTAAGCACCCACCACATTAAAAAAAAAATATTATGGGGTCGGAAAAGATACGTTTACGATGCCATTCTTCAATGGTTAACATATCTTTAAAACCACCGATAAGTGACTGACAAATCTAAACCTAATGTTGTTTAATATCATCCACAAAACAGCAGCCCGTGATAGACAAGACATTAAGTTTAAAATAACAAGTTATGTTAGTTAAACATAACAAATATAATCATGAAATCTAAATTAGGAGTTGAATGTTTATATTTAATCTAATTTTTCGTTTTTATGGCAATTTTTTACAATAAACTCTAAAAAGCAGCTTTCTCTTGAATCACCACCATGTTTTCTTAGTTCGATAACGTCGGTCGTGTATGTCTAATGCAACTTCGTTCTATAGCAAGCTAGTCAATTTGACAGTTGTTTTTCCTCTTAACAACTCCATTTGGAGGCAATAGTTTCGAAAATCCTTCTTTTCATGTGGTATGTGGTAAGTTCTTAGTTGGAGTGACTCCGTAAGCTCTATTACTTGTCTGGCTATCATGCAACACTCGTGGTGTAGTTCTGTCTGTGTAAATTGTGTTAAAATGGCCTTGTGACAGCATCATGTCGCCTTTCCTAATGCTGTGCTGGTAAGCGAATGGTAAGTCGATCTGGATTTCAAATCTCTGAAAAAGTACCACCATCCCTCCACGGAATTGAAACCCGGCTCCTATCGTCCAGCCACAACGATAGTCAGCTGCCTAACCACTGTGGCTATCGACCAGTTGAATAATGTGATTTTTTCAATATTATACCTCAATGACAATTCCATTTAGTATAAAAAACGCGTTTTATAAGGGTGCAAATAGGTAATATGTATATCTAAATGTAAGGCTGATACAAAAAGTTTGAGATTCGCTATTTTAAATCTTCTATTATCTAGTTATAAAAATACTGTGATGTCTGATATGTGCACATCAACAGCAATCTGTAACATCTTCTTTCGTTGATCTGTTAATGCCTGTTTCTCGATTTTCTTGATATTTTGCTTCGTCCTTGCTTCCATGGGTCTTTACCATCTTGGGGTGATTCACGTGATTCTTAATATAAAATAGGCAGGTGAACGTCCATTGTATACATTGGTCCTTACATTTCCTTCTTTCATGAAGAAGTCAATAACCTGTTTATGCTCTAACTTATTTTAATGTTAAATAAAGCGCATTAAAAATAGCAAAATTGATATTTACCTAAGTCTGTTGTATCAAATTTATGAAATAAAGGCAGTATGGCGGAATAACCACGGTCATCGCTATCGTGTACTGCCGGTCATATATAACTTCTTTTCTGTCATTTAGTCGACACCACCTCCAGGTTGCGTCATGAGAAATATTTTAATTTTATTCAAAATAAGAATTGATGTTAGGCGCATTATTATTGAGGTTGGATATTTTCGGAGTAATGCCATTAACGGAAAAGATAAAGGTGACAAAGATTAGAATCTTTCTAAAGGAATTACATGTAGCAGATGCAAAATTATAGAAAACATATTACATATATGCTTTGAATTAGGACAGAAACAAGAAGTATGGTTCATTTGCACTATTGGAGAACAGTGGTTTCATGCTATGTATTTCATCTAGGATTCTATGAAAGCAGACGTTGTTGTAATTTGTATTCTTAAAGTTGTAACTGATTCTGTGTTACCCTTTTCTGTGGTTGACATTGCCTAGACAAAATAAGGGAATGTTTTTGTAAGGGTTCCTGTACTTTTCCACTTACTTTGCTAGTTGCATTACACTTTTATCTGTGGTGGGTGCAGCTGCAACGTTTTGTAGGCTTTGTTACAAAATTACCTTGCGCTAATTGTATCCCAACAACAAATGGCACTCTGCTGGATACTGACCCTACTGGCACGCGCAACAACGCCGCGACCAGCATTTGATTCCTACAACTCCTGGTCTGCAACTACCAAAGGAAAGCTGCTTTGCCACGACGACCGACCACCAAGATCTTTACTTGGATAGAGTTTAAGTTCCTCTTTTTTATTTTTTAGACAGATGTAAATTACAAAAGTTATAGTTTCTTCGTACGTAATCGGAATTCCCTACCTTATCTTATAGATTTACTACGTACAGTAGAAATATCTAAATTAAAAACCTAACTAAATATATCTTATTAAGGTATATCTAAAACCATAAATTAAATGTAATACAATAACTGATAACAATTTCATCGCTTTATTTTTATGAAGGCAAACTAGATATTAAAAAAAGAAGAAATTCTTTAAAGTGAAAACTCAGATTATGTACTTAGAAGTTTCGCAAGCTATCTGCACATATTTACTGGATCTATATAAGTAAATGTCGCAATGTAATTGTAGATAATTTTATTTTAATGATAAAAATATTTTTTATATTTGATGTAGTACCTACTTGTTTACGGAGTATTGTGTTTCTTGTTTGCACACTCTAAAGTAAGCGCGTGAATTTTTATTAGCGTGCTCAAGGAATTCACGTGCATACCACTTATTTGCCTACTAAGAGTAGTAACTGTGTAAGTGTACTTTCTTATCACGATTTTTTTTTTCTGAGAGCGTGGGTCATTAATTAATGATCATCAATTGTTTTGACCAAGTACATACGAGTACTATGTATATCTAAAAAACGCTGATAAAATGTTCCTTTCCAAAATTATATTTAAATTGAGAATGGTTTTCCTATTAATTTTTACTATATTACAAAGTAGTTGCAGGTATAATATGTAACAGAGAAGCGAACAGTGTATGAAATTGTTAATATTTTAAATCTTATTTTTTTTCTGTCTGATGACGGAGCAAATCTACTGGCCGAGAAGGCGCTTCATCACGACCGAAAAATGTTTTAGTTTTACGAAACGTGACCACGAAATTTTCACCATTTTTGCGTAAATTTTAATAATTTCAATGCGTTATTGAAGTGTATGTCGTTCCATTTTTATTAATAGTGTAATTTTTACTTGTCGTCAAGTCACCGGTTGAGTCATGACAACTGTCAAATGGCGGCATATTGAAAATGAAACGTCTTATTGGAAGATCCTGTACATATGTCCACGACTTTAACGAAGTTTGTCATTAATCTCAGTTTGACACAAAGCGTAACCCTAAAACTGTGTTAACGCAGTTGTCATGACTCAACCGGTGACTTGACAGATGACAAGTAAAAATTACACCATGAATAAAAATGGAACGAGATACACTTCAATAACGTATTGAAATTAAAATTTACGCAAAAATGGTGAAAATTTCGTGGTCACGTTTCGCAAAACTAAAACATTTTTCGGTCGTGGTGAAGCGCCTTCTCGGCCAGCGATTGTGAAACTGTTGGACAAGTTTGAGCTGTTGGAACAAGTTAGTAATGTGAAGAATCTAATCCAGATTTGTCAATTTCTCGTCGATCTTTGGAATCGGGCATTCCACGAATGACATTACACCGTATTTCGCATAAAGACTTAGTCTTAAGGCTTTTAAAGTTCAGTTAATACAAAAACTCACGCCTACCTACCATATACAACGTCGTGTCTTTACTGATTGGGTCCTTGAAATGCATCAAACTGATTCGGAATTTCATCGAAAAATCATTTTGAGTGATGAGGCCCATTTTTACCTCGGTGGCTATGTAAATAAGCAGAATTGTCGCATTTGGGAGTCGGAAAAGCCCAAGAATGATTGTTGAAAAGCCTCTTCCTTCTCAACGTGTGACTGTTTGGTGTGGTGTTTGGTCTGGCGGAGTTATTGGACCTTACTTTTTAGAAAATGAGGCTAGAGAAACTCTTACGGTGAATAGATTGCGGTATCGAACGATGATTAACGATTTTGTATGGCTGGAATTGGAAGATATTGATGTGGACGACGTTTATTTTCAACAAGACGGCACTAAGTGCCACACAAGTAACTATACCATCGCTCTTTTGCGGAAAAGTTTCCTGGCCGTGTGATTTCTCAAAGAGGCGATCACAATTGGCCCCCAAGATCTTTTGATGTAACACCTTTAGTTTTTTTTCTTTGGGGCTACGGGAAAGATAAGGTCTATGCCAATGACCCACAATCGATTCAAGACCTCAAAGATGGAATTCGTAACGTTATCGAGGGCGTACAGCTGCAAATGTGCGAATTGGTGTGGGAAAATTTCATGAAAAAAATATGGCTCTGCAGGCGTAGCTGTGACGGCCATTTGGCTGATATTGTTTTCCATTATTAATGGCATACCCTCCTCTTTACAATTAATTAATCCGATGATTTCGCTTAAAAATACTAGTTTTCTTTTACATATCAAAATGAAACCTCTTATTGGAACACCCCGTATATATAATACGAATAGTACAGGTTTCATGTACTTAAAATAAAAGTTTCCTAAAATTCAGCGACGCAAAAATTGAAGAAGGAATATTTGCGGGTTCATAAATACTGTCACTAATGTAAGATAAGAAGTTTGAGACTATATCCACCGGAGAAGGCAGCTTGGCAAGCATTCAAAGATGTTACTTATTTTTTTCGGAAAGGCCGAAAGTTACCGTGATATTGTAACGATCTTATGGGGTTAATAACTATTGGATTATAATAATCCCTAAATTAATTTGAGGACACTTGGTGCACTACCACATAAGTTTATTCCTGGCAAATTTTGCCGAACTGAGAAAGGAGCACGGCAAACAATTTCATTGGTAGATTAGGGCTGTGGGAAAGAGGTATGAGGGCAAATAGAATCCCAACATCCTGGCCGATGATTATTGGATGGTCTACCGGTGAGACATAGCAACTTCCTCGTAAACGTATGATGGGAAGAAACCGATATCAAATTGAAATCCAGGAGAACAGATATTTTTAAAGTCACATATTTTTCGTTCTGAGACAGAAAAAAGTTTCTCTCTTGCTCTTCAGTGTTATCAACAATGATTCATATGCCCTCTATCAAGAAACATTTAATTGGTTTTGAAGAAAATAAAATCAGAATTGTTGTTCTGAATTACTGATGCAAAGTTAATTGTAAGCAGAAATAAACCTCTTTGCTTTTGTTACTGTAGATTAACATCAGTTTTTACATTTATTTTTTTATATTTTTTGCAAACATGTGTGACAAGTTGCAGTGACTCCGTAAGCTGTATTACTTGTCTGGCTGTCATGCAACTCTTGCGGTGTATTTTTTCTGTTAAGTTGTGTTTGAATGGCGTGAGAGCATCATATTTTTCATGATGCCGCGCTGTTAATCACTTTGCTCCCAACAGCGAATGGCAAGTCGATCCGGGATTAAACTCTCTGAAAAAATGTCACCGTCCCTCCAGAGAACTATCCTATCGTTCACAACAATAGTGTGATACCACTAGCCATCGATCAAGTTTAATTTGCACATTAGTAATTTGCAAACATTTGAATTAGCTTATTTGTGTCAGATCATATTTTTCTGTTCAGGTATGAATGAATCGCGTTAAGATCATTTTTTTTCTGTACTAAAATTTTTCTGTATCCTGTTCCATGTGTGATATACTAGAAGATCAAGTTGAACTTCACATTAAAAGCAGTTTTGAATTAGCTTATTTGGTGAGAATATTTACAATAAATGCAAAAAACGAAAACTTAAAACATTGTTATGAAAACGAAAATTCATTGTTATAATTGTGTCAGTTAGTTTGAATTTAAATTCCATTTGTCGTCATTTATGATGTAGCTGCTTCTTTTAAGTCCAACTTGCAAATATTAGGCAACCGGCATTCGAGCTTTTTATATACCTACACAGTTCATTTCTCAAAAATTCATATTAGTTTTTGGCTAGTATCGAATCGGAGACATAACAAAAGGAGCAACTAAAAGTAAATATTTCTATAAGAGGAGACCTCTATTAAAACAACGCGACATTATTATGTATTAATATGTTACTTGGTACATGTAAGCGATATTAACGTAACTGTATTCATCAAAAAACAAAAAGTAAAAATGACGTTTACAAATATTGATTGAACTATTTAAATAATTTCTAAACGGAGCACATACAGATTTATTCAAAAAACAAACCGTCAAACCGTGATGGAAATGCAAATCATGCGGAAAAAGACTGAGGGCGCGTTGAAGGACTGTACCTCGTTACCGGTGTCTGGGAATGGAGGCGAGAAACATTATTCTTTTGCTAGAGATATAAACAACTTTCGGCTCTTCAATGGGACCGCTGTACGCTCGCAGTAAAACATGCTTTTTATGGTCGCTACTAAAAGAATGCTACGGCGAATTTGGTAGGTTTTAAATTAGTTTGGATGACCTCACGTTTCGATTCGTGGGACCGTAGAACGTAATGCTTCTCCGTCGCGTTTTGTTCTTATCCTTGTCTTATCTTTTCGCTGACAGTAACCTGAATTGTTTGCAAATGTGCCGTTTTAGAAAACTATGGCAGCTTGTTTCCAAACCGTAGCGTGTTATTGAGTTAAATGGAATTAGGAAAATCTAAGTGTAAATCCTAGTTAAACTTAATTAAATATTATTAATTAATTTTTGGGCATTTTCACAAATAAACCATTTTCAATTTTGCACATCTATTTGGTATTTTGTCGCATCCAGTGAAATATATGTAAACTTTGAAATGTGGCAGTACAATTTATTTTATACTGGAAGTACAAATTAAACCAAAATTGTACTTTAATTTTTTTTTTGCAAAATACACAGCTAGTGCAACTTTTGCACCGGAGATATTCTTCCTATTCTGCTAAAAGCTACTGATTTTGAAAGTTTACTCAATTCTTCTGTAGTTCATATCATCAACTATCGATTGTTCACATGATCCATCTCCTATAGCGTGCATAGATCGGAGTTGTTCCCACTCGCTGTGCGATACCTCAAGAGGTGTTTAGGCATGGGTGTTGAAGTGTGGCTGATGAATGGCCGGCCAATATTTCACTTTAAAGGTATGATTATAAAATATTAGCGCTAGAATATCAAGCTGAGAAAATCTTAATAGTACATATCATATGAAAAGGAAAAGTAGTTAATTAGTTAGTTGACTTAATTAAAATTTCAAAAATTAAAAAACTATGCTCATTGCTTTTCATATGTATCGAAACTAAAATCAAAAATCTTGAAACCTACTGTTGCCAGTTTAACAAAATTGGAAGTAGATCAAGACGAATTGATATGTTATTGGCTGATATGTTAGGGCCAATCAAACGTGCGTCAACGTGTTTCCGTGTTGTGCGTTAGACAAAATAATAAAATATGGGATGGTATTACGGAAGTACGCCCTAATCCCTAAAACCGCAAGCATGCTGTTTCATGGTAATCGTGATGATAGCGAAATAGAGGCAAGTGCAAATTGTTTTGGTGAACAATCGCCAAAATCTTTCTCTAATCGAATCACATCTTTATTTAGAGCATCATATACTTCAGTAATACTCTTCATCTTCATAATCTCTCTCTCTCTGTAGTATTGGTCACAAAATTCTATCGTTAGCAACTACAACACTGATTATTGTCTGTAATGTTGCTTACTATCACAGAATTTTATGATTGTGTATATTGAGGAATAACCTAACATTATGACGCTTTAGAAAATATCAAATTCATATTTTTCCACATATTAGTATTTAACATTAAATAATTTTTAATATATCGCATTCGATTTTTTTAAATTTGAATTGGTTTTGGTGGAATTATCTAAAAGTTGAGGGCTACTTTACGACTGAGCTCTCTCACAGTGCGCGTGGGTTGTAGAACCTGAATATTTACAAAGACCTTTCTCTACCTGCTACACGTCTTTTATCCTTGTTTAAATTTTGGATTATTATAATTTATTATTTGACGAATATATTAGCCACTTTTTCCCTGTCCAATAAACCTTTTTTGTTAAATAAAGACAGTCTCGACAATTATGCTAAATGACGCTTTCTTAGAAATGCATCTATTTCCTTTCTGTATGTTGTACGCGGCATATAAAGGCGTACACAGCGGCCATTCTAGTCGTATTTTGTCTTTTATCCGACCCTTACCAACCCAAAAACGAGATAAACAAATCTCAAGGTAATGGACCGAGGTACAATTAAGAAATGTTTATTTATTGAGTTATCTCCAAAGTGTGCGGTCATTATCGGGCAAAATTAAACAGTCGTTATAATTACAGACACATTCATTGGAAGTGACCGTTCTTCTTGGAATGAATACGACACAAAGAAGTCATTTTTTTAAGTACATTTGTTTGCAATTAACTCTTTATAGAGAAAACATCAGATTTGAGAACAAATGGAGCATCTTGTACAGAGCTATATTTAATAAGAAGTGCACTATAACAACTTGTTGCAATAAAAAATTACTTTTCCTTGTTTACAGAGGTTTTTCTATACTGACCTCTCCACAACTTACAGAGAAAAAACGATGCAGATGTAGGCTCAGTAACCTCATAGGTATTGACAAAGTTCTCAAGTCACGTTATGTACTTTTAATTAAGTGTCAGTTGCCGCACTGGTAGGAATAGCTGCAAAATTTAATCAGCCGCAAAAACTACTAATGAGTTTCAAAATTTTAGATTCTTATCACACCGGTAATAATATTTGACCAGGACAAGTACGCCGAGGAATTTATACAACTACGGCTTATGTACATACATTACATCATTTACTTGATTGCTAGGTTCCTGGAATTAATCTTCTGAAATGACCAGTTCAACACTGATTCTGAAGAGTGAGATAATAACAGCTAACGGAGGAAAGTGCTGTTAAATCTATTCAGATTCTGAATCGTTCCCGCACAAAAAGAAAAAGCTTCCACGGCATAGATTCATCATATAGATCTATAGAATAATCTCAGAAAGTATCAAATAAGAAGTAAGTATGAAAGTAATCTCTTCTTGAAACCCTAGTCTGAAGGTTACGATGCCATGGTACATTGTCGTTACATTCTCACTATTAAGGATTTGAAAGTCATGGCGCATTGTCATCACATTTTGATTATTAATGATTTGAAAGCATGTTTTTGAAATGAGCGGTTCAATCAGAACTTTAGACATCTCTAGCAAACTTATTTTGCGTAAATACTAGACACCTAGTTATGCTATTATGTTATTTCTCCAGTAAAACTGTTTCCTTTTCAATGACTATTCGGATGTGGTTACGCTAACATTGTGCTCAACAAAGCCTTGATTAGCTCACTAGACAAACTATAGGCTGATTCTTGCGAGTTTGTCAGTCTCCTTATCCCTTCTATATGGAAATGTCCCTGTTTTCAGGAAATTTAAGAATTTTCAGTCAGCTAATGTGGCATCCTGGCCGCAGTGCTTTCCATATGACGTTCATCTAATTCTCATCAACTTATTTACGATTTTCTGTGCTTTTGAACCCTTTTCCAGTAAAAAATTTACAAATATCTCCATCTCAATAATCACGAAAATCTGGTAGGTACTAGTTTCGAAAAGCAAAATTACCAATTAGTTTCATAGCGAAAGGCAAATAGAATATTTGTTCTCATTTTAATTTTTTTGTATTTGATTCGAAAACACGACAACATCCAGAAGACAACGCAGTAATTTAATACTGTTATCATATTTTATTGTGTTTTACTCATATTGACAATGTCATCTTTTTTAAATTGCAAAATTTCGCTTAAATAGACAACAGGAGCTCTACTGTATTTATATATCTTTGCAACATAAACTAACCTATTTTAAATTTAGATTTGTATGTTTCGTAGCAAAGTGCCTCCGGATCAAAAATTGTATCATGGTTGCTGATTCTATGTCTTTCTATAATAACTTGCTCGTATGTTTTATATTATGTGCAATATCCTTCTTTAACAACTAGTTTTCAATTTACCTGAGATAGTGAAAACCGCCCTAAAAGGAAAGAAAGATAGTTATCATTAGTTAGCAGAAAATCGTTGTCAGGGAAAGGACGATAATATTTTTTACTAGCCCTTAACACTGACATGACAAGAAAATAATAAATTATCTACCTACAAAATCTTTGTAAAATACAGGTGCGAAAGGAAACCTTGATATATGAGCTGATAGTTTGTTATGCGGCACGCATAATATTAAAGAACAATGTCTTTTCAAAGATAACGAGAACGGGACAAAGAAGATGATATATGAAGCTTAAACGCATGGATATTAGATGAGCTCTTTTTATACCTTTCACTCATATTCCTAACTTTCAAGTAAATTTGTGCATTTTGTATCACAGAAAGTTGTACGAAATTAATAAATCACTTAGATTGAACACCTAACATTGTAATTTAATTACATTGAAGATAAGTGATTTCATTGCTATTATTATGGAGTCTGAATTAGTATGATTTTAGCTGTGGGATAAAAGTTGTACACTGCACTTTATATTATAGAGCAAGCATCCATATGCTCTGGAATTATAAAGAAGTAGAGAAAGATAGTTTTCTAGTTCATCGGAAAACTGTTAACCTTATTTAAATCTTATTTAGAGAAGATATTTTTTTCAATAAACTAGAAAATAGTTTATCTTTATTTTCCCCTTGATTTAGTTACATCAAATTGCAACTAATGTATTATATCAACTGGAGAAACTTAGTGCTAGCCCAAATTTTGTCTTGTTAAATAGAAAATGTGGAACATATTGATTGTTCTCCTTGTCACCTCACTTTGAAGGCTGTAATCATAACGGTCTTAATAAATGTTCAAATATACTGGGTAGGGATTGTGGGTGTGGCAGCCAAAGATTCCAACAATAGACTCAAATTTTCAAATTCTGAGCTGTCGCAATTTATTTATTGCTTCATCAGAGAATTAAGCTACAAAAACCAGAATACAATGTAGGTTATGAAAGAATTTAAATTACACACAGAAACTTACAATAGAGTGTACATTGACGATGCAACTTCATAAACATTTTCTAAAGGTGTTAAAACACATTAAAATTAATATTAATAAAAACTAATGAGTCATATATTAAAATCAGTTATTAAAATATTAAAATAAACAGCGGGAGAGACCACGCCAACAAACGATAACGCCATGTGATGATAAACGCGAAAATCTGTGAGAGATTAGGACAAGACAGTTTGTGAAAAACACATGGAACTAAATGCAAGACCACATACCTACACTGTGTGAACAATCACACAGGGTGTTAAGAAGTTATGGGAAGGAATGTCATGATATAGGTTATTTCTTATTATGTAAATTAATATCAATTTCAAATAATTGTGCATAAATATTACTTAAACGATTAATATCACTACGATAATAAATACTATTTCTAATTATGTTTATATAATACTTTTCATTAAACAGTCTTTTGAAATACGAGTGTGTTTGCAAATGTGCCGTTTTAGAAAACTATGGCAGCTTGTTTCCAAACCGTAGCGTGTTATTGAGTTAAATGGAATTAGGAAAATCTAAGTGTAAATCCTAGTTAAACTTAATTAAATATTATTAATTAATTTTTGGGCATTTTCACAAATAAACCATTTTCAATTTTGCACATCTATTTGGTATTTTGTCGCATCCAGTGAAATATATGTAAACTTTGAAATGTGGCAGTACAATTTATTTTATACTGGAAGTACAAATTAAACCAAAATTGTACTTTAATTTTTTGCAAAATACACAGCTAGTGCAACTTTTGCACCGGAGATATTCTTCCTATTCTGCTAAAAGCTACTGATTTTGAAAGTTTACTCAATTCTTCTGTAGTTCATATCATCAACTATCGATTGTTCACATGATCCATCTCCTATAGCGTGCATAGATCGGAGTTGTTCCCACTCGCTGTGCGATACCTCAAGAGGTGTTTAGGCATGGGTGTTGAAGTGTGGCTGATGAATGGCCGGCCAATATTTCACTTTAAAGGTATGATTATAAAATATTAGCGCTAGAATATCAAGCTGAGAAAATCTTAATAGTACATATCATATGAAAAGGAAAAGTAGTTAATTAGTTAGTTGACTTAATTAAAATTTCAAAAATTAAAAAACTATGCTCATTGCTTTTCATATGTATCGAAACTAAAATCAAAAATCTTGAAACCTACTGTTGCCAGTTTAACAAAATTGGAAGTAGATCAAGACGAATTGATATGTTATTGGCTGATATGTTAGGGCCAATCAAACGTGCGTCAACGTGTTTCCGTGTTGTGCGTTAGACAAAATAATAAAATATGGGATGGTATTACGGAAGTACGCCCTAATCCCTAAAACCGCAAGCATGCTGTTTCATGGTAATCGTGATGATAGCGAAATAGAGGCAAGTGCAAATTGTTTTGGTGAACAATCGCCAAAATCTTTCTCTAATCGAATCACATCTTTATTTAGAGCATCATATACTTCAGTAATACTCTTCATCTTCATAATCTCTCTCTCTCTCTGTAGTATTGGTCACAAAATTCTATCGTTAGCAACTACAACACTGATTATTGTCTGTAATGTTGCTTACTATCACAGAATTTTATGATTGTGTATATTGAGGAATAACCTAACATTATGACGCTTTAGAAAATATCAAATTCATATTTTTCCACATATTAGTATTTAACATTAAATAATTTTTAATATATCGCATTCGATTTTTTTAAATTTGAATTGGTTTTGGTGGAATTATCTAAAAGTTGAGGGCTACTTTACGACTGAGCTCTCTCACAGTGCGCGTGGGTTGTAGAACCTGAATATTTACAAAGACCTTTCTCTACCTGCTACACGTCTTTTATCCTTGTTTAAATTTTGGATTATTATAATTTATTATTTGACGAATATATTAGCCACTTTTTCCCTGTCCAATAAACCTTTTTTGTTAAATAAAGACAGTCTCGACAATTATGCTAAATGACGCTTTCTTAGAAATGCATCTATTTCCTTTCTGTATGTTGTACGCGGCATATAAAGGCGTACACAGCGGCCATTCTAGTCGTATTTTGTCTTTTATCCGACCCTTACCAACCCAAAAACGAGATAAACAAATCTCAAGGTAATGGACCGAGGTACAATTAAGAAATGTTTATTTATTGAGTTATCTCCAAAGTGTGCGGTCATTATCGGGCAAAATTAAACAGTCGTTATAATTACAGACACATTCATTGGAAGTGACCGTTCTTCTTGGAATGAATACGACACAAAGAAGTCATTTTTTAAGTACATTTGTTTGCAATTAACTCTTTATAGAGAAAACATCAGATTTGAGAACAAATGGAGCATCTTGTACAGAGCTATATTTAATAAGAAGTGCACTATAACAACTTGTTGCAATAAAAAATTACTTTTCCTTGTTTACAGAGGTTTTTCTATACTGACCTCTCCACAACTTACAGAGAAAAAACGATGCAGATGTAGGCTCAGTAACCTCATAGGTATTGACAAAGTTCTCCAAGTCACGTTATGTACTTTTAATTAAGTGTCAGTTGCCGCACTGGTAGGAATAGCTGCAAAATTTAATCAGCCGCAAAAACTACTAATGAGTTTCAAAATTTTAGATTCTTATCACACCGGTAATAATATTTGACCAGGACAAGTACGCCGAGGAATTTATACAACTACGGCTTATGTACATACATTACATCATTTACTTGATTGCTAGGTTCCTGGAATTAATCTTCTGAAATGACCAGTTCAACACTGATTCTGAAGAGTGAGATAATAACAGCTAACGGAGGAAAGTGCTGTTAAATCTATTCAGATTCTGAATCGTTCCCGCACAAAAGAAAAAGCTTCCACGGCATAGATTCATCATATAGATCTATAGAATAATCTCAGAAAGTATCAAATAAGAAGTAAGTATGAAAGTAATCTCTTCTTGAAACCCTAGTCTGAAGGTTACGATGCCATGGTACATTGTCGTTACATTCTCACTATTAAGGATTTGAAAGTCATGGCGCATTGTCATCACATTTTGATTATTAATGATTTGAAAGCATGTTTTTGAAATGAGCGGTTCAATCAGAACTTTAGACATCTCTAGCAAACTTATTTTGCGTAAATACTAGACACCTAGTTATGCTATTATGTTATTTCTCCAGTAAAACTGTTTCCTTTTCAATGACTATTCGGATGTGGTTACGCTAACATTGTGCTCAACAAAGCCTTGATTAGCTCACTAGACAAACTATAGGCTGATTCTTGCGAGTTTGTCAGTCTCCTTATCCCTTCTATATGGAAATGTCCCTGTTTTCAGGAAATTTAAGAATTTTCAGTCAGCTAATGTGGCATCCTGGCCGCAGTGCTTTCCATATGACGTTCATCTAATTCTCATCAACTTATTTACGATTTTCTGTGCTTTTGAACCCTTTTCCAGTAAAAAATTTACAAATATCTCCATCTCAATAATCACGAAAATCTGGTAGGTACTAGTTTCGAAAAGCAAAATTACCAATTAGTTTCATAGCGAAAGGCAAATAGAATATTTGTTCTCATTTTAATTTTTTTGTATTTGATTCGAAAACACGACAACATCCAGAAGACAACGCAGTAATTTAATACTGTTATCATATTTTATTGTGTTTTACTCATATTGACAATGTCATCTTTTTTAAATTGCAAAATTTCGCTTAAATAGACAACAGGAGCTCTACTGTATTTATATATCTTTGCAACATAAACTAACCTATTTTAAATTTAGATTTGTATGTTTCGTAGCAAAGTGCCTCCGGATCAAAAATTGTATCATGGTTGCTGATTCTATGTCTTTCTATAATAACTTGCTCGTATGTTTTATATTATGTGCAATATCCTTCTTTAACAACTAGTTTTCAATTTACCTGAGATAGTGAAAACCGCCCTAAAAGGAAAGAAAGATAGTTATCATTAGTTAGCAGAAAATCGTTGTCAGGGAAAGGACGATAATATTTTTTACTAGCCCTTAACACTGACATGACAAGAAAATAATAAATTATCTACCTACAAAATCTTTGTAAAATACAGGTGCGAAAGGAAACCTTGATATATGAGCTGATAGTTTGTTATGCGGCACGCATAATATTAAAGAACAATGTCTTTTCAAAGATAACGAGAACGGGACAAAGAAGATGATATATGAAGCTTAAACGCATGGATATTAGATGAGCTCTTTTTATACCTTTCACTCATATTCCTAACTTTCAAGTAAATTTGTGCATTTTGTATCACAGAAAGTTGTACGAAATTAATAAATCACTTAGATTGAACACCTAACATTGTAATTTAATTACATTGAAGATAAGTGATTTCATTGCTATTATTATGGAGTCTGAATTAGTATGATTTTAGCTGTGGGATAAAAGTTGTACACTGCACTTTATATTATAGAGCAAGCATCCATATGCTCTGGAATTATAAAGAAGTAGAGAAAGATAGTTTTCTAGTTCATCGGAAAACTGTTAACCTTATTTAAATCTTATTTAGAGAAGATATTTTTTTCAATAAACTAGAAAATAGTTTATCTTTATTTTCCCCTTGATTTAGTTACATCAAATTGCAACTAATGTATTATATCAACTGGAGAAACTTAGTGCTAGCCCAAATTTTGTCTTGTTAAATAGAAAATGTGGAACATATTGATTGTTCTCCTTGTCACCTCACTTTGAAGGCTGTAATCATAACGGTCTTAATAAATGTTCAAATATACTGGGTAGGGATTGTGGGTGTGGCAGCCAAAGATTCCAACAATAGACTCAAATTTTCAAATTCTGAGCTGTCGCAATTTATTTATTGCTTCATCAGAGAATTAAGCTACAAAAACCAGAATACAATGTAGGTTATGAAAGAATTTAAATTACACACAGAAACTTACAATAGAGTGTACATTGACGATGCAACTTCATAAACATTTTCTAAAGGTGTTAAAACACATTAAAATTAATATTAATAAAAACTAATGAGTCATATATTAAAATCAGTTATTAAAATATTAAAATAAACAGCGGGAGAGACCACGCCAACAAACGATAACGCCATGTGATGATAAACGCGAAAATCTGTGAGAGATTAGGACAAGACAGTTTGTGAAAAACACATGGAACTAAATGCAAGACCACATACCTACACTGTGTGAACAATCACACAGGGTGTTAAGAAGTTATGGGAAGGAATGTCATGATATAGGTTATTTCTTATTATGTAAATTAATATCAATTTCAAATAATTGTGCATAAATATTACTTAAACGATTAATATCACTACGATAATAAATACTATTTCTAATTATGTTTATATAATACTTTTCATTAAACAGTCTTTTGAAATACGAGTGTTCAGTGCTCAAAACTGACACATTATCGAAGTTAAAATGGTGACCTGTACCATGGCAATGATCAGCTAGGGCCGATTTGTTGATCATGTTCTGCACGTTTTTACAATCATTGTTATGCAGCCTGAGACTATTCTTGAGGTATTGTGATGTTTGTCCAATATAGATAGCGTCACATTGCGAACACGGAATGGAGTAGACAACATCTGATTTCAAGGGAAGCGGGCCAGGGTCCTTAGGTTTGCAAATTAATTTGCTAAGGGAATGTATATTATATTTGGCTAGGTGAACCGGTATGTTTTTGAAACAGCCTGAGATCTTAGGTGTTAAAGCAGCTATGTGAGGAAATTTGTAATATCTACCTTCCTCAGTTTCCACGAGAGTGTGTTGAGTTGTAGAATTACTTTGCGTGCTGTTAGTAGCAGTGGTGTTGTATAAGATCCTCTTAACGATGCTTGGGGATAACCATTGTTTATAAATGTGGCATATAGCTTGCGTAAGTTGATATTATGGAATTTTGGGTGTGATATACCTAACATCCGATTCTTTATGGCTTTTAAGGTGTTTATTTTCTGTGGCAAAGGGTGATTTGAGTGGAAGTTGACGTATCTTCCGGAATACGACGGTTTGGTATACCAATCTAGAATGATGTTCTAATTACCTTAGTGTCCAGGAAGGGGACAGAGTTGTTTTGCTCACGTTTCACCGTAAATTGGATGGACTTGTGAAAGGTATTGAAAATATCAAGCGTATAATCAATCATAAAATTGGGAACCGCAATGATAAGGTCGTCCACATATTTGAAGAAAAACGGTGGTCGGAAGGCGAAGTTTGCTATACACTGATCCAACAGTTGGTCCATAACCATACAAGGCAAAGTAGGGCTGATGGAACTACCCATCGGAGTACTACATAATTGCTTATAAAAGCGATTATTGAAGGTAAAATAAGAGGAGTTTAATAGGCAATTCAAAATTTCCAGAAACCTGTCCTTATTAATTGAAGTGTGAGGTTGGATTAGATCCCAGTTTCCATTAATGATACAATTTATTATTGGAAGTTGTATATTAGTAAATAAAGACACCACATCCAAGAAGGTGAGGACGAAACCATCTGGAAGTTGACAACCGTTGGCCAACCCAACAAGTTGGAAAGTATCGGTATTGTATTCGGTTTTATTAGCAAAGGCAAAGATATGTTATTAGAAAGAAATTTAGACAAATTATAAGTTGGAGAACCAACAAACGATACAATAGGTCTTAAAGGACAACCCGCTTTATGTACATTAGGTAAACCGTAATACCTAGGGCAGATACCAGTGAGTGCTTAATGAGCGATAAGTACTATCGTCAATAGTTCTATCATTATGTAGTTGCTTCAACAACCTATTACAGCGGTTTTGTATGGAATTGATAGTATCATTATTCAAAATTTGATAAATGTTAGAGTCAGACAGTAAGTTATTAGATTTAATGATATATTGAGATTGTGTAATTATTACAGTTACCTGACCCTTATCAGCATTCATTGTTTATTATTTAATTTGAAGTAAGCTATAGTCGATGTAAATTGTTGTAATAGAACCTTATGCAACTTAGATAACCGCTCATTTTTATGGAAATAGTTGGTAAGAATATTCGTTATTAAAAAAACAACCTACCGGTTCACCTAACCAAATATAATATAGATTCCCCTAGCAAATTATTTTGCAAACTTAAGGACCCTGTGCCGCTTCCCTTGAAATCAGATGTTGTCTACTCCATTCCGTGTTCGCAATGTGACGCTATCTATATTGGACAAACGTCACAATACCTCAAGAATAGACTCAGGCAGCATAACAATAATTGTAAAAACGTGCAGAACATGATCAACAAATCGGCCCTAGCCGATCATTGCCATGGTACAGGTCACCATTTTAACTTCGATAATGTGTCAGTTTTGAGCACTGAAATATTTCAAAAGACTGTTTAATGAAAAGTATTATATAAACATAATTAGAAATAGTATTTATTATCGTAGTGATATTAATCGTTTAAGTAATATTTATGCACAATTATTTGAAATTGATATTAATTTACATAATAAGAAATAACCTATATCATGACATTCCTTCCCATAACTTCTTAACACCCTGTGTGATTGTTCACACAGTGTAGGTATGTGGTCTTGCATTTAGTTCCATGTGTTTTTCACAAACTGTCTTGTCCTAATCTCTCACAGATTTTCGCGTTTATCATCACATGGCGTTATCGTTTGTTGGCCTGGTCTCTCCCGCTGTTTACTTTAATATGTTAATAATTGATTTTAATATGTGACTCATTAGTTTTTATTAATATTAATTTTAATGTGTTGTAACACCTTTAGAAAATGTTTTTGAAGTTGCATCGTCAATATACACTCTATTGTAAGTTTCTGTGTGTAATTTATGTTCTTTCATAACCTACATTGTATTCTGGTTTTTGTAGCTTAATTCTCTGATGAAGCAATAAATAAATTGCGCAAGCTCAGAATTTGAAAATTTGAGTCTATTGCTGGAATCTTTGGCTGCCATACCCACAATCCCTACTCACTACTTCTTTTCAAAAGTTCAAATACCTATACCTCCATTTGACTCGAAATATTTTCTGCACACTCGTTGCTACACTGATTGAGTCATATCTTTGTTTTAACGGGTCGATGGCCGCAGTGGTTAGGCGGCTGACTATTGTCGTGAGAGGACGATAGGTGCCGGGGTTCAATTCTCTGGAGGGACGGTGACATTTTTTCAGAGAGTTTAATCCCGGATCGACTTGCCATTCGCTGTTGGGAGCAAAGTGATTAACAGCGCGGCATCATAAAAGGCGATATGATGCTGTCACAAAGCCATTTAAACACAACTTACACACACTAAACTACACCGCAAGAGTTGCAGTGATAGCCAGATAAGTAATACAGCTTACGGAGTCACTGCAACTAAGCACCCACCACACACTAAAAAAAAAAAAAAAAAAAAAAAAAAAAAGAGTATCTGCAGCGTTTCTAATATGTTGAATTAGTGTATTCCAGTATTTACTTTTACTTTCTACACTTCATTTTTCCACCACACCCGTAAACAGTAATCTAGTGCTGTATGTTCTGTCTGGAGATCGTGGAGGTCAACCAATAGAACAACCGCGATGCCTGAGTAACCTACCGTCCAAATATTGTTTGACGTGTATTTTTATTCTGGTGTTTAGCAAGGACATCTCGTGAATACGAGGAGTTCATGGACAAGTCATTTTGCAAAAAAAAAAGTAATTGTTTTCTCTGAGGCAATTGTTCAAAATAAATGGGCCAATTAAATAACCATCGACCATACCACATCACAACTTCACCAAAAAGTTTTGTTCATTGCATTCATCTGTTGCGTAGCGATTTTTGTTTGGCCATACATGACAGTTCTAACGATTATTAATACCATCACAGATGTTATTTATCTATAAAAGTATACGCGCTATAATAATAAGATTATTGTACAGGGTATGGATGTAAGACTTGCTCTAAGCGTGTATCTGTACTGCTCTAGTTTGTGGAGGGTCTAACCGAATTGATTCTTCGTGAACTGGTCGTTGCATCTCCTACTATAAGATATAGAATTTTGTACTATTTCTAAATATTTTCGAGAAATTATTCAAATATAATGTTGACACTCGAAAGCTTTCCGAACTTGTACAATTTGTTAAAAACTTTAATATACTCGTATTTTTATTCTTCAAAAGTATTGTACGAGTAGCATTGCCGTTATAAAGTTATAAACAAACACCATATTTTCATATGCTAAATTTGAATAAATATGTGACATTTTAAAACACTTTAATTGTATATGTAAACTCATATATAGACGTGAAATCACCATCACAGTACACTGCCACACACATTATGAAAACAACAACGTTATCAAATGTTCTTGAGCGTCACTCATGGCATACTTAAAACAGTTTTAATTGATTTTTTAATTACACCATAAGTTGAAAATAAACAAAAATCGGATAACAACATTCGAGTTTTTTTTACTACTGTCATGACTACACAACACAATAAAATTTACAATTAGTTATTTTGTGCACAACTTTCTCGGTAGTCAAATCTAATTGAATTTGAGTGTGGCTCGTTCGGTTAAGCCAAATATTGATTTAAACCGAAACAATAAATATAGTAATACGAGGGCGACCTGAAATGTTTCTGGAATCGACAAGAAAAACACGGTGTTGGTGTTTTTTAGTCTCCTCGAAAATCAATACACTTTTTCGAACGATGCTCCATTCTTTTCAAGCTGTCGCAAAAGTAGGATATTTCGAGGTCTGAAAAATAATCATTTGTACCGGTGATAACCTCATTTGAGGCAAATATCTTTCCTGCCAGCGATTTTTTGAGGTTTGGGATTAGGAAAAGGTCGCTGGGAGCTAGGTCCAGTGAATACGGAGGATGAGAGTCTAGTTCGTAGCGCAACTCATTCAATTTGAACACGACGATGCGGGATGAATGATCCGGTGCATTGTCGTGATGGAAAAGCACTTTTTTTCCACTGCAAACGACGCCGTTTTTCCTTCAATACTGCATCGAATCGGGTGAATAAATCGCTGTAGTGTTGCCCCGCGATTGTCCTTTCATTCTGCATTCGATTACACCTTGGGAATCCCAAAAAATGGTCGTAATGACCCGTCCGGCCGATGGAACGGTCTTTGCTTTCTTCGGAGCTGATTCGACCGGAAAAGTCCTCTGCTTCGACTGTTCCTTGGTCTCCGGTATGTAGTGGTGGATCCAAGGCATCCACGGTTGCGAAAAACATGAAGCAATCCCTTGGATTGCGTTGAAACCTGACCAGACACTCCTCCGAAACGATTACCCGATTTCGTGTTTGCTCCAGTGTAAGAAAACGCGATATCCATCGCGCCGAACGCTTTTTCATACCCATAATTTGGTGTAGGATATGGCCAACGCGTTTCTCTGAGATGCTTGTTGTCTCTGCTATCTCTTTCAGCTTCGGTCGGCGATCGGCTAACACGACATCATGAATCTTATCGATCATTTCATCGTTGATAGCGGTTTTTGGGCATCCACTACGTGGTTCGCCACTTGTGCTTGTGCGGCCACGTTTGAACTCGCTCGCCCAGAAGCTGATGGTCGACAAGGATGAAGTAGATCCGGTATGAATTTCTAGCAAAATATTTCGAATTTCCGTGGCTGTTTTCCCAGCCATCCAGAAGTGTTTTATCACTGCACGAAATTCGATTTTATTCATTTTTGCGATTTGCTACACAAAACACACTTTTAAACAGCAACTATTGAAAGTAGACGTTTGAAATTTGGCAGTTGCTATAAAAATGATTGCCCTTGCCGACCAATGAGTCAACTTTAACGTTCGTCCGCCATCTCTTGCCGATTCCAGAAACATTTCAGATCGCCCACGTATACATACATATACATCTACATACATACATATCTATATTTCAGTTTTATATTCAAAATATTTTTATGATTTTTATGAAACTTGTTCTCTTAATAATAAACTTTAATATACAAGATGATGGTAATTCTCTTTTGAAGCATTTTTATGTTTTCATAGTTGGTTTTTTTTTTTTGTAGTGAGGAAAAATGCCTTAACGCACCATCAGGGACGAGACCCGTCCCCGGTGTGTGGGACTCGCACCCACTAAAAAACCTCACTTTGTCAAGTGTAGAATCCATCCCGGAACGGCTGGTCGCATTACTTCAGGATGGCACCTCGTAGGTAGCCTCGATCGGCTGCCTCCATTGCTTGGGTCTCTTTCTTCTTCTCCTTCTCCTCGACGAACGTGGCGATCTTCTGCCAGCGGTCGTGTCCGGACAGCATCGTTTGCACGACGCTATCCGGCGTTAGAGGTCCTACTTCGTCTTATAGAGCGTCTCTGTAGTCACTCCACCTCTCGCATTCGAAGAAGGTGTGGTGAGCATCATCTTCCGCAGAGTCGTGATACTGGCATGTCGCGTTCTCTGCTATACCCATTCGAGCCAGGTATGCGTTGAAATACCCGTGTCCGCTAAAAAACTGGGTGAGGTAGTAATTTACCTCGCCGTGGTCTCGGTCCATCCACTCCGTTACGTTGCGGATGAGTCTGGCCGTCCACCGTCCCCTCGTGTCGTTCTGCCAGTGCTCTTGCCAACGTTGTCGTGTGAGCGCTTTAGCGTCCGCTCTCGCTTGTCGTGCACCGACGTCTCGTCGTGTCTCGTAGACTCTCTTCTTTTCTTGAGCCAGTAGATCTATCGGGGTTACTCCTGCGATCACGAGCACCGCCGGTTCGGGAACCGTACGGTATGCGCTGGCGATCCTGAGTGCTCCCCGTCGCTGTACTGAAGCCATTCGCTTTCTGTACTTGTCCTGCTGTAAGGCGTCAGCCCAGATCTCGCTTCCATACAACAGTATGGAATGGGTGACGGTCATTAGCAGCCGGCGTTTACTCGCCGTCGGTCCTCCTACGTTGGCCATTAGTCGGCTCAACATCGTCGTTACCTTAGCGGCCTTATCGCTTGACGACTGAATCTGTTGCCAGAAGGTCATCTTGCTGTTGAGCCGCAGTCCGAGGTACTTCACGGAAGTTGTAGTGGTTATGACTTCCGTATCCACCGTCATCTCGATCTCCCTAGGGATTCTTCTCCTGGTCAGTAGAACGACCTCGGTCTTCTCCGTTGCCAGGGTCAGGCCGTGTTCGTCCATCCATGTGGTGACTCTTCTCATTACCTGATTGAGCCTTCTCTGGGCATCCGCCTCGTCACGCGCTAGGATGACTGCCGCTACGTCGTCTGCGTATCCTATCAGATACGCATCTTGCGGCAGCTCCATTCGGAGGATCCCGTCGTAGGACACATTCCATAAGTCGGGGCCGAGTATGGAACCCTGCGCCGCTCCTGCTGTTATCTTCTTCGTGTACGGCCCGCCTGCGGTGTCGTAGACCAGCTTCCTGTCGCTAAGGTAGCTGCGTATCATCCTAAGTAAATAGGATGGCGTGTCGAACGTGTTCTGCACGGCGTCCAACATGACATCCCATCTCGCCGAGTTGAAGGCGTTTCTTACGTCCAATGTGACGAGCATCACCAGAGGTCTCGAGTAATGATTTCCCCGTTGAGCGGCTTCGAAGGTTTCCACTACCTGCGCTACGGCGCCGACGGTGGAGTGTCCCTTCCTGAAGCCATGCTGTCTCTCGGACAGGCCTCCCGCGTCATCTATGCTGCTCTCCAGTCGCGTTTTGAGCAGTCTTTCTAGTAGCTTTCCAGCCGTGTCCAGCATACATAGCGGTCTGTATGCCGATGCCGTGGTCGGGTCGCCCTTGCCTTTGCTTATCAGCACTAGTCGCTGTAACTTCCATCTCTTGCAGAAGGATCCTTCTGTTAAACAGCGGTTGTACATGTTCAGACGCAGATCTGGGCAGACGCGCGCCACAATCTTGAGAGCTTCCGTCGGAATTCCGTCGGGTCCAGGTGCCTTCCGGTTTTGTAGGGAGTTCGTCGCTCTTGACAGTTCATCTCCGCTAAAAAGCTGGATGTCGTTCAATAGCTCGTCCTCCATTTCCACAGTTCTCTCCGGATGGGTAGGGAACAACGTGTCAACGATGTTCCGCATCCGATCTCGTTCGAGGACTGGATTCGCCGTCTTCGTTGTAAGCTTCTGCATGACGATCTTGTACCCAAGGCCCCATGGGTCGTTGTCAACCGACAACATAGTTCATAGTTGGTTAACAAATCTGTTGTTGTTAGAATTATTCAGACAACATAACATGTTATGATTGCCATAATATTCTATACTGGATTTGCAAAAATGTGCAATATTTCATAATCGTTTGGTAATTGTCTTGTATGATCAACTTAATTTATTAATTTTTTATCCAGATTATTGTTTGTCTGCAAAGACATTGCGTACTTTTTGATGCTTTAAAACAGTTCCAGTTGCCGGTTGGCACCTTAAAAAATTTAGCTGTGTCTTCGGATTTTTATATTGATGTGTTGCTTTTGAAATTGTTAAAAGCAGCGTTATAAAAAGCAACTATAATTTATTTAAATTGCTAAAATCAATTTAGCTTATTGGTTTTCATGTTTGTCGGTTGTTGTACTTTGTAACTTTTACAATTTGCTTTCTAACTCAATAATTATTAACACTTATATCTGTTTCTTTCATGTTGGTTTAAAATAACATATAAAGCGTATTGTAGAAAACAAGGTGTTTATAAATACAATTAACAATACGGGTTATTAAATTTTCACTATGTTCATTTAAACGAGTGGAAAGAATCAAAATCAGATAGCGATCACTTATCTAATTAGAGGATTCTCGTTAAACTACTATTAATATTATATTAATAATTACGCAAACATGCAGTACTTTCAACGTTACAAAGGTTTAAAATATGTATTACATAGGTGAAGAGTAATGCTTTAAAATAGAACCAGTTTCCAAGTATATAATCACTTGCAGCAAGGACAATACTGCGGCAATTCAAACGGAATGTTTATTTTTATCATCGCGTGTGTGACAGTTAGTCATAGATCATTCCGTACTTACACGTGCCTCCTGTAGACAATAGCGCCAACGTGTTCCTGTATGTCAAGAACAATACGCGCGAAGCATATACCAGGTAAATATCAGGTAATTCCCGCACTATTGAAATCAGTCAATGTTATGTTGCGGAAGTTGCACTTGGATGGCTGACGGCTGTGTTGTACCAGATAAAATGTTAATATCCAGCGTTCGAAACTAAAAAAAAAGAACAATTAAAAATATGATTGATAATTTATTGCTAATATGGAAATTTATATAAATCACTTTATCTACAATAATTTTAGAATTGTTTATTCTACAACAATAACAACTCAAGATGTATTTTGGCAAATTCCAGTCTCATATTATTTTGACTGCCGGCCCATTAGGTACAAAAAAAGAAACAAAATAACACCGATGATGTATATTTATTGGAAATTATATGCTGCACGTACAACGTAAAACAAAAACAATAAATTAAATTATTAAATAATTGTGTCTGTAGAGATAAACGTGTATAATATCGCTGTGTCTACGTATTAAATTTTACGTCGTTTAAATCATTTAAAATGGCCGGAAGTAATACCTAACGCGTAACACGATCAGGTGCAAGCGAGAAAGATGAAAATTTCATCCAAAAAATTATTGAAAGGGTGCTCATAGATCCACGATTTTTCGAACAATTAACTTTCCCACTTGCCGGAAAACTCGCTATGCAAGTATGCAAATATCTAGGTATGTATTTTAAATGCGAAATCACTCGAAAATAAATATCAAACTCTCTAGAGCTAGAATTCCCAGAATAGTATTCCAGAAAAAATAACTTACACCTTACTACCTATGCGGACAACATCCAACTTTACTACTCGTTTAACCCGAATGAATGGGAAAAAGCACAACTAAAATTAATACTGATCTGTCTTATGTTCTCTAAATATCATTTGTAGACTACCTGTATTATATTCTGAAAAGTCGTAAGTCCTGATTTTTGGTGGTAAAGAATCCTATGGAATTCTGAGTAATATAATCGACATAAGAATTCATAATTTACACATACCAGTGGTAGGTAGCCATGAATGCAGTTGGAACACTCGGTTTTTATTTTCTCGTTTCTCAACATATAAAGACGTCTAATGGAGGATCAAATCTACTGTAGCTGCAATCATTACTTGATCGGTATACAAAAGCTAGTTATAAATCTTATTATGAAGAGTTTCCTACAGGAAGAAGCAAATATCGTGGAACATACCGTTGTAGAACCATAGCCTACTGAGTGATCAAAACCGGTAGTCTACTCACAAAACAAAGATTCCCCCTAAGGGCACAGCAAGCGCTACGCTGGAATCTTAGAGTCCTATGTATAAAACACAAACAGTTTTAGTTTCTTGTCTTTTTGATTGTAACTTGAATCTATATGTTAGATGCAAGTTACAATCAAAATTTGTTTAAGATATTTCTTCCATTTATGATGTTCATACTAACTACTTTCTCGCTTACATGTTTATGTGGAATTTCTTTATCCTCTAAGCATTTGCAATTTGATTTGATCTTTTTAAACCTCTTAAGCTTAAGTGGAGCGAAATTTAGATACAGCAAATCTCATGATGTTGCCGAATGACATATTTGGTATTTTAAAAATGTAAGAAAAACTAGTCGAAAGAAAAGTTTATGTTCAACTTGGATCAAATCTTAACTAATTTTTTCTAATGCTGTTTTTTACTTTTATAAATTAGAAATATGTCTGTAACTTGGCAACAAGGTGCTAGTTGCTAGTGCAGTTTCCTTTTATCACTTATTTTTGTCTTTAAAATCTTACATCGAAATTTACAAAAAAAATAGCATTACGGTATATGGAGAGGATTTCGCGCTACTCCCCCTCGCCACACAGCCTTAACGTTATTTAGTTTTTGTGTTAATGTTTACGAAAACTTTCTTTTTTCTTTAAAGATTTCTTGGAGGACCTTTATTAACAAACGTATGAAAGCAAAGATTTGGTATTTATGCAATAATAAAAATATTCAGCAAATAAATATAAATACAAAAGACGAAACGTATTTACATCTTGTTGCATATGTACACATTGATAATCTCTCATAGAATTTACAAAAAATGCGTAAAATGGTATAACATACTGCTATGGATTATATTAGTGAAGAGTTCTGAGCGACGCTGTATGTGACGATTCATGGTGCTTGGTTTCAGTCAGGAGATGGCGCGTATCAATATACTCTAGAACCTCGTCTATATCCGGGGTCGGGAAACGTAAACATTCACTTACATGCGCTCAAGAAGGGTCCTCACTCTTATCCCGTTAGCGGAGAGGAAAGGCCGTGCTACGCGCTGAATGGCTCATGTAATACGTGCACTATCGGGTGGGGGATGCCGAGCGGATATAGATGAGCGCTATAGTGCGGTTATGAATAAGGGTGGATATAAGTGAGCGCGGAGATAAGCGAGGTTCCAGTGTAATATAATTTATTTTGTTATTTGAAAAATAATTATTGTAATTGAAATTTCTTTGATGTTTAGTTTAGACTTGTCAAGTTATAGGATTTTTGCAGACCACGAATATGTATTTTGTTACGATGTACGACGTAGATTTAATTAGATATTGATATTATTAAAGTTAGAATATTTCTGTATGAAGATCAGGTGTGGAGAGGGAGATATAATTTTTTTGTGGATGGTAGATGAGAGATTCTTTTTAAGGTAGAGAGTAAAAGAGATCGATCGTGCAAAGTCATTTTTATTTGTGTTATAAGTTTGCTATATTTAATAATTTAATTAATTTTTTTTCCTGATTGTATTTTAGTTTTCAAGTTATTAATTCGATTTAAAATTCTTTTGCTGATCTTAGCTGCTCTTTATGTGAGTGTACACTTCACAAATTCAGGTAATTCTTGGTAAATTTAATTCTTCTGATTAGAGATAAGGAATTGCTTTTGCTCTTAAATATCTAGTTTTGTAAGTTTTGTAGTTTATTTGAAATTAAGAGTATTGGAAATGAATTTAATTTTATTTCGGCACTTTAGGTACATATTTAGTTTTTTTTGAGAGCTTAGTTTTTTTTTGAGTTTTGTTTTATTTTTGGTTTAGAGTTTTATATTGTCATTTTAATAAATTCAAATATTAGGCTTAGTGTTTGCTCGCGACTCAAACAAAATTTTTTGACATCTCTCATCAGCGGCATCTGTTTTTCTTTGTACTTGCATAGTTTATAAAAATTTGTTTCATTGTAGTAGACATTTTTTTTCCTTTTTTTTAATAATTAAAATTTTGAGATACAAAAATTATATTTTTTTTGTAAACCATTTTAATAACCACGATCCTGGAAGCCGTATACTACGAGGGAAAGGACCTGGGAGAAAAGAGCTCATTAAACTCGCGATTGAAAAACCGGGATTTGCGTGGACTTTCGATAAACCGCCAAAACCATAGCAATAAGTATGTATGCGTGCGTCTGCACTGTAGCGATACCTGTAGTGTAAGCGAAACACACAGAGGTGTCCGTATATTAGAACGGTAAAGAAGAAGACAGATATACAGGGTGACATAGAAAAAAGTACATTGCATAGTGCCACACAACAGAGGACACTAAAATAAGAAAAAAAGTTCCTATGAACATGGGTCCGCAAGACCTTCGGTTAAAAGATACGGGGTGTTGAATTTTTTTTTAATTTATTTGCAAAAACAATGATTAATTAAAACAAAAAATTAAGTTTTTAGAAGATGTTCAAATTGTTGCCCTTGTACTTCAATACATTTTTCCATTCTTCTTCTTAATGATTGACGGCATCTTTGAAATATTCCTGGGTTATTACGAAATCTATCTGCCGATTCCATAATTCTTATCCACAATTGTTCTTCATTATGTATTTCTACAGCATAAACTTCATTTTTCATAAATCCCCAAAATGAAAAATCGAGGGGATTAAGGTCGGGACTACGAGCTGGCCAGGGTACAGGCCCCCCTCGACCAATACACATATTTCCAAATCTCCTGTCCAAATATTCCCTTGCCACTCGAGAAAAGTGAGCTGGCACCCCATCATGCATGTAATACATTCTGCCAGTAATGGCCAATGGGACATCCTCTAATAATGTGTTTAAATCATTCTCCAAGAAATTTCGATACAGTGCACCTGTCAATCGATTGGGCAATCGAAATGGGCCAATTAAATAATTGTCAATTATACCTGCCCACACATTAATTGAAAACCCATATTGGTGACTTCGAATTACAGTTTGATGAGGATTTTCATCGCTCCAATGGTGCATGTTATGTAGGTTCAGTATACCATCACGACTAAAACCAGCTTCGTCAGTAAACAAAATTGATGAAATAATGTTTTGTCTTTGGTTTTGCAACCATTGGCAAAATTGTACACTAGGAACAAAGTCATGTTCCAATAGTGAATGAATTTTTTGGAAATGATATGGGCGAAGAAGTTGTTCTTTGAAAATTTGTCTAACTGATTCACGGTTAAGGTTTCGTACCGCTGAACTTGTTTTTCTGGTACTTGTTCTTGGATTATTTTCTACCATTCGTAAAACAGTTTCTTCGTTTCGCACAGTGCGACGAGTTCTGGAAACCCCACTATTCAATTTTGGTTTTTTAAAACAGCCATCTTCTCTCAAACGCCTATGCACATCAATAAATGTTCGAACATTAGGAACTTGTCTTAAAGGATATCTTTCTCGATAAATACGTTGAGCTTCGTAAGAATTTGATCTAGCTTCGCCGTAACACATAATTATGTCCCTGTTTTCTTCAAACGTGTAGGGAACCATTTTTTAAAGCAAATTTGAATAATCAGTGAGAAAACCAATGAAAAACTTAATCACGAACACAAAATTCCTCAAACAACAATTACATCAGTTTGACAAGTGTCATTATGACACATTATTCAATTGTTATTTTTTGACTAATTAGCGTGCATTGTCGGCTTTCAGATGCATTTGTACTGGAACGATAGATATTCAAAAAAAACCCAAAAAAAGAAATAAAATTCAACACCCCGTATCTTTTAACCGAAGGTCTTGCGGACCCATGTTCATAGGAATTTTTTTTCCTATTTTAGTGTCCTCTATTGTGTGGTACTATGCAATGTACTTTTTTCTATGTCACCCCGTATATACATCGTGTCCGAAGTTATCGGTGCACTATTGCTATCTCCGTTATTTTTGGAGCTATAGTTTTGGTCAAATGAGCAAATTACTAATGTTTTTAACGCTGATTACTATGCAGTTCACGAAAAAAACCATTGAATTACGTATTTCTGAGAAATTCAAAATTTCTAATTTTTTTAAATCGAATACCCTGTATATTTGTACATATTTAGAAAGATAATTTTATTTGTGATATAAAAGCTTTAATACACTATTGTCCTTAAATGAATAATAAAATAGTTATGTTGGAATTTAGTCAATGTCTAAGAAACATTATTAATAGTAGGCTTCTTTCACTTCAAGCCAAAAAATGTTATATTTACATATAAAATAATAATATGAGATAGCATAACATTTCTTATTGATGTCCGACTTGGTAACATATAATCAGAATACTTGCTCCAGGGAGAGACAAATGCTTCATGGTCTAGTAAAATGAACGATATATTATATAGGATAAACAAACACTTATATCAAATGTTAGTTGTTTGCTGTTTGTTTTGCAACAGATTGTAGAACAGTGTTTTATACTTTTCAGGTGGCGTTCACTTCTACCTGCTGGTACACATCAAATAGTTGTCGCACGCTACACATTTAGTTCTAGCGTCTTCGTAATCTAAATCCGGCATACTACTACTAGTCGCACTACTACTACTAGTCAAGTAAAAAATGTTTCAAATTAGTTTAATTTTATGTTGAAAATCACTTGGCCGAAATTGCGCTCAACCAAACCCCAAATCTGTGATTTCTGCAAGATGAGAGACAAGCACACAAAAACCTTTTTCTGGAAGGTTTACATAAAAAGTAAAGTATGTAAAACATAATTTTATAGAAATTACTGACTAGACGACACTTTACTTTCTGAGAATTCAATGTAATAGCCATATGCGTTATATATAAATGTCTCACACTACATAAACTATATCAATAGTTAATAAGACTATAAAATGTTTGAAAAACATAGATAAAGCAGTTTCAGCGGTGACGTTATGTGTAACAGTGTATTGATGGTTATAAATTCGTTTCTTTAAATATTGTTTGGTTTGTCTAAGCACTCTAAAGATAGACGACATAATTTTGATTTTCAAAACACGCGGTAAATTTTAGAACGAATATTGATAATTTAAGCGTTATTTATAATAATTTAATTCACGCCTGAATTTTATTAATTTTAAGCTCTTGACTAGGTTTTTTTTGTTGTTTTTCCCTAGTCCTTGAACAGAATTGTTAGAGCTTGACAAAAAATAGATTGATATACGAATAATTCAAATCATTTCAATTTCTAATGTTGTATTAAATCATTATTCCTTCATTATTACTTGTGAATATAATTAAAATTCGATATATCAATGAATTCTTTGTTTTTTAGATAATTTTGTTGATAGGCATGGCAATTTATATTTATATTATTAGTAATTTGACACATATTAAATGTCAATTTCTTCCACTGAAGAAGTTATTTAACGAGAACGTATTATTATATGTTATGGAATAAATTGGTATTTAATTATTTATTGTTTTATTGACCTCTAAGTGGAAATAAATCAGGAATTAAAAGATAAGTACATAAAGGTCAAAAAATACATATATTAATTTTTATTTTCATAAAACTTTTTTGAAGATTCAATTCAAGATGTATCGATATTGAAAGGTGTTTGTTCCAACATATTTCCATTTCTTACCATGTTGTTGCTTTGTTTGTGTGAGAATATTACAAAAATGTGCCCAACATGTATGTCATTATTTATTCTGCAACGTGTATGTCATTATCTAGTCTGGAATATGTAGGTCATTATTTAGTCCGAAGGGTGCACTTCACCCGATAACATAAACACAACATAAGTTGTACGCAACGGACTGTCTAGACACAGAGTAGAGTAAACGGATACTTTTATGTATAAGATTCGTTAATACGATTGAAAGTTTTGAGTTAGTCGTCTCTGCGCTCCCATTCCGAATAGACGAAATATATTCTATATAAAATAAAAGGGGTGTTCAAAATTAGTGCCTTTTATTTTTAACAAATACCCCATATACCAACAGGTTATGGGCCCAGATCACGCGTAGTACATGTGCGAAAGAACGTGAATTTAATACGGTTTTAATTAAAATAGTGAATATGGACAGAAAGACACAAAAGAGAAATATTTTACCATTCAATGGTGAAAAGTACTCTATATGGAAGTTCCGTGTAAAAGCCTTGTTGAGTGAACATGAAGTTTTGGATATAGTTGAGAACACCATACCGACCGAAGTAACTATAAGGATTGGCAGCGGAAAAATGACTTAGCTACAAGTATCATTATTGAATATCTAAGTGACGCATTTCTTAATTTTGCGAAAGACCATTCCAACGCGAAAGATATTTTTGCTGCTTTAGATGCAATCTATGAAAGAAAGAGCGTTACCACGCAACTTGCTATACGTAAGCAACTCTTGAATTTAAAATTCCAAGGAGATGTCTCAATGATGCAGCATTTCACTAAATTTGACACAATACTGAATAATTTACTTGCAACTGGTACTTCATTAAATGAGATAGATAAAGTTTCACATTTATTGTTGACACTCCCAAATGCCTACGATGGAATAATTACATCATTAGAAACATTAGCGGAAAATAATTTAAATCTAGCTTATGTCAAAACTCGACTACTAGATTATGAGGCAAAGAAGCAGGAAGAACTAAGTCCTACAATGTCAAAAGTTTTGACTGCCAACAATTTTATCTCATCTCCAGGACCAAGTCGCAATAATAAGACAAATCAATTTAAACATAACAAAGTTTTTAAGAAATTCAAGCAAAACAATGGACATAAATACACATCACGGTATAAGAACTCGAAAATAATCTGTGAACACTGTGGGAGAAGGAATCATGAAAAACCAAACTGCTATTTCTACAAGAAAATGATGAAGAATATTGGTAATCGCAAGCCTAGCCTAAATACTGCTAAAACTGGTACTTCAAGCACCGATTGTTTTGCATTTATGGTCGGACACAAACGCACAGCTGATAGTGGAAGTGACAGAGAAGTAGTTTTTCTTCTCGATTCGGGGGCAACAGACCACATCACTAACAGGGATGATTTATTTAATGATTTCGAAATTCTAAATCCACCACTGCAGATCGCAGTGGCTAAAAATGGAGCGGCCATCGCTGCTGGTAAACGAGGAAGAATAAAAGTGTTGACAAACCTAGGAGTAGCAGGTGTCTTGGAAAATGTGCTTTATGCACCGAACGCTACATCAAATCTCCTATCCGTCCGTCGAATGCAAGACACTGGTATGAAGATAGTTTTCGAGCGTAACGCAGTCAGGATAGAAAACCGTAACAAACAAACAATATTAACTGGTAAGCCTTTTAATGGTTTATTTGGTGTAGTCCTTTCTATAAATAAAATAAGCGTCAATGAAAGTCGAATAAAAGTAAGTACAAATGACTTTAAATTATGGCATGAAAGATTAGGTCATATAAGTGATGCTAAATTTAACTTAATAAAACATCAGAAACTAGTTGAAGATGTTGACACTTTTGCACATGTCGTACCCACAAAGAATATTTGTGAATCTTGCATTTATGGAAAACAGACTAAACTACCATTCAATAAATTCAAAATTAAAGGTCATAACAACAGACCATTATTTATTATTCATACAGACGTTTGTGGGCCAATCACTCCACCGACTATTAACAATAAAAATTACTTTATAACTTTCATTGATAATTTTACACATTATACTGCCACATATCTCCTAACTTTTAAATCTGAAGTACTAACTGTATTTCGAGATTATGTAGCGAAATGTGAAGCTCATTTTAATTTGAAAATAGTAAAACTGTATTGCGATAATGGACGAGAATATTTGTCAAATGACTTCAAAGCTTTTTGTTCAGAAAAGGGAATATCGTTCCACTTAACCGTACCACATACACCACAACAAAACGGCGTAGCGGAACGTATGAACCGCACAATAACTGAGAAAGCTAGAGCTATGATAAGTACTGCTAACTTGGAAAAATCTTTCTGGGGCGAAGCTGTCTTAACAGCAACGTACTTGGTTAATTTAACACCTACAAAAGCTCTAAAATTCTCAGAAACGCCGTATGCACTTTGGCATAAGAAAAGACCCTCATTAAAATATTTAAAAATTTTTGGTTCAACCGCGTATGTACTTTTAAAAACAAGAAAAGGTAAATTTGACGAAAAATCCGTCAAAGGTATTCTTGTAGGGTATGAACCGAACGGGTACAAAATTTGGAACACGGAGACAAAAAAGTTTATAATAGCACGTGACGTAATAGTCGATGAAATAAACTTTAAAGTGTCCAGGCCACGACTATCTATAGGAGTTTTACCTGAATCTCCTATAAATGGTGTGGAAATCTGTGATAATAACACAGATCAATTAAGAATCTCTGACGATAACACAGATCAATTAAAAATCTGTGATAGTAACACAGACCAATTAAAAATCTGTGGTAATAACACAGATCAATTGAAAATCTGTGGTAATAACACAGATCAATTGAAAATCTGTGACAATAACACAGATCAATTAAAAGTCTGTGATAATGACACAGATATATTGAAAGTCTGTGATACAAACAGAGTTCAAATAAAAAACGCCGATAAGGGCACAGATCAAATAATGGAATTCCGTGACCAGAACCAAATAGAAATTCCAGAAAAAGCTAACCCATTTGTCAGCAATAACAAAGATTTAACCAATTCAAATTTACGGAGAAGTGACAGACTTAAAAGTCGCCCACAATTCTCTTACAATGAAGACTTGGACCCTGAGTTCGATAATATATACATAGCATGTGCTCAAGCTGCTATTTATACAATTCCTAAAAATTTTAATGAAATTAAAGGAAGGGATGATCGAACTCAGTGGGAGCAAGCAATTAAAGATGAGCTTCATTCGCTTTTAGTAAATAATACCTGGACGGTAGACCCTAAGCCCTTAAATAAAAACATTGTTAGCTGTAAGTGGGTATTTACAATGAAGAATGACGAATTTGGCAATCCTGCAAGGTTTAAAGCTCGTTTAGTTGCACGAGGTTTTAGCCAAATATATTTATCTGATTATAACGAAACTTTTGCCCCTGTAGCTCGCATTTCCACATTTCGTTTCCTTTTAGCATTAGCCAATCAATTTAACTTGCTGGTACATCAAATGGATGTAAAAACAGCATTTTTAAACGGAGAATTGCGTGAAGAAATTTACATGCAAATTCCGGAAGGCTTAACAATTGCAAATGATTGTGTATGCAAGTTAAATAAGTCCTTATATGGTTTAAAACAGTCATCCCGTTGTTGGTTTGATCGTTTCGATAAAATAATGAAGGAAAAAGGTTTTATTAATTCCGCGGTAGACAGTAGTTTTTACTTTTTAGATAGAGGAAAAATAAATAGAAATATTTATGTACTTCTTTATGTAGACGATATTGTCATTGTAACATATAGTTTAGATACTATGTCATCTTTCAAACAATACTTATATAGTTGCTTTGAAATGACAGATTTAAAAGAAATTAATATATTTCTTGGAATTAAAATTGAAAGAAGTCAAGATACCATTTCTCTGAATCAAACATCATATCTAAAGTCTATCTTACAAAAATTTGGTATGAGTGATTGTAAACCAATAACTACTCCTCTTGAAATGAAACTAAATTATAGCTTATTAAATTCTGATGAATATTATAATGCTCCTTGCAAAAATCTAATTGGCTGCTTAATGTATGCAATGCTGTGTACACGACCTGACCTCAGTTTTGCAATTAATATATTGAGTAGATACCAAACAAAAAACAATAGGGAACTGTGGAAATGCTTAAAAAGGGTCTTAAGGTATATAAAAGGTTCTCTAGATTTAAAACTAAATTATGTGAAAAATAAATATAATGATATTTTAATTGGCTATGTGGATGCAGATTGGGGTAGCAATGAACTCGATAGGAAAAGTACAACTGGTTATTTATTTAAAATTTTCGAAAATTGTACTATACCATGGAATACTAGGCGACAAAGTACTGTAGCTACTTCATCGACAGAGGCCGAATACATTGCCCTGTTTGACAGCGTGAAGGAAGCTATATGGCTAAAGTCATTATTAACTAGTATAGGTATAAAGATAGAGAAATCTATTATTATACATGAAGATAATACCGCTTGTATCAGCATTGCGAATAACCCCACTCACCACAAAAGATCCAAACATTTTGATATAAAATATCATTTTACTAGAGAACAAATAAAGAACGGTACTATTGAACTAAAATATTTACCTACAGGTGAACAAGTGGCAGACATCTTCACCAAAGCAGTGCCTACCTCCAGGCTAACAGAAATTGCTTTCAAAATTGGACTACATTAACAATAAACATCCTTTTAAATGTATATGTATAATTTCAATAAATATATAAATTATATTTACATAATACCTGTATAATTATTTGTAATTATCATGTTGCTCTATTTTTGAGTGGGAGTGTGAGAATATTACAAAAATGTGCCCAACATGTATGTCATTATTTATTCTGCAACGTGTATGTCATTATCTAGTCTGGAATATGTAGGTCATTATTTAGTCCGAAGGGTGCACTTCACCCGATAACATAAACACAACATAAGTTGTACGCAACGGACTGTCTAGACACAGAGTAGAGTAAACGGATACTTTTATGTATAAGATTCGTTAATACGATTGAAAGTTTTGAGTTAGTCGTCTCTGCGCTCCCATTCCGAATAGACGAAATATATTCTATATAAAATAAAAGGGGTGTTCAAAATTAGTGCCTTTTATTTTTAACAAATACCCCATATACCAACAGTTTGTTTGCCATGTTTTTCCGCAGTCTTTGAATATAATTGTTGGAGCTTCATAATGCATTGACCGAACCGTAATCTAATAGTGTTATGTTGAAAATCACGCTAGTCATCAAAAACCTAAATCGAAAGCGGCGCTCATCGATATTTCGGTTAGCCTCTTCTGGTAATGTAACCACGGAACAAATAAAATGTAATTTAAATTTATCAGTAACTAACAGACGTGTAGAACAAATTTTAATCTACAGAAATCGTTTTCGATGCCAAAATAAGGTTTTACCCTCAAGATAATATGAGATGGGATCATGAGTAGAAGAACGTCATATTTTCTGACGAGAAGATATTTAACTTGGATGGATCTGATGATTTCAAATATCATTGGCACGATTTGCGCAACGACACTGAAGTTGCAATGCGCCGACCTTTTGGCGGCGGTAATATAATTGCTTGAGCAACCTTTCTCCATAAGAATAAAGCCCTTATATGATGTATTTGTAGGCGAATGAATTCTAATTCTTATATAGAACTTCTAGAAATGTTTCTGATGGACTTTGGTGAACAATTGACGCAAGACTGGATATTCCAGTATCATAATGCAGCTATCCATAATTCCAGACAAACAAAGAACTGGTGTTATCGAAACAAAATCAAATGTTCGTCTGCGCGATCTGAATCCCATCGAAAATCTTTTGGGTAATATTGGCAAGAAAGGTCTATACCAAGAATAAACAATACGATACCGTCAAGAAACTAAAATCAGCGATAACGCAGTAGAAAAAATGATATTCCTATTACACCGTTGACCGGTCGTTTGAAGTTATTTTGCCCGACCATATTTTCCAATTATCAGCATGCACTTATATATTCAATACTAACTTATTGTCTCATTGCGTAGTGTGTTCATTGTACAAACAAAAATTTATTAGGACAAATTATATTTGTTAGTAATTTAGTCAAACAACGTAGCGTTGTAAGTAATAAGTTAACATATTTTACACATGACATTAAAGAAATATGGCAAGCAATCTTTGTAACCGACAATAATATTCCTTTCCCCCTACGCTACGGCTATGTCTCAACCGCAAAAATTCCAATACGTTGGTCTTTGTTGTCGGTCTGAAAACCCAGGCGCGAGAAACTAAAAGTTAACCGCGGCGTCGTTCGGCCAGCATCAGTCATGAATAAGAGGAGAAGCAGATGAAGAAAAAGACGACTACAATCGACGACGACGAGGGAGAGAATAAAAACAACAATGGAGCTTATTATCCGTGACGTTCTGCGGTGGAATGGCTCTCTCCTCGACTTGGGTCGAGTCGACCCACCTACCTCCGGGTGACCGAGTCGAGTAAGCGAGCGGCTGGCGGCGTACGGCGGCCTCACCTCGATATCTACCTGAGCATCTCACGGCCACGCGCAGAGACTCGTGTGTTCCCACGGTCGCTTGGCGCGCGGCCACAAATCAGCAGGCCGCGAAAACGTGTATAGAATGTTCTTGGTGCAATAATAAATGACGCACGACAATTCCACTAACGAAAATCCGATAGCGGCATAACGTTCTTGTTTTGCTGTAGCTACATACATAGCAGTTGATGTTTGTATACATACCGAAATCTTTCCTATAGCTTTCTAGATCTGTATTTGTTTGAGATATTAGTAAATATAAAATTGTTATCGCAGGTTATCATGTGTAGTGGCTATTTTATTTGCGATAAATTCTAATAGATGATGCAAGTTTCTAAGCTGCAAAATTTTTGTATACTATAGTAAATAGAAGCCTACTTAATATACATATTTTCAAATCTAGTAGTAATATTGTAAATGCCTCTATAAAATACCATAAAATCTACATCTTTTAATTACTTACTACAAAATCAAACACACACAATCAAATATTGTATTATGCTTATTCCCAAATTATTGTTTCATTATTATTTATTGATATAAATTCTGTATTCTCTTCTAAGCAAATTTCAAAACTCTTCGTATAAATGGCTCTGAAATATGGGGGGTGGAGAGGGAAGGGGCATGATGGTTTTCTATAACAGTAAACTAAAGTCCAGCCGGAGACTTATTTACGGTATTAGAAAGTGGTGACAATGTTTTGAGAGAGATGATGATTTTGCTGGTACTTTTAGAAAAAATTTAGATGGTACCTGTCCAAACAGCTATTATAATGCCTCTTAACGTGTCAATAGTGACACCAGACAAGAGTTATATAGACCCCTTGGATAGATACAAATTAACAATATTTCTGTTTCCAAATTATCATCATGCTGAATTTGATATTATTATTTACTGAAAAAATTGTAAAAGAGTATTTTCGAAGTTAAAATCGTTAAAATTGATTTAATGTCTGGGGAAAAAAATTTAAGTTGGTTTTCAGTTGTTTATTTTTGTTAAAAGGAATATTTACGTCAAAAAAATTTTGCGATCTTACGTAAGTACACCAAAGATAACACCTAAGATAATAACTTTAATTATAACAGAAATTAGTAGAAACAAATAAACGCTAGACAGTACTCGCCGGCGCAAGCTTCACAAAAGTATAAAACCACTGCTCCAACAAAAACTTTCGAATTTTATTTCTTAATACTTTATAATCACTAATTAATTTTAAATGTTTGAGTAAACAATTTTAAGCAACGATCGTACAATATTGTAGACTCATAAATATATACATACATACATAGGTGAAGGGTAATATTTATTTTCAAGTATGTACTGAAAAAAAGTTCTACAGAATGTCATTTGCCCAACACCCAACATAGCCTTGATAATCTGCTTCTGTAATATGAATACAGCTCTAAATTCAGTGGATGAACAAGCACTTGCGAGCAGATAAAGAGAAATTTTATAATAACAAACTGTTAAGGCTTGAAATATCATTAATCTTGAATTTGGCAACGGTAAAAATGCGGGTTGATACTCGATAACTTTTCTAATTCTTATGTTAATGACTCTGTCGTTTTGGTGGAAATTTTTTATAATAATTTCAGTGCGATTAATAATTAATTATACGTATGATCTTCATAGAGTCACATATAGTTTTGATAATTTTACGACTTTAATCGTAAGTTTTCGTTTAATCGTAGTTTTTTTTTTGACCAGTTGACGAAAAAGAAATTCAAAATATATTTAGTAAAATATCTAGAAAATTATTTCTGAACTTAATAAACATATAACTATTCCACTCCATATCGTATTCAATAATTGGTTGACCTATGCGTATTTTCGGGATGAGATGAAGCATTGGTCTATATTAACTATACCGGGTGTCAACGAGATCATGTATCAGCCCGCCATTTATTTATTAGTAAAAATAAAACTTTGAAATTCGAACCGTATATATATGTAAGTGATTGGTGAGCTTCTTCAGGTGGACTCAGTTTTCCTATAGCACTTCCGGTCAACCCGGAAGTGACGTTAATTTTGAATTTTTAAATACAACATGTATTATTTCTGTTCATATTCTGTTTCTTCTAAAAATTTACCATCTAGTGCAGGTCAACTTTCGACATTTCTGTCAAAGATGGCGGTATCTGTTAAATTTATCCATTAAAGTGAAACTGCTTCGCAGCAATTGTCGAAATGTAACAACCATCAAAGTTAGCTTTGAAAACAATTAACAAACGTATTTTTCACATTTACACGCATTGGCGAAGGAAACTGTGTTTTTTCATTTGAAATGTAATTGTTCTGTTGCTTTGGAATTAGACTACTTTTAAAACATTTATATTTTGTACTACCTGTCTACCACTAAACCACAGCATATTTTATATCATTGGAAAGCTAAAAATTATGCCAATATGGCACTGTAATAAAAAATAGGTGTTACTATTTTAAAAAACGAGTACCTGTCAGTTGAAAATGAAAAAAAAGAAAATCTTATTTTCTTTAGTAATTTCAACGTGAAGTACATGTTTCCTTCGCCAATGCGTGTAAATGTGAAAAATACGTTTCTTAATTGTTTTCAAAGCTAACTTTGATGGTTGTCACATTTCGACAATTGCTGCGAAGCAGTTTCACTTTAATGGATAAATTTAACAGATACCGCCATCTTTGACAGAAATGTCAAAAGTTGACCTGCACTAGATGGCAAATTTTTAGAGGAAACAGAATATGAACAGAAATAATAAATGTTGTATTTAAAAATTCAAAATTAACGTCACTTCCGGTTTGACCGGAAGTGCTATAGAAAAACTGAGTGCACCTGAAGAAGCCCACCAATCACTCATATATACGGTCCGAATTTCAAAGTTTTATTTTAACTAATGAATAAATGGCGGACGGATACATGATCTCGTTGACACCCGGTAGACTAATTTCTTTTGTACAGCTGCTATCGGTAAAGCACTAGAACATATTATATTTACACGTTTACATTCTTTCCTATAATAAAAAATTAATTACAACGTTAATTAACTAGATTTTAATTATTATACTATTGATTAAACTCATATTTATGTATTCTATTGAAAACAAAATTGAAACTATTTAATTACATACGAGGGTGACCTGAAATGTTTCCGGAATCGGCAAAAGACAGCGCCCAAAGGTTGAAGTGTTCGGCAAGGGCAACCTTTATTATAGCAACTGTAAAAATTTTAGACGTCTACTGTTAGTAGTTGTTGTTTAAGAGTGTGTTCTATGTAGCAAGTCAGGCGATCTCGCACCAGTGGACTTTTCCGGGGGAATCAGCTCAGAAGAAAGCAAAGACCGTTCCATCGGTCGGAAAGGTCATGGCGACCATTTTTTTGGGATTCCCAAGGTGTGATCCTGATCGGCTATCTGCAGAAGGAGAGGACGATCACGGGGCAATACTACAGCGATTTATTCACGCGATCCGATGGGGTATCTTAGGAAAAACGGCCTCGTTTGCAGAAAAAAAAAGTGCTTTTCCACCACGACAATGTACCGGCTCATTCATCCTGCATCGACGTGTCCAAATTGAATGAGTTGCGCTACGAATTAGTCCCTCGTCCTCCATATTTGCTGGAGCTAACCCCCAGTGACTTTTTCCTCTTCTCAAACCTGAAAAAATCGCTGGCAGGAAAGAGATTTGCTTCAAATGAGGAGGTCATCGCCGCTCCAGGTGATTATTTTGCAGACCTCGAAGCATCCTACTTTGCCAACGGCTTAAAGAGAATGGAGCATCGTTTAAAAAAGTGTATTAATCTTCGAGGAGACTACGTTGAAAAATAAAAATAAAAAACCACACTTATTGGTGTGTATTTTGATGCTTTTCTTATCGATTTCGGAAACATTTCAGATCACCCTCGTATGTATACGAAACATTTTTAAATAAAATCGATTGTTATTTGAAAAACGCAAACAACTGAATACCAATGTATTATAGGTAATTAAATTGCAAATAACTTACAACAATAATTTTCTGTGGAAATAGTTATTTAGAAAGTTGTAGGCGACGGCATTTTGGCTCGTGTACGGTACGCGTGTGTTTTTTTTTATTTACGTCTAGCTATACATAAACGAGAACGCTAATTATGTATTATATATTTTTGCGAGTTTTATCACCAGTAGAAAATAAGGAAGTTTGTGGTGTACCTACATCACGGATGCGGTAGATAAAGGTTAACTAGAGTCACACGTAGACCTACGTAATTACACTTTCACACGGAGAAATAAATTACAGTCGTGTAATGATAAAAATAAAGTTATGAAAGATAAATATTTACTTTTTCAAAATACTTTTAAAACAGTAGATTTCATGTCGTGTATTCCATTTTATGACTTATTACTTATTACGGTTGTACTCTCTACTTTAAATTGCAGTCGTTAAAAATAAATTACCCATTATATTAGAACAGAAATAAGACTAATGGTAAATTATAGTCAATTATCGTTATGTCACAATATTTTTACATATTTACAGGTTAAATAGTTTCTTAATCACTCATCGTCGATTCTACCACATATACGAAATTTGATCATCGCAATAATTTACTCACAACTTCAATTTTTGCATTACATTTTTATCTTACTTTCTTCCCTCTATGCTCATTCAAAATCTTTAAAATAATATTCAGAATAACGTGTTGTTTCCAAAAATTATATACCATAAACATTTTGTATATCTACGAACTTTGTCACAGCCATTTGTCAGAGTAGTATATTAGAATACAAGTGTTATAAGCGTTATATGTATGATTTTGCGCACGAGTTCAAATTTGGAAGACGAGTCAAAGAGCAAATTTCTAAAAGCTGTAAAAAATTGACATGTTTGATTCGCAAACTATAGAAATTTACTGTTTTTAGTGTTAGTTACATTGATTTTTAGATTGACATTTAAAAAATTTTAAAAATCGGTGGTGTTCATAATTCACGTAATTTGAAGACTAAAACAAGAATCAATTATCATTTCGTAATTATTAAAATTGATCACAAATTTAATTAGACACCCCCTGAGCTTCGTCAAGTAGCTGAAGATAATTTTTATAAAAAAATCTTCTTCTTACAAAGTCTCAACAGAACTACCAAAAAGAATGTAAATATTTTTTTTAACGAAAAAATGTTGCGCGCATTGCAAAAAACACAGTGATTGATTATTTAGATCACATAAGCAAGCCAGGCATCTTTTCATAAAGTCTCAAGCACATGAACTTTATACTTTCTACAATGTTTGATACCTTTATTTCGTCTGATTAATACTTCAAACTCAACATAGAAGTGCAGTAGTGTATACTGTACCGCACCGGAATATATAAAAGGTGTTACTGGTCTAGAATTTATTTTTACGCTACTATAAAATAATAAATTTTAAAATTTGAATTTTCAGAACTCAGATTAATGCTTTATTAGCTACAGTTCATGGTTTGCAGAGGTGTAAGTAGTTGCCCAAACTTACCTACGCAAAGTCAGTACTGTGTAAGTCAAACAAATTGCGACATGAAACGAATTAGTCGTGTCGATTATCTCAAAAGAGAATTTTCATTTTTAGAAGACAAACGTGAGATCTACATGGATTTGACTCATATATACTTTGCCAAAGAATCTCACAACTTGTCGAAAAATCAAAATAGTATTATAGGACACGAATGTGGTTGCTGGACCCCAAATGGGCACCCAGCTGCCGACCGACCGTTAGGTATGCGGCGTCACGGAAAATGCACACACTCCTCAGGACAAAGAGGTACGAAACCAGTTGCCCGCACGAGACCGACACCTCGTAGAGAGGCCTGGCGAACCGGTGGACTCCACTTCCCCGTGCTATCCATGTTAGACAAGTTTTCTTGTCAACGTTGGACGGGTCACCGTTGGATACGCTTTAGCGAACTCCTACCTCACATCTAACCCCACGGGGCCTAGGCCTCCTTGCGGATGGCTACTATCGGCCAAGCGTGGGAAACGTAATCTGGCCGTGAGGTACAACCAGCCCGCTCGTGAATTAAGCCTGAACTACGGAGACGGCCGGGCAAAAGCCCTACCCCAAAATGCCAACCGCGCCAACTCTTTCGCCCCTCCGGCGATCAAGTATCCGCGGCAGCTACAGTGAAACCGTAGGGTCCCAGAATCACTGAGTTGTTTTAGGATGAAACCAAAGGTTTCTCCAACCAGACAACCAGCGGGCGGACTACTCCTCGGCGAACAACTTTTGCCCTCCCCTACTATCTTCGCCAAATTCTCTCGGCACGTCCGTTTCCCTGAGTGTGGCCACCAAGGATGGGGTAGTGCAGCTGCAGAGTTCTCTAGGTAAGCGCCGTAGGGTAACTCACTTACCCACCGTATATTCCGACGGTTAGCGGCCGGACACCGGAGCGTATGCTGATGCCTACGCCCAAGCATCCTCCCCTATATACGAAGTCTACTCCCGCCACGCCCATTGCCCTGAAACTATGAATCAGGGATTGGGTAGTGCAGCCGCAGAGTTTTAAGGGTCGACGCTATAGGCTGCACGCCGACCCGGAGTAGGACACGTGAGTGGTTACTGGACCACAAAGGGGCACCCAGCTGCCGACCGACCGTTAGGTATGCGGCTTCAGGGAAAGTGCACACACTCCTCAGGACAAAGAGGCTCGAAACCAGTTGCCCGCACGAGACCGACACCTCACGGAGAGGCCCGGCGAACTGGTGGGCTCCTCTCCCCGTGCTACCCACGTTAGACAAGTTTTCTTGTCAACGTTGGACGGGTCACCGTTGGAGACGCTTTAGCGAACTCCTACCTCACATCTAACCCCACGGGGCCTATGCCTTCTTGCGGATGGCAACTATCGGCCAAGCGTGGGAAACGGAATCTGGCCGTGAGGTACAACCAGCCCGCCCGTGAATTAAGCCTGAACTACGGGGACGGCCGGGCAACCAGCGGGCGGACTACTCCTCGGCGAACCGACTTTTATCCTCCCCTACTATCTTCGCCAAATTCTCTCGCCACGCTCGTTTCCCTGAGTGTGGCCACCAAGGATGGGGTAGTGCAGCTGCAGAGTTCTCTAGGTAAGCGCCGTAGGGTGCCTCACTTACGCACCGTATATTCCGACGGTTAGCGGCCGGACACCGGAGCGTATGCCCATGCCTACGCCCAAGCATCATCCCCTATATACGAAGTCTACTCCCGCCACGCCCGTTGCCCTGGAACTATGAAACCAGGGATTAGGTAGTGCAGCCGCAGTGTTTTAAGGGTCGACGCTATAGGGTGAACGCCGACCCGAAGTATTATAGGACAGTGGGAATCTCACACATCACATGATTAGATGAGCAGGTTAACTCTCTAAGAGTATCAACAAGCTGATCTGATCTAAAAAGTGTAACACTAACACCTTTCAAAAATAACGTTTAAATCATACTGATTACAAAAACAATTCCATTTCAAAAAGGCAATCTTCAATCTCATGTTGTTCTTGGCAGCTTGTTGCGGAATTTTCTTTGTAAATTGTAAATTCTCATTGTATCCAAACAATTGTCATTCAATTTTATTTACTGCGATATGAAGGTAGTAACTAAAAACTTTATTTCTGGTAGGTGCTGGTTGCCGTGGCTTCTTAAGCTGCATCACTTTTCTGACTACCGTTTCAACTCTTTTTTCTGTATAACTTGTGTCAGCGTAAATGTGTAAAAATAGCCTTGCTACACAGCACTATCTCGCCTTTTAATGCTGTACTGTTAATCACCTTGCTCCCAACAGCGAATGGTAGACTATTACAAACCAGTTTCTATAGAGAATAATAGTAAAGCGTTTTTTGGAAAACTTTATACGAACTAGGTTATTTAATAAAATTGCGCTGTTCTGATTTAAATTAGATTTTTGGAAAACTTTATACGAACTAGGTTATTTAATAAAATTGCGCTGTTCTGATTTAAATTAGATTTGACTGAGGATATATGGATAAATATAACACCGTAAACTGTAATATGTTAGACGTAATCTTGAACTATCTACACGTAAAGTATATATAATGAATCGACTTTTTTTTGACACTACAGATCTCAATAACATATATTCGTATTTTGCCTGCACATTCTAATAATAAGTTTTCTCCTTTTATATCTCAAGTGTTTTATTTGTTGTTTTTTTTTACCTGCCGCTAATCTCCATGTTATAAGGCCGTGATTCCTCTATAAATAATCAACAGTTTTCACGATTATTAATTATGATTTTTTTTCTCACGCTGCACGTGATAAAACATGCTTCTCAAATTCGTATATCGTGTTTGCATCGCCAACATCAATGATTATATCGTTCGTTATATGTCTCATTTAGTATCTACACTGCTGTTAAGTTAACAGCATCATTGATGTATACATACCAATAGGTTTTACAATACGAGCACGGTTGCTTATTAATAATAACATTGAACGAGTAACCAATTACCTCAAAAAATTCATGATATGCGTTTTGTCTAAGCTGCAAGACAATTCTATAACGACCTTAATATCTGAATCTAGTATGTAATTCCAACTCAAATTCTATGTTTAGATCCGCATGAAATTCTTCCTTGAGAGTAGCTCAAACTTCATCAGACATAATGTAAATATTTCTTTCTGCGTTTCACTTCAGTTAATTTCATAACATAGTAGAACTATCACTAACCCTTTTTATTGCAGCTTATATTTTTCTTTATACTCATACAATATAGTTACATGTTGTTTATTGTTAAAGAAAATCGAAAATGTCACAACGGTAGCGAAGTCATGAATTTAAGTCACTACAACTAGCTTCAAACTCAAATATTTTAGGATCAACGTCATTGAAGGCGTCATTGTAGTGAGACTAAAGGATACCGACTCATTATACTCATTATTATCATCATTTATACTGAAAACTATAGAAAAACTGCTGGAAGGATACATGAATACAGGAATACATGAAGGAAAACTCTATAGGCTCAGACGTCACTACACCCTATTCAACATGCCTATCAGTCAAGAAAATCACAAGTCGTAGCACGAGTAAAACCATCTATCGACAATCAAGAGATTACACTAGTGGCATTTATAGACATGGAAGGAGCACTTGGAAACATGAAATCAACATCTTGAACAGATGACAGACAAGTGTAAATGGACAGTAATGACCACCTGCAGGACACTTGGGAAACATGGTGATTGAGCTACGTATGACGGTGGTTATATATCGCAGTGGTAAGACCGTTGCTATCGTATGGTTGCCTCATTTGGCGGATTAAAATTAGACATAGGCAAGCAATCACAAAACTCGCAGAGATACAGAGGTTAGTTTTCCTGTGTATCACTGGTGTCGTAAAAGACACACCTACAGCCGCAATGGAAACCGTGTTAAACTTACTCTCCTTGGATATTTATATAAAGGGATAAACGAGTATGGTGGGATATAGACTGAAATCTGGTGGAAACTGGAGAAGCCAGACTTTTTCGGGACATACCAGAACAGAGACCGAAATCACAAACTCTATCTTTGAAGTGGGGTGTGATACGATGATTCCCAAACATTTCTTCAACACATCCTTCAAGGTCGTCATAGATTGAGATGAGTGGAGAATAAACCAGAAACCTGAGATTTGAAACCAAATCTGGTATGCAGACAGACGAAAAAGAATTACGAGCTCTGGAGCAGATATATGTATATAGCGATATCCTAAATCATAAAGAATATATAGCATTATGACAATATACGACCGTACATCAGACAGAAATACTAGCAATAGAAACTTGCGCCCGAAGGTTACTGGAAGAACCACTTAAAGGTCAGGTGATTCATATCCTGTCGGATATCCAGGCGGCCTTAAAGACATTAGTATCCCATCAGATAACCCTCGAAACTAGTTTGGGACTGCCTGGAAAATCTAAAAACCTTGGCCTTACGCAACAAAATCATTTTGGTGTGGGTACCGGAGCATAAGGGCATACCGGGTAACGAAATAGTAAACAAGCTGGCAAGGAAGGGTGCTGAAACAAAATTCATTAGACTTGAACCGAGTCTGGCAATAACCAAAACTGCAATACGGGGCGCAGTGACTGAGTGGATTATAAAAGTACACCAGCTGCACTGGAAGAACGTTCAAGAGCAGGTTCAGGGGTTGCTGGCTCTCAACCGACCACAGCTTAGAACAGTGATTAGTCTGTTAACCGTACACGGCTGTCTAAGGAACTACCTACACAGGATTGGCATCTATAAAGATGAGCCTATTTGTAAACTATGCAATATGGAGGAGGAGACAGCTTGCAACATTATATTTGAATGCGTTGCATTGGAATATCCACTGACAGAACTGCCGGAAAAGGATTTACCACACAAGCTACTAAACCTAGCATATATAAAGAAATTCACTAGATACGGAATAATGCAATTAACCATAGGCCGCAGTGCTAAAAGGATGATGGAATAACCTGACTCACTGCCAGTGATAAAACAAACAAACAAACATTATTTGATTGTTCTTGGATTTTAACCAGAACGTTTAGCCTTTGTTGTAACTTATCCCTTAATTAGACTACTACTTGTAATAGCAACTTCTAAATACATATAAGGAGTATGCAGTAACTAAGTACCCACGTTTCACATCGTCTAAGAGACAAACTATAGATACAAATTTGGAAATTACAGGAATACTTTTAATAGCTTCAGATTAATTGGACTTTTGAAAGATATTTTTTAGATATATAATACAGTAAATATAAATTTAACCAGTAGCCCCCACCTAAACTCTTCGAGTTTGGACCAAGCTGACCCACCCAAAGGGTTCGAATTAACTTAATAGTTTCAGAGCAGGCGCGGGAATCAGTCTGAGATTCATATTACTTTTTCTGTTTATCCTTGATAACCAGTTACAATAAAAAAGTCCCCTGACTTAATAGTTAGACAACACAAAATGGATCTGATCTAGTAAAACTAATAAGTATATAATAAAACAACCGCAAGAGAAGATCGTTGGTTGCAAAGGCAATCGTTAAAAAATCGACGTCGTACCGCAATAGAATTATCAAGCGACTTAAATCGACAATATGGGTTGTCAATTTCATCAAAAACCGTTAGTAGACGACTAAAAGAAGCTGGCTTGTCAGCCAGAATAGCAAAAAAAAAGCCATGGTTATCTGACGCCAACAAGAAAAAACGACTGCAGTGGGCCAAAAAACATAAATCATGGACAGAAGCAGATTGGGCTAATATTATCTGGTCTGATGAAACCAATATTGAGGTAAGTTTTATAGGAATATTGTATTAGAAGTTTAAATAATTAATAGGCCAAAAATATTGAGGAATGAGTTTACAAAAATTTTAAAAATAGACAGCGGTGTACAATAATTTTGACATAATTTCTCTTAGATTTTTGGCACACCTGGGACTGTGTATGTGCGTCGTAGACCAGGGGAAGAATATCGGGAGGACTGCAGAGTCCCTACAGTAAAGTATGGAGGAGGTAGCATAATGATATGGGGGTGCATGTCGTCAACAGGTGTTGGAGAGATATTCATCTGCACAGGACGGATGAACTCGAACACGTATACCACAATCCTGGAACAAGTGTTATATCCATCAATGGAAACATTGTTTGGTATGAACACCGAAGGGGTCTTGTTCCAGCAGGATAACGCCCCTGTCATACTGCAGCCTCCAGTAAGGCATGGTTTGAGAAGAATGGGGTTAAGTTTCTGGAGTGGCCACCGCAAAGCCCAGATCTTAACCCCATTGAACATTTGTGGGCTATTGTCAAGAAAAAGGTGATGGAACACAAATGCAAATCGAAGGCGGAGCTAGAGACAGCAATTAAACAGATTTGGAGCCACATATCCTAAGATACGTGCCGGAAGTTGGTTGTAAATTTGCCAAAACGCATCAATGCTGTTATTAGGGCACGTGGTGGTGCCACAAAATATTAATATTCACATTATTTTTAATAAAGATTTGTATCTATTCAGTCGTTTTTATATTCCTATTCTTCAGACTTTATAAAACTACAATTTTTAGGGGTGCCTAATAATTATGTCACCGGCTGTATATGTACATATATTGGTATGACGCAGTCAAAACCCGGAAGCCCTCATAATAGAGACCGTGGAAGCCTTAGATATAATTTAAGGAGGCCTATTATTTTCTACCAGTGAGGAACACAGTTATCCTAGCACAATGTTCTATAGAACAGTACCGTGGTGGTAATGCTTTCCGGCCTCTGACACTAATCGAATGCGGCATTTCTTTCACATATGTGTACACTGCACGTCTATGGATTATCTGTCGATATATTTCGCTTATAGTCGTCCGTTTCTCGCGGGAATCGACTCCAGCATCCTTTCTCAGTACTCTTGCGTTTCTTATATTCACCTTCCACACTATGTCTGTGCTCACTTGATTGACCATCGGCGCGGTTTTTGTTTGTGGAATTACGCTCTGACGCAAATATTTATAACTTACTGAGATACGAACGTCTGCAATTACGCTATTACAAGGTGTGTTTTGAAACGCAGGTGGTTAGCATAATTAGTGAGTAATTGGAGGAAAAACAACTTGACGTGGAATATTGGATTGGATTTTTCATAAAACATTCGGAAATTATATATTTCTTTCTTTAATTGATACTATTAATCACACTTTATCGGACATTTAATAGGGATCTCTCTAGTAGAAGCAACTCTTCGATTGTTGTTTAAATCATTAGGTGTATAAAAGTCAAAACACTTCTCACATAACACTCTTGGAGAATTATGTAGTTTTCATTAATAATTCTTCTTTGTACCTAATGAAAAAATGTCAATATTGCAAAACACATTTATACATTTGATTTATATTTGAAAGGTCACTGGTTGGATTAAAATATTATTTATATTTAAAACGAGGAGTTATAAGACGATACTGTAGAAAAATCAATACTAGTATAAAGCAGAAATATGTTGAAACACTCCTCCTGATATACAGGGTTTGGCGCGAAGAGTTTTGATTAGCAGTTTTGGGGATGTAGAAGGGGAAGATAGGAATTGAAACCTGATATAATATACAGGGTATTGTATGTGAAATAAGCGAGTTATAATTGTTGGAAATTGTTGGAATTGAGTGGTATGTGGAAAACGCCCTGTATAAAAATTTAATATTTTAAAGGACGCTACACTTTAGTGATGTCTTGCAATTCCCCATGTCAAATTTTAAGTCAATTTCAAGTCATTTAAGTGCTTTTTTTCTAGCAATATCGTAATTTATTTGGGACTGTCTTTTTCTAGAAAAATTGAAAAAAATTGAAATACCTATCTCAAAAACTATTAATTTTTGGTATAGGACATGGTACATGAAATGTACTCAAAATTTGATAGAGAATTGAAAAATAAAATAAAAAATACCATGTTCTATTTAAAATAAGCGAGTTGATATGTACTTCCGGTGTACCGGAAGTAGATCATTCAGATAGGTAGATATCAGGATGAGAACGACAGATTAGATTCAGGAAAATCTATACAACAACTGTGAAATATTTTGGTAAAATTTGGACGAATACTCACTTTTACAACGTTTCTCTCACCCTTAAAGGTGTTACTGTACAACTGAATGCAATTACGATTCTTCAACAGACTTATGGACTTAACACTTTTATTCTAGTAAATAATAATTATGCCTCTATGATTACCATATGTATTTGTGTGTGCTTGTCGACGCTATAGGCTGCACGCCGACCCGGAGTAGGACACGTGAGTGGTTACTGGACCACAAAGGGGCACCCAGCTGCCGACCGACCGTTAGGTATGCGGCTTCAGGAAAGTGCACACACTCCTCAGGACAAAGAGGCTCGAAACCAGTTGCCCGCACGAGACCGACACCTCACGGAGAGGCCCGGCGAACTGGTGGGCTCCTCTCCCCGTGCTACCCACGTTAGACAAGTTTTCTTGTCAACGTTGGACGGGTCACCGTTGGAGACGCTTTAGCGAACTCCTACCTCACATCTAACCCCACGGGGCCTATGCCTTCTTGCGGATGGCAACTATCGGCCAAGCGTGGGAAACGGAATCTGGCCGTGAGGTACAACCAGCCCGCCCGTGAATTAAGCCTGAACTACGGGGACGGCCGGGCAACCAGCGGGCGGACTACTCCTCGGCGAACCGACTTTTATCCTCCCCTACTATCTTCGCCAAATTCTCTCGCCACGCTCGTTTCCCTGAGTGTGGCCACCAAGGATGGGGTAGTGCAGCTGCAGAGTTCTCTAGGTAAGCGCCGTAGGGTGCCTCACTTACGCACCGTATATTCCGACGGTTAGCGGCCGGACACCGGAGCGTATGCCCATGCCTACGCCCAAGCATCATCCCCTATATACGAAGTCTACTCCCGCCACGCCCGTTGCCCTGGAACTATGAAACCAGGGATTAGGTAGTGCAGCCGCAGTGTTTTAAGGGTCGACGCTATAGGGTGAACGCCGACCCGAAGTATTATAGGACAGTGGGAATCTCACACATCACATGATTAGATGAGCAGGTTAACTCTCTAAGAGTATCAACAAGCTGATCTGATCTAAAAAGTGTAACACTAACACCTTTCAAAAATAACGTTTAAATCATACTGATTACAAAAACAATTCCATTTCAAAAAGGCAATCTTCAATCTCATGTTGTTCTTGGCAGCTTGTTGCGGAATTTTCTTTGTAAATTGTAAATTCTCATTGTATCCAAACAATTGTCATTCAATTTTATTTACTGCGATATGAAGGTAGTAACTAAAAACTTTATTTCTGGTAGGTGCTGGTTGCCGTGGCTTCTTAAGCTGCAAGAAATCACTTTTCTGACTACCGTTTCAACTCTTTTTTCTGTATAACTTGTGTCAGCGTAAATGTGTAAAAATAGCCTTGCTACACAGCACTATCTCGCCTTTTAATGCTGTACTGTTAATCACCTTGCTCCCAACAGCGAATGGTAGACTATTACAAACCAGTTTCTATAGAGAATAATAGTAAAGCGTTTTTTGGAAAACTTTATACGAACTAGGTTATTTAATAAAATTGCGCTGTTCTGATTTAAATTAGATTTTTGGAAAACTTTATACGAACTAGGTTATTTAATAAAATTGCGCTGTTCTGATTTAAATTAGATTTGACTGAGGATATATGGATAAATATAACACCGTAAACTGTAATATGTTAGACGTAATCTTGAACTATCTACACGTAAAGTATATATAATGAATCGACTTTTTTTTGACACTACAGATCTCAATAACATATATTCGTATTTTGCCTGCACATTCTAATAATAAGTTTTCTCCTTTTATATCTCAAGTGTTTTATTTGTTGTTTTTTTTTACCTGCCGCTAATCTCCATGTTATAAGGCCGTGATTCCTCTATAAATAATCAACAGTTTTCACGATTATTAATTATGATTTTTTTTCTCACGCTGCACGTGATAAAACATGCTTCTCAAATTCGTATATCGTGTTTGCATCGCCAACATCAATGATTATATCGTTCGTTATATGTCTCATTTAGTATCTACACTGCTGTTAAGTTAACAGCATCATTGATGTATACATACCAATAGGTTTTACAATACGAGCACGGTTGCTTATTAATAATAACATTGAACGAGTAACCAATTACCTCAAAAAATTCATGATATGCGTTTTGTCTAAGCTGCAAGACAATTCTATAACGACCTTAATATCTGAATCTAGTATGTAATTCCAACTCAAATTCTATGTTTAGATCCGCATGAAATTCTTCCTTGAGAGTAGCTCAAACTTCATCAGACATAATGTAAATATTTCTTTCTGCGTTTCACTTCAGTTAATTTCATAACATAGTAGAACTATCACTAACCCTTTTTATTGCAGCTTATATTTTTCTTTATACTCATACAATATAGTTACATGTTGTTTATTGTTAAAGAAAATCGAAAATGTCACAACGGTAGCGAAGTCATGAATTTAAGTCACTACAACTAGCTTCAAACTCAAATATTTTAGGATCAACGTCATTGAAGGCGTCATTGTAGTGAGACTAAAGGATACCGACTCATTATACTCATTATTATCATCATTTATACTGAAAACTATAGAAAAACTGCTGGAAGGATACATGAATACAGGAATACATGAAGGAAAACTCTATAGGCTCAGACGTCACTACACCCTATTCAACATGCCTATCAGTCAAGAAAATCACAAGTCGTAGCACGAGTAAAACCATCTATCGACAATCAAGAGATTACACTAGTGGCATTTATAGACATGGAAGGAGCACTTGGAAACATGAAATCAACATCTTGAACAGATGACAGACAAGTGTAAATGGACAGTAATGACCACCTGCAGGACACTTGGGAAACATGGTGATTGAGCTACGTATGACGGTGGTTATATATCGCAGTGGTAAGACCGTTGCTATCGTATGGTTGCCTCATTTGGCGGATTAAAATTAGACATAGGCAAGCAATCACAAAACTCGCAGAGATACAGAGGTTAGTTTTCCTGTGTATCACTGGTGTCGTAAAAGACACACCTACAGCCGCAATGGAAACCGTGTTAAACTTACTCTCCTTGGATATTTATATAAAGGGATAAACGAGTATGGTGGGATATAGACTGAAATCTGGTGGAAACTGGAGAAGCCAGACTTTTTCGGGACATACCAGAACAGAGACCGAAATCACAAACTCTATCTTTGAAGTGGGGTGTGATACGATGATTCCCAAACATTTCTTCAACACATCCTTCAAGGTCGTCATAGATTGAGATGAGTGGAGAATAAACCAGAAACCTGAGATTTGAAACCAAATCTGGTATGCAGACAGACGAAAAAGAATTACGAGCTCTGGAGCAGATATATGTATATAGCGATATCCTAAATCATAAAGAATATATAGCATTATGACAATATACGACCGTACATCAGACAGAAATACTAGCAATAGAAACTTGCGCCCGAAGGTTACTGGAAGAACCACTTAAAGGTCAGGTGATTCATATCCTGTCGGATATCCAGGCGGCCTTAAAGACATTAGTATCCCATCAGATAACCCTCGAAACTAGTTTGGGACTGCCTGGAAAATCTAAAAACCTTGGCCTTACGCAACAAAATCATTTTGGTGTGGGTACCGGAGCATAAGGGTAACGAAATAGTAAACAAGCTGGCAAGGAAGGGTGCTGAAACAAAATTCATTAGACTTGAACCGAGTCTGGCAATAACCAAAACTGCAATACGGGGCGCAGTGACTGAGTGGATTATAAAAGTACACCAGCTGCACTGGAAGAACGTTCAAGAGCAGGTTCAGGGGTTGCTGGCTCTCAACCGACCACAGCTTAGAACAGTGATTAGTCTGTTAACCGTACACGGCTGTCTAAGGAACTACCTACACAGGATTGGCATCTATAAAGATGAGCCTATTTGTAAACTATGCAATATGGAGGAGGAGACAGCTTGCAACATTATATTTGAATGCGTTGCATTGGAATATCCACTGACAGAACTGCCGGAAAAGGATTTACCACACAAGCTACTAAACCTAGCATATATAAAGAAATTCACTAGATACGGAATAATGCAATTAACCATAGGCCGCAGTGCTAAAAGGATGATGGAATAACCTGACTCACTGCCAGTGATAAAACAAACAAACAAACATTATTTGATTGTTCTTGGATTTTAACCAGAACGTTTAGCCTTTGTTGTAACTTATCCCTTAATTAGACTACTACTTGTAATAGCAACTTCTAAATACATATAAGGAGTATGCAGTAACTAAGTACCCACGTTTCACATCGTCTAAGAGACAAACTATAGATACAAATTTGGAAATTACAGGAATACTTTTAATAGCTTCAGATTAATTGGACTTTTGAAAGATATTTTTTAGATATATAATACAGTAAATATAAATTTAACCAGTAGCCCCCACCTAAACTCTTCGAGTTTGGACCAAGCTGACCCACCCAAAGGGTTCGAATTAACTTAATAGTTTCAGAGCAGGCGCGGGAATCAGTCTGAGATTCATATTACTTTTTCTGTTTATCCTTGATAACCAGTTACAATAAAAAAGTCCCCTGACTTAATAGTTAGACAACACAAAATGGATCTGATCTAGTAAAACTAATAAGTATATAATAAAACAACCGCAAGAGAAGATCGTTGGTTGCAAAGGCAATCGTTAAAAAATCGACGTCGTACCGCAATAGAATTATCAAGCGACTTAAATCGACAATATGGGTTGTCAATTTCATCAAAAACCGTTAGTAGACGACTAAAAGAAGCTGGCTTGTCAGCCAGAATAGCAAAAAAAAAGCCATGGTTATCTGACGCCAACAAGAAAAAACGACTGCAGTGGGCCAAAAAACATAAATCATGGACAGAAGCAGATTGGGCTAATATTATCTGGTCTGATGAAACCAATATTGAGGTAAGTTTTATAGGAATATTGTATTAGAAGTTTAAATAATTAATAGGCCAAAAATATTGAGGAATGAGTTTACAAAAATTTTAAAAATAGACAGCGGTGTACAATAATTTTGACATAATTTCTCTTAGATTTTTGGCACACCTGGGACTGTGTATGTGCGTCGTAGACCAGGGGAAGAATATCGGGAGGACTGCAGAGTCCCTACAGTAAAGTATGGAGGAGGTAGCATAATGATATGGGGGTGCATGTCGTCAACAGGTGTTGGAGAGATATTCATCTGCACAGGACGGATGAACTCGAACACGTATACCACAATCCTGGAACAAGTGTTATATCCATCAATGGAAACATTGTTTGGTATGAACACCGAAGGGGTCTTGTTCCAGCAGGATAACGCCCCCTGTCATACTGCAGCCTCCAGTAAGGCATGGTTTGAGAAGAATGGGGTTAAGTTTCTGGAGTGGCCACCGCAAAGCCCAGATCTTAACCCCATTGAACATTTGTGGGCTATTGTCAAGAAAAAGGTGATGGAACACAAATGCAAATCGAAGGCGGAGCTAGAGACAGCAATTAAACAGATTTGGAGCCACATATCCTAAGATACGTGCCGGAAGTTGGTTGTAAATTTGCCAAAACGCATCAATGCTGTTATTAGGGCACGTGGTGGTGCCACAAAATATTAATATTCACATTATTTTTAATAAAGATTTGTATCTATTCAGTCGTTTTTATATTCCTATTCTTCAGACTTTATAAAACTACAATTTTTAGGGGTGCCTAATAATTATGTCACCGGCTGTATATGTACATATATTGGTATGACGCAGTCAAAACCCGGAAGCCCTCATAATAGAGACCGTGGAAGCCTTAGATATAATTTAAGGAGGCCTATTATTTTCTACCAGTGAGGAACACAGTTATCCTAGCACAATGTTCTATAGAACAGTACCGTGGTGGTAATGCTTTCCGGCCTCTGACACTAATCGAATGCGGCATTTCTTTCACATATGTGTACACTGCACGTCTATGGATTATCTGTCGATATATTTCGCTTATAGTCGTCCGTTTCTCGCGGGAATCGACTCCAGCATCCTTTCTCAGTACTCTTGCGTTTCTTATATTCACCTTCCACACTATGTCTGTGCTCACTTGATTGACCATCGGCGCGGTTTTTGTTTGTGGAATTACGCTCTGACGCAAATATTTATAACTTACTGAGATACGAACGTCTGCAATTACGCTATTACAAGGTGTGTTTTGAAACGCAGGTGGTTAGCATAATTAGTGAGTAATTGGAGGAAAAACAACTTGACGTGGAATATTGGATTGGATTTTTCATAAAACATTCGGAAATTATATATTTCTTTCTTTAATTGATACTATTAATCACACTTTATCGGACATTTAATAGGGATCTCTCTAGTAGAAGCAACTCTTCGATTGTTGTTTAAATCATTAGGTGTATAAAAGTCAAAACACTTCTCACATAACACTCTTGGAGAATTATGTAGTTTTCATTAATAATTCTTCTTTGTACCTAATGAAAAAATGTCAATATTGCAAAACACATTTATACATTTGATTTATATTTGAAAGGTCACTGGTTGGATTAAAATATTATTTATATTTAAAACGAGGAGTTATAAGACGATACTGTAGAAAAATCAATACTAGTATAAAGCAGAAATATGTTGAAACACTCCTCCTGATATACAGGGTTTGGCGCGAAGAGTTTTGATTAGCAGTTTTGGGGATGTAGAAGGGGAAGATAGGAATTGAAACCTGATATAATATACAGGGTATTGTATGTGAAATAAGCGAGTTATAATTGTTGGAAATTGTTGGAATTGAGTGGTATGTGGAAAACGCCCTGTATAAAAATTTAATATTTTAAAGGACGCTACACTTTAGTGATGTCTTGCAATTCCCCATGTCAAATTTTAAGTCAATTTCAAGTCATTTAAGTGCTTTTTTTCTAGCAATATCGTAATTTATTTGGGACTGTCTTTTTCTAGAAAAATTGAAAAAAATTGAAATACCTATCTCAAAAACTATTAATTTTTGGTATAGGACATGGTACATGAAATGTACTCAAAATTTGATAGAGAATTGAAAAATAAAATAAAAAATACCATGTTCTATTTAAAATAAGCGAGTTGATATGTACTTCCGGTGTACCGGAAGTAGATCATTCAGATAGGTAGATATCAGGATGAGAACGACAGATTAGATTCAGGAAAATCTATACAACAACTGTGAAATATTTTGGTAAAATTTGGACGAATACTCACTTTTACAACGTTTCTCTCACCCTTAAAGGTGTTACTGTACAACTGAATGCAATTACGATTCTTCAACAGACTTATGGACTTAACACTTTTATTCTAGTAAATAATAATTATGCCTCTATGATTACCATATGTATTTGTGTGTGCTTGTGTTTATTGCTACTATGATATGTACTTCTCACGATATTTGCTCTCTGGAGGGACGGTGACATTTTTTCAGAGAGTTTAATCCCGGATCGACTTGCCATTCGCTGTTGGGAGCAAAGTGATTAACAGCGCGGCATCATAAAAGGCGATATGATCACAAAGCCATTTAAACACAACTTACACACACTAAACTACACCGCAAGAGTTGCAGTGATAGCCAGACAAGTAATACAGCTTACGGAGTCACTGCAACTAAGCACCCACCACACATTAAAAAAAATTAAAAATTGCAAAATCGGTATCATAGCCGTTTATATAATAATTAACGTCAGACGTAATAATGAACCGACTAATTTTTGTTGAATAATAATAAAGTTGTTTAAATAATTCGATTGATTCAAGTACTACTGGAAGCAGTAGTTCCTAAAATAACTAGTTAAAAATAGTAGTTGATAATTTTTACTGATTAATATTTAAAAAACGTATACAATTTTTTTAGTAAGCAATTTTTACCGATTACTATCTTTAGCGAATGATTTTTTTAATCAAGTGATACTATTTCGCCAGATCGCATTTACACGATGCCAGAAAATCCAAAAGTAACTATAACTGCGCTTAACACCAAGCCAGTCAAGCAGCCAGTGAACCCAACATAATTTATGTTGTTCTTTTTTTTAACTTACAGCAGATGTATTATTCACAAACTTGTCAATTAAGAAATATAGCTTTATAATTTTTACGAAAATAAGTTTCTCTAATAAATCCTTCTAGCAGGAATCCAATGGTCATATGGGCTCTACTGCATAAATTTGCTACTACAGGATTGGGTTTTATATAGATATTTTGGTTCGGTAGTTTTCGATTTACTATGTCAACCTTAACTTTTTGAAATATATCAAATAGTTGTTTGTAAGTTTTATGTTTGAGTTTTCCTGCATTTAGTTTTGTTCATTACAGAAATTTATGCATAAAATGCATCTCATTTCCTTCCACTGACGAAACTAACATAGGTAGTGCAGAAGAGTCTGATAATAAAAATACAAAAATGATAGAACTTGTGTTGAAGATAATTATATTGCCTCAAAAAATAATAAAAAAGTTGTCTGGTATTAAGACCCTATTTTTCCTCGTCAAGAAAACCAGCGGCAACACAGTGTTTTACGGAAACGTTGAGGCTCATCTTGCTTGTCAAATAAAGGGATCGATAGCACTGATTCATTTTGATTTACTTTCGTAAACCTCTTCTTGGTATTATGTTAAAGGGAAAGAATTCTGAAAGAATTACGGAAAAATTTGGAAACGATGATGTAACACAATTTTGAAGCAAAACTAATGAAAGGAATGTATACAGCGTAATAATCAGCCGAAACATATTTCAAACTATATATTTCGGATACTACTTGATAATGTAACAGAAAGATGGAGAGGAATGAGTGGTGACAAGCTGGCACTCATAAGACAATGATTTGACTTACAGTGTATTTATTTGCAAGACATTTATGTACCAAATTAGTGTATGATGGTTTATAAATAACTAGAAACCTTCAGATCACCTTTTGGACATTATATTCTATTAATGTGTGGAAGTTATGCTTGGAAATTTGACATTTATGCTAGAAAACAGGATAAGAAAAGAGAGAGGAAGAGAGCGGAGATGGTTTTGAAGTGGTTAGTTCTAGAAATTGAAAATTTTAGAAGGGATATCCCTTGCAACAATTAGTTTACTTCCTGCAATCTAAGAAAGTACTTATTATCAGAAAATCTAATAATAATTGGTACGATTCGCAAAACCTACCAGTTGTCGTCACAGAGGCTAAAAGTCGTAAAGTGTATTCCATACTCTTTGGTCCTGAGGAAGACATAATGATTATTTCTTATTGAAACGTAAAATTTTAACATTACTTAGTACTGTGCATAATAAAAAAAGATTGATGACGGTCCAAAACAGAAACCCGAGAGAAGTCATGATGACAGTAAAACTGGGGACGTTGTAGAAACAAGTACAAAATGATCATATACACTGTAAAATGGATGACACGTAGATGGCCTCGTAGTGGTTTTTACTATATGCTAGATATTATAGCCATGAATGCATAGTATGTTATGGAAATTGTTGAAACCTACTGCACATACCGCACTAAAGAAGAGAGGAAAGTCTCTAATCGCTCTAGAAAAGGATCTATCAGTAAAAAGAAACCCCCGGAAGGAGAATAGCCGAACCATCTACTAGTGTGGACTGTCCAAAAAAGAAAAAGAGATGTAATCCGTGTTTACCTACAAAAGAGAAACAAGAGCGATATGTGTACATAATAAATACGGCCAAAAATGTTAATTAACTTTCCAAGGAATGTCAGAACAAAATGAAAACCAAAATATAACTGTTAGGTTTTTCACGGATAACTTCAATAGTGGTTAGAATTTTCCAAATTTTTTAACGGTATAGTAACCTGCATAAACTTTCGAAACTTTGCCTTATATTAACCGACCTCATATTTGTTACTGTTTCCGAGATTTCAATAGTGACGCCAGAATTCGGTCCACGCTGTAGTAATTAATTAATAATGCGAATTTTGCAGCTTCGGATTCGTATTAGAAAATAAAGAGTTCACCTTAAACTAGTACAATGTTTGTAAAGATCGTCAAGATATTCATTCTGTTTCTTTGAAATAGCATAGCAGTAGACAACATATATATTTTTTGCATACTAAAATGTTGATAATGGTAATAACTTAATTGTTATATATTCCTACATACAGTTCCAAAATAAATTATTTGCAACCTATCATCAACTTGATTATTTATTCGTAGTTACCAATAAAACATCAGGACACTTTTGTGAGACATAAATGACTAATAACGTTGTTGATTTTTTTTATATGTGGTGGGTGTTCAACATAGTATGTTTATGTTTATTTCAATATTAATGTATTTATGTTGTTTCAGAGTGTATATTTAATTTTTTTCCACCTTTCTCCAAATAAACGATGGTATTGCTACCCACTCTATGAAACACTATAAAACTTTTCGTCAAGAACATTGTTCATCCTTAGATTTCTCCAATAGAATCGATAAAATATATCAGCATAATAAGGATTTTTTCTTTGTCGTATCTAAAACACCCAAACGCAACTAATGCTTAATAATGAGCATCTATTATATGACGGTCAGATATATGTAACATATAGGACTTTAATAAGTTGACGTCGTCGATTTAATTATTGGAAAGTTGGGAAAATCACATTGTCACATCATTATATTGCTGTAACAACATGTTAACCATTTAGGGGTACCAAGGTGATTATTTTCTTTGAAGCAAGCTTTTAAAACGCCATTGCCTTTAAATGGAGTGCACTCCAATTCTAATTTATAGACCCGTTAATACATACAGAGCTGGTCGGTCGCCACAGGGTCAGTATTCGATCTTTGTCCTTGGCTTACCGCCCCAAGGTTTGAATTGCTGTGGCACGTGTGTCTGATTACCAGGCTGGTAACTTCGAGCCTTTAATATGCCACCGAAGCTTACACACTTTGAATGTATAGCTCATTCCGAATTATAAAAAAATAATCTTTTACACAACATCCACATTGCCTTGTGTGTTAGGTCGCATTTTTTTTGTAATAGTATTGCATCACTTTTATTGAATTATGAAGCGGAAAAATCAAAAAAGTTCAGTTTATTGCAATAGATATTCGTAATTTTCCCTAACATAATTTTAATTAGCAGCGCAGAGCGCCAAAGAATACGAATCGATAAGATGGGGAACTGACTTTAATCGGAATCTACGCCGACGTCGCATATTTTTGTGTCCTTTGTCTCAAATTTTAACCGATTTACCAGTATGTTCTATTTACACTAAACGATAGAAGCAAAGCATTTCATAGACTTTTAAATATCAGTGCTCTAACATATAGTAAGTGCGTCTCTGCACATTATTTTTGCAGGACGTGACCCCAAAACCATTGTCTTAAAAAATCATAGCAAATATCTACAGTTTTGGACCCATTAAGTTAACCGTGTAACCTGCAACCGCAATTTTAAATTAAATTGCCATTAATACAACTTATGCTTAAGTATATATAATTGACAAATAGCAAAAATCATGTGGCGCCCAAGACTGATCCTTGCAAAATACAGTGTTGTCTTGGTACAATTTAAATTGCGGACGATGCACCATATTACATATTTGAGACATTTGATTTGAGCGTGTCAAGTGCAACAATTTATATTTGGCTCGTTGTTTTTATATTTAATTTGCAATACTTATTAATCAATATCTTACTTTTACAAATTTCACGTGGTTGTTTGATAAATGAAGCTGAGAGTTTGAGATTCTATTGCCACTGATCGAGAACCATTCCCTTCGAGACATATACATGTTGCTTATTTATTTAAAGATAAATTAGGTTCCACTCTCAGAACGCGCCTAGGTAAAGTGCTTCCCCTAATCTGCATTTGCTCTGTTGCTTGGTCACCTAAGACTGTCTAACAGTGTGCACTGTATATCTATAACCATCACCCCAGCAGGCGATGCTGGCATTTGAGTTTGACTTTGACCTTTCCTTGCCTTTATCTCCTGCATCCTTTTATACCTATGTCTACCCCATATCATGAATTCCAATATAACGACAATTTTTCGAATATAATAATTTGCAATACGCATACGTATGTACAGCTGCACTTATATAAGTTGTATGTAACCGTGCAAATCACGTCAAAGTTGATTTGCACGGTTGCATTTTGCAAGTAAATCACTACATCTTCAATCTAATTAATTTGTTGTCGCTGTTATGTATTGCAAGGAGAAAACCTTTGCTATAATTCGAAACAGATTGTGTCTAGCTTGCGCTTATATTGAACAACACATTTTTCAAGCAATCAATAAGTTTAAATTATAAGTCAACTGATTACTATGCCTTTTGACTTCAATGGGGCGTTCAACCAGATTTTCTCCTCACTTGTTACCGCTGTACGCTACATAGTGGTTGCCTGAGAATTTTTTATTTACTTTAATTATTATACGCGAGACCTAATCAGGCGCGCGAAGAGAGTGTTTCAAGTCCGATTTTAATTTTTTTCTTCGTTTTACTCAACGCGTTCTTTCTACCTGAAGAAAGCGTTTCAGGTAATTGCCAACATCTATAACTTGAAATAAACGTGTCCGAGCGGGTATTTTTATGATTCTGCTTTCATTATCACGTTAAAATCTTTCTTAAGTGTACTCCTATAAATACATAACGCGAGGAAATATTTGAGTTGCGAATATGGTCGATAATTGGCGAGTATCCCACTGTGTGAATCCGTTCGTTGATTTGAATTATCGTATTTATTAAAATTTCTTCTTATAGAAGATATATTTCTTTACTACGCGCGTTGTTAATGTTCGATAATGTGATTGTTTTTATTTTGCTTTAAGAATGTGTTGCCTTTGGTTTGTGATGATATTTCATATCAAATCGGAAAATTGTCCTTATAGTCAGTCTGTTCATCATTGCAAAAAATAACATACAAAAAAACTTAGTAAATGATCACTTCGCATAGTCAACCATCGTTAAAGCGTATATGATATATCATTAACGTTGGCATATTTGTACCACATACATAGCAGGAGATATTTTGAGTATTATCGGGGCTTGCAATTGGTAGCTCGCGTATGTATGAAAGGACCCTTGAATTGCAAATTAGTATACAGTCCTGTCGTGCATAAATATTCTACGATCGGTGAGCTGGCTTAAACGTCCAACGGTGAATACAGTGCATACATATTTTCAACTGGCATGCACTGCTGGTATGTACATTGATTTTGCTATATCTACACATTTTATGCCGGAAGCATAAAATAAACAATCTGTAAAGGGAGACAATTAAGCGGTTACATAATAGTAGTTTCACATTACCCAACAGATGGAAATTAAGGGTTTCCACATATGTTGATTATCAAAAAGTAAAACAAGTTTTGGAAAGTTAGTATGCGATTTGCGATCTTCATCAAACTCCAACCACAAGCCCTGATGAAGTGAATAAAAGTTTCACGATAGCTTGGCAGATGTGAAAAAGGATACAGGTTGTTTCAATTTGTTAGCCAAACAATATTTAAAGAAACGAACTTATAATCACCAATAACCACCAATTTAATTCTCGCCTGAATTTTATTAATTTTAAGCTCTTGACTAGGTTTTTGTGCCATGCTTTTCCCTAGTCCTTGAAAAGGATTGCTAGAGCTTGACAAAAAATTGATTGATATACGAATAATTCAAATCATTTTAATTTTTATAGTTGTATTAAACCAATATATTCTTCATTATTATTTGAGAATGTAATTAAAATTCGATATACCACTGATTTCTTTGTTTTTTAGATATTTTTGTTGATAGGCATGGCCATTTATATTATTAGTATTTTGACACATATTAATTATCTATGTATTTTTTCCACTGAAGACGTCTCATTAACGAAAACATAATATTATATGTTCTGGAATAAATTGGTATTTAATTAATTGTTGTTTTATTAACCTACAAGTGGAAATATTTCAGGAATTTAAAGATAAGTACATAAAGGTCACAAAATAGTTATATTAATTAAAATATTATTGTGCATGTCACCATTAAACAGTAGTTGTCGCATGAGGCTCATTCTCTTTAGAGAGGACGTGTCTTTCCACAGCATCGACTTCTAGTTTAATTTCTTTCTAGTTGGAAATACCCATATTTAGTCACAAGTGATAGTGTGACTCAATAAGCGATTGCTTTCATAGTTAAAAGTATATTTTATTGCAGAAAGTTTTTGAAGTTCCATTCATCACATAGTTTATCAAGTTTGTGTACCAATGAATGTAAGACCGTCTCTAGGTGGCTTGAGCCATTTCTTTGCTATGTTTTTCTCATATCGTTTATATATGTCATTAAACTGTTCATGAATTTAATCAGTTACCACATTTCTTCAATTTATTTATTGAAATACAATTACAGGTTGCAGTTCATAGTCCACTTATTCTCCAATAATCGTTAACATCATCCACCTAGAATTATTAGTTACAGTCTATAGTTCACGACATAACAAATTTTTTCCGGCGAAAGAGATACTCATTACTGTCCCCACTGCAATTACTGTCACCGCCGCCTTAGAATGTTTTTTCTTAAGGCTTCTCTTACACATGATGAGTAATTTAATCGCGTAGCAAGTTACTAATTACTGCTAAAATATTTATTGGATGCAAGGTGTTCATACTTACTACACAGTACACGCCATCACGTAAAATTCAAAAACCTTAATAAGATATCTACCACACATACTTACGGAAGAAATTGAAGAAATATTTGAGGAACTCAAGCGTTAAGTAAGGAACCTCGTTAGGTAGTACATCAAATGCTCTTCTGAAGGAGGAATTGAGAGATACTGTAGAATGTTTTGATTTTGATTGATTATTGGTTAAATAAAAGAACCTCAATTCGAACGAAAAGTTACTCACCTGTCAAGTGCAATTCCGGCAAGGGCTAAAACTTGACCGAGAAGCAACTTAAGATGTTTACAACATTTGTTTAGGCTTTGAAAGGCATCAATTTCTAAATTTGTTCCGGAGGTCTGTGAAGTAATGTACAAATCATTGAAATAGTTAACACAATATGGTGAAAACTACGAAGAATATGGAGATGTGACAATTAGTTGTAAGGGTTCAAAAGTTTTCTGATCTGTAATAAGTTATAGACGACTCCTATTTAAATTTTTGAATATACTGGTGAGTTTGTAAAGACCAAAGACATTGGCAACTGGAGTATTAACATATTCATTGATTCCTTTTGCTTGGTTCATAATTATTTGAATCTGGTTTAGTCTTTTATTGTTGGTACATGGAACTGTACTTTAATTTGGCATTGAATGGCGATCGAGAGACTTCTTAGTAATAGACTCAACATCATAAAAGGAGAATTTTTACAAAGAATTTATTGAATTTATGCCATACATGAGAGAGAGACGAGAGGTAGAATATGGTGCCTTATATCGGTTTAGGAAAGTTAATGTTGAGTAGATATCTAATCATTTTATTGGAGAGACTGAAGAGAAAAGGGATGGTGCAGACTGGCAGGTCCTTTAGTAATGAAGATGGAATGAGAATTTTTTCATTAGGTCGATGATCCAGACTTCCAAATTGGGATCACAAAAGATATTGGTACCCATCAATGGATGGTATCTTGAACAGTTGTTAACGTCATAACGCCTATTGCGCAGAAATCAAATGTTTGAAACTTCCATCCCGATATGAATATCTTGATAATGTCAAGGAAAAGTGGCAAGAAAAGTTCAATTTTCCTTCAGCTATTGGTACTATAGATTGTACTTATGTATCTATATCTAAACTGTTTAATCACGAAAACGAATATGTTAATAAAAAAGACTATGACAGTATAAATCTGCAAGCAACGTGCAATTCAAACAAAGAGCTCACGAGTGTGGATGCTTTCTTGCCAAGATCTGTACAAGATTGCAGGATATGAAAAAATCATATGTATACAACATCGTAAAATGGAACAGTGTTAGTGCTGTTCTGTTGGAAGACTATGGGTATGGTAGAACACCGTGGCCCACGACTGCTTTTAAAGTTGTAAATACCCCAAAACAAAGATTATATAATCGGGGGTTTACAAGAGAATTGGTTATAATAGAATGATGTTTGGCATAAGTAAAACAGCTTTTTCCTATACTACACAACCAAACAACGTATCGATGTAGGAAATGTGTCTTCTCTTGTTGTGAGTTGCTTTATTTCACATAACGTGGCTAGACGCCGCAATGATAAAGACTTGCATGTAGATATAGAAGAAGATGGCGAACAAGAAGGGATTGTAAATTACAATGAAGCTAGTTATGAGGACGATGTGATACGTCAAAGACGTATGATGCTCCATCCAAGAAATTAAACAGTTCTTACTTTCATTCCCTATCTAATTTTGCTTTCAATCTAGTTCTTTGTTCTAATTTTTTCCGAATTTGCCCTTCATTATATTTCACCCGTAATTCAGCCTTTAATTTTTCTTGTATTACTTCAACAACTTTACATTGTTTATTTTTTATTTCCAGAATGTCGATTTATCTAACAAAGCAGGATATTTATTTAATTATATTTACAAATACGCTTTGATTTTCAGAAAAATCTCCACAACAGCTCAACATTTAATTCTTAACTATCAATGATACACAACCGATACATAAGGATTGAATGTGAGTCCACCATAGACAACCGATACGAGTCCGTACTCGAGTATTTCACACACAGTTGTATCTCTGCTTTGCACCACATATTTTATGCATAGCAAAACAGGGTATATCCTCAGTAACAGGAGTACTAGATTTTGATCAAAACATAGTTTACATTATAGCGAAAACTTAATAAATGTTATAGCCTTCGTTTTGGCAAATGATTCTTTTGTGAATTTTAGGTATAAAATAAATTGCGTGATCTTTTAAGTAAAACAAAAAGTTTTAGTAATTATTGTTACCTTTATTTGAAAAATATTTGTGTAAAATATGTACTATTTCTTCCATCATATGCAATGATTTCTCATCAGTTTTGTAGAGTAAATTATTGTATTGGATGCGGTAATTATTTCTCTTATTATTTCGCACTTATCTCAGTGTAGCCTCAGCACAATGCATTCTTTTTATTTAGTGGTTTTACAGTAATGTGCAAAATGACTAAATTATAAATTCTGATTATAATCAGAAAATACGTTCCCATTACTTATTTATGTGTCTGTATTCTGAAATACTCGTAGTCAACGGTTGTACAAGTGTTTGGTAAAACATACACGTATTACAAATGCAAAAGTGCAGCATATTTTATTTCAGAACAAAAATACGTTTCCTTGATTGATAGCGGGTATCATTCCCAGCCGTATGCGTAATATATGTAAATGTCTTATTTACAAATCCTTTATATTTACGTGTGTAGTACAACGGACGTATTTACTGACGTACGCTGCCAGTCCGAGAAATTCGTTCGAGATCAAGTTCGCCTTGAAGTTTACATCGCGGCGATCGGCCGGCGGTTCTCTCACTGTCCATGTATTATGTAGGTGTACGTGAGTAGAAGCCCGCGCGCGTTCGTAAATGTATGCATCTGTGAATGCGGTTGACGCAATAGCGCGCGGGTAGTGAAGCGTAGCAGACAGACTGGCACGTCCTTTAGTAACAGACGCGAACCGCGTGACCGACAGACACACGCGAGCCCGCAGCGCTCATCAGCCGGACACCCACACAATATATAGACGAGAACTGGACGATACCACGAACAAACGCCCGATCGGTCATTCGGTACTGATTTAAACAACAACCAGCGTGAGCGCTCATGTTCCCCAAAGTGATCTTCTATAATTTGAAGTTATGCGTAGGATACAGAGTGCGTCAATAATACAGTGGCTCTAACGAGTATTCGTTGATCTTTAGAAATGTAAATAATGCAGGTTAAATTCGACTACACAAAAATATTCGAAATAACACTATGGAAGCTGCATCATATACAGAAGTATATATCGTTCGTAAATTGCTTATTTCTTCTTAAAGGTCTAATTGCAAGGGCATACTGTATTAATGAAACTTGACGTACGTACATGATACGCCTTCTACAAGATAATATGTGATATTACCATTAGGGTCTTAGTTCTATTTATAAAGACAATAATTTTTTTAGTATGCATGCATCATAAACCAATCAAAACACACCCTTATGGGTGGGCTTATGCGTGCATAATAGGGCCTTTATCGTATAAAGGTTGCTTGGTAACAGCCAATCCCAAGCGTTTAATAGTCCAGTGAAATGTCAGGAAATGTCAAATGACATATAGGTACATGTCACTCGAGAGAATATGTATGGGAATTATTGATTTGATTTCTTCTAATTAAAATTATTGTTGCATTTATACTTATACTAAAAAATATCGTATGACACAGTACATGTACTGTACTGTGTACTGTACTCGTAACGTTAAAGCCACTCCGCTTCGCATCGTGGCTTTAAGCTTGTTACTCGTGCTTTAAAAGCTTGATTATGCACTAGTGTCATAATATACTAATTTGTACAGCACAAATAAATTATGCAAATTGAACACTATTCTTTGCTAACAAAGATATCAGTGTACATACATATATCCTTTCCGTCATTTGTTGATGCTGGGCTTCAGTCTTATATCATTTCTACTCACATACATATACAGCTCTTTGAATTTTTGTCTCTACTGCGATCATTTGACTTTTTTCAATTATAGGTTGTTTGACAATTTTTTTTATGTTTAATTAATTAAATTTGTTTGAAACGCGTCCGAATATCATTCCTTAATTTTCAGATTGAAAATTTATATTTACTTATCATTCTACGATAGATAATCAAAACTATTCTCGAGTTCTTGATTTTGTATTGTACAACTTTAGAAAAGATAGTAACGCAGGTAACACGAAATATCTGCCAATAAGAAAAATTTAGAAATGATGATAAAACTCTTCAAAGGAAATAGGAAAGTCTTTAAAGGTAATCTTCTTTTGTAACTTGTCGGTGAACACCCACATACTATGACGTGTTGACTGTTTGCCCAGTTGAGGTGCCCAATGCAACCATTCAATGCCACCTAAAATGACATATACATGATACATTTATGACATTTATACATGATACATTTTTTAAAGAACCTCCACTGCCAAAGAAAATGGCTCAATCGTTAACAAACGCTGATTCCAGTAGCGAACAATGATCGTTTTGGAAGAAAAGTAATATTCGTTTAGTGAAATATGTTTTGTGTGATCTATTTCTAGACTGTTCCTAATGACCTTGCAAACAAATTTCATTTTTATCAATTATTTCGCGAAATGTACAAAGTAGGAAGCGGAAACTTTGGAGCAAAATAAAACAAATATAGAAAAGTCGAAAACAACTCTCAAATGTGTGAGTAAAAAAAAGAAAGTAACAAAATATCGTTTGATCTGGGGCAACTCTTAAAAATTTGCTTAAGAAAAGCGACATTTTGCCTTTCTTCGTTATTTCATTAACTGCGCACTGTAAAGAGGCAAAAGTTCCAACTATTCTCACCCCCGCATGTTTTGAACTATTCAAGTTTTGATCTTAAAGTTTTTAAATAATGTCTGAGATACGCATAACAGCTATTAAATTTTTGAATTGCGGATGAGGGCGTAGAAGTGCGTCAAAGTGATTTTGGTAATGTTAGTATGCGACAATTACAAAAATTACTTTGACGCACTTCTACGCCCTCATCCGCAATTCAAAAATTTAATAGCTGTAATATTGAGGTTAGTGTGCGACACTCAATATACAAGAAATTAAGCACAATATTTTCGACAAAATGACCAATAATTGCGCACAGGTCGGCTCAAGTTGAAGTAATGATTTATGTAGTATCTGGATAAAAGTAGAGCACCGTAACTAATTTCTCTAACAAGTCATTATATACAAATACTAAAGGTAATACAGTAACGTTTCAACGACTAGGAGAACAAACAGGATATAGCAGGTAATGGTATTTATCAGTTTGCGGAAAAACGCAAATTAATCATAAAAAGAACACATATTTATTGGAGAATGATTTTGCAATATAGCCTTAAAGCTATATAATATGAGTTATTTAAACAACTAGTATCGCTTTGAAGATACCAAAAAGGCATCCGTAAATAAGTGAAATATTTCTGGAAACAATATTTTAGTGAGAACATTTTAAGTGTTGAGACGGAAAACGAAGAGATCACTAAAATCTATCTAATATATATCTATTCATTTGTATCATATATATCTGCATTATTTTTAATTACGATATTTTGATGTCTACACTGTTGATTTAGATCAGCGAAAGGCTTTTCTAAGTTAAATTTGCAGCATTTCTTAACTGCCACAACATATTACAACACTGCAGCAACAAACTAGAAGTAATAGCTAATTTATGAACACTTTAAATTGGAATAGATAGAGATAGATGTAATAATGAAGCGAGATATAACTGGAAATATATAACTAAGCAAATTAGAAACACAACTTCAACATTGACAGAGCTAATACAACTAACATTTGACATAATAATGATTTTAAAACAGATAACAAAAGTGTATAGGAAATACTTTCAGCCTACCTTCTATAATATACTATATTATAATAAACCAGACTGCACGTTTCATTGGTGATTTAGAATTTATTTAAACGTCCCGGAGGCATTTTTTTACGGCCGCATCGCGCTGAAACAACAAAGAGAGCGTGAAATTTTGACCTCGAAAAAGTCGCATGATTTGAAGTACCGATGACGTTATTTCTCTCATATCGGATTACGGAATATGCTATAGAATTTATTATAAAATTATCTGTGACTTCAGCTTTCAGTTGTATGATTAATTCGGATTAATTGTATGTGAAACAACATCCTTTCCCTCCTTAACTTATAATAATACTGGTTTTATAAAGTCCAATGATCTATAACAGGCATTTTCCCGACGGACACATTAACGCTAAGCTTAAATCGCTAAGGGTAGAAACTTAAAATTTGGAGAGGATGTCGATTTTTTATTGTAGACGTCATCTGAGACGGAATTTTTCGAAAAGTGTGAAATAAGCGGGTAAAGTTTGTATTGAAATACCATTATCATTATAAAATTTGCTTGAAACTTGGTGCTAATGTTCGTAGACGCAATTTATAAAATACATGTTTCAGAGTTCTTTTTTTAATGCAACCGCTAAGGAGGAGAAACAGAGTGAAAGTATGTGAAAGAAGTGGCAATGCTTTTTGGCACAATTAATGAAACCAGTTTTTAGCGTTTCTTCAAATTCCATCCCTAAAGAAGTGACTGGAAGGAGCGAAGTTTCTATAAAAATATATTTCTCGTGGTCTTTATTTACTAATGTTCTTTGACACAATTAGTGAAACAAAATGAATTCAACCCCCAATTATGCGAAAGGGGGTGGCAAAGTTTGTATATGATGGGTTCAGAAATATCAATTGCACATTAACCAAAGGTCAAATTACTTCAAATAAGACACTGCATCTGCATTTCAGACTCTAACCGCATGGGGTTCTATCAAGGATTAAATAATTATGACATTGCGCAACCTTTCGTTCTGCAATGCAAGTGAAAATAGAAAAAAAATCTGTCTGGTATTCTTGTCACAATAGCGGAAACGAAAGCAATATATACTAAGCATAACAAAAACGCGGAAAATTAAATTCCCCTTTGTATTTCCGATGACCTAAAACATTAATATTTTTGAAACAATGAATGATATTTCATTCATAATTAAACATTTAATACGGTCGAATTATTGAAGAAGGTTATAAATATTATTAAAAAAGCGATATTATTTTTATTTCGAAAATAGAAGCTAGTAGAAATAAAAGTACTGCAGGCATATACATACTGCTATTTCTAACAAAATCATCAATGTATTAAAGTTTCACTCCTACGGATACTGATTTTGTTATCGCAAATTTATTGTTTGAAATTGTAGTCCTCTCATGATATTTTTATCTTCATTAAAGATAACGACCTACAAAAATTAACCATAATTTCTTTTTTCATTCTTTCAAAATAGTTTTAATTATATTTAATTGTTCCACAGACGCCCGTCGTACAAAATACATATTTGTCATCGAGCGAAGGCTCGCACACAGATAGTACAATCAACGTCAATAGAGCTATAATGTGTGGGATCACATGCTTAAAACACATATGCTGGCGTCAATGACATGTGCGCTCACCGACAGAGCAAACAACGCCTACCTCGCCTCTTTAACATGCGATCTCCCGCATCTTTCCGCGCATTAGTCATCTTTTTAGATATTTTCCTCTATTAGATTCGAACTAGAACGTGCGTAACATGAACAGTACGGAAAAGAGGTAGCGCCAGTACATGTAAGAGAGAAGTAGCATGTTATTATCGTAAACTGATAAAGGCCATGCTTCGTCTGTATTTGCTAAATACATAATAAGTATATAAATATGTGTATAGAAGTACTTTTGTAGATATCTAAACAGGTAAATATTTACGCGATGATATTAATTGAGTTCAATTATACAAGTTTATTGCACAAATATCGTTAAAAGGCTTGCTATATAGGTACATGATTACAGTTAGTTTTAGCAACCGGTGATAGTTGTTGCTAAGGTTACCCAAAACTCACATTTTACTATAAAACATGGAAATAATAGTGAGTATGGTTAGTTTAATACGAAAACAAGGGATTTCATACATATGTATTTTGCGAGAACAATATGATTTTTATGATTAAATATTTGTATATTGATAACAATGAAGTAAATAATAGTGTAATAATAGGTTCACTGACCAACCTAGTTAATTCTATGCAAAATATTGATATTAGTTAGTTAGCTTTTTTATTCTAAGTAGGATAGAAATAAGAGAAAGTAACGGCAAACTGAAATCTGGCAACTAAGGGGACGTCTGGGACTTGAAGAGCAACCACTTGCTAGAAGCGACTTACGTTAGTGACGAAACGTCGAGTTAATGTTTTGTATTTTTGTGCATCTATTTTATTTTATCTTGTATTAAATTTATTTTTGTACTAAATATACTCTACACAAAAAATGTGATTATGGTCTGGGATTCCGCGTGATGCACGTTGTTGTCTAATAAAAAGAAGCGAGGAGAGGTGGCTTCTTATTCGCCTATCAATAATTGCACATACATATGTATGTACAGTCTCTTTCTAAAATAATGTCTCCCCCTGCTGATGAATTCATATCAATAATACTTTCCGCTTAGCGTATTATATTCATCGGACATCTTCGGAAAGAAAGAAGCCGCAGGGGATACAATACAGATCGAACGTGTATATATCCTGTGTAATTATAAGTTTAAATCTCGATATGTGTATTCACCTGTTAGCGGTAGAATATACTACTTCATTAAACGCTACTTTTATACCTGTGATGGTCAGTTTTCCTAAATATATAATATATAACGTGTACTTTCAGTTATTGTTAGTCTTCCGGATTTTTATTAGAGACAATCTTTAATGCATATTATAACAACATACTTATTTGAATATTAAAATAATACTCATTTTATTGAGGCATACACGTTTATTGATGGACAAATCTCACAAGAAATCCGTCCCAACAAGGATCTCTTTTAAAGTAAAAACAAATAACTGATATACGGCGTTATTGGTGAGAACGGCCTATTAAAAGTATTATACAAACGAAACTGGATTTTGAAACCAAATTTTGTGGTCGGATATGGTTGAATATGAAGTATTACGGGAAAATATTTTTGTATAAAAATATTGAATTTGAATTCCTGTTAACCGGAAGTGGGCATCAACTTCGATATTTTAAATAGCATGCTATAAATTTAATTACAAATTCAGCTTCTAAGATACATTTTACACATATTTCATGTATCCTATGCTATACCTAAATATGATACCATTCCTTTTGAGTTATTCGAAATTAAATAAAAAAGTGACAGATACCGATCTTACTGTATAGAGATATTACGTCACGTAGTAGCAGAAGAGACAAATTGAATTTTGCATATACACAGCTGATATCGTGTAGTTATACAGAGTTTGAAGTTCTTCTCTGAAATATTATACAGGCTGTTTAAAAACAGTTGCTTACAAAAACTTCAAAATTCGGAAAGTCGCTTTTTTTAATGCAACGGTATATGTTTTCTTAGATATTCTGATTTTACAAAAGATTATTTTTAATCTGTATTAGGTGTTTCTATATCTAAAATGGAAGGTGAATAAGTTCTAACGATTTAATTAGCCTCCGTACCTAAAATGCTCAAATACGTCAATTTACGGAAGCAAGGGTGCTTAGCTTATTTGTTTTACATACTTACTTACTACTTATTTTGACGTCTGTCATTTTGGTTAGTCGTTCTCGCATAACAGAGAAATATATCTGCACCGGTATAATAATTATCATGCCCAATACGAGAAAGTATTTTACAACAATAAGAATAGTATTTTAAAGTATGAGCGGACAATAGGGTCGCTAAAACACGCGCGATTTTTGTAGCGCGACAGTGAAGCCGGAGTGCTTGAAATATAGCAAGTGCAGATTGATGTATCTGATTTTCAAAACCGAGGATTTAATCTTTCATATAATATCAATTGCACATTTTACATTCCTTTAAAGTAAGAGTTTTTTCGATAAAATTATTATAAAATATCTCATTGCAGTTTTTGACACATTTATTAATAACTTTTTATTTGTAAAAGGTTGTTTTGTCAGATCAATTAGATGACATTTATACCTCACCTATTTTTGAATTGTTGACGTTGCCCCTAGTAACTTTAAAACACGCGCGTGTTTTAATGATCGTTTTACTCACGCGTTTGCATGTTTTAAACAAGCCAAATGGTTTACCAATAAAAAAAATTATTGTATTTGTTACAAAACATATTATAATCTTAGTATTTTTTGTAATTTTTATTTTACCTGTAATATATCATACAGATTGTTGTAGCTTCTGTCGGGGCGTCTGTACAATACGTTTCTCTCAGTGTAAAAAATTTAGATTATCTAAGAATTTTCCCAAAAAATTAATAATACAAATATAGCACTCACGATATTTTTGCAATAATTTTGCCCACGAAAATTTTCTCAAACATTATGAACAGCCAGCCCTCTTGATGATTGGCGAGCGCTCATATATTTGCCGTGTCTACAAGATTTTGCTAATAATTAACATATGTATCTATTCAAGAAAGTGTTATTTTGTCTATTATATTATGTTTCCCTACTATAATCAACAGCAAATTCAATTGTTTATTAAAATCTCACATTAAACAGAGAAGAAACCGATTTGAACCGATTTATTTAATCCACTTATAATTAAACACAGAAAATGTTTGAAAATTTAAATTAACCAATATGTAAATCTAATATTTAGGTATATATTCAATGATTTTAAAGATTAAGCACTATTATGTTATAAAATTATATTTTACAATGACAACTACACAACTAGGCAAGATTTATTGTCTAACTGCGTTATCATCTATCTACTCTATTTAAACCCATGATTACAAAATATTGCATTTTGTAATTAGAAATAGATTAGCGATGTATCGGACTCTTCGAAACGATACTATTAAAGGGATAATAGTGGATTTGCAATATATCAGTTATTTGTTCTTCTATAAAAAAAAGATCTTTGTTGGGACGGATTTCTTGTAAGATTTATCAATAAAGGTGTATACCTCAATAAAATGAATATTATTTTATTATTCAAATAAGTATGTTGTTATAATATACATTAAAAATTATCTCTAATAAAAGTCTGAAAAACTAACAATAACTAAAAGTATGCGTTATACATTACATATTTAGGAAAACTGACCATCACAGGTATAAAAGTACTGTTTAATAAAGTCCTATATTTTACCGCTGGCAGGTAAATACGCATATGGAGATTTAAAATTATAATTACACAAGTTATATACATGTTCGAACTGTATCGTATCCCATGTGGCCTCTTTCTTAGCCGAAGATATCCGATGAATGCAATACGCTAAGTGGAAGGTATTATTGATATGAACCCGAGGGCTGGGGTAGACATTACTTTAGAAAGAGACTGTACATACTATATAGTCGCAATATGTTTCTTTTTATTTAAACGTTTGTAGCATGTATCCTTTTTTGGCATTGTAATTTTACATGTACTGTATATTACACAACCATCACAGTGTCAATAAGCAAGCCCTCAAAGACAAGTTGTTAACTATATCTATAGCAATCAGTAACGAAGAGCTTTCAAGATAAATGAATGGAATAGTAGACAGCAGGCGGTGCAATGTTTTGCAATTGTGATGGGTTGAATGGACGCATATATTGTTTTCTAATAATGCTTCATACTTTGTGAATCTTGATTCGTAGAAAATCTGACAAGGGCTCAATGCGTGAATTCTATTACGCTATGTCCGCATTAGGATTGGAAAGTGCAGGTTGAATATTTCTTATTTGTTCCAATATTATCACGTTTTGTGTCCTTATAATAGAAAAAAGTACCTATGAAGAACACAAGATATATTTGTTGTATTAGAAAACTACATATAATATGAAGTGTGATATTATAGGGAAGCGCTTAATTTTAGCATTTCCTGTAGGAGGAGAAGATAGTTGGTGATTACCTGCCAGTAATCCATTTCCATAAGTATCACAAAAACGTTGGCAGAATGGCGGATATTATTATGAAAGGTTAAAATGAAATATGCAATTTGAACATGCGGCAGAAACACGAGAAAAAATAAAGTAAATTATTTTATCCTATGAAAGACAGAGAAGCCGTGCCCTCATCGCTTTAATAAATTATTAGCATTTTTTGTATATTTTGTTGTTAGTAATTCTTATGGTGTTAATGCGAGACTAATGCACCTTGTCGAATAACGGTTAGTAAGCAGACGATCACGCAAACAGTTGTAGTTAGTTAGTCAAATGAAGGCAGTTGACTTGAAGAAATGTAGTTGTGTATGTAGCGTAGCAATTATATCGTACATAAGAAGTTCTAACAAACGATCATAGACTAGTATAATAAATTATACGGTGTAAGAATATTGTGTCAACACTTTACACATTATTCTTAAACAATCTATAACACTGCTGGGGAAAAAGAAACTGCAAAACACCCATAAGCTCTATAAAGAAAAGATATTAAACAATTAACGTACCACTAAATCCCCAATTGCTTGTTTAACAAGCATGTTTCTTAGTTGTGACTTATAATATTTCAGTACTTTTGGAATAAATATTCCTAACTGAAATATTCGCATGGATGAGAAGACAAGCGGCTAGGTGCCTTCAATAGCACAAAATATGATCAAGTTATAGCAAGTTTTGAATGTGTTTTAGGCAGGGATTCAGATTTTAGCGTATTACGACTAATTTATAGTAGTAAACAGGCACAACAAAATAATTCACGAAATTGACAGAAAGGGCGAAGGAATATTATCCACTGTCGCAACAAGAGTTTCGAGAACATCTTCAAGGCGGACAGAAAGCTATTCCAGTTAATACACTTCATCGACTCGTATTAAGATTGTCCAAAATATGTCAAGCAGGTACCTATTAATTGTGGCGGTGGGTACTTCTCCGAGAACAAATTAAACTACCTAATTTTATTTTTTTTAATATTATATGGCTGAGAACGTGTAAGTGTTACTTTAGTTTTTTAAGATTTCAACTTTGTTTCATTAGAATTACATTATTATTAAAATATAAGCATCGGTTAATATATTAATTTTCGTTTTCCCGTATTTCTGCTAGTGATTACCCACTTACGGCGAGTACTGTATACAATATATTGGCGGCCAACCAATCGCCCAGACACGCTTATCCAGATTTAATAACTTTATAGCACTAATATGAAATAACAACCAAACAAAAATAGAAAATGCATACCTATAAGACGTAAAACATTTATCAGCAGGATCTAATAAGATACTTAAACCGCATGATATAACAATAGTTCACTAAAATCAGACCAATAATTTGAACTCGCTACTTACCAAACATAAGATAAAATACCTAACAGTAAACAAGCACATGTACATAAAGTTCTAATTAACAATTGCAATGGTGTGTACATAAATCAAACAATACCATACTTACATAAACGTATTAATAAAAAATTAAAACAAACATAGAATTAGTACAACGTAAAAATGGGACACACGTAGCTGACAAAAAATCAAACAATAAAGAAGCAAATGCATTAAAAATTATTTACATAGTAAAAAATTACATATTAGGTATACTGCGCACATAGAACACCTATTCAACTGCTGTGTACAAAACCAAAGCTTTTTGGTTTGCGTTAACGAATACTTCCGAGACAAATATATTCAAATTGTCACCATTAATGGATTTGAAATGCACATGGGTTACATATACAACATGACCCTAAAGTAACACATTTATTTCTAGCTAAACAAATAACTTTGGTGGACATTCCCCGGACTATTAATTTTAATTGACCGTATTTTCCCATAATAGTTCAATACACCAAATAAACCATCTTCGAGTGTCCTTAACAACCAACACGGTATGTGTTTATATATGTTTAGAATTCTTGTCTAAGGCACCTTCATGAATTTCCACCGTTTTATCTATTGGCGATTAAACTATAACTCTATAATATATCAATCATTTCCAATAAATGCCGTAAAATCATATATACATAAGTAGACAAGAGATTAAACAGATAACGTAACTAAAAGTATTCCTACAATTCGTAGAAACATTTACTCTACACTTCACTTAACTGTCGTTCATCGTTAGTGGATGTATGTTGTACGTATGTGCATTCGGACTGTGCGTGTAGAGCCGCATATGACACAGCACTTTATCTAATGCTTGTCCTTGGTCAAGGATGGCCCAATACCATAACAATTCCCAAATAAAATGTAAGGCATCAGATCACAAAAGCCAGGACTTTGAAAAGACAGCCCGCGTTAATAATAATAAAATTTATAAACACACTGAGAGTGCAATACATATCAAAACCTGCGCCAATTATAGCAGAAGCTTATCATTGTTTACATCTATTACAGTTTTTGATTACCTACTTTCAAAATGGTATTTCTTTCAATAGGATTTCAAGTTAAATATCTAACCATATCAGTCTCTATTCCACAGCTAATGTTGTACTAATGTTCCTCTCCTCTAAAGTTTTCTTTAATCTGTCAGTAGGCATAGCGTTTTGGTTCTTGTTGATATCGTATATCTTTTGTATTGTAGTATTTCTTTCGTAACGCGTTCTGACCGTAGTCAATTTTAGACAGTCTATGCTTTTGTGACTGTTCTTCTCTACTCTTCTTGTGTTTATGTGATTTCTTTTTTGCATACATTGCAACGATGAGACTGAGATAGATCACTGTGCGTTTTGTTAGGGTATACACTTGCGTTGGTACCGTCTGTGTGTCACTAACACGGTAAAAAATATTTACGTGACATTCCCGATCTCCATCACAAGCCATCTGTTCAAATTTTGCACAAAATCAACAAGCATTCCAGTCCGTGTAGACAACTAAACTGTAAGCTACATAACTGTACCAACATGTTGATTTTCGGTTGTTAGATTCAATTTCTCGGAGGCTTTCATGACGATTTCATAATTTCGCTAAAACTGAATCATTGAGGAACTTTTAAATTTGTCTTTCAACGTTAGTTTGCTATAGTTATCTGAGATCAAATCGGTACGTATATTCTAATTCTACTCTTTTCTGTTCATTACTACAGCTGCACTTTATTTGTCGCCTGGTATGTTAATAAAGTTTTCCCCTGTAGGGTGACGTTGTCTGGTGACGTTTGGTAAGGTTCCTTTCTGGTAGTTTGGCTTTTTGTGATATTTGGTTTATCCCATGTCATTCCAGTTGGTAGATTTTTTATGACATATTCAAGCCAATTGATGATATCCTCTCTGGATATCTTGGTGAGATCAGCTGCAAAATCCAAGCTTCTTTGTTAATACTTTCTTTCCTTCCTCTGCTAGTTGATGTATTGAGAGGTTAGTTACTGTTCTTTAAATATCTAATTTTGGTTTTGTGTTTGCCGTCCTGGTGCTGACTTTATAGAACTTGTTATGCGGCGGTAGTATTCGTAACTTGAGTGATTCCGTCAACAATTCTCGATAACTCTTCATTCAAATTTCAGTAGGTTTCCTGTCCTTAATGCCATTCAAAAGGTGAGCTTAGGTTTTCAGCGAATACATTTTTAGTTTGCATTATAAAGTTATGAAATCTGATTGTGTCTATTTACGCCCTGGGCCCAATAACTTAATCTATTCTGTAGTAAGCATATACAAAATCGTAAAGAAACATGTTAAACGAATAATTAAAACTTTGAAGAGAATTGGAAATGGCATGTACTAACTGACATCTTTACTTTCTGTTAACCTGTCTTTGAATTCAAGTGTTTATCCTAGTAATTAATTGCTTTTTTTCATCTTTCGTACCTTATCGAATTGTAATTACCTAATCCAAACGCTTGGTAATCTCTATAAAATGCACTGCTAATTAGAATTAAATAAGGAGTGGAGTTCTAGGAAAGACATTTAAAAATTATGAACAGCACGTTCCTAATACATGTGCACCTAACAAGTCTCGTAATCAATTTATTAAACAAATGCAAAACACCAACGTGATCGTATAATAATATAAGGCGTCTTCATAAAATAATTTCAGTGTCTATTGTAACAACGTATTTATACGGCAATATACGTCTCTGTTTGCGTGTTCGTAAGCGTGATACATTCTTAGTGTGCGTAACCTTGCTCGAGCCGTGGTGGGTGGGTGTTCACGGGTGTTCGGTCGCGCGCCTGGGAACTTGCGCGTCCTCTACATTCTCACGGCCTTTGTTACTGGCACACACAGCCTCCGCACAACAGACAAACACATCTACTCGCTGAGGGCACACATATACTTGTCTCCAGATCTAGCCAGCCTTGTTTTGTTCTTCGTTCTTATTTCAATAAGACTGCTACCTCTGTACTTTCACGAAGCCTCCTTACAGACATAGTCCGGTTTTCGTGAACTCCTTACCGATGGAACCTTATATATTATTATGTTAGTACACTAACGGCTGTGTATATATTGACGAAAATAAAAAGAAGAAGTTTTAAAACATACCTAAATGAGGGCATATTAAATTTATGTCTATTTCATTTTTTTCTATGTAGGCAAGGATATGTTGTATCTTGTAGTAGAGAACAATTAATTGAGGTGTAGTGATAAAAATTGTTTTATTAGGTAAGGTTCTACTGAAACTGCTCCAGTGCCAGACTATGCTCAGCGAAATTTCTATAGTTACACCTAATTTTAAAGTTTCTCTATAACATTTAGCCGCGGTAGGAGTTGAGAATTACCTATAATTACATTAGAAGTAAGAAATAGCAGATAATATGTTGTCAATATCACAGCTATGGAACAATGTCATATTTTCTGACAAGAAGAACTTTTACTCGGACGGGCCTGATGGTTTCAAATATTATTCGCATGATTCGCGCAAGAACACGTTGTGATGAGCCGAAATGTTGGTGACCGTAGTATAAAGCTGCGTCTTAGCATACTTTTTCGCACAGCTCGTTTAGCTCAGCTCGACTATGAAATGAACGAAAAACCAATCACAGCGCGTCAAATAATAACACATGAATATTTGACGTGCTATGATTGGTTTCTCTTTCATTTCGTAGCCGAGCTAAGCTAAACGAGCTGTACGAAAAAGTTCGCTAAGACGCAGATTAATAGTTTGGGCGACTTTTGCCCATAATAATAGAATCACTATACCAAGAGCTAACTTTTAATGTGATGATCCTCTTTATATGAGTGAAAGAAGAATGAAAATATAATTTTTTTTTTTAATGTGGTGGGTGCTTAGTTGCAGTGACTCCGTAAACTGTATCGCTTGTCTGGCTATCAATGCAACTATCGCGGTGTAGTTTGTGTGTGTAAATTGTGTTCAATAGCTTTGTGACAGCATCATATCGCCTTTTATGATGCCGCGCTGTTAATCACTTTCCTCCCAACAGCGAATGGCAGGTCGATCCGGGATTTCTATGTGTTAACAAAGTCAAGAAATACGCATGCTATTCTGCTGGACAATTGTGTGTTGTATGCTATCGCTGTCTAACAGCAAGTACCCACCACTATTCTTTACCCTTGTCTACTAGAAAATGCTATCGTCACATCGATCTTTTCAGTTTCAATCAATTCAACGAAGCCTTCATCCGTACTACTGCGGGGTGAGGGGGACGAATCATGCGCATGTATGTTTACAGTTGAAGTCCGCCCCTTTGCCAGTAGACCAGAATGCAATCCACAGGTTGCAAATAATATCCCGGTATGTTTTATTTCTACGAATGAATTCTAATTTTTAAATAGAACTTCTGAAAATGGTTCTAATACACTTTAATGAACAATTGCCGACGCAAGACTGAATATTTCAGCAAGACAATGCAGCTATCCATAGTTTCAGACAAACAAAAGGAAATCAATTTATTACTACTCAATTTATTGCCTACTCGTTCGCCCGATCTGACCCCGATCGAAAATGTTTAGGGAATATTAGCAGGACATATTGTTTATTACTGGTCTACTAAACAATATGATAGCGTCAAAGAACTAAAATCTGCGATAGAGCGGTGTTGTTCAAGGTAGACCAAACTGATAGACAGTTTGCAAACACGCAAGTTTAAAGTTATTTTCAATAGAGGATCTAACACACTGCTAAGTTTAGAAAGAATTATATACCTATTTTTTATGTATGCATTTTATTTATTAATCTTGTGTTGAAGCATTGATATTGACTTAGTCATCAAAAGTAGAGTTATCTATAAATAAAGTAAATGACAGCCCTGCCCAACTGCAGTTAACAACCAATACGTTAGTTGCAAACCTTACTCAGGACTACATTGAAGATGACACCCGCCGATACATCTGATCATCGACATCCAACAAATGAAAATACATCATCTTGAATTCCTAGTAAATAGTTAGCGCATTTCGAAAAACTCTCTCATCGCAATTGAAATGGCTAATACATAAGTGGGACAATATCTTTGTCTTGAAATGCAACATGCTAGAAATCGGCAAAGGCTTTCAATGGAATGCAGTTATAACTTTTACGGTATTATGAATGCGCATGCTCCCATTTAACATAAGAGTACATATGTCAAAGTATTTGTAAAAGATTGTTCAAGGCTATACCAAATATACCAAGCATCTACGCGGAAATATAATTTTTTGAGCGTTACAAATATTAATTACAACTCGATTGCTTCAATTTCGACTTCTTAGATCATTGGTACTAACTCCCAATAAGCTGAAATTTGTCTGCTGAGTTTGTAACACTGGTTTGCAAGATTGTCTTAGGTGCAGCTAAGATTTAAAACCCTCTACTTCAGAGCACAATCAAAAAAGGTTCTCTATTATATTAAGATGTTATTTAAGTCTGCAATAAGCCATCATCTACTCACATAAACTTTCCAAAATACGCAGGTTTCTCCTTGTTAGACGTGGTTGGATGTACATATATTATACACACCATTTCTAACTTATCCCCTAATGTCATATTACTTTATTGTTAATATTCGGATCGCTCATTAGGAACTTATTTGCATTTCCAGATTACTTTAGACTAAAAATGTAACCACTATCCTCAATAGTAGACATATGAACTTCTATCAGAAAGAACATGACTAGAAGTTTCAAATATTTATAAACTCTAGATTTATTCAAAAGGAACTGTAAATGTTACAATAGAAGCTAAAATCCAAGAATTGTGGCACAAGTCATAATTCCAATTAACTGCGATTCTTTCAACGAAACAGGATGAAAATTTGTATCCAACTTTCTAACTATGTATAACTTATACAAAATAACATCCTTTGCCTTTGTCGTAATAGCTCATGTAAAAATATTGTTGGCATTTACCAAAATTCTAATACAGTTTACGTGTAGTTCATTACGCACGTGCTTTTCGACTTTCTATTTCTTTCGTTTCTGTGAAATCAGCTATCATATACATATATACATACATAGTTCTCAAACACTAGTACGTGATATAACTAGGCAAAAATAAATATTCATTACATAGAGAATTTTAAGTACTAGAACCACATGACGTGTGTATAAACGTTTATGGAAGCACTGAATAACTTTATTCTCTGGATTTGAAGTGGAAACAATTTTACAAAAATAAAACAAAACAGGTTTTTCCAGTTACTGATACTAAGATGGAAACGGGAAAATTTAAAAATAATCGGTGATATGCGGTGATGTAATTAGACGGTCTCGTATTATCTAGTCGTCCAGATGTCTATTTTGCCACTGCTTTCTCGTTTGAATATAATGGCAAGAAACTTTATCTGGCATAAATAATAAATCAATGTCCGATGAGTAATAGTATAAAAAAGTTGTGTAAAAGTTATTTCTACATTTCGGCTAATACATACCAGTATGTCTTTGTATCTAAATTATTTGGAGGAATTAACGATAATGGATGTGACTATAATAAGATTTGACTCTATATTAATTGAAAATTTCTGCCTATACCTAAGTTTATAACCTGATATCGGATTTTCCCCTATTCAAAAATTCAGATAATTCTTGGTAGCGAGACCATTAATTTCCTTTGTGCATACGTTTGCTATGCTAAAACATTTGCCGTAAGAAGGTGAGTCAATTCTATATGCAGTCACAAATTTATAACTTTGTAAGATTACCACTCTGCAAAGGGATAACAGTTCCTAAAATACGTGTTCGTGCACTATGGTGTTACTTTACTTCTTCATAGAGCTCATAAACCATATGTAAGAAATATGAAAACCCTGAATGAAATGAATAGTACTCTTGTATCCTAAATCGAGAGTACTGAGTGGTATTTCCTTTCTTAACTTGTTTTTCAGTCGTTTTCAAAGTTCAAGAAATCTTAAATGGGTCCACAAACGCTGTCATTACAACAGCCCACTGATGTCTCCTTATAATTAATTGGCCGATGGGGGATAAATTATTATTGTTACTTATTATTATTATTACTTATTACTACATGCAACTGTAACATGTATTTGAACAAATCTGACATACATACATACATATTCTGTAGGCATACAACCGCTTGAACTCCGTTCCCATAAATATGTCAAACAGTGTACTATATTACGTATGCTTTCTCGAGTGCTTTAAATCTGTTCGCGGAAACCTTTTTACCGTCTTCTTGGATCCATTGTGTTCAAATAACTACAAAAGCGACCAAAAATGTACATTCTTTGCTTTTATTGCAGCCATTACATCGTTTGATTTATATGATAAAGACTTTATCAAGATTTTAAAGTAACTAATAAAACGCAACGCTGTAGTAGCTGTAATTAGCGGCGATACTCAGATGTCGTTTACAGACGAGTGAGACGAGACACATACCTATGTATATAGAAATATACATATAAAGGTGTAAAACTAAGTGTAGAGGATAGTAAAAATTGTTCTAGAACTTCCGACAAAAGTTTATTGCCTTTAATTGAGTATACTACAGAACTGTACGTATGTACATACTTAAATATAAAAGTAATACTGTTGAAGGAGACGATTGGCAAACGAGAAACAACAATTCCAAGTCTTAGGATTTGTATGTAATTACGAATTTTTTTTATTGGCGGTCGGTATTTTACTAACAAAGTTAAATATTAAACAGTTTGCAAGTAGAACCATTTAATTTCTTGCTAAATTTGTTCGCACTGGAGTCTGAAAGCGATACTTAACAAAGATAGTTATATTTTTCTGCTATATGTAAGGTTACTAGACACAAATAATATTTTGTGGTTTGTAATCAGTTTTTTCGGTACATTCGACTTAATGGTGCACTATATTTATTTAGATTAGTTTAGTATTATCTGCATTAAAACCAATTTCCAATTTCGAAAACAATGTTTATTGTGTCTGCAAACAATATTTACCGGGGTTCTAATTACATAAAAAACATAATGATACCTTTATAATGTTTTTAATTTATAATTACATTACCTAGTCTTAATAACGATTCTACGGAGAAGACCGAAGTCGTTCTACTGAGCAGGAGAAGAATAGCTAGGGAGATCGAGATGACGATGGAGACGAAAATCATATCTACTAGAACTTCCGTGAAGTAACTAGGACTGCGGCTCGACAGCAAGATCACCCTCTAGCAGCAGGTCTAGTCGTCGAGCGATAAGCCCGCTAAGGTAACGACGACGCTGAGCCGACTAATGGCTAATGTGGGACAAGTACAATCGGATGGCGTCAGTACAGCGATGGGAAGCCCTCAGGATCGCTAGCGCATACCGTACAGTTTCCAAACCCCGCCGGTGCTCGTGATTGCAGAAGCAACGCTGATAGAGTGTCTCAAGAAAAGAGAAGAGTCTACAAAACCCAACGAGGGGTCGGTACACGACAGGCAAGAGCGGAAGCTAAGGCGCTCACACGACAAAGTTGGCAAGAGCGCTGGCAGAATGACACGAGAGGACGGTGTTCGACCAGACTCATCCGCAACATCACGGAGTGGATCGATCAAGACCACGGTGAGGTAAACTACTATCTTACCCAATTTCTCATCTGGCATGGGTATTTCAACGCATACCTGGCTCGAATGGGTAAAGTAGAGGACGCGACATGTCAATGTCACGACTCTACAGAAAATAACGCTCATCACACCTTCTTCGAATGCGAGAGGTCGAGTGATTACAGAGCCACGCTACAAGACGAAGTAGGACCGTTGACGCCGGATAATGTCGTATAACCGATGCTGTCTGGAAACGATCATTGACAGAATATCGCCACATTCGTCGAGGAGGTGCTGAAGGAGAAGAGGAGAGATACCCAAGGATACCCAATGGAGGCAGCTAACCAAGGCTAACTTACTACTGGATGCTATCCTGAAGTAATGCAACCAGCGGTTTCGGGATGTATCCTACACCTGACAAAGTAAGCTTTTTAATGGGTCCGAGTCCCACACACCGGGGACGGGTCTCGTCCCTGATGGTGCGTTTAGGCATTTTTCCTCACTTAAAAATATTAAAAATAACGATTCTGTGACGTACGTTATTATTATTGTAAAAGCTAAAGCATTCATGATGGTAGGAAATTTTGATTAACTTCCTGTAGTTGTTCTAATATCTTTCTGTTTACTATTTATTTAGTGGTAATCCATTCTTATAGGCCCTATACATTGTGCCTACTACATTTTTTGGACGTAAAAGGCAGATCAAATACTAGAGCAGTAGTGGTATTCTTCTAATTTGTACAACTGTCAAATCTTTTTGGAATTCCATGATTTTTATTTCGGATACCTTTGGTCGATACATATCTGCAATTTTCAAGTTTTCTATCTAGATTATAATTTCCCACTCCAAAAAGTTATCTAGAAAGTGCTTCAACATTAATATTTTTAGTTTTTTATTCAGTGATAGCACACTGTCCACACGTACCTATCACACGTACCTATGACCTACAATCCCACCTGCAATTCTCCAAAGAATTGGATAAACATTTCGAGGGATCTTTTCAGGAGTTTTTCTAGCTAGTACCAGCGCGTGCTCACTTAGAAGAAATTGCAAATCTCTGTGGATTTGAGCACTGGTAACGAACCACGATGCTACGGCAATCATATACAGATTGAATCTCTGGTAACCAAATGGGTGGGGAAGCGGTCGACTCCCACTACCATTGTAGAAAACATATTCATGGATATACATAACGATACGCTCGTATATATGTCATCAGTCTGTCACCTGTCAGTTTCTCTATTAGCATATTAATGTAATAATGCCGAAATACACAGAGCAAGAAAAACTTCAATTGCTAAAATGGCATTATGCTGGTAATAGTTTCCAGCAGGTCCGCGATTTATTTAGCGTTAAATATCCAGATAGGTCTATTCCGTCAGTATCCACGATTATTGACTTACTTAGAAAATTTGAACGTACTGGCATGGTAAAAAATTAAAAAAAAGCTATCCCACACGCAAAATATCTGCGGATACATTGCTATTGGTATGTGCGTCGATTGAAAATAATTCAAATTTATCGCTACGACAGATTGCAAATGATGTGGGAACATCAACATCATCTGTTAGTCGCATTTTAAAAAGTAATGCGTACAGCAGTTTTAAGGTGTCTAAGCATCAGCAATTATTTCACGACGATGCATTTAGACGAATGGAATTTTGCGAGAGGTTGATGGAAATGGTGAATCTCAACGATGATTTTTTAAATAATATTTTATTTACGGATGAGTCATCATTTCCCATTGTAAGATCCCACAACCCGTCAATAGTTAGGTATTGGGCTAGAAGAAATGAATTTCGCAGTGTAAGCACGCGTACCCAGTATCAACAGAAAGTAAATGTATGGGCTGGGTTGTTAAATAATCGGGTTATAGGTCCCATATTTATCAATGGCAATTTAACTAGCGCTAGTTATTTAGCTCTATTTGAAAATGAAGTTTTGCCGATCATAGAATAACTACCGGACATTAACCATCAAAGAATTTACTTTCAACAAGATGGTTGCCCAGCCCACAACGCTGCAGTCACTCGGGCTTTTTTGAATCGTGTATTTCAAAATCGTTGGATTGGAACCTATTCGCAAGAAATATCGTGGCCACCCCGTTCGCCCGATTTGTCTCCCTTAGATTTTTTTATTGGGGATATTTAAAGGAGTCCATTTACGCGCACGCAGATATCAGACCAAATACCATAGAGGAATTAAAAAATGCTATTACAAATACTTCTAATAATATCACACCAGAAATGCTGTATAATGTAAAAACTAACTTTTACAATAGATTAGGGTTTTGTTTATTTAAGGGAGGCGGTATTTTTGAACCATTTATTTAATTTATACCTATGTAATTTTCTATAATTAGGTCAAGTAATAAATAAACAGAATGTTTTTTCCTAATTTTTTTATTTTACTATGACTGAGCATTACAGGCTTAACCTTCGCCAATGCTCGGCCTCATCACCCATCAATGTACAATAATCAGGTGTACATCTGATTATTTATTTATTTAATTTCTTTTTCTTGAATCCTGACTAATTATTTTTATTTGCCAGAGGAAGGTCTTTGTTCTATTTTTGAGAATTCGCTATCTTTAACTTATTATTCGATTATTGAGCATAATCGTTATTTCATCGAAGAATAGTTTTTATTTTCTCGTAGCATATTATTTTCTTTAACATAATTGCGTAAAATGCCTGGCTACTTAATCATATTTGGATTAACCTTAAATTATTATTCATTGATTGTGAATTGAAATTGGCTGACGCATATGTCGAAGTTCTACTGTCACTGTCAACTGGTCACACGTCTATATCGGTGTCTGCCGAGAAAATGGTGGGGAAACATGGCTGCGTTCTCCTGTCATTCGGTTACCACAGATTCTACCTGTATAGCACCCGAGTTTGCAAAATGTTTAAGCGCTTAACTGTTGTAAAGCTGCTACTGAACCAGCTTAGGACTCCATAGCTTAAGATCGGTTGGAGAAATTGCACATCGTATAGGAATTTGTTCTTAAGTTTGAGTAAACTCTTTGAACTTTGAAGCAACGTTATTAAAATTTTATCTGAATATCAACTTAGTATCCAAAGTAACAATTTCTCTTCAACAAAGATGGTAATGGGGAAGTATTGTGTCTTCTCGAGGTGTGAATGGCCTCACACTTAGAAAATTTAATGACAAGTCGTCCTGTGAGCTCATTCAGTGGCCTGTAGACGGAAAGCCGCAGGCTGCTACATGTGATAACGTTGTGGCTGGGAGATATATACATACATGGCGGTATCGTCTGCCTGTATCACCAGCAGTTGCGATCTAGAAGGAAACTTCGTGGGACTCCGACTCTAATTGGCCTAGAAAGGCCATTTTAAAGAATGGACAAGCTAGTACATATATTAATTTTTATTTCAGTTGTAGTCGTTAAAGTGTCCAAGAAATGCCAAGCCATCATAAAACCTTGTTTTTATTTTGCGTAGAATTATTACAGAGTAGGCACAGAATATTTATAGATTTATCAAATAGACGTACATAAGTAGGATTATAAATGGGTAGATTTTGGTCTTTCACTCACCTTAGCAGTCGTTGTTCAAAGTACTAAGGTGTTCCGCTTTCGGAAATGAATTAACCGTAAAAATATTATCAAAATGAAATACAGAAATACCTTAATTCACTACATTTTAAAGTCAAAGTTTTACAATGAAATTTACTTAATACTACCCACCCTTACCTTAATAATTTTGAAGTGTGTTTCGTGTGTGTGTGTGTGTGTATACCCAAGATGCTTGATAAATCTTCTGTTCTTCGCGTAGACGACGATTATCCAACCGCAGCCAGATGGATTTTTTTTCCGGGTTTTCTATTTTACAACTTCGATGTGATGACGTTTAATAACAAAATTACACTTTAACAGCCTTCAATATGTTTAAATTTTCTAATTTTGAAATTATTTTGCCAGGATACCAATTTGGACGTTTTAAAATTCGTTTTTCAATTAACAATCTTTTTGTTGTTCTTCGTCATCTTGGACACCCTGTCAAATACACTTTCCGCCAACTTAAATGATTTCTGCTAAAATCTCCATGGATTCCAGGTACTTGAAGTTTATTATCCATCTAGACTGCGGTTTTGCTTGTAATATGCATTGATAATATCCAGGTTGTGTATGAAATGTTACGTGTAATTTTGACATATAAAAGAAAACTAATTTTTACGCTTATTTATATAGTGAATTGAGTTCTTACTACAACTTGATTTTACTGGAGATATATACTGTACAAATCATGCACCTATGGTCAGTACTTGACTTAATCACGAACAAAATTAGCTCGAGAACTTGAAAATCATAATAACTAGAATGGTGCTCTCCTCGACATTTTGAAGAAGATTTCATGTTCTACAAAAAAGTTTCACACGTTTTCTTGATATCTTATACGGTTAAAGCTGGATTCGCAAAAAAAGGGAAATATCGCAAAAATAACCCTAATTGTGCTTTTCTTTGCAGGCGTAGGCTTAACGACAGAAGATATCAAAAAACTTTTAGTAAGTACTTTTTTTGTAGAGCATGAAATCTTCTTCAAAAACGTCTGCAAGAGCACTATTCTAATTGTTATGGTTTTTAAGTTATCGAGCTAATTCTGTTCGTGATTAAGCCGAGCCCCGACTATCAAAAACTGCTAAAACTGCTTTTCTCCGATAACTTTCATGGCTTATTAGATATTTAAAGAAAACTAAAGTTTACGATTTTCTTTAAACATGCTTAGCATGGTTAATAGTAATTTTAGAGAAAAAGTGTTCAGACAAGAGTTTTAGATAATTTTACGCCAAATAAAACTATGTAGCTAATATTTTTTTTCGTTCACCATTATCGAGTTATGACACAAAATTGTGCTTTTCTAAATGGAAACCATAGCTGGTTTTGACATCATTAAAAACCTTTTTTTGCTGATTACAATGATATAAGGTTTGATATGGTTATTTTAGAAAACAAAGAGGATATAGACATTTTTATGGTTTTTATGGAAAACAATTGAATTTCGAACTAATAAAATATAAACCAAACGAAAACTTATTTTGAAATCTTATGTAGTAATAAAATGAAAACTATAAGAACTTTTATTAAGGGCACACAACATTATTAATGTTCAAAGATACCTCCATTATTATTAATACACAAATTACATCTCTTCACAACAGCATTTGTAGAATTGCGGACTTTACGCCTATCAATGTTATTAAAAGCAACTAAGACAGCTTCTCTTAAATCGTCGATTGTGTCATATGTTCTTTTATATACTGTGTCCCTTAGTATACTCCACAAGAAAAAAACCAAAACTGATAAATCAGGGGATCTAGCCGGCCATTCGATGGGTGCATTTCGTTCTATACATTGATTAGGGAAGTTCAAATTTTAATAATTTCTAACATTCACTAGATTGTGCGGAGGCGCTCCGTCATGTTGAAACCATTGCAGCATTGCTCGGGTTTTTAAATTTAAATGATCTAACATTGCCTCGAAATCTGTAAAAAATTAAGATAGCGATTGCCAGTTAGTGACCCATCAAAAATAAAAGAAGGAAAACAGTTGATCCTATAACACCACACCAAACATTAAACCCAAATTTAATTTGTGGTCTCCTATGTTCAACGTGAAGTGGATTTGTTTGAGACCATATGTGCTCATTGTGCCTATTGAACATTCCACAATTTGTGAAACGAGATTCATCAGTCCATAATATTTTCATTGAAAAGTGTGAATCGTTGTGACACTGATCTTTAAACCATCTACAAAAAACTATTCGTCTGATGTTAAGTTCATGTAAAGTTTGTGATACTGATAATTTGTAGGGACGAAATTTATGCTTCTTCAACACTCGGACAATAGTGCGTTGAGAGGAGCCCATTTCTGTTGAAATTTGTCGGGTCGATGTAGATGGATTCTGAGCGACACTTGCTAACATGTTTATTTCTCTATCTTCATCCATCCCTTTTTTTATTTTGGTTTAACGAACGAACTACAATGTGCTAAATTATCCCATAATCTCTTAAAAGTAGGTAGCGAGGGGTGACGTCGGTCAAAATAAACTTCAGTAGCTCTAGTAGAATTTTTCTGGCACTGAATGTAACATTCAGCCATATCACGCTTTTCTACGTTAGAAATTCCATAGCCAATGCAAACTTATGATTAACGGCCGTTTACACCGCTTATAGTTAAGTTAAAATTTAATTAATAGTTAATTGTCAATGTTTGACAACACTAAACACTTTAACCCACTAAACACCAAACAAGTTTTAACTAAAACACCAACACACTGCACCAAGAGATCCAGTGAAGAACTTCGCAATGTTTGGCAATTAACTTGACTTAAAAGTAAAAATTAACAGCTCTCACTTCTGTGACTCAACGTGAAAGCAATGTTAGTATATTTATCTCGACTGCTCCAACGAACAGTATTGTAACTCAGATTTTTCGTTTTTTGAATTACAAATCACCAAACTTTTTTTTAAGTTGTTATCTTATAAAGTGAACAATCCTAGAAATCTCTATATTCTCTTTATTTTTTAAAATAATCATATCAAACCTTATATCATTGTAATCAGCAAAAAATATGCTTTTTAATGATGTTTTCTATTTAAAAAAACACGAGTTTGTGTCATAACACGATAATGGTGAACGATAAAAAAATATTAGCTACATAGTTTTATTTGGCGTAAAATTGTCTAAAACTTTTGTCTGAATACTTTTTCTCTAAAATTACTATTAACGATGCTAAGCATGTTTAAAGAAAATCGTGAAATTTAGTTTTCTTTGAATATTTAATAAGCCATGAAAGTTATAGGAGAAACAAAAGCAGTTTTAAATCAAACTCGTAAAACTGCGCATCTTTTCCCATTTCAGCGTTTTTCTATCTCCAGTAGTTTCTGAGATCCTAATGCTAAACATTAAAAAACAGTCATCCTGTATCAAATCTGAATTCTACATGCCATTGTATAAAACACCCGAATTTACCCGAGAAAGCGATTGGCGATAGCGCTCAGTCGTTTGTAGCGATGATAATAATTTTTTTAAATGTATAAGATTTCTAAATGATAAATTATATTTCTATGATAAACTCAAATGGTTTCAAGTTTATTTTTATGCCAAATAGTAATTTTGAATCATAATTAAATAACAAAATAAATAAATTGCAGATACCATGATAATTCGTAGTAGTAAATTCGAATAATAAAACCTTTCCTAAGTCAAAAACTGCTACAATAAATTTGTTTTCCTTTTTTCAAAACACGAGTAACACATATGCTAACTCCTTTTCTGTAACTTTATGTATTTATATATCATAGTTTATTCTTAAGAATCTTTAAAAACCTGATAAATATAAAACGAATATACGGGTTTCATATCTCATAAAACGTTTATCTATTGTAGTAAAATAGTATTTATATGTTAGAAATCTAGTTAGTACGTTTTTCTTAGCCTTATTTAGACCTAATATGAATATGATAGGAAGTAAAAATAAAATAAGGTGTAAAGTATTTTTTTCTTAACACCCTATCTGCTTCTTACAACGTTAAAATACGAAGAAACTATGCCTGGAAATATCAAAGTATTAACACTGTGGCAAGCCACTTTTATTAAATTTTGCAAATGTATTCTGATTGTTGTACGTTATCGCTTAAAACACTAAAATCAATTTAAATGGCAAAACTAAGTAGAAAGTATTAAAAACATCCTACACACTGTATTGCTCTCTAGCTAACGTAAGCGCACAAACTGTCTTATACAAGAACTGCAAATCATTTTGGCAAACAATCTTATACCTCTATGTGCTTTACTTTCTTTATGTCGATGATGCGCTTTCGAATGAGAGTAAACGCGGCATACTAGCAAACATATGAAGGAGTATCTGCCAACTTTCTTCTCTTGGATATTTACCCTAAGCTTTGAAGATTTTCTAACACATGATCTTGCATCAATTGTCACTAAAATTACTTCTACAGTCAACTGTTACGGTACAATAATTGCTTTAGATAAATATTCGACTATTTTTATAATCAACATCCTGATAGTAGTTAAGTTAACTCAACGTATACAGAGAGAATCATCTACATAAAAATTTTCGATACCACAACCATGAGCTATCATTTTTTTTGCAAGAAAATTAAAAAAGTCAGACACAAACATTCCCATGACTTTTATTCTAATCAGTCCCAAAATCACAGTCTTTAAACCTTCTGCAAAAACAGCGATAATTCAGTTACTGCGCAAATTGCTTTTGGCGAGTTGTTCTTTCTGCGTATATTCTTCCATGGTAGTTTTGCCACAAGCAAGTTATCATATTTCTTAGTAACCTAATTATTTTCGCTTTTAAAGTTCTATATCTTACTAATAAACGCTACAAAAGCTATTTCACGACTTAAGAAGGTGTTAGATATTATAATGTAACTTAAAAGATGTTATATTGTTACAGATATTTTTTTTTAATTCTAGGAATATAATATTTCTGCATCTAATACTCTAATAAAGAATTAATTGAAACTGTAACTATCCAGAAGTAGTGTTATCATAAATAACTCTAGAAACATTTCGTAATCGTTTGCGATGTAAACAATGCTAAATATCCTTCTATCGGTATATAGTTAAAGTAAATATTTTCGTTGTAAACGAGTTGTGCTAGCTCACAATAAATATTTAAATTGCGTCTTGTAAATTGGCGCCTTATTCTTCGCCCACCCATACAGCGAAGAGATTGGTACCACCAGCAAACCACGCGGCAACCCCGCAACCCCTACTAGTTTGTAAAGTCTCAAGTATACTGTAGTCAAAGACCAAAGACCCACTTGAAACAGCCTACGCACATAACCATATCATCTTGTATGTAATGCATGAAGCAGGAGCGTTAGCGTCGACGCCAGTCTTTACAGTACACTTAATGTATACGAGACGCACTCTTATTACCTGCCACGTGTTGCGCTTCATTCACCATTTAAATAAATAAATAACGTGCACAGCCTACAACAACCTATAAGCGTTAGTTCGCGTATGTAAATATTTACTTACTCATAAGTAAAGCTTGACACTAGTATATTTGCCGAATTTATGTCGTTTGCTTTGCGTTTGATAAGGAATAATTATATTTTTCTCACTTGCGGAAAATTATATCTTAAAATCACGGTTTTAAGTTTCCTGAAGCTATAAAATGTCATTAAAATCCACGGATTTTGCACAATCGATGATAAATTAATCTGTCAGCGTTCGAACAAAGAGATTGTATCTACAGATGGATGCTATTAATAGACAATTAAAAAATACTTAACAGAGATTGTCAAATAATAGATTTGTATTGATCATAATTATCATATCATATCTAACAATCAAGTTCAAATCTGCGGTGGAGATCTCTATCTGTTTATGAAAAATAAGATTTTTTATAAGTCCCAGAGTTGGAGTACTTTATGCAAAAACAGCAGATATATTATCAGTTTTGCGAGCGATATTTCTTACACTTTTAATAGTATAATTTGAACTTATTATTATTAATCCTTGTGGCTTCGAGAATATTTTATTGAAGCCCAAAAATCTAAAACCAGAGCAGCGCAGATAAAGCAAAATCTAGGAGCCTTCACGTAAAATATCCAGCTGAATGTAATAACCTTTTTTATTGCGTTGTTGTTATGTGTCCATATATACTTTTGATATACCTGGATGAACATTAAATACATTCATTTCATCCCTGTTGAGCGTACTATTTTGTATATGTGCTAGTTGCCAATTTCAGCGGCTTCTTAAGTTGTATTCCTTGTTTAACTACTGCTGTAACTTTGCCTGTATGGTTTGTGGGTATGTAAATGTGTTCAATAGCCTTCTACAGCACTATTTAGTAGCTTCTAATAGTATGCTGCTCCAAGAAAAATGTCGCCGTTCCCACGGATAATTCGATCCCCAAGCGATCTGTCACATCACCGGGTACCCGCTTAATTATTTCAGCCATCGACCCCTTATACCATTATTTTTAGCTTGCGAATTTAATGTAAAAGCCAATGCCGCTGAATTTAAAAATTACGTTATAATTTCCGGCGTTTTCAACGATTTAGTGCTGCCTTTATTAGTTAGCGTAGGTGTTGACAACTAGTGTTTTACTATATTAAAGTCTTCCGCCTATTGAAACCTTCTGAAGCAGCCAACAATAACATGGCCAATGAAACGTCAAATTAAAACTTATCTATACAACAACAACCAGAAGACTTCAACGCCATTGCCTTCGTATATTTTAATAATTTTGAACATGGTCATGGTAATGGTAATTTCCAGTGCAAAACATCTCAATACATAACTTCTATCCTAATACTTGGAACTCCGTTTTTTTACCGATTCGGAAACAGAATCACTAGAGCAGTCTCTAAAGAAATTAAAAATTTTTAAAAGTGAATTTTAGGCAACTCTACTAAATTACTATTTTCGAATATACGAGGTGCACTACAACGTAATGTCAAATCAAAGTTGTTGAAGCGAATATTCTCTATTTTATTTCATATGTAAAATCTTATGCCTTTCGCCATTGCAAAAACATAGGTGTCTCATAAGATGTATATTCGCATGAAAAATATACTTAAATGTTCAACGCCTTATATACATAACCACAGTAGACCCTGAAACAGTTTAATGATGCATTTTTTTCAATCAATAACTTGTGTTAAAAATAGTACCTACCTACTTTCAAACAAAAAAGCTTAATAATGTAACCACTCGTGGAATAATATCTGTTGCAATTCTTAAATGTGTTGTTACATGTAATCAATACAATTTTTTTTTGTTATCACTCTTGTGTAATATATTATCCTACTAGGTAGAGTTACTCAAACCCTACGGAAACTTTACTGTTCTAGTATGTATACAAAGAATGGTTTTTGACATATAGTCCATTTAGATACAGTAGAATAAGAAAGTACCCGCTCAGTTTGAGTAAAAGGTGTCCTTCCTAAATACACTGGTAGGAAACTTTTCTCCTACTGTACCATATCGTCTCGGTTCCACGCGGTTCCCCGGTGTAATCAGAGAAACGGGTAGAACGATTCCATGACGTAATTGTAACTGCTAATTAAGTTGCCAATATTAATATTTTATGAGATAAATGCAAACTTTTCAACGGAGAATTTCTATTTAGTAAACAAAAGTTTTGCTTTAAAGCGAATTTCATGTCTCTAAAAAGGAGAACTGTTTCGATGAACTTCGTTAGTGCAATTAGATTCCTATTAAAACAAAGTGTTTACTTACAAAATACATATTATCCGCTGTAAATTTGCATTTAACTTTAAACAGATAGGTGGATGCACCACATTAAATTCCAGTTAATTACAATTACGTAAAATTAACTTGTATTGCTTCATTTCACTGTCTATATATTTATAATACATTCAAAATAATGCGGCCACACGGTATGGTTTATCTACGCTGTAGGGCAATTTAAATATATGTTTCTTTTTTTCACCGCGGCCTACTCACGAATGCAAATTACAATCCAAACACATTCACACACACAGCACAGGCACAGCGTCATTCCACGCAGTTACCGCTTTAATGCGTAGAAAGCGGGTGGCATGAAAAAAGTCATCATCAAAATATTCATAGATTAAGAAACAGCGGGGCTCTTCACAACATCGGTGCACGAATAAATTTGAATAAGGAATGGTTAGGCGCAGTTATTAAAAAGCAAACACCTCGGCTCCTACCTGTTGAAAAATATACACGTGTGCACAAAATATATCTATTCTCGTGAATATAGTATATGTAGTTGTTCACATTTCATTCCCAAGAAATCTAACCTAATTTGGAAAGGATGTCAGTCTATGTCGGTTAAAGATAACAATTTTCACATCAACCATTGACACTAGTATTTATCGAACTTAACTAAGCACATAAGTGCTAGAAAACATAAAAGTAAATAAGAAATGTTATTGCGCTGCTGCGATTTCTGTTGTGATAGTTAAACTGACTACTATAAGAAATCTATTCTTATTTATAGTAAAAAAAAGCTAACAGCTCTATTTAGCTTTGGTACTAACATGAAATGTTTTTGAGTTAAGAAATGCCATCACAATGCTTTTTAGGGTGCTTCCAAAGGAATATATATACCTGCGAACAGTTACAATTGAGTAGCGATAGCTATAGCGTTAGGCATCTAGAGAAGCAAACCATGCCTGCTGGATAAGCTGAAAGAACATCGAACGCTAGAGGCGAAAACCTTCCGACATTTGTTTTTGTGAATGGATTACGGTCTCTTATTTGGAGCAAGCAATTGAAACGTACGCGTTGGATCTTTCTTAAGGCGTTCTAAGGTTCTTTGAGTTTGGATAGAAGAAATGCGATCAGAAGGTTTTCGCCTCTAACGTGGTTAACCCGTCGAGTTATGGTAACCTTTTGGCGATCCTCATCCAGTTTTGGCTCCTGTCAGAAGCTTTTAGTATCTAGCGTGGTTTACACATCAAGTTATCGTAACCTTCTGGCGCCCCACACCTAGTTTTACTCCCGAAGAAGCCATTTATATTATTAGCAAGTTTTAAGTAAGGTATTGTATATATTTTTGTATTTTTATTTTTAATTTTTACTTTCGTTTTATATTTGTATTGTATACACTTACTTTACTATGACGCGGTCAAAACCCGGAAGCGCTAAAACAAAATTATAATCAGGAAGTACTGCGGTGGTAGCTGGATTCAATAAGGAAATAGCAACTCTATCCAGTTAACCTGCTTTTCGCTACAGTATTAATTAATAGTATATAGTTATAGTATCCTTAGATTTATTTGAAATCGCTGAATTATGGTCTTACATACACATGGTCTACCAGACGATTTATAATTGTGTGGATGTGTATATAAACATACCTCATTTAGTTATAATTCATTTCCAAAATAGATACACCATTGGCAAAACGTTGTCGTAACTACAAATTCCAATTTTCCAATGAATATATTATAAAATTTTGAGGATTACTTTTTTCTTGTCCTAATTATTTCAATAATCATAATAATCTTATCTCCATAGATTTTAACAATGACTGCATTAATTTTTGTAAAATATGTTGTTATTAAGACGTTCCAATTTTAAAATCCAATCATATATTTTCTGATAATTATAATAAATAGGTGTTACTTGTCAATGTCCGATTACCATCGTCCAAACTCGCTGCACCAGTGATAAATACCAAATATCCATGAATACCAAATTAGTTTTGTACAATAGGCATAATACAATTTCAAACTGTCCAAGATCAAGTGCACCAGTTTGGCAACGCCAGATTTAATTTGGTGAGACTGTAATGTTGCCTGCCTTGAGTGGGTAACTTCATTCTTATTATGTTTAGTTGTCAAAAATGAAAATCTTACGTCAAGATTATCATCACTGAATTGATAACTTTGTTTTCAGAAAAACCAAATATTAATCATCATTAAATTTAGTAAATAAACGCAAAAGCTGATGGAATCACTAACAAAAACGTAAATGCCATGACAGTGAAAACTGACAGTAGTAGGAGGGGTTAAATTAAACCTGTTCAACACATAGGTCCAATATATAAAAATAAAACTGAACTATTTTTCATCGAAGAAGGGATTTTTGTGTTGCCAACCCGGAGCACTTCGAGTTGGACACTATATATATTGAATTGACAAATTTGCTAATAACTTCAGTATTTTGAATTTATGCTTCGTTCATTACTGACTGAAGGTAGCATTTTCATTTAGAATAATCTCACCTCCTGTATATAACTGGATGTATTTATATGTTGGAAATTAAAAAAGTAATTACAATAATCGCCGCTATCTAGCGAACAGACATCTATAATATAGATAATGCAATATCATTACAGTACTTACGAATATCTAAGAAGTATGTATAATTTCATTAGATACTAAAATAAATCTAGAAATAAAAGATCGAACGAGGAAAGCAAGCAATGTATATTACGTCCTAAACAAAATGATCATTGGAAAAATCGATATGAAAAAAATTGGAGTACGGTAACGATAACTATTATCATAGAAAACCCTGGGTACTACAAAAATAGACGAAAGAAAAAAAATAAAGTTGCCGGAATGACTTCTCTGAGAACGATAGTAGAACAAATCAACTGGTTGAAAGAATAGAAAATATAATAATAAATCAAGAAGCCATCACCAGACTTTTTGCCTTCAATTATCTCAGTTTTGTTTTCGGTAAAGCTGAAAACGTGCCAATTTCACTAGTTACCTAAGTGTTTCGAAACTACAAATGTGCTATCATTTACTTTTCTTTCTTTGCCTTTTTCTGTTTAAAAAAAACGTTGTATTTCACTTATAACTTATATATGTATGTATATAGTACTAAAAACATTTTGTGCTTTAATATTAATTAAAATTAATAGTATAAAATTCGGACAATCATTCATTCTGTCACCTACATATCCCCGTTTTAATGCCTCACGCCAGTTCAAGTTATACCTGCTGACAAAATGTTTTTAACAATATTATAAAGTTAGAAGTTATAAATTTTTAATAAGCTCATTACTATTCCTCAGAATGGAGAAAAAAATATGTTTATTAGAACACACATTTACATTCAGGGTTTATTACTTCAAAGCCAGAGCTATTTTTTCTTCAGTGATATGCAGAGAAAGTATAGAATGATTTCTATGGCTACTGCTCATGAGTTTGATATTTCTTAAAATCAAATGCAAAAATACAGCCAGAAAAATTCTATTAGAACATTTCTAGAGAATTATTTCACATATCCTGTTGCTCATAGTATCCAAGCAGGATCTATTCTAGTTTACATACGGATTCAGAAAATCATGGGTAATACCAATCCATTATAGGTACGCTATAATAACCTACAATAACAAAACATATTGCATAACCTAAGCAATAGTTTTATCTAGACTAGTCGTTTGTACAAAAAAGGAATGCTTCTCTGAATAATGATGACTCTGCGACGGAATTTCTTAGTACATACTTTGACTTAGAGTAAGTATGGTTGATGTAATACCCCCGTATTCGTTCTGTTATAAAAAGATACAATTCGCACAGAAAATTAGTTAAAAAATGTTGTAAATTAGATATATTAAACGCATTCCGTTTAATAATTATCAAACTATGTACACTTTAATTATATTTAAAGTATACATTTTCTTATTATTACAGACAGATTTTAGTGAATTAGTTTCTCCTTAATAAATAATAATAAGGATATTTGCTGCGCTATGCGTTTTTTTGTTGTCATCTATTTTTCGAAAATGTTTTCTTTTCTAGATATAATCGATTTGGTAGTTTTTATTAATTATATATACATATACATACATTGGTAAAGTATCTAGCAGTTGATTGTAATTCAATATTGTACTTTTAATTTTAATTTCATTGTGTTTACCAAAAATATACTGAGTAATAAAACGCTAACCTAATAACATTAATTAAGTATGTGAGTTCTTACAAATATGGTTACAACTTTTAAAAAATTTGTTTCATCAGCCTTTTGGAATCAAGTATCTAATAATCGACCAGCACCGGTTTGGATTTTATTAAAACTTCAGCGTGTTTATGTTGCAAACTTTAACCAGTAACCTGTAAGTTTTTGTCACATTCAAAATGTCGTTAGTAGTATGAACTGTATCTATAAAGAGATCAATATAAAGAGTATTAAAAAAATATTCATAGTTATAATTATGATATTTCATCATTTAATTGATTCACGCTGCTCCAATATAAAGAACCCTTACAATGCACGAGGCTTAACTTAATTTGTCCAACATGTTAACAAGCAAACAGGTAGGCTATGTTGATAATCACAGTTTATAATGACGTAATGACATCTATATAAACACTAATTGAAAACCTAACACTAATCAAGGAATTTTTCGAAATAATGTTGTTGGACATTTTGTAGCCATCCGGAAGTAACTTAATTACATTTGTTGTCATTGCTCCGGTAAAGAATTTATTTTACTTGCATAATGTTAATTTTTAAATAACCTGAATAAAAAACTAAGTGGTGATAAGGCTGGTGACCTAGTGTGCTCCGTCAATATATTGGACAGGACTGTGGTTCAGAAAATGTATGGATTATACTGGAAAATGTCAAATTGTTATTCTCCATGATATTTAAAAAGACATTTAAAACTTCTGTAGAAATAGAACGACTGCTGTTGTAGTAATAGGGTATACGACTGATACCAATGATAGAGTCTATTGACAGAATTGTTACTACTAATATGATCTTAATCCTATGCAAAAGCTGCGCTATGCGTTTTTTTGTTGTCATCTATTTTTCGAAAATGTTTTCTTTTCTAGATATAATCGATTTGGTAGTTTTTATTAATTATATATACATATACATACATTGGTAAAGTATCTAGCAGTTGATTGTAATTCAATATTGTACTTTTAATTTTAATTTCATTGCTATATTTAAATTGTGTTTACCAAAAATATACTGAGTAATAAAACGCTAACCTAATAACATTAATTAAGTATGTGAGTTCTTACAAATATGGTTACAACTTTTAAAAAATTTGTTTCATCAGCCTTTTGGAATCAAGTATCTAATAATCGACCAGCACCGGTTTGGATTTTATTAAAACTTCAGCGTGTTTATGTTGCAAACTTTAACCAGTAACCTGTAAGTTTTTGTCACATTCAAAATGTCGTTAGTAGTATGAACTGTATCTATAAAGAGATCAATATAAAGAGTATTAAAAAATATTCATAGTTATAATTATGATATTTCATCATTTAATTGATTCACGCTGCTCCAATATAAAGAACCCTTACAAGCACGCGATTTAACGTAATTATGATCGGACTATACTATCGCCATTTAAAGAAACAATGCACGAGGCTTAACTTAATTTGTCCAACATGTTAACAAGCAAACAGGTAGGCTATGTTGATAATCACAGTTTATAATGACGTAATGACATCTATATAAACACTAATTGAAAACCTAACACTAATCAAGGAATTTTTCGAAATAATGTTGTTGGATCATTTTGTAGCCATCCGGAAGTAACTTAATTACATTTGTTGTCATTGCTCCGGTAAAGAATTTATTTTACTTGCATAATGTTAATTTTTAAATACCTACGGAATAAAAAACTAAGTGGTGATAAGGCTGGTGCTCTTTTTTTTGCTCCGTCAATACTTGAATTTAGCAGGACTGTGGTTCAGAAAATGTATGGATTATAAACAAACTGGTCAAATTGTTATTCTCCATGATATTTAAAACAGACATTTAAAACTTCTGTAGAAATAGAACGACTGCTGTTCAGTAAAAGGAGTATACGACTGATACTAAAAATGTCAAATTGTTATTGAAAGATGATATTGTAAAACTACTAATATGATCTTAATAGAAATAGAATGTTTACTTGAAGTGATGTCTGTATGTAACGAATAATCAATATGACAGAATTGTTACTACTAATATGATCTTAATCCTAGAATGTTTCTTGAAGGCTTCAAGTGCAATGCAATTAAGTTATCATATCATTGCCAAATAAAGCGTTAAGTAAGAAAAATTTAAAATACATTTTAATCGAAAAGAGCGCAAAAGAATATTTTAAAATACTGCATTGCTGTTTTGAGTAAAAGCATATAACTAAATACCTTTTGTTTGTTTTGTAAACCTGATAGAGCAAATATTTCCTGTTCAATATTTGTTTAATTCAAATTAAGTTAAAATTTTAAAACCATTAGTTACTAGTAAAAGTACAAACCCACGTTGTTTTAAAAATGTTTGACAGTGTTGTAACTCTTTGGGTTACTTGGCTATGCCAATAGAAAGGCATGGATGCCTTCCCTTATAATGGATGAGTAGTTGAAAACGAGCACTAAACATAACAGAAAATAAATATCTACCAGTTATCATCAGATTTTAATCAGTTTTTCATGAATATTATCAGCACTGTATGGTTGGTTATATTATGATTTTCATTCAAGATCATATTTTTGTTTTTGATAATGTGGCCAAATGTTTCGATCAATGTTTGTATTGAAAGATAAATTTAAAAACAAGACAACATCAGTCTGCATTTCGTGCTCCATTTCGGTCCGGAAAATCCAACCATTGAATTGTGTTGGAGGCGAGTCGGCGTTTAACTTTCCAAAACGGATTGTGTGACTTAGAATTAGTTATTTACTATAGGTGTGATAACAAACGGCATGTGTGCTCGTGATCAGGAGTAACCCGATAGACCTACTAGCTTAGAAAAGAAGAGAGTCTACGAGACACGACGAGATGTCGGCTCACGACAAGCAGAGCGGAGCTAAACTCATCGACAACCTGGAACTGCGAAACCGAGGATTTCGGGATACAACATCACGGAGTGGATGTAAAATCAGTTTTTGGTATTTCAACGCATATCTGAGATACAGGAAGGATAGTGTTGGGAAGAGATGCTCACCACACCTTCTTCGAATGCGAGGTGGATAGAGACAAGGAGTAGCACCTCTAACGCCGGATAACGTCGTGCAAATGATGCTGTCCGGACACGTATGGCAGAAGATCACCACGTTAGTCGAGAGGTGCTGAAGGAGAAGAAGAGAGAACCCAACAATGGAGGCAGCCGACCGAGGCTAACTACGAGGTGCCATCCTGTAATGCGAGGGATGGATTCTACACCTGACAAAAGGTTTTTAGTCAGCCCCACACACCGGGGACGGGTCTCGTCCCTGAGTGCGTTTCAAAAAAAAAAAATGATTCCTATTACTGGTAATGTGTTATTAGTAACTAGGTATAAAGCAATTAAAGGCGAAGTTTGTTCAAATAATAATACCCAAACTGCGCCTTCTTCGAGACAAGCGTGACTTACAAAACGCTTACCTACTAACTACCGTTAGGTTTCAAAAAGATATTTCTAAGTCTTAAATTCAAAGCCGCTAGAAGATATAATAATCGTTTCAACCCTTAACCAAATCGCTAATGATTCCCACTACTACGTAAATCGAATACTAAGCAGACCTCCGAGCGGCAAGCAGTGGCGGTAGATATTTGGGCTGAGGAAAAGACCACAAGGAACACAATGTTACAAAGTTTCCAAACTAATATCAAAACTACATGGGATTAGTCAATACTAAATTTTTCAGTGCGAGTATTCATGTCTCACGTAAGATACAACTTTCCAGGATATAACTTTCGAAGCAGCTGTAGATATAAAACAAAATAAAGGTGGATAGATTTGCATATTGCATTTAGGAATATGCATGAAATTATACACAAAAGTCATGGTAAATATGCTTGAAAATACAATCGAATATTTGAAACGTTTTAATAACGCATTTGTGCTATTATTTTTTATAATTAGATCACATTACTATAAATACTTGGTCGGATATGTAAAAATATCCCTAAAGTTTACAAAAATAACAATTTTTTTTACTACTTAATGTCTTCTTATATCGCATGTGTTATTGGCAGCATCAAATAAGAATACTTTAGAAACAGGAAACAGGAAAGCATTAAGTAGGTACACCGTGCGTACGCGTCCTTCCTGGGATTTATCTTTCGGCCTTGTTCCATTAGTAGCCACGATGAAAGGAGAAGGATTGAAAGATACAGCGGCATCTCTTGCTTTAAATAACTCACTTGACAACAGAGAACTAAAAACAGACCTTGCGTAACATCTATAGTTTGGCACCCAGGGTTTGTTTTTGGCACAACGCACATTTCGAGTCATATTAACATGCAATATTAAATTACAAGGAAAATAACGTATCAAAAAAATCTCATTCATGAAAGTGCCTATTTTTACAATCGGGAAAAGATTCTACAGGCTCTTCCAAGATAAGATTTACAGAGACTAGCCCACATCAGAATGATAATATTTACATTGCCTCGAAGATTATCAATAAAGTCGAACGCATAAACGTTTTGATATGTACTAATAAGATGAGATATTTCCTCTTCTCAATTTATAACCTTGCGGAGCGATAATTAACCGCTAAACATTTTCAAACACAAACATTAAATAAGTAAACACCGCATCGGGCGTTGAACAAACACACAACGCGGGCCGAGTGCGGAGGAGAGATATCAAGAATATCGGTGGGCATCGGTAAGGAGCATGCTTACGCGTTCCGATTAATTAAGTTATTATAAACATCTTCTAACGCCTACGTTTGACGTAGTTCTACGAATCTTAGGAGCGTAATCGTTTCGTGAAAGATTAAAGAGTAGCTCGGTTCGATACATACAGTTACATTCAAGATACATGTCCGTCTTTCTAGGAGGGAGATATTCGGATGAGTTGAACCTGAGAATGCTACTATTGACATGCAACAATTCATATAAATTGTAGTTTATACCTTAAACGGAATGTTGAAATTTAAGCTAGGCGAGATTTAACTTTGAATGACTTTATATTCTTACTAAAATGTTGCCACGTGTTTGGAAATTAACTTGGATGACAGTTTACCTCAACATAATCAGATGGTATAATATTTTAGTTGTGTCTGGCATCTTAATGAAATTATTTAGACATTTACCCACTTCAGAGACGAAGTGATTAATGTAAAATTCATAATATTAAATTAACAGACTTTAACAAAAGTTTTCAAACATTTTTATTGCAAAATTTTGAGGACTACCACCATGACACCGTGAAATAATTTAAAACAGCGTTTTAAACATAAAGGAACTTTACATAAAGATGATAATGTACATCTTCCGAGTGTATCATTTTCTGGGTGCATTATGCAAAACCTAGTGGAATGGGGCTTTATGTTTCTTGGAATAGCCCCAGAGGATGAAGATATAATTTCAAAAGAGCTGGACGTACGCACACGACAGGCTAGATGATTGCACACCATTAACAGATCGAGCTTGTTCGTTACGGTCCATTATACTGAAAATTGCCATGGTGGAATAATGACGTTAAAAAGAACTCTTGATAATCAATCTTTTACGGTCATTTACCTCCTACAAGATGATAACACGTTAGGTAACACTTTTGAAAAACAGAAAACAAGGTACCACTGAAGAACACATCAACCGTCATCGGCAAAATGTGCAACGACACATGTGATTACATATAACTACCAAAATATTCAAATCAGACTGATGCCGCCATTAAAGATACCACAGATTTGCATCGATGAAGGTGGTATATTTGCTTGAAAGATGCATTATCGCTAAAGCTTGTTAAAACTGAGCATTCCATTGAAAACGATCCACCTTAAATATGTCGAAAACGTCAAGAATAATCGTCCAGATACGAGTTTTGTTTAAAGGGGAAACTCTTTCACCAATAAGACAAAATCATGAATTCTCTAGCTCCGTCTGGTTAGAAACCAGAAGCTGTTGAATCCATTTAGAGAAAACTGATACAAGCTGGTGCGTTTCATCAGTATAGTATCTCAATAGACGACTTTGAAGTTTTGTCTTTATTTAAGGATTGGAAAGGCGTTTTGAGTTTAGTAGGAAAAACACATTCCATTAGACAAATTTGATCTTTTTTTTCTTTTCTTAAAACGCCGGTCTACCGACCTCAATCCTTAAATGCAGCAACTGGAAATTTTTCCAAATAAACTTCTGAGCAAATCCTCCGTCGTCAGGTGATTAGTTGCAATATTCAGATATCACTGCTGTTAATGGTGTTGTCATAGCCTGTCGTGCGCGTACGTCCAGCTCTTTTTGTGATTAACGCACCATTGCTAAAACTGATGCAATCATCAGTGTTGTCAGGATGCCTCTAAGATGTTGCCATTTGCCACAACGAAAAGGTTCTCCACGGTGTTCAGTAGAAGTCGTCTTCAGTGTCTTTACCGAATCGCTGGCGTATGCTCTAAAGCATCCATGCCCCGTTAATGCCTGAGACAGGGATCACGATGGAGCAGTGTAGCCGGGGAGGTTTTTTATTAACCTTTTGGTCCATCTTGCTGTTTCAGAACCGTCACTCCATCTTCATGATTTTGCGTTCTGTAGATGGACCATGAAACGGGCAGTTCCCGTGATTCGTTCAGCGTCGCCCCCGAAACAAAACTCAGCTTATCTGGACGATTATTCTTGACCAGTTTTCGACTAGTGTTGGGTGGATCGTTTTAGGTTGGACAGCCTGGTTTCGTTTTTTTAGACGCTTGCTCGATATGGCGCCCGAAGTGATTCGAAGTTTTCGCTTTAGCGATAATTCTTTTAACTCTTTCAAGCTGTAAATGTTAGCTGGTACAATGGGACAATACCGACTGTGGCATCCTCGTACACTATCCTCCTGTATTCAGCTTCGATTGCGAAATCTTTCGCAGTTCCAGGACGATGATCCTTGCAGCGTTAAACATAACGTCTAGGGTTATGAGCCGTTTGTTATCACTATCGTCACACAGTTTTTTAACGGCCTCCAACGCTTCAATGGTGGATTTTCCGGACCGAAATATTTGATGTTGTCTGAAAGATCTCGACTGATCGAGAGGCTTATCAAACAAAATATGATCTTGAATGACATATAATTTTGCTCGTTTTCAACTATCATCCATTATAAGGAAGGCATCCATGCCTTTCTATTGGCGAGCCAAGTAACCCAAAGAGTTTGACATTTTTCGTGGGTTTGTACTTTTACTAGTAACTAATGGTTTTAAAATTTTATCATTGCAAAACAGCAATGCAGTATTTTAAAATTTCGGTCTTGCTTTATTTGGCAATGATATGATAACTTAATTGCATTGTTAGCCTTCACATTCTATAGAATGTTTCTTGAAGGCTTCAAGTGCAATGCAATTAAGTTATCATATCATTGCCAAATAAAGCGTTAAGTAAGAAAAATTTGCTACCGAAAAGAGCGCAAAAGAATATTTTAAAATACTGCATTGCTGTTTTGCAGATGATAAAATTTTAAAACCATTAGTTACTAGTAAAAGTACAAACCCACGTTGTTTTAAAAATGTTGACAGTGTTGTAACTCTTTGGGTTACTTGGCTCGCCAATAGAAAGGCATGGATGCCTTCCCTTATAATGGATGAGTAGTTGAAAACGAGCACTAAACATAAAAAAATAAATATTTTATTATTCACACTATATGTCATTCAAGATCATATTTTGTTTGATAAGCCTCTCGATCAGTCGAGATCTTTCAGACAACATCAGTATGGATTTCGGTCCGGAAAATCCACCATTGAAGCGTTGGAGGCCGTTAAAAAACTGTGTGACGATAGTGATAACAAACGGTGTGTGCTCATAACCCTAGACGTTAGGAACGCGTTTAACGCTGCAAGCAACAGACTCATCGTCCTGGAACTGCGAAAGCGAGGGATTTCGGGATACCTTGTGAATCTGGTTTCAAGCTATCTGAGATACAGGAGGATAGTGTTGGGCAGAGATGACGAGATAGAGACGGGAGTGGGGATGCCACAGGGTCGGCGGACATTGTGGAATTGTCCGGTGTAGTCAGAGGTGGCAGGAACAGGTGTTTGGAGGAAGAGTGGACTGAAAGCCCATGAGCTAGCCCTAGCACCCGAGAAAACATTTAGGTGGAACACCTAACATTTAGGGTGGAAGTGACAATCACCCCCGCTAAGTTCATAAAGTACCTAGGTATAAACTTCGAGGCGAAGAGAAACTTCGGGCGCCATATCGAGCAAGCGTCTAAAAAAACGGAAACCAGGCTGTCCAACCTAGCCAAGCTTATGCCCAACACTAGCGGTCCAAGAAGCAGCAAGAGACTGGTGATCTGCAGCGTGGTCCACAACATACTACTGTATGGGGCACCGATATGGGCGGATGCTGTAGGCATAAAAAAATACAAGGATAAGCTGAGTAGGATACAAAGGCAAGCGCTGTTGCGTGTGGCGTCGGCAAATCGTACTACTTCGGGGGCGACGCTGAACGTAATCACGGGAACGCTGCCCGTAGACTTAATGGTCAAGGAGAGGGCATACATCTACAAACACAAGAACGCGGGACCCAGGACACGGACGGATGCTAGAGAGAAAGCCCTTGACACCTGGCAAGATAGATGGAGTGACGGTTCTGAAACTGCAAGATGGACCAAGAGGTTAATAAAAAACATAAGACCCCGGCTAAACTGCAGCCATCGTGAGGTAGATTACCACCTGTCTCAGGCATTAACGGGGCATGGATGCTTTAGAGCATACGCCAAGCGATTCGGTAAAGACACTGAAGACGACTGCATCTACTGTGGAGCTCAGGACACCGTGGAGCACACCATTTTCGTATGTGGCAAATGGCAACACCTCAGAGACGAAGTGAGAGAAACGGCAGGACTCCTGACACCGGACACCCTAGTGCACAAGATGATTGCATCGGCCGAGGTATGGGACAAAATTCATGCAATGGTGCGTGGAATAATGACACAAAAAGAGCTGGACGTACGCACACGACAGGCTAGCTGACAACACCATTAACAGCAGTGATATCTGAATATTGCCGGCCCGAACTCCTAATCACCTGACGGTGGACGGAGGATGTAGGGATGCTCAGCAAAGCCCAGCAACTGAAGTATATTTGGAAAAGATGGTTCCAGTTGCTGCATGGGGCGGTTCACGCGGGCCACTTGTCCGGTCGGTAGACCGGCTACGTCCGTTTAAGAAAAGAAAAAAAAAGATCAAATTTGTCTAATGGAATGTGTTTTTCCTACTAAACTCAAAACGCCTTTCTCAATCCTTAAATAAAGGAATTGTTCAAAACTTCAAAGTCGTCTATTGTAGATACGTATACTGATGAAACGCACCAGCTAAAACTGTATCAGTGTTGGATGCTCTAAGATGGATTCAACAGCTTCTGGTTTCATAACCAGTGAGGAGGAGAGCGGAGCTAGAGGGGGCAATTCATGATTTTGTCTTATTGGTGAAAGAGTTTCTACCCTTTAAACAAAACTCGTATCTGGACGATTATTCTTGACGTTTTCGACATATTTAAGGTGGATCGTTTTCAATGGAATGCTCAGTTTTAACAAGCTTTAGCGATAATGCTTTAACTCTTTCAAGCATAGCGGTACACCACCTCCTCGTACCACCTTCATCGATGCAAATCTGTGGTATCCTAAAACATACCTAGATGGCGGCATCAGTCTGATTTGAATATTTTGGTAGTTATATGTAATCACATGTGTCGTTGCACATTTTGCCGATGACGGTTGATGTGTTCTTCAGTGGTACCTTGTTTTCTGTTTTTCAAAAGTGTTACACCCCTGACTAACGTGTTATCATCTTGTAGGAGGTAAATGACCGTAAAAGATTGAGGTACAAGCGCATTATTTTCAAGATAATCGTTCTTTTTTAACGTCCATTATTTGTACCACCATGCAGCACCAGCTTTATTCTATTTTTTAGTATAATGGACCGTAACGAACTTCTAAGCTCGATCAGTTGAGGTCCACTTATGAAATAGATAGAAAAAGCCACAAGTGGTGGCATCGAATTATGTTCCATTTAGACATTTGTGTGGTGAACAGCCATATATCACATCGATTACTAGAACTTCCATTTGTCTTACTGAAAAGTTTCAGACGTGAAATTATATCTGGGTTGCTTCTACCAACCATAACTTTACAAAAGAAAAGGAAACACTCCTCTGGGGCTATTCAAATCAAGAAACATAAGCCCCACATTCCACTAGGTGTCCGCCAAGCGAATAATGCACACATGCCAGAAAATGATACACTCCGAAGATGTACATTTACAGTGATTCTTTATGTAAATTTCCTTTATGTTTAAAACGTGAGAAAAACTGTTTTAAATTATTTCACCAATAATTGTAGCCAAATTTTTAGATGCATGGTGGTAAGTTAAAGTGTTGATATTTATGCAATGTTAATTTAATATTATGAATTTTACATTAATCCCACCTTCTTTTCTCGTGTAAGTAGGGTAAATTTTGTCTAAATAATTTCGTGCCGGAAAGAGTTAAGATGCAACAGACACAACTAAATTTATATTATACCATCTGATTATGTTGAGGTAAACTGTCATATTACGTTACAAGTTAATTTCCAAACACGTGGCAACATTTTAGTAAGAATATAAAGTCATTCAAAAGTTAAATCTCGCCTATTGCACCTTAAATTTCAACATTCCGTTTAAGGTACTTAAACTACAATTTATATGAATTGTTGCATGTCAATAGTAGCATTCTCAGGTTCAACTACATCCGAATATCTCCACTCCAGAATCTAGAAAGACGGACATGTATCTTGAATGTAACTGTACGTGTATCGAACCGAGCTACTCTTTAATCTTTCACGAAACGATTACGCTCCTTAAGATTCGTAGAACTACGTCAAACGTAGGCGTTAGAAGATGTTTATAATAACTTAATTAATAATCGGAACGCGTAAGCATGCTCCTTACCGTATGCCCACCGATATTCTTGATATCTCTCCTCCGCACTCGGCCCGCGTTGTGTGTTTGTTCAACGCTCCGATGCGGTGTTTACTTATTTAATGAATCCCAAACAGGGACGGCGATTGTGTTTGAAAATGTTTAGCGGTTAATTATCGCTCCGCAAGGTACAAACGCGCATATAAATTGAGAAGAGGAAATATCTCATGTGATTCTTATTAGTACATATCAAAACGTTACGTATGCGTTCGACTTTATTGATAATCTTCGAGGCAATGTAAATATTATCATTCTGATGTGGGCTAGTCTCTGTAAATAACTTATTGAAATGATTTATAAAGTAAGCTTGGAAGAGCCTGTATTTATAGAATCTTTTCCCGATTGCTAAAAATAGGCACTTTCATGAATGAGATTTTTTTGATACGTTATTTTCGTTAAAATAGGTTTACTTGTAATTTAATATTGCATGTTAATATGACTCGAAATGTGCAGTTGTGCCAAAAACAAACCCTTCGCTTGGTGCCAAACTATAGATGTTACGCAAGGTCTGTTTTTAGTTCTCTGTCATGTCAAGTGAGTTATTTAAAGCAAGAGATGCCGCTGTATCTTTCAATCCTTCTTAAAACTTTCTTTCATCGTGGCTACTAATGGAACAAGGCCGAAAGATAAATCCCAGGAAGGACGCGTACGGTTCACGGTGTACCTACTTAATGCTGACTTCCTGTTTCCTGTTTCTAAAGTAGCTTCTTATTTGATGCTGCCAATAACACATGCGATATAAGAAGACATTAAGTAGTAAAAAAAATTGTTATTTTTGTAAACTTTAGGGATATTTTTACATATCCGACCAAGTATTTATAGTAATGTGATCTAATTATAAAAAATAATAGCACAAATGCGTTATTAAAACGTTTCAAATATTCGATTGTATTTTCAAGCAGGAGTATTTACCATGACTTTTGTGTATAATTTCATGCATATTCCTAAATGCAATATGCAAATCTACCACACCTTTTATTTTGTTTTATATCTATACAGTCTGCTTCGAAAGTTATATCCTTCGAAAGTTGTATCTTACGTGAGAAAACACCTCATAATAGCAGACATGAATACTTACTAACTTTTCGAAAGCACTGAAAAATTTAGTATTGACTAATCACAATTCGTGATATATTTTTGAGAATGTAGTTTTGATATTAGTTTGGAAACTTTGTAACATTGTGCTCTCCTTGCTGTTTGTCTTTTCCTCAGCCCAAATACTACCGCCACTGCATTGCCGCTCGGAGGTCTGCACGCATAGTATTCGTATTTACGTAGTAGTGCCAAGAATCATTAGCGATTTGGTTAAGGGTTGAAACGATAATTCTATTATATCTTCTAGCGGCTTTGAATTTAAGACTTAGAAATATCTTTTTGAAACCTAACGGTAGTTAGTAGGTAAGCGTATTTGTAAGTCATAACCATTACTGTCTGAAGAAGGCAAGCAGTTTGTGTAAAGAAAAGAATATTATATTAATATTTGAACAAACATACGAATGTGCTAGAACTTTATTGATTGCTTTGAATGGCAGTTACTAATAACACATTACCAGTAATAGGAATCATTTTTTTTTTTTTTGAGTGAGGAAAAATGCCTAAACGCACCATCAGGGACGAGACCCGTCCCCGGTGTGTGGGGCTCGCACCCACTAAAAAACCTCACTTTGTCAGGTGTAGAATCCATCCCGGAACCGCAGGTCGCATTACTTCAGGATGGCACCTCGTAGTTAGCCTCGGTCGGCTGCCTCCATTGCTTGGGTCTCTCTCTTCTTCTCCTTCAGCACCTTCTCGACGAACGTGGTGATCTTCTGCCAGCGGTCGTGTCCGGACAGCATCATTTGCACGACGTTATCCGGCGTTAGAGGTGCTACTTCGTCTTGTAGAGCGTATCTGTAGTCACTCCACCTCTCGCATTCGAAGAAGGTGTGGTGAGCATCATCTTCCGCAGAGTCGTGATACTGACATGTCGCGTTCTCTGCTTTACCCATTCGAGCCAGGTATGCGTTGAAATACCCGTGTCCGCTGAAAAACTGGGTGAGGTAGTAGTTTACCTCGCCGTGGTCTCGGTTCATCCACTCCGTGATGTTGCGGATGAGTCTGGCCGTCCACCGTCCTCTGGTGTCGTTCTGCCAGCGCTCTTGCCAACGTTGTCGTGTGAGCGCTTTAGCGTCCGCTCTTGCTTGTCGTGAGCCGACATCTCGTCGTGTCTCGTAGACTCTCTTCTTTTCTAGAGCTAGTAGGTCTATCGGAGTTACTCCTGCGATCACGAGCACGTACGGTATGCAGTACAGTAATAGGAATCATAGCATTATCATACACCTCAGAAATAGTAAATAACTAATTCTAAGGTTCTGACTAATCCGTTTGAGAAAAAACATGGAAAGTTACTGTTAACTTAAACAGCCGACTCGTGCCTTGTAAATATAACAACCAAACACAATATCATACGTATGTACGTTGGTATTTGTGCCAGAGCAAAATATTGTTGATGCCGCACCTTTGTAATGGAGCACGAAATGCAGACAAAATACGAGTTTACTCCATGCAATCTTGTTTTTATCAATTTAATGACGAAAATTTCAATACAAACATTGATTACAAAACATTTGGCCACATTATACTTTTCTATCATAAACTAATTGAAAATCTAACACTGCATTTGCAATAGAAAATCTATAATATAACCAACCATACAGACAGAACCAACTGCTGATAATATTCACTGAAAAACTGATTAATAAAATCTGATGATAACTGGTAGATAGGCAAGTGATGGAATATTGTTGTCCCTCTGTTAGTCGTCCATGAAGCCTTGGCTAGTTAATGTTCAACCTCCGGTAATTGTCTTTCCATGCAATTACATCATATAAATGAGACTATGGTTGGCTTAGTCATCATTGATAGAATCTATGGTTTTTCATGGCATATATAATTTACACAGATAGATACCCTATAAGTATTCTTAACGTATACTAACAATTTTCTCTGCTAAACAAATAAAATTGTTAGTCGTACTAACTTACACGTGTTACTACAAATCGTTACATCTATAGAAATGGAAATTGATATATTATTATTTAATTTTGAAAATAGGTTTGCGCCCTAACTCCAGAATTTGCTCAATTATAAAGATACTTAATTTGAATTAAACAAATATTGAACCAGGAAATATTTGCTCTGTCAAAATAACATGTGTGTACATACAAAACAAACAAAAGGTACAGAAAGAGATTTAGTTATATGCGTGCCGTCACATAATGCCCGAAGCTCACAAAAAAGGTTTGTAACCCTGCAATATGTCGCAAGTGAATTATGACGTCTTAGGGTTGTTACTTATTTTCCGGTTCTGTTTAGTAAATCGTTCGCATACATCTACGAAATAAATAAGAGTAAGATGTTAGATTAAAATGTTTCATTCGTCAGCACCGTAGGCAAGTTTCTCCTTCACTTACCAGTACGCGTACATTCAGTATTGTGCAAGTTTTGTTTAATTTCGTATTACTTTCAGAATAATTAAAAAGAATGAGACTATAGTAGTACATCTTGTTGTGTTTTACAAACATACATTTTTTAGATGTTGCTCTCTGATAGTAATTAGAAAATGACAGCCCAATTCTCATTGACATGTTGTTCACAATGTTAAACGTGTAATAGAGCATCGATTATCTCTTATCCGTATCATCGATTATTCATACGCCTTACATATTGATTATTCGCTTATTAAATTCATAACTGTCGACTGACATTTTTTACTTTTATTGTGTAAACTGATTGATTTATTTGTATATTTTCCGCCCTAATGTAATATAAGCAAATATAAATTGTCTCAGTTTTACCACGATACACTCTTTATATATAATTTTATATATGACAATATGAGATAAGCATAATTGTTAGTGTATGTAGTACTAGTAAAATATTTAACTCCAAAACGCGGCCTTTTCTATCGTAATGTCGTCAACGAACTTCAAATCTGTATCTGTGTATTTTTTAAAATATGTTATATAGTGTCTACAGCAACCAGTCACTACACACAGAGTTCGCGGTGGTTTTATATTAATACGTCTAAACTAAAGTGATCAGCTGTGGTGGTAGCCGATAAACTTAGCGAACTTAGCTTATAAATGTAGAGTGTAAACTTTAAAAATACTGGATTTAAACAAGAAAAGCTATTAATAACAAGATTTGTTTATTGTTTTGACAATCAATACCAAAGTTTACATAGAAAAACAACTAAAATTGCTGAAAATAAGGATTTGGAATCTGTTGCGCTTACTTGGTTTATGCAAGTAGTTAAAGGCGACCACTCAGTCCTCCATTAATATGTGAAAAACCACGCAAGGTCAACAAAGGGTTAACTGGTAGCCCAATTTTTAAAGTAACCGTAGTGTAGTTACAAAGATTTATATCTAGGCATGGAATGAGATAGTTAGATATTCAAAGTGAAAATTTTCGGCTCCTTTCAGCCTGTTACTTTTTCTAAAGAACCAATTAAAAAATAGCGGAAGAGGAAGATTATAAAAGAAAAAATAATTACACTGTCGATAAAACGGGTCTCTATTAAAAAAAAAACCATTAATATCCTTAGTACCAAAAACTGAAACGACAGCCATGCACTAACAACAAATCGGGAAAATGAGAAAATGATTGTTAGTGATTGATAATGCGTCGAGACATTCATCTCATTTGTACTTAGAACGAGAAAAGGAAAAGTTTCCGGTGATTGGACGCTGAATAAATACTTACATGCATCGCATGGGCCTAATATTGGCATTGGCCGAGTTTGCCGTTCAGGGTCGTTTCGCCCGTGCAGTTGCAAAGAAAAACAGTGTGTGATGGGAAACTTGGGAAACCTCAACCGATACTACAGGAAGGAATTGCTTAGAAAGTTGCTGCTGTCTAATAATAACAGTCACGACATAATTAAACAAAAGTCAATTTATAAGGCACTATTTATACAGCTGTTAATAATCTGTGAAGGAGGCAACACTATCTAAAAGTTGGCGAAAACTATACCCAGAAAATTGTAATAGAAATCGTGATAGATAAGTCGTTGTGGCTGTTAATGGCAGTTATAGGGATCAAATGCTGACCACGGCGTTGTGGTGTGTCTCACTATTATCGATTTCTCGGCCGAGTACCACTTATTGTTGAGAAATAGTTAATAGCGCAATATTACTTATGGCGATAGTATAGTCCGATCAGTAATACAGCTTAGATGCCACCGCAGTTGCATCCACCGCTGAACTATTATACCAGTAGATATTGAAGTCGAAACAGAAATATAAAATAGCATCTAATAGATTTATTGCATGGTGCAAACCTAGGATAGCGCTTGCTGTCAGACAATCAATTTTCTTATAATTACAACGGATTGCGTCTCAAAAATCACTGTTGTAACAAAATTTTGAAAAAGCGTCAATCTTGAAGTGAAATTAGTACAACAGGTTAACTTCCGTCTTGTATATATATAAAGTTATACAAAAGAGTGTAATGTACTTATATTCATGGCTTTGTTGCAGTATTACCTCACGGTAAGTAATGTCGCTGATTTAATTATATCTCAACAGCAAAAGGAACTCGATCAAAAACACTGATATGCCGAGACGTGCCACAATGACCTGTTGGTAGCTTTGAACTCTGAACTCAGTAGACTGAGTTGTCGCTTTTACTACTGCAACTATCGAACATTAATTGTTAGTACTAGATACTATGCACACTATTTTAGGCGAGCAGATTTTCCGTAAATTGAAACTACCGACAGTAATTCAGATTGCGCCTGCGGTTTATAGGTAAATGCGATGTATAACTGTTCTTATCCAGCCGGATTTGAGTAAAAGGTAGAACGAAAGTATTCTACTTCACCCTGTGGTCTCGTATACCGTTTGTGTAAACTGGACCGCCACATATTATTGAAGATGACAACTCAAGGGAATGACAAAATGAACTCGATGCTACTGCTGGTACTTTCGGAACGTAATGGGTAACGATACTAATAAATCTACGCCGAGGACAAAATCTCACGGAATACCTATAAAAAGAATCCACAAAGAGTTGGGTTCACTCATATCCGCTTTAATTACAATTTTTTAATGTCTGAACCTTGACCTTGGGGCTTGTTAAGCAGTACAAAAGAGACTGTCTGTAACAGATACCTTATCTTGATTCTGACATAGGATTTAGAAACTACACAAATAAAAATCCAGGGTTTCCTGGCGGCCCTCAGTCTAAGAAGTTTCAATTTCAAATTTAAATATAGCATAAAGTGGATTTGATTATTTATTCTTCATGAAAAAATGTAAAATAAGTAAGAACATTTACGATGATACATCCTTTTTGTTAAAGTATAATTTTTATAATGTCGTTGTAAATATTTAATGCAGCTTTCTCAAACGGAGAGTCGCAACTTATCTCAAGAAGTTAAATAGTAATTACGGATAGTAATGCCATGGATGTGAAGCAAGAAAAGTCGTGATGTTGCTTTAGACGTGACTGTACCAGTTCATCACCTTACCGTTTATTTCCAGTAAAATAATAATTAAACGGAAAAGGAATAACCCGTTTATCAAAATAAAAAGTCTTTTTATTCGCTTATGTTTGTTTGTTCCATTTATTATCAGTAAGGGAAATTAGCTTATCTAACTATTTCATTCGTACATGTTACAACAGCAATAGATAGCATCAGGTAACTTTATCCTCACTATATCATTACAGAGAACATTTAATACCATTAATCTCAAAACTAAGCTTGTGGTACAGTAACTTTTTGCATCACTAACCTGTAATTTCTCTATTTCATATAGCTTCTCCAATTTTTATGTATTTAAGAGAATTGACACCAAAATTCTTTCCGGTACATTATATTTGCAAAATTACGTGAAAAATCTTTAGTTGGAAAAGTGTAATTTCAAGAATAGTCTACATTACTATTTCGTGTATAGTACTGTCTGCAATTAATGTTTACTTTATGTGAAAATCTTTTATTGAAACAGATTGTTTACCTTCGTTGTGAAAATAATCTAACATCTACACCTATAATAGTTTATTTTTTAAATAGTTGCCAAAATATACATGATGCGAGGTATATCGCGTTGTTGAAGAATTGTAATCGACACGTTACTCGATTATCTCTACGTGATACTTTCTTTTGCATAATACTGTACGTGCCAATGTTGTTTTCTCACGTATAAACGTCAACAAATATATTTACGACTGATAATATGTTGTATATTTGCTCGACTAATTATCTAATTTTTTAAACTCATGTTTCTCATGCGTATAAAAATAGCGTTAATGACTGTACGTGCCCGATAAAAAGTGGGACCTGTTAGCCGTTACCGCCGTACTACCTCCACGTTTCCATACACACACTCAAACACAATGTCAACGTATATTGGCTCGCACCATGTAGTAGAAAACAAATACGCATCATGTCTTTTGACATATGCTGGTTGTCTTTTTGGCAGAGAGACCACCTTACAGTTACGTAGGTCTCCTTGATGGTCCATTGTTTACCTTGGCTTGCTGCAACTTGGGCGGCCTGGCTCAAAGCTCGTGTGTAAGTCCGCGTAAGATGATTCCCCCTTTCGTTTAAGAGAAACTAGTACGCAATGATCTCTTTGCTGCCGTTATACACGAGTATGTGTGGATATACCATTTCTGAGTCACACACCATGACAAAATTTATTGTCTTAGCACGTTGTTAGCTTATTATGTATTGCGTACGAAAATAAAAACAAAAAATCGGTAGTAATTCAATGTGTATAGCAAAACTCGTTCGAGATCTCGGATTTCATTCAAAGCAGTTACGTATCACTAATCGACTTCTTTCATAGACAAAATTCTAATAACCTGAATATGTGAATACAGTACAGTTTCACCAATCTGAACTAATAAATTTTAGACATACACTCAGTGAAATTTCCATAGTTCAATATAATTTTGTAGTCTCCCTATAAACGTTTAGCCCCGGTATGAGTAAGGAATTAACTAGAATTACATTTCTGAATGTAAAGAAATAGCAGAGATATTATTTTGTCGATATCAGAACCGTTAGAGATGTAGGAGAAATACGTACCGTATAAACGTATAAATCCGAGCGAAATTTCTATAATTTCATCAAGTTAGACAGATTTCCTATGAAAGCAGATATTACCTTCGAATGTACAAAAGCCTTTTCAGTTCACAAGTTCAAATTTCATTGTTAAACACATACATATATACAGGGTGTCTGTAAAAGGTGCGAAAAAAACGCTACCACACATTTCTGAGGGTAAAATATGGCGATCTAACCCAAAAAAAAGTCAAAAGTTTAATTTGGTTTTAGTTTTTTATAAATAATTTCTGTAATAATTGGTATATTGTCACAATATTTGCGTAGGGGGAACTGAGGTAAGTTGGGTTAGATCGCCATATTTTGCCCTCAGAAATGAATTTCTGAATTTTTTATATCCAGATTACTCATAAACGGCTGCTCCAATCAAGTCCTGCCAGGTATACCTTTTCTAGGTAAAAAACATTGGAGAATAAGAATTTTTATTTAAAAGTTAAATACAGTGTGTCTCAAAAAAGTTATTACGTTTTAAATGGATACAATATGCTGCAGATGGCGCCCTCTACATTTTGCAATGAAAATGAGAGCAGATTTAAATTTTTACCCCAGCGCTTTTTCCGCACCTTTTAGAGACACCCCATATATTACGAAACTATACATATCAATTAATAAAAATACTAAGACGTAAATTGCTATCCGACAATAATAAATTGTTATAAAGATGTCCGATTTTCAAACCGAGCCATAGCTAAGAAAATAGGACGATCCCATCATCTCATCAACAATTTTATAAAATTGAGTAATTACTTCGCCAAAAATCGCGCAAGCGGTAATCTGTGGCCTGTGGTAATGTAACCATGCAACAAATAAAACTGTAATTTAAATTTACCGGTAACGAACAGACGTGTACCATAAATATTATCCTATAGTAAACGTTTTCGGCGGATAAAAAGGGTTTCAAAAACACCCTTAAAAGAGTCGCATGAACAGGCAGGACTGAAATTTGCGCAAGATCATACGAGATGGAATCATGTGTGGAAGAACGTCGGTACTATGGTTTGGGCAACTTTCACCCATAAGAATAAAACCCATATACATATGTTGTATTTACACGGAAATGAATTTTAATTCTTATATAGATTCATGATGATCCAGTGTGAGTGAATTAGTTAAATTAGAAAAGAAAATATAAATATGTTCTATCTCACAATTTATATTTGTTAAAATATGAACTCTACATGTTTCGGCAATATACCGTTATCAGGAGAGAATAGTCAATTAGCGAAAATTAGAAAAAGTCAAATGTTTTAAAATAATAGAATTAACTAATTATATACAGCTTCTTGAAATGGTTCTGGTAGACTTTGGTGAACAATGGCCGACGCAATGCTGAATATTTCAGCAATATAATCCAACTATCCATACTTTCATTTATTACAATGGCCTATTCGATCACCCGATCTGAATATTGGCAAGAAATCTATATGCCACTAATAAACAATCCAATAACGTTTAAGAACTAAACCCTGCGATAACGAGGTTTTGGAATGATATTCCTCTTTCAACATTGACCAACATGATATACAGTATGAACATTCGGAATTTTAATAACTACTATTAATAAAAGAATTGCATTAATTATGTTATTCTTTGCAATAACTAATTATATTATCACACCCCGCTAACTATTAAGTAAGCCTGCAGTGATAAGTGAAATGCTCATTCGTCATATCCTTCTACGAGGAAGCGTTTTTATATTCGCGGAATGAGCGGGTTGTAGGGGGTGATTAGGCGCATTGGGGGCCTGTGCAGCGACTCATAATTAGTATAATTACGAAGTTTCATTGTTATTAGACAGTTAGTATTTGAGCTATCGTCAACCAAGTAACATAATCAGGAGTGAAAAGTGAAATATGGAAAAAATCGAATATCGTGCCGTTATAAAGTTCCTTACCAGGCAAGGAAAATTGGTCGTGACCATAATGAATGCGGAATAATGATTACGGCGACTCTTGTCCAGGAAAAACCATGGTGTACAAGTGGCATAGTTTATTTAAACAAGGAAGGGAATCCCTTGAAGACGACTTATCTAAAAAGTTGAAAAAATTGTACTCGAAGATGCTCGACTAAAGAAGAAACAAGTCGCAGAAATGGTTGGAGTATCCGATACAACAATTTTTAAAATCCTACACGATCATCTCGCCATGTAATGAAGACAAGGATGGTGTATTGAGTCGAATTGTTACTGGAGACGAACCTTGGGTTCATCATTATGAACCTGAGTCCAAACAAGACTGCTGTAGCATAAAAAGGGCACAGCACCTCCCAAGAAATTTAAAGTGTCACAATCAGCTGGGAAACTAATGGCAACGGTATTTTGGAACTCGGAAGGAATATTGTTGATTGATTATAAAGATAAAGGTGTTTCTATAACCGGAGAATATTACGCTTCAATATAGAGCGACTAAAAGAAGCCATTAAAGAGAAAACACGGGGAAAATTGACGAAAGGTGTGCTGCTTTTGCACGACAACGCGCCCGTCCACAAGAGCCGCGTTGCGTTAGCTGCCCTGCATAAGGTGGGCTTCGAAATTGTGAATCACCCACCCTACAGCCCAGACCTGGCCCCGAGTGATTATTACCTGTTTCCGAAAATGAAAAAAGAGCTGCAGGGTAAAAACTTTACTGCCGATGGTGAAGTCAAGGAGGCAGTTTCGGCGTATTTTGCAGATAAAGAGAAATCATTTTTTATGAGGGTATAAATAAATTAATTGAAAGATGTGAAAAATGTATTCGTCTTGCAGGTGAATATATTGAAAAAGAAAAATAATTTGGTTTTTTTTATTTCCACCCTTTATCCCCCATTCCGCGAATATAAAAACGCTCCCTCGTACATATACAAGTAATAAAAAATGCTTTTCTTGAATTTCACGAGCTGTATTACTGACTACATACTTCTTGTGCATGCTGGGAAATGTAACATTCTTCAGTAAACCTATCATATTCATAAGTCGTTAAAACATGCATCTATTTAGATCTTAGAGACTGACTAGTATGACTACTATGTTACTATTTTAAAATTCTTTTGGGATAGCAAACGTAATGCTTAAAAACAAAAACAGCTGCAGAAATTATTAACATAGATAGTTATTTGCTTTTCTGATTATAACTGCGTATTTGCTCGTCCCGCAGTTACATTTTGATTAACTCGTATATTCTTATGATATACCATTAATGTGACGTACAGACCAATTCCGAAAACGCGCCGAACCCATAATTTATACGATCTCGATTCAGGTTAAGGATGCGTAGGAACCACGAGCGCGACCACCCAGCTGTACCACTAAAAAAACCGCAATAATTACTGGCACAAACAAAAAACTCAATTACAAGATTAATATAATAATTAAAGGCCCACTCTATTGCCACTAATTAATTCAAATTTCTGTCAGATGCGACCGTAGAACCCTCGGCGACGATCTCCCCAACCATCAGCGTACTCCGGAGAAAAAGTGTAATTATTGGTAAAGCGTATCCATCTCACCATGACTAAGTTTAATAGCCGATATTAAGGAGTTTAAACATAGGAGCAAATATTTTTTCCGAGTTTCCAGGCGGAGCGCCGCACAAATTGATTCGTGTATGTTTATGCGTCGTATACCGGACTTTTCGGATAGTCTGCCTCTTCATTCTACCGTCATGTGTGTGGTCTGTTTTTTTTCTTCTTTAATTCGTTACGTTTACATGGACGAGAGTCTTATGTTGGAGATGATGCGCTGCTCGACCTTATAGTAGTGTTGATTTGCTATATTGACAAGCTGTGAATTAATTAAAAGCTGCAATATATTATGCAACGATGCTGGTTTTCCTTAGACAATGGTAGTTTTGTTATATTTATTTATTATATTAGTCACTTCCCTAAAATGTAAGAGATGAGGTAATAGAAATTAGGAGATGTTACCCTACGCAACTGGAACAAGGCGCGAGAAGCACTCGCGTTTGACGACAGAATACACTGCTGATTCGAAATATATGAGCTATCATCGTATAGTATGGAGTACCAAACAAAGGTTCTCAACATTAATAGCATTTATTTCAATCATTGGTTAGAGTCGTGTTAGTTCGTGTAAAACTGTGCAGACAAAGGGAGAGAAGAAGTCACTAAATCTAAATTTTGGACATTTCAGGAATTTGCTCTGTCATCGCTGAATATAACGCTCATATTATTATTATTGCCTATGGTGTAATCCCAGATGGTATCCGCACTGCGGCCAAATGCCTGCTATGCTCCTATGTTTTACGTCTCCTCAAAGAGTCTCGCCGTAGGGTACGTTCATAGTGACGGGACGAAGCGAGCGACTAGCGACGAGACTAGAGTAGCAACGAAAACAAGAACCAACAAAATCTTGTCTAAGTCGCTACTCTAGTCTCGTCGCTAGTCGCTTGCCTTGTCGCGCCACTTTGAGCATACCCTTAGGGCGCAAACACAGTAAAAGCAGGTAATCTGATTTCTGACTCTCCGCTCCGATCGGTACCGAATTATCACGCTTAACAGCACACAGTGGCGAGCGGGAAAAAGCATGTATCTGCGTATACTTATCATTTTGACTTTCTACGTGGCGCAGTAAATATGTCCTCCAGCTCCGATCAGCTTCGGCCTGCTCCGGCATGCGTCTATTGTGTTATTGCCAATTTAATAGCATGAAAGTATTATAATTACTTATAGGCGCTGACCTGCGCTGGTTGCCAGTAAGCAGGAAACCTGCTTTTACTGTGTTTGCGCCCTTAGACAGGAACCGCAGCATCTATGCGGTGACTAATCTCCTTCTAACTTCCCAGCGCGAAAAGTTTCTTTCCCAATGCTTGTGAATGCTTCGCATACGTGAATAACTGCTTTATCATCCTCCAGATATCTTTGGTAAACGGAATCAAATAAAAGGTCTAAGTTGCACAAGTACTGTTTCTGATGACAGTGTTAGGATATTATCCCAGTAACTTGTTTCAGATTTTTCCTACTACAGATAAGTAGATTCCTGGTCCTGCAGCCGGGTAGTCCCGCAAGAGGTCTTAGCAGTTTTCTGTCAGCTGTTGAACTGAAGTTACAATTTCTGTATTCCATTTAAACTGATATAGATACCAGCGGCTAAAAATGTTGTGAAACTGTCTGTATAAATGCTGTAGTCATGAAATACTCTGAATTCTGAATCAATATATCCCAAATTTAAATCTCAATTATAGTCTGTCAATCTACTATTTTCTATTCCAACCTATTCAGTATTTTCAGTTTTTGACAAATTCAATTTCCCCGAAAAACGTGCAGGTTCTGTAGATTGTATTAACAATTTTCAGAATTGATACTGAAATCGTCTATGTTAATGTGTGCTACCGATATTGTAGTGGAAAAGGTTTTATATTATAAAATATAAGTACTAATCTGAATTGTTTTGAAAGGTACTGAGGGTACCAACCATGATCAACTATAATTTTTAAAAGAACTATTACAAAATTTTATGTGGATTATACTATAATACATTAAATTAAGTTGTTTAAGTAACATTGTAGAAGTAGTTTAGTTAATACATTCTATTCGCTTTGCAAAAGCGATTATACATATAATGACGTGAAATGGATGAAAGGGCAATTTTCCATCATTTTAGAAATAAATTCTCTGAAGACGTATAATTTTCAAAAGTATCTGCATTAGAACGTTTGCCTCCTGGATACTTGAAATTACGTTATTATATTATACGAACTTCTTAATGTCTTTTCTTTAAGAACGAGCAGATGTTGTTAAAATAAGAAATAAATGTAATAGATACGCGTTTCAACTCCTTTGTATTTGATCTTAGGACGCAAGGAAAAAAAAACAAAAGATCAGAAAATAATTCAATTAAGCTCGCTACCCTAATTACATGTTACTAGGTGGTCCATTTTCGTTAATAACAATGTCTCCATTGAGATAATGGTAGTGCTATATACACTAACCTTTATAAGTATTTACTCATGTTGATATTTACACGTTGACTAGTATCGAACAGGCCTGTCAATATACATGCCAAAATTCTCAATCGGCAGTTCGATTTATATTACTACAAAGCAACAGCAAGTTAAGGGTTAATATTTGCGAGATTCTAAAGCTTTAAGTAATATGGTTTTTTTGCAGTGCACAATAACAATAAGTAAAGTTAAATTACTATTATATCTCAAAAAAATTTCATATATAGGGTCATTCACCGAAAACACCCATTAGAATTTTTTAAAATTCCGATCATTGCAAAAACTTTAAATTTTCAGCATTTGTAATGTTTCAGGGACTGTATAAAACGCAATACGTTTTTCAGGCAAAATATTTGTAACCGAAGATTACATTCCCTAGTACCGGAAATACTCGTGAATTTTGTTATATTAAATGGAATAGTCGTATTTTCCTTTTAAAATTGAATTGGAACTTCAAAAACTTGTAATGGATGTTTTAGGTGAACGACCCTGTATGTTGAACGAATGATTATCTGTGATGCGCAAATTTCTTGAGGGAATGTTACCACAGTGACTGCCTACAATTTATATTAATTTCTGCGAACGTCAACGTTCATCAAACTCGCAAATTCCCAAATTTTTCGAATAATCGCATCAACTCGCCAAGTCGTCAAATCAGTAAAAAATTCTGAAAAATTATATATATTTGATAGACTTTTATGTTCTCTTTACCAAATTATATTGGCAGTCGGCCATAATCATTGACGGATTTTTCATTCTTACAGCATAACAACTTCATAGCAATTCTTTGCTCTAATATAAGAGATGCACCAACCAACGGGATATTATTATACGGCGTTCGTGCGCGTCTTCATTATTCTGAAGTTAATTTAGATATCAGCATTTAACTACGAGAGAGATATTAAAATTTATATCTTCTGTCTCACGAATTGAGCAGTTTATCACAAATCTAAAAGGCAATGCGACAATGGTGTAACATGTGCAGATCTAGACTATGTGTTATATGTACAGTGATGTGCTTTAGTACTGACTCACCCCTCGAGGACAGTCGACTATCTATCGTCGTACATAAAGGTTATATTTATAAAGTTTTATGGCACTTTGAGTCAGTACTAAAGCACATCATTGTACATAATAAACCTTCTACCGAAGAAATTACAAACAGTTCCCTTACTGAGCTGCTAAATCAACAGATATTACATTATGGTGATGATATTGAAAAGGCTTTTGTAATAATACGTTACTCAGATCAAGTCAAAATGCAGCAAGGAACTTGCGTTGAAGCATTAAACCCGTACTTTCACACTTATTATACTCACTGATTACAAGAAAAAAGACTTAATTCGCTATCATGTCATGGTTTTGAGGAGCAAGGTTATGATTTATTACTCCCAGATAGAAAACATAACCGGCTAATCACAGATCAAAAGCTCTGTTAGCACAATCACCTTCAGAAGATTTTGAGAAAGCCAAAAATCACTACGAAGTTGCCATTGTCTCATTGGCAAAATGTGATGGAGCACATAGCAATGATAAGTCTTCCTGCATAAATACAACGGCCATGCTGCTTAGGCGTCATAAACTTAAACTTAACATGGTTGACCGCATGGATACCATAATATTGCGACAAAATACAGCCTTCAAATTTGGAGACCAAGTGGGTGTTCTATACCTTGCGTCCTGCAAGAGTGAAACAGCTACTGAACTATACTAATAACGTCCATAAACAACGCAAGGTTTGTAAAGCAATTTGTTAGTTTTTTAATTTAGAAATTAGGTATAGAACCGTGTTTTGACTTAAAGGACGATGGAAGACTTTATGGAACTCATAGAACACGCTAGATAATGAAGAGTCCAGAGTGAATTTCGTAAACGATACGATAATTATGAAAGATGGATGGAACGACGAAGAGCTTATAACAATATTTCGATTTTCTGAAAGTATAGTAAGATCTATTGAGGACGAAATAGGTAACTATAATTTCAACACCACTGAGGTGTAATAGTTAATATTCACCTAATAATTTGGCTATAACAGATGGATATACAAGAGTCATGCATTCACAGTATCAGAAATGTTATTTTCAACTCGATTTCTTGTCACTTACAAAGTGTTGGAGATTTTACTAGAATAGAGAAATCGTATATAGATACACAGAATTATTCGCAAAGCTAAGTGCAAGAGCAGATCTTAGTGGAAGAGCTATTAAGATGCCTAGATCTGCAGAAGTAATTAATACAAGGCATAGATTTTACAATATCGTAGAATTTAAAGGCGCGTAGACGAGCATTATGATTTTAATTTTTTCTTCTGGTGGTAACGATGTTGAAGCTTACAGGCACCGAAAAGGTTTCTGTTCATATAACGTACAAGTTGCTGACTTGCATAATACTGATTTACAAACGCGCTCCGGGTCAAGTTCTATTTACGATACGCATGTCTGTCGAAATTCAAATTTGCGTTCGGAATTTGAACATAACCTAGGTTGTAACCACCTATTGGGCAACTAATAGGTGGTTAGTTGCCCCACTTACAATTTCAAACGTTTAGTGATGTAGGAGCCGTTGCTGCAAGCAGTATCATCCCTTTCAGAGGCTACTCTGAGAAGAGCTTTGAAAACAAGATATCTGTAAAAAGAGATAGAGATTGTAAGGGCAAAACAAGCAAGCGTATAGAAAAGAGAATAAATAGCTGGAGAAGATTTTACATGTGACAGTAGTAGATGTTTACTCTTATATTCTTCATTATATACATGATATACATTATACAGTATCTTGAAAGTATAGTCTGACATCGATAAAGCTGTACATTTGAGATAATGAAGGAGAAGGCTATGTGTAGTAAAACATTATTTTATTTATTCAAGAAAATAAAAGTCCAAGTATCCAACAAGAATATGTATACATTTTGAGTATTCCGTTCCGCTATCCGCAAATTATTGATCAAATAAGCAAACCAATTATATGTACATATAAGTTGATGTTGACATTAATACGCGATCTATTTATTTACCTTTTTCGTACTTCAAGACGAATTCTTCTGTAAGATATACATAACAAATTTTGCATTCACACAATATAGATTGTTCTCAGAAAAGCAAATACTTGTGAACGCTAGTATATAAATAAAATTGCAAGTTGCCGTTTCACAAATATTAGACCGACCACACACGACTAGCAAAAATAAAAATTTTATTTCAGGTAGGGCCCACTGCTGCTGGCGTAAAAACATATCCGTTGCCGCACGTCAACGCTTCTATAGAGACGAAGACGTATATACGTAAATATCCTTTCTGAACAAGAATAGACACAACAACGTCTGTGAAGGTGTAAGACGGATAATAACCTGTACGTGACATGTCCACAATTTAAGTGATTTGGTATAAAATTTGCGGATTGCTTTTTGTACAATACGATAAAAAGGAAAGCAGCAATGTGACTAATGCTGGAATAGTCAGACAAAGGAGATTTAACGTCCATTTAATACCAGGAATAGCGGTTGCTTGACGGTCACTCTTTAAGAATGCTAAAAGTCAAAAACGTATTGCCATGAATGGCAAAGTAAGTTAAACAAATTTGTTTTCATTTTGGTAACCTGACGTGGGTGTGAAAATCGTGCTTATTAATGCATTTTTAGTGTAACATAAGTAATGTTTATTAAACTTTTACGAATGAAATCACCTAGCTACTTAATCCGAAGATATTTAAAAACAATTTCAATATTTGACTTTTCCTTAAGCAGTATACTTTCCCATTATTTTCAAGGTCTTATTTAAAAATAGAACGGAATTTAGATGATTAATGGTGTCTTACTATGTGAAAATGTATTTCATTAGTACATCGCATTTATTACTATTATGCATCCATGGTCATCTTGTCAATAATGTCTTGATTAACGCTTCCAAGAAAAATGTAGGATTTGAATTACAAATACTGAGCAATTAAAGTGGGTTGCAAATTTATAAAAAATAAGCTGGATTTTATCGGCTTCATGAATCACCCTAATTTCTGAACATCACTAGGAAGTTGTACAGTATTTTTTCGCAAAGCCGTTCAATTTTCAATGCCCTATTAATCTTTTAATTATTAAGTACACAAAGGTCAAAAAATACATATATTAATTGCCCTATTAATAAATTATTTACCCTCCTATAAGATCTCGTTACGTGTTTGTCGACCCAGAAGTAGTTAGATATGTATGTCAAACAATACCTACATTTTATGATGACGCTATTGCTGTACTCACCACAAATGGAATATCGTTTTCTCGCGTATTCATTGTTAGGCTGCTGTATTTTCAACAGCATCATTACATCATATTCATCCCGTGGGCTGTGATATATGTGATAACCGACTATCTCATGCTGTAGGATTTTCAGTAGAAATGTCTGTGGGGCAAAGGTAAAAAACATAATTTTTCTGCTTATTTAGGTGTGTTGCATATTTTATTTCCTAACAAAATAATGGAGTTACAGACAAATAAAAAAAGTAGGAAATATGTTAATGTTGTAACTGACACAACATACCTACTTTTACTCAAATTTACATTAACATTAAAAAAACAGATTGTAACCACCAAACTGCATTATAAAAGTGAATTAAGACCCTCCCTGAAGGTATCTTCATTATATCTGCATATTTATCAATTTTATCCATTGATTTGTTATTTGATTCGCTATACGAATTACACGCACCTGTTATTACTTCCTGAAAAGCCTTTTTCTAGTTATGCTTTTATTTTTCTATGTGTCCGGTTTGTTGACGAAGACATTACATCAAAAGGGTTTTCAGAGATGCACTACTCTTTGAAGGCCCAGTATCGTCAGAATTAGACGACTGGCTTGGTATATTAGAGGCATGCGTTGAATCGTCAGTAGTTAAACGTTATCGCCTAGCCATTTCAAAACATTAGTAACTGTGTTGAAGTCTTCCTGTGTTTGTCGCCTATCCTCATTCCAAATAAGAAAGGAGCGTTATGAATAGCTAGGGTCTAAAATAAACGTCTGTGATTGGTTAAAATCTAGTGCACATTTACACAAGAAAAATTTGTCAAAATTGCATAAATGTCAGAAACATCAAAAAGGTTAAATTATGTGAGCGTCGTTTGTGTTCTATTGCGATTATTGGACTTTATTGTTTTCTTTATCCATTTTATCTTGATTCTTCATACAAAATGGTTTTTTTAGAGCTTTTGAATAGATAGGTAGATACTTTATTTCTCGTAATAATATACACTACATACAATAAATGTCATATTGTAGTCTCACAAGCTGCAGTTAGTATGAGAAGAAATGTTTTTTTGTTGGAATTTATTTCTAACTATTCATTATTCCATCCATCATGTTTGTACTTCCTATTTCCTTCAATTTTCAGATCAATTTTGTATTATTTTCTCGGAAAATAAAGATTTAGCTGTTAAAATACATTGACAGTGACAGTTGTCACATCACATGTCATAATATTCACTTATTGAAGGTACTATTTAAACAGTTTTGCTTAAATTTTCTGATCTGAACACCTTGGTTTTGATAATCGTCAATATGTGATACGTAATTATGGCTGATGCTGCTCTCACAGGTTTCTCAAAGGCTTCATCGGACAACAAATGAAATTGGGAATAGCAAAAAAAACCTGTTTAAAGACACCATCGGACACCATAGAGTTAACTGGAAACGCCGCCAAAGAAAATGAAATATGACAAATTGGACGAAGCTCATAAAAGTGCAATTAGAAGCATTAAATGTGTTTTACTAGTGTTCGTAAAGATGTTATTCTACATAGTAGACAATCAATTATCAGACAATCAAAAACAAATTTTAAATTTGTGCTCCGATTATAGCGTCATCTGCTCCATTCTTATTTGGAATGGACAATAGACTGAAGTCTTTAGAAACCTTCTCAAGAGCTGACATCATGATCAGCGAAACGTCAAATGCAAACTTATATAGGCGACAACACTTGGAAGACTTCAACACGGTAAACAACAGTCATGAAAATCTACGCTCAACATTAGTACCTGCAAAAATGAATAATGATGGACGTTTTCCTCCAAAAGTACTGGCCGATAATCAGAGTTGTATTTTTACGACAAGGAGTACTAGCAATACGGGAGTAATGCAGCCTTCTTTTAGCGACAACTTTGGTTCAAATTGAGTCAATAATGAAATTAATCTTGTCAATATTCCAAATAAGAAAATTTTTTTCAGTTAAATTATTTTTCAGAAATTTCAAATATTCATAAAATATAAAATGACCATTGACTCTTTCTTGCAAATTACAAAGATTGTAACTTTTTTAGACTTAAACTTTCTTAAATCGAAGAAACATGTCAATACCTGTTGGGCCATATTTAAATGGTGTATTTACAACTTTATGCTCCTCTTGATAGTCCAAATTGTTACTTTAAATTGGTGATCCCAGTACAATGAAGTTGATCTGTCTTTCTTTCTGACTCCTTGAAATGGCTGTAAATGGTACAGTACGAAATTTGAAAGATTTCAGCGGCTTTGGAATAATTCTGGACACTGCATCTTACAGAGGTTCTCCGTAGAGTAACGCAAATCGCGTTTCCTTTTATCATTTATGTACCATTTTTGCCTAAAAATTAAATTAAAAAAAATGTAATATGCAGATTGGCATCATACTAGCCCCGTTTTTATCATTTTGAATGGTAAAATTTAAAATGCGAAAGTATAAATAGAAACGTAGATACGCCATCAAATGCAACATTGTCAACATAAACAAACTGACTTTAGAAATTCCAGCTAATTTGGCGAATTCTAATTTATTATTCCATGGAAATGTATATTGGGTCAATACAGGCTTAGGTTTAGAGCGAACTTAATTACTCTCAAGTTGCAGATGCATGAGGGATTAAACATAATTAGGAACGATAAGTCTAGTTCGGGATTTGAATCATATCACGTTTGTTATATATGACGCCTGATCGGTACTCCGGTTCAGCTACCATGCAATGATGGGACAACGCAACATTATTTATAGCGAAGTAATATTGTAGCAGAGCCACAGAAACACATTTACACACACAATTTACACAGAAAGAGCTACTGTGATTGTTTTGACAAGAAATACAGCTTAGGATGTCGCTGCAGCTACACCAATCACAAAAAATACTTGTCTCGTATTTCGCGATATTTCTTCACTGGTAGGTCTAACATGCCTAAAATACGCTTTCGTTTTTAAAACTACTACAATGGAAAACATTAGAATAGTAGTTGACAAATAGTATTCAATCTTAAAGTCATGCCAACACAGTTATTTATTATATTTTATTATATATAGCAAAGAAATCATTGAATTATAGGATTCCAGTAACAAACAGCAGAGAATATGTGTCTATGATAGTATTTTTTCCTCCTGATTTGGAATATATCTGTTTTTCCCCACCATGCAAAGTTTTCTAGAGACAGGTCATTTTAAACATTTTAATATTTTCATCATTCTTAACTGCACAATATTTAACCATTCCGGCTCACTTAGAAAGTAAGAAATGATGATTTTCTGCTATATTTTGCCTATGTCTCCCTCTTGATGATCCAACTATAATATCGTCCAGTATATTAGGATAACATTTGCCTTGATGACTTTTGTGTATCCAAAATCTCCGGATGAAAGTGTTTCTTGTGCTCACCAATCCTTTCTCCGAAAAGATTTAAGTACGGATGGAGGAAGTGTACTTTGAAATATAAGAGCTCAAATTTGTGTGTAAGATCGCTGATATTATAGTTATTTTCCGACTTTCGCTTTTCTCTAGATGCAATAGTCCCTCAAATTCTTCATCATGCTTTAGTGATCGTATTTGTGGACTCACAAACAGTCCTTCTTTAATTTTACATCACTAGTTTTAGGAAACTTGCATTTTATATGGAACGAGGTGCATTATACATGGCTTTGACGAAATTCTTCGTTAATACAAGTTCGTTATGTGATTAAGGTAGATACACATTGTTAGGATGACATAATGCGTCGAAGGAATTATCTTTTCTAATGGCATATGTGAGACCCAGCCTCGCATTGTAGGTATACCCAAAATAAGGTTCATAATACTTTTTCACTAATGAACTAGGGTTCCAACTGTGATGAACTTGAGCATCACTTCACAACATTCAGACAAACAAAGCGGTCACAATGGAGTGTTTATTGATTCACGACTATCTCACAAACAGTATAATATGTAGTTCTGATGAATAAGAGACTAGTCGATCACGTTTGTATATAGTATGTCTATACACATCTGAAACCTGCACAACAGTAGTAACTGTTCATTTGAGTTAGCTCATTTGGTTCACTCATATTTACAATGCTGTAAGAGCTACTGCTTAACAACGGAGAAATGGACGAGCAAACAACTATTGGTATTGACCAGTGTTATCAAAATTGCTCTCAAATCACTACTGCAATTTACTCAAAATCAAATTTTAAATAACCCCGATTTTCAATCTGAAGTACGGCCTTTTATTATCCTAACTTAAATCTACATTGCTTTGTTTGGAAGAAAACAATGAATTACTGATTAAATCAGGTTAATTTCCTCTTCGGCGCTCTCATTATGCACACGAATTGTCTATAGTTGATAGGATCCACCAAAATTGGACCATTGCTCATGGTTAGATACAAAATGCAAAGTGGAAGCGAAAGTCACTTTTTAGATAGCACCTAACGTTTTTAGAAACATAAATAAAACTGACTGTCTAAGTGATTCGATTAACATCAGGTAAAAAACAATGAGACAACTTGATTAATTTTTAACCCGCTTGCGGACGAACTACTAGCTACCCGTAATAATATAAAAGAAAAGAAGGAAACTTCCGCAGGATATTTTGTGGATGAGAGAAACCAGTTTTATTTCGCATGAATAACTGTACATAAACAAACGGCATTGCTAGTGTATGCATTATTGTTGGTGGAGTATGTTATATATAGTAATGCTTCTAAATCAGTTATGCTCCTACAAAGTGAAGAATAAAATCAATATTGTCTACTATGTATATTTATACAAATGTTCTTGTAATTCATTTCCGTGTATGCGAAAACTTAAGATTTTTTATTTTCATTTTGTAATAGAAGGTCATGAGAAAACCAAATACCAGAAACGAAACACACAAATAAGATAACACTGAAAGTTTACTTAGGCGTTCGACTATATTTATATAACATACCTATGTGTACCTAAGCATGTACATTGCAAAAATTTTTAAATATTGATTAAAATTTTGCAATTAACACAAGAATACCTATTTCCCATCTATGCGTACGTAAAAAGTCGTCAGAGGTGATGATAGTCAATAGATCAAAACCGGCATCTATGGTACTATCTCGCTTAATGGAAACCAGCTCACGTTCTACTATTTTTCACATTTTCTAAATTAACGAACACTAGTTAGAGATCTGAAAGGTAGAAGTTCCTAATCATGGGTGACAATGTAAGCGTAATAATCTTACAGGCGTAATTATGTAACGAAAATAGTTTCTCATACAAAAAATATATCGTCTTTTTGTTGTATGTATAAGCCGTGTAGCAAGCGGCAAGTAGTCAAGGCATCACAGTTATTTGTTGGAACCGGTCCTTAGGTACTAATCGAGGGGCCGTATAAGGTCTGAATCCTGTAGCGATTCATTATAAAAAACCGACACAAAAAATTACAGAATAGGATGAGCGGCACCCTGTATAAGTAGAGACTCGCTTATTTATTCACTTCGGTTAGCTTTTTTTTCTATTCTCTGTTGGAGATTTTAATATAAATATCGGGGAGATAATGTTTTGTATATATTTTTTGTAGTTTCAGAAATGTTTTTCTAAAGGTTGGGAAGTAATTAATTAATAAACTTTTGACTTCCAAAATAATTAATTGCTATATTCAGTTCATTTTATATTGGTAGTAACAAAAAAACAAATAAACTAAAACATTTTGAGAAAGTGCTCTGTACGTATTACTGTCATACGTCGTATATGAGTCAAGCAAAACTGCGATTTGAATTTATTTAATTTTTACAATATCGCCCAAAATAATTTATTCACTTCGCTTTACTAATTGTCCGAATGCTAGTGCTAATCAAATTAACACAAGTAGCACATTACCTATTTGGACTCTAAGCGGAAGTCCGGCAGGACGTCTGTATAATTCAAGAAAAAGAAAGCTTCCTAAAGAAGAAAGCTATATTGTACAGTTCGGAAATAGGTTAGCAACACAACACAGGTTGAATAGCATTTGAGGTTGAAACCTTGTTCAGATACTACTTTGTATGTATATATATATGGGGGCCCATAATTAGTGTCATAGTATAATTAACGAATAACCTTTTTCTTTTTAATTTTATTTAACCTTTGCATCCGGATCCACATTTAGGTCATAATTTTGAGATATGTATACATTATTTTTTGAATATATCCTCCGAAAAATGGCACCCGTGGTTAGATTTGACTAGGACGGTGCTCTATACTGAATATTATTATTGTATTCCATAATTTTAGCTAGAATTTCAAATCAAAACTGTACACATTTTACTTTTTGGTAATCCCAAAGAAAAACTTCCCATGAAGGGTTTGACAGACTGTGGCTCCATTTTGTTGAAATCACCAACTCCGTCTCTGTCCTCGAAAAAGTTTTAATTATTGTCTGGTATTAATGGAGTTCCACACTAACCATTTCTTCATCGTTGATTTCGAAAAAGTATAGCCCGATAATCCGTTCTACCGGTACACCACACACCTATACCTAATCGGATGCATTTGATATTCAACAATCATTCTTGGATTTTGTCCTGTATTCTGCAATTTTGTTTATTCACTTGACCAACCAAGGGAAAATAGGTCACACCACTCTTGACGAGGTTGTAAATAAACTTGTTTTTTTTTTCATAATAGTATACCAATTGTTTCTTATAGATATAAAGATATCATTGCAAAGGCAACTTAGCAGCTGCTAAAAATGTTGAGCAGTGCAAGTTCGCTACTGTCAATTAAGTGTAGACAAATCCGGGTAAATTCAACATATATGCATTGATTGAGAAGATATGACGACAGCAGACCAATCAAAAATGAATTGAAACTGATATATACTATTTTGTGAAGTGAAGGTACCAGACTGTACTACATATAAATGATAGCCACATACAGAAAGATTGCACCCAGGATTTCCCGTCCTCCGACTTAATTTAAAATGATTTCGGTAATTCTAAGACGTTGCACGCAAAAAAGTATATTCAAAGGAAAGATATCAATTTGTTTGGAAATATAATTTCAACTAGATCAACTATTATACAGTTCAGGAGAATAAATCTTTAATGAAACATGTGACAATATTTCCATTACGAATTTTAAAAATTCAAGATGTACGATTAAAATAGATTTGCAGCTTTTAATTTAAAAACATTATATATTCCTCCTTAACACACACTTCAATATGTTTAACTTAACTAAATGCGTAATATTCTCGTTTTTAAGATGTGCTCTTTTTCGTTAAATAGTTAATAGTTGGTGTTACTACAGCTGTTAGTCCAATTTCGTTTTGGTGTTATTCTTGTGACTATCCTATTAAAAGAAATATGAGAGTATGGGAGAATATGGGAATTTCAACTTACCTCTGAAATTAGGATTTCGTTCAACAAACAGTTTTATAATTTCAGATTTAAATATTTGAGAATCTTAATGATTGAAATGATGTTTCAATCAACTTCTTTATAATTGTAAGTTAACCATTATATTCTAATTATGAGAAAATATTTATTCGGTTTAAAAGTTAAAACCTTAAAGCAACATTAAACACCTTAAACAACCTTAAACTCCTTAAAACAATACGTCTCGTTTATTGACATTTACTACATTTTGATGGGCGATAACTGGCAACAAGAATTCTATTTAAACCAAGCATTTTTTACGCGATATAAAAACTTGATAAATTCTCATGAAAATCAAATTGCCTATTATAAGCAAGACTAATGACAAAGCATTCCTTTCGATATCTATTAAGAATGACCGATTAAGCTGCATTAAATAAACCAAAGATTGAGCTAATTGGAAAGTTCTGGAGTAATTTCATATCTTAAAAATAGTGTCTAGGTTTCGATGCAAATACTACTGGAAAGGACATGGTGATCAGAATTTTATCTAAAATTTGTAAATATAAAAATTTAGGAAATGTTAATCAGCTGATCGATGAAATCTTTTAAAACCCAAACGCGCATTAAGTTATTATTTTTGTCATATTAGACTGCTTTTGTATTTTTATAGATTAAAACGGCTTATATCGAAAATATTAAAAATTAAAAACTCGGTGTTTGGTAAGTAACGTAATATCGTACCAAACACAATAACACAAGTAACTCAATACGAATATAAAGTTTACGATATAATAATGATGTACACCCTGGAACATAAGCCCTTATTTCAAAAGAACATAACGGAAGCATTACACCTGTTGCTATTACGGAAAAGTCAAATTGTTTCTTTGTTTTTTTTAGACGATATATTGATTAATTCTTAAAATTTTCGTGATTTTAATAGTAATTCAAACATTTAAAACATGCGGATGTATAGACATGATAGGAGACACTGAAATTGAAAAAAAAAACCTGGTATTGGCACACCTAGAAAATTACCAGAAGATAATTTGAAGCTTCGAGAACGTATGGAATATTTTCGTCACAAATTGTGCAGTGTAATTAAATACATATTTTAACAGTATTTATTTAATTGAATTTCGACGACCTGTCATTATTGACTTCTAGGGCTAGGTATTCTACCTATTTAGAACTGCTTCAGTTTTATTTGCTTATTAAGTCGTTTAGGAAATTTTTAATTTGTATAACAGTAGATATTTATTGCACACTGAGAATAGATCACGTGAATTGTATTTAGTAAAATGTAAAATGTAATTTAAAACAATTTTGATTAAAGATACAGAGTTTCTGTAAATTATTGTATGTATTAAGTAATGCGTTTTAGAAACAAGAATATATTAAATACGTTTGTGCAACAATGCTTTGAATACATTGAAATACTTTCACATTAAATCTTTGTCAGGGGGAATAAATATCAGGTTATTAGATTATTTTCGAGAGAAAACCGATTGTAATGTTACATTAAAAAATACCAGGAGATAATATCTATAACTGTAAAACTTGTCATACAAACATTTGTAATAGGTACTACAAGTAGCTACACATTATTTTCAGGTTTTCGTCAATTCCTTTGTATGTTTCTCAATTTACAAGATATTGAAGGTTTATAAAATATGTTCTAATTTTTTAATGTAAGAATAAAATATTTATTCTTATTGGTACTTAAAATTATGTGTACTATTCTATGCTCACTATTAGCGTTTACTACGATAGTTGAAGCCTGCAAAAATTACCTGCAAAGTTGCGAACAGGTAAATCTTGCAGCAGAGGGTTCGTTCAATTTTCATAGCCAATTTTTATTTATTTGCAATGATTAAATATTGTCAAAGACAACAAAGCTTGGATTGATTTGATTTTTTTAAACTGCGGTTCCAACACTATTACGAGATTTTCTACACTAGCTATTTGCTATTCTCGCTATTGACAATCACTCAAGCAACGCTTCACCGCGAATCCGAAGAATATTGTTTGAAATTTAGAGAAGGGCGCCTATTTAAATATGTAACAAAAGTCTAATCTGTATTTTGTTTAGCTTTTCTTTTGTTTTTCCGATTATCCATAGAAGTTTTGTTCGTCTAACAATTACTCGTCGGGTATATTGCGAAATATTATATATTTAAATAAAGCCGTGTAAGATGAATTCCACGTAAATTTTGTTACAAGTTTCATAGTAATTTAATCATTTAGTATTACGTACGTGCATGAGGTCCAAGCACATCAATCATAGTAATATACGTCAGAATTAATGTAATCAGAAAATGTTAAGTAAGACACAGATCTAAAAATAGGAAGACTTTATTGATCTTGCTGTTTTAAGGCACATTTCATTAATACAAAAACTATTTAAACCTATAGCAAAACATCATCACTTTTGCGACAGCATTACATAGTAGATATATGTAACTACATAAATAATATTCACATATATTCACTGTATAAATAGACAATATATAAAAATATTTAACGTTTATATTATGTACAATAGTAATAATACCACTACATACGAAATTTTAAAACTATCCAATTAGGTATTTATCCGCGTAATATACAAACAAAAAATCTTCCTTAATTCTTCTTATTATGTATATAGATCAAGGAAAAGTTTCATTGCATGTATATTAAAAGTATCAACTTAATTTATATTATGGCATCTTTGTAAAAATACAAAAAGTTATCACATGATTATTAAATTCTTTCTCAATTTTAAAATAGACTAAAATATATTTTTGAATAAGTAGTTTATATATAATAACAAGAGTATTTTGCTTTATTCAGAGATTCAGTCGAAATTTTGTTGGAATGTAAGTATTTTTGAGGAAAAGTGTCGATTAAAGTTACGTGCGTTTTAGTTTGTAAATACGTTAATCGATCGCTTTAAGATATAAAAGGTTTCTCGTTATAAAAATTTAAATTCAAACAAAACTACCACGGCCGCCACATCCTTTCTTCTTCTTGAACCTTAGCTTTTCGTATAACTAACGACAAAGGTTTCATCGAATTATTATATTTCACATCTAAAGGTTCAGGGCTTTCAGCTGTTGAATAATTTGACGAACTAGACGAAGATGCGGACGCCGTAGAGGCGGTCCTCGTCGGTATAGGAACCAAAAGAGGTAAAGGATTACTGGAAGTTGAGGGTGGAGTATTGGCCGTAGGTAGTACCAAAGCGATATCTCCATTAGGTAAACGCGTAGGCACCAATTGTACACCTCCGTTTCCAAGAATAATACCGCTCGTTTGGTGGGCCGACTGAGGGACTTCCGTTGCGGCTGTTGTAGGCAGTATGTGGACTTGCACTTGCTGCTGTTGCGCTTCCTGTTTCCCCTGATTCAAACAGTTAGCGAGGTGTTGTAATAGACGCCGTTTAACGACCGGATCTATACCGGGAAATCGCGAAACTTCGGTGGCACATTCGCTGAAACCAGCACGGAATTTGTTTATCACTGTGGGATCGCTCGCAACTGACATCGCTGTCTGTTGACGCTGCATGTTTTGTAAGTGTTTAACGGTCATTTCTAGAATATCAGCTTTCTCTAGTTTTGAATGTCTAGCCGGCTGTAAAGAAAGAAAAATTCTTTAAATGAAACTATTACGGTGTATGAAACAAAATCAATAGTTATTGTTTCAATTGAGTCATTATAGAAGATTAAATATTTGCAATTATATACATATGTATATAGGAAGGAAAGTTATGAAATTGATCTTATTACAATAGCTGGATTCAATTTTTTGTTTATTTTGTGATATTTTTATGCTAGCTTAGTGATAATATACACGTGATATGTGTAGCTCACAAATATCGTTTTTATAATAAACTGGCGAAATATTTCAATTTGAAAAATTCTAAAGATTCCACTTTGTAAAAATCGTAAACATTTAACTTGAACATTATCAATTCTAGAATTTTTGTAAGTAATAAATTTCAATGAGAGCAATTATTTCACAGTAAATGTGACTTTGACGATCGTGATATTTATAACAACGAAGAACGAGAAATGCTTAGTTTTGGAATATAATACATATGTATTTTTTAATTGGAATGTATGTTATAACACGGGCTTTGAAAACATTACCGAGCACTAAATATTGTAAACAAATACTATGCAGTACTTTGTTGCAAAAAAAGTGCCAATTCATGAAAAAAGTATATCAAATATATGCTACACAAAATACCTTAAGTAGTTTTAAGAGACTTAAGTACAATATCTAAGAATTTAATTATTGACACTTACGTCTTTTTTCATTGCATCTAAAATAAGCGTTTTTAATTCATTTAAACAGTTGTTTATTCTGGCACGTCTTCTTTTTTCCATAATAGGCTTATTGCTCTGTAAAAGAAGAATGAAAAAATAATTACCATAACTTTAATGCATATTAAATTAACAGTTTTTAAAAAAATATAAAAATAAAAACACACGCACAATTGTGAATTGAAAAGTAAAACGAATTAATATATTGATACATACCCTTCGGTTATCATTAGCTCTTCTTTGAGGCACCCCATTATCAACAGGTCCGTTGGGGCTGACATTAATGTTAGCCATTGTTGGCGAAGCACTTTGCACTAATGCACTAGTTTCGGTAACCATATTTAATAAATGTTTTTTTTATTTATATTACTTGACAGTTTATTTTACAAAGAAAAATATATTTATTCACGAAGCGTACAGTACCTATAAACTAATACGCGTCGTATGAAGTACAGAAAATGTAATTTACACTGCGCGAACGTGTTTCTCACGATAGGCGATTGTCGTCTAACAACCGAGCTCTGATGATCGGATGCTGTGCGAATGCGAAGGCATCCTCCGTAAAGTGGTTACGTTTCAGTTGATGCGATGTGTATAACTTATCCAGGTGGTGGGGGGTACTGCCGCGTGCCTGCTTAGGCTCGCGCGTGAGACAAGGCCGAGATCCATCTTCCCATGGCGTGTTCGAAGTCCGCCGCTCGACTCGAGTGGTATCCACGTCCATCTCGCTTCAACGGGGAATTCTTATCTCCGTCTGTGGCTCACCGCTAGCTTACTTATCTGTTTTTCTGCCTTTTGCCCTGTCTATGTATGTGTGCGGAGAGATAAGTACCCTACGCGCATCTCGTGTGCTTTTCAGGCAGGTGAGTTGTTGGGCTTTGGGTACATTAAGCAGTGGCGGTTGATTAGGGATGGAGGCGTATAGATCTTAGGTCTATTAAACTACACTTGGTGTTTTAGAGACTGTAGATATATAATATTGATTGATATAATTTTGATTAAAGCAAGAGTAACAGTAATGCCTCGACAATACCACATACACAGTCTAATGTTGAAATTACTACGCATACAACCTTTTAATTCGAACCAAATTCTTAATTAAAACCAATACTATTGATTCTTTTGTTGCTATTTGAAACTCTCACTTATCAATGCAATATTCAATATAATCACAGAAAATGCAAAATTTGAGCGTCTTACCCTTGATAGTCAATGAACAAATAACATGAGCTTATTTATATGCGTCGTGGGAGAATGGTCACATAGAGCTATTTCCTTTTGTGTCTAGGAAGTAATAATTATAATCGTTATAGTTTCAGGTTTTCAAAAATCTATTATATCATTGTAATTTGTACTTCACCAAACCCTTTTAACTTTTTTTCCACAATTTTGTACATACTTTGAAATTCGGTATCAAACTTCGTGCTAACTACACACTTTCTAACATTGTAAATTTAGCTGTGCCTCAACTAGCATTTTCTACCTGCTTTTACCGATGTACGTTGCCGTACTTTTCAGTTGTTATTCTTCAAGCGTAAGAAAATATAAAAAACGCGCAAGACATAAATTGCATAGTACAAATCAATGCAGAATATATTTAACTGAAGTTATCTACAATTTTGTAGCCACATATATATATTTTTCAACTTTATTGAACAATACTATGAATGTAACATAAAATATACAAAATTATAACTTAAATTAAACAATGGCAAAAACATAAGATTGTTCAACCTCAGGAGAGGAATTCAGACGAGTCTGTTTTTAAATTCTCCCCAGAAATTAAGTAAAAAAAATAGTAAGGATTACAATGCCTAGCCTAACTTATATTAATTCCAGCACACAGCCAGTACAGCGTAGGCTTTCCTACACATACACATCTTATAGCATTTATTCTTATTTAATCTTATTGATCTATTTGATACTATTGCATCCAGTCAGCCTGAACACCAATTGAATCAACCCCGGTGTGCAGGCAGAGACAAATTAAATTAAACAGCGCTAAAGCATTATATAAATCCTATTATGATGAGACCTGTTTCTCCAAAGTTAGTTTCTTGATCTTGATGATGACTCTCTTAAACGTGTTTTTCGGGAGCGTCTTCAACTTTTCGGGTATATTATTGCAGTTGTGGTACACTGTAAATGAAATTGAACGTTTGAAAAATGAACTTTTATGTGGTGGTGGTGATATTAGCCCCGAAATCTAGTAGTTAAATTGTGTGTATCAATACGGAATTTAATTTTATTGTATAAGTATGGAGGTATTTTTTGCGTTGAAATTTTATGATAAAGATAAAGACACTGAACAAGTCTTTGGTTTTGCGTGTTTAACCTTCCCAATATTCGTATATTATATGATATACAGGGTGATCCATTTAAAGTGTAACACTGTAACATCTTCGAAACTATTAGTGTTATGAAGAAAAGTGTTAGACAAAAGTTTAACTATATGACGAGGCTCATTCGATGGCGCTACTATTGTCACGATAAAGAAATACACAAAGGTCGTAGCAAGGTCAACTCTTTTTTTCAAATAGCATATGGTACTTTTTTATCAAATTCTAAAAGAGCAATAAGTTGTGAATAGAAAAGTAGTAAACCACATATAACGTCAAATTAATATTATTCGAGATATTTCGAAAAAATGAGGACATAATAAAAGTCAGTGCAGCAATGTTTTTCCTTCGTTTGTTAAATGTAAAAGTAGAAAATAAATGTTAATAGTAGCTACAAATTGTTTACATAAGGTAAACAGTTGAAGACAGCAGCCGCGTATCGAATTAAATGTTCAAAATGGCGGCCGCCAGCCTCAATGCACTTTCGCATTCGCGCAGAAGAATCCCTATATTTATTTTAAGTGTACAATATCGACTTGTTGTATATGACACGGAACCAACAACACCAGAAAACATGCAACAGAAAATAAGACATGCATGTGCAGACATTTCTGAAGACATATTACTGCGTGTGCATACAGATTTTTCTGCGCGAATGCGAAAGTGCATTGAGGCTGGTGGCCGCCATTTTGAACAATTCGATAGCCGGCTGCTTTCTTCAACTGTTTACCTTATGTAAACAATTTGTAGCTACTATTAACATTTATTTTCTACTTTTACATTTAACAAATGAAGGAAAAATATTGCTGCACTGACTTTTATTACGTCCTCATTTTCTCGAAATATCTCGATTAATATTAGTTTGAGGTCAAAAAGGTCAATCTTTCCTTGTTGAAACACCTAAGCCTCTTATCGATCATACCGTTAGCTTTTGATGATTCTGAAGTTTCCAGAGAGTTTTTGATCAGCGAAGAATGTCTTCCATGCAAATATTAAATTTATTCGAGAAACGCCTAAAAGATGATGAGGCGTTTTTCTGTAAGCACTGTTCCATTACATGCGAATTCAACGCGAAAAAGGCTGTATTTAAGATATAACATTGAGTTTGAGAAACGAGCTTACATGCAAAACTCACTGTTTGTGTTGTCTGTATTCCTACAAAGGTCGCTCTTGGAACTTTGGTCAATAATATGCTATTAATTACACACGTAACCAATATCATCTGACATTGTTTGTTGTCATAATATTATTACCTATTATGTTAGATTTCCTATGCCATAAATTTTGAGCCTAACCTTCCAGGTAAAGATAGAACTAAACAATGTTTATCTGAAAATAATAGAGATATAGAGTTAAACTGCAAAAATAAGAAATTGAATCTCGCTTACGAGAAAACAGAATATTGTTAATTTTTTTCAAATTCTATTGTACGCATTCTGCCGAAGAGTTGCCAGTGCATACTTACCATGCAATTTAAAGAAATTTTGAAAAATATATTATTAATAGCTGAAAAATGTAGCTGTACCTAAACCTCCCGAGCAAGCCTGTTCGATAGTATGTGGAAATTCCAAGTCAAAATTAAATCTAAAAATTGTTATGTCTTCTACTTGAGCTGAAGTTTATACAATGAAGATTTCGAGTACCATTGTCTTAGTCATTTACAACATGTTGGCCAATTACTGTGACAATGCTGTCATTTTGATTAATAAATTAAGCTCTGGTCTATGTTAGAGCTATAAACAAGGTATTCGATGCAATCAAAAAAGAAACTGGTTTTATAGAAACTAAACAATACAATGAAATATTTTTTCGGGATTTTTTCATGTAATAAATATTAATGGGTAGTCGAAGTTTTATTTAAAATTAGAAAATAAACACAATATGATATAACACCAAACACTTTAACCCACTAAACACCAAACAAGTTTTAACTAAAACACCGACGCGTTTCAACAGCAATGCTGTCATTATCAAGGCGCTAATAAAACTTTGAGTGAGTTTTATTATCGCCTTGATAATAGCAGCATTACTGTTGAAACGCGTCGGTGTTTTAGTTACAACTTGTTTGGTGTTTAGTGGGTTAAAGTGTTTAGTGTTCTACTTCTGCACCAAGAGATCCAGTGAAGAACTTCACAATATGATATTTCTACAAAAGGTAATAAGAATTCCAATATTTTGTTGTCGGATAAATCCATTATAATGTTACTACTAGTGTAGGAAAGACTATAAAAATAGGCCATATGTGCATTGGTATCAGTCGAATTGGAAAAAGACTGCAGGAAATGAAACCTCCATAGACCACACTATAAAACTACCTAGAAGAATCGAACTAACATGTTTATAACAACACTCAAAATACCGAAGATTTAGAAAAAGGGAAGAATCAAAACCCCAGAGATGATAATCAGCTCCAAACAAATTGTGGTGATATTATAATATGCAAATACAGGCAGCAATAGACAATTAAAGTACAAATCTGCCGCAACATTTAACTGTAGTCTAGAAATAAAACAACCAATACTAGCTCTAGGTTAAATGAATCATTTCCCCACATTAAATTTGTGGACAAATCGAAAAAGGTGCATCTTTTTGAATCCATTCCAGGCACAAAAAATAATGCTCTCTAATTGATTTTTAAAGTTGATTAAACACAAGCGAAATTCGGTATAACCTAATCAAATATATGTATTTATTTATTAATTTCTTTATTCATATTATGAATTAGCAGCATACAGCATTATATTTAACTACCGTAAAAAGACTATGAGGGGACGTCACCCAGAAACGACGATATTACATATATTTGTATATTGTGCACACACACATTGCCACATTGTTCAATGCTCTGTCATATACAAGTTGAAAAGTAGAACTAAACCGATACTACATACTATGATTTGCTTAATATGGAACAAAATCATTGAACACTATTAAAAAATAGTTGAATGCGCAAATAAGGTGATATATACATCATTATTGAATATAATAGCGGACAATGTATCTTACCTAAAGGACGCGGGTAAATATTACACATGAGTAAATACCAACTACACAAGAACATAATATAGTGGCAATTAAATTTTAAATGCCGCCTTCTTAGAACTCTTCCTAATTTCTTTCAATTCTATTGTGTTTGCCTGTAAGTGCTCTTTTAACTTCTACTGTAGCAGTATCGTAAAGAAATTGTAAAAATATGATAATGCTATGATCGAAAGTTGACTATATAAGTTTAGAAATTCTATATCACCAGTCATACTGACCTAGTCATGTAAATATTCGATTAAGTATAATATTAAAAAAATCGATAATTTGAATATTCAGCATATTTATCCTATCCAGGACAACTATCTAACTTGTTAATACGTTGTCTTGTTTGTACTTAGCTTAGTTACCTTGACACGATCTAATGTTTTGCTATCAAATAATTGTCTCGCCGATTCATGAAAAACAGTATAAACTTCTGCTTTAAACAGTTTTAATTACTTAAGCGATGCCTTTTAATTAAATTCCCCGTTTCATAAATATTCATTTATTGATTTAACCAATTTTTGCTAGCAAAATATCAATATATGTATTACCAAATTAATAAGATCCCAGGTCAAAATATTCCTAGTTGTTAGAAACAAATATCTGTGTAGTTAATTAGTTCAATCTCGATGTTCTAATGTGACTTTGTACTGCGGTGACTGAAATTTTAAGCACCATCAGACTTCTACACCTTTTCGACATAGCAGTGACTCATCTTTGGCAGTATCTTTCAATTCTTCAAATATTTCTACTTGTAGCTCAATAAAACAACAATTAATTAAATACCAATTTATTCTAGAACATCTAATATTATGTTTTTGTTAAAGAGACTTCTTCCACAGCATTACTAAATTTAGGACTTCCCGATTTATCCTGAAATCCGACAGTACATTTTTCTGTTGTATATTGCACCTCTGTAACAAACGTGCGGTTTTTCCGATTTTTGAATGGAATCATCGCGTATGTAATAAGTTGTAACCTGTAGAGTTTTATAGTTAGTGTCACTATTTTAGTATTTCACAGTGTATTGACAGCATCTCGATGACTAATGTTTTTGTATTTACGAGTATATTTACGAATATATGTTAGCGATGAAACTTTATAAGTATATCTAAAAAATTGTCATTACTATTGATTATTACCCATTGTAACGTGAGGTATTGTATTGGCGCAGGTGGTATTGTTCAACTACTATACTTTCTCTCACTTATTATTAGTAGTTGAAATCAAATTTTATAATTTTGTAGAAATTCGTAATGTAATTAGTAATATGGCTGAGTAATAATTAAATATATTATAGCACGCAGCATAGAAGCAATTAGAGGATTACTCATTTCTACTACGTGAACTTATGATTTACGGTATATACTGTTATTTCAGACTCATTCATAAACTAATCATGTTTATTATATCCATTAAAAATGTAAAACAATATTTAGCATGAAACAACTATAGCAACAACTATAACTTCCTATTCTTCTACTTGTGAATGAGTCAGTTTGATGAAAAATACTTTCCTTTAGTTTCCATCCACATACACATTACAAATAGAGTTTTCTTGCAACATTTAGGTTCTTCGTCTACTCAAATCAGATCTAAGCCACACAATTTGCTATTTTAAAAATTACACTTAGATTTTTTATTTTGGAAGATCTGCTACATAGACTTGAAATGTATACGTTTGGAACGGTAGGGAACGCCGCTATATCGTTTTTCCAGTTATCCCGTAAAAGTGCGCTTAAACGCCACCAATCGCGCTGAATCACCACCATCATATTGTGGTGAATATGGAGAGCATGAAAAATAGTTGTATATCTACTTGAGAATCTAAGAACAGGAAACTGAAACTGTGACCCCCAGTTTAATGAGTCAATGTTTTTTTGCACTCAGTTTTAGAGACATTTTATTAGGAGCAGCTAACATCGATTTGATTAAAGCTAACCAGTGTTAACTGCATAATTTTTCGGAAAACACCAATACAAACTTTAATGCAAGATATAATATAGTTCTAACATTTAAAATTATTAATCGAATTAAGAAGAATAACAAGTTTGGTAAACATTAAGCAAACAGCAGTATCTTAGACGAAATATTATGCTTCAAGAAAACTGCAGTTCATGCAAATATTAATGTATCATACATTAACACTAGCAGCATACAGAAGATAGCAGTCTATGTATATACAGGGTGTCCAGCCTAAGATGCAACGGTCCATAGCCGACGTATTATTAATTTTTTGGAAAAATGTTTCAAATAAATGTTGCCTCGAATAAAATTCTACACATTTTAAAATTAGTATCAGTAATGGCGGACTTCCGATTCTACTGTAAGTAGATACTAACTTTATTATTTTAAATGGAACACGCTATATATTATTGCAGTTTTTGATTTCATATTAAATTTAAAGGGCACTTTATTAAGCTTACATTAAGTCTAAGTTGTACCGTTTCCGAATTACGTGACGTTTTAAAAAAAAATGACATCTGCAGCGTCTTGGGTGTTTGGAAATATCTCCGTAACTGCGAAAGTTAGAAACATGCGGTTTTCAGATTTCGCTTAATCATGAAAGAGGTCACGTCTTTTATTAGAAAATTGTTGCATTTATGTTACATTAAATAGAGATCTGTAATTTTCCAACATTAAAATCATGAATAACTTGATTTTTTTAAATAGAATGGTATAGCAATTTTTACACAAATGGATGTAAAATTTGATTTTCTTCCGTTTTTATACGGACAATATTCTGTCTATTTCCAACGGTTTTGGAGATATTTTCGATTTTTCGGTTTTTTACCATCCCCACGTATTGCGAAATGCTGGCACCTTTCCCTCGCATTTACCAGGCTTGGGACTGGCAGCAATAATACTGGCATGCTTAAAAAGTGGCTTCAAAACACAATAGAACCACTAGAAACAAACAAAATGGTGAAAAATACTATTGAGTTGTTTCAAACGACATCGATATAAAATTGAATTAGGCTTCGAAACAAAGTAGGTATCTAACTGTCATTAGTGTTCTAAGTGTCAGAACTGACGTTCAGAGTATTATTTCGTAAGATAACAATTAAAAATGTCGCTTACTCAAGAAGAATTAGTGGATATGGTTTTCGTTCTCGGTGAATGTAACAGAAACGTTTTGTTAGCATCAAGAGTTTATGCACACTATTTATATTATCCAAATAGAAGGCATCCAGATAGGAGGGCATTTCTGTCGCTACGACGATTTTCAAACCAGACTGTTGTTTTGTCAGTGGGCAATTGAAAGAAATCATCATGATGCGAACTTTTTCGAGCGAGTAATGTTTTCAGATGAAGCTACCTTTCAAAAATGGATTTGTAAATCGTCACAACTGCCATTATTATGACACACAAAATCCCCATCGGTTTATTGCTGCTTCAATACAGATGGTCAGTGAATGTGTGGGCAGGTATCATTGGGGAACATATTATAGGGCCGTTTCTTCATAACCAACGGCTGACGGGTAGGGTTTATATGGAATTTCTTCAAAATAGTATGGGCGTTTTGTTAGAAAATATTCCACTAGTTACACGTCTAGTGATGTGGTTCCAACACGATGATGCCCCATCACACAATACTGCCGAAGTTCGTCAGTTTTTGGATGTGTCTTTTCCGAACCGCTGGATTGGACGTGGAGGACCTGTCAGATGGCTCCCGAGATCGCCAGATCTTACAAGCTGCGATTTCTTTTTATGGGGTTTTATTAAAAATAAAGTTTATGAGACGATTTCAATTGTGTAGGGCCCAGAACGGACAGCACTTCGAACATTTAATGAAATAAATAATAGTATTGTACAAATTCTATTATCCGTGCTAGGTTAATCTCCAATGTTTCAGCACACATTTTTCTAAATTCTACATGTTTTTTCTTTCGAGTTTTGTTTGTTTCTAGTGGTGCTATTGTGTTTTGTTGGCCACTTTTTAAGCATGCCAGTATTATTGCTGCCAGTCCCAAGCCTGGTGAAATGCGAGGGGAAGGTGCCAGCATTTCGCAGTACGTGGGGATGGTAAAAAACTGAAAAATCGGAAATATCTCCAAAACCGTTGGAAATAGACACAATATTGTCCGTATAAAAACGGAAGAAAATCAAATTTTACATCCATTTATGTAAAAGTTGCTATACCATTCTATTAAAAAACATCAAGTTATTCATGATTTTAATGTTGGAAAATTACAGATCCCTATTTAATCACCCTGTAATATAAATGCAACAAGTTTCTAATAAAAGACGTGACCTCTTTCATGATTAAGCGAAGTCTGAAAACCGCATGTTTCTAACTTTCGCAGTTACGGAGATATTTCCAAACACCCAAGACGCTGCAGATGTCACTTTTTTTGAAAAACGTCACGTAATTCGGAAACGGTACAACTTAGACTCAATGTAAGCTTAATAAAGTGCCCTTTAAATTTAATAAGAAATCAAAAACTGCAATAATATATAGGGTGTTCCATTTAAAATAATAAAGTTAGTATCTACTTACAGTAGAATCGGAAGTCCGCCATTACTGATACTAATTTTAAAGTGTGTAGAATTTGATTCGGGGCAACATTTATTTGAAACATTTTTTCATAAAATTAATAATAAGTCGACTATGGACCATTGCATCTTAAGCTGGACACCCTGTATATCTCAAATCTTTCACGAGAACTGTGATAGCGTTTAGGTGTCAATGGAACCAAAACGCGTTAGCAATTTCCTATTGCTAATCAAAAACATGCGTTGTGACATTTATTAGCCACTATCGTTGAATGTATTGAGAGTATATTGCATAAAACTAGATAGATATATTGTTGATTCTTTTGTCATAAACGATATAATTTCTTCGTGCTTAACAACCTGGTAACGATCACTTAAATACCATCTAAATTAGCCTTTAGCACCTGTAACTTCTAGTTTTTGTAATTACACTTATTCATTAATAATTTCACAAACTGTATTAAAATCCAAGAATACCCAATTATTCAAAATTTTTAACCATTTAACATATATATTAACTAATACCACTTCACGGAAGTGTCCGTCGCTATTGATTTGACAAACAATAACGGTTTCTCTGGCAGTAGTAATATTTCATTCTTGTGGGGATGCACTGCGCAGTAACACTAATATTTACCACGTCTTGAGGAAATTCAACGGAAAAATATGTTCCATTGAGTTAATTACATGATTTATGGTGGTAGCAACACATTGTATCGTTTCAGAATGACGATTCAACGTATGAACTGAAAATAATGGAGCTGTCAAATGACCGGCTAGGTCTCTTGTCTTCAGATTTCTGTTTTAGCTTTTATTGCTTGTTGTTAAAAAAATATATTGAAAACAAGACATCGAACAACCTTTCAAGCTCTTTGTCAATCAAAACTTTTGTCGACATGTTATACCTTCATACTGTCTATCAATTTTCTCAATGTTGAAATAGGAATATCATTTCTCAATACCGCGATATCGCAGAATTTAGTTCTTTAACTCTATCGCATTGTTTATTATTAGCATACACCTCTCTTGCCAATATTCCCCAGATTTTCGATGAGGTTCAGATCGCGCAAGCGAGCGCGCCATTGCAGTAAGTTTATGTCCTTTTGATGAAACCGTTCCTTTGTTTGTCTGCAATTGTGAATAGCTGTATTGTTTTACTGAAATATCCAGTGTTGCGTCGTTAATTGTTCTTCAAAGTATATTAGAAGCATCTTAGAAGTTCTATATATGGTAGCAATTAGAATTAACTCGCATTGAAATAACACATATAAAGGCCGTCCAAACCATTACGAAAATTTCGGCTCATCCCAACATAAGTGTTCTTGAGCAAATCGTGTCAATAATATTTGGAACCATCAAGCCCGTTCAAGTTAAATATCTTGTTGTCAGAAAATATGACGCTTTCTACTCATGATCCTATCTCATATAATCTTGCGCGAATTTCAGTTTTGAACGTTCATGTGACTCTTTTACGAGGGATTTTAAAACCGTTTTGGTCACCGAAAACGTTTACTACCGGATAAAATTTCTTGTACACGTTTATGAGTTACTGGTAAATTAAAATTACATTTTATTTACGGCAAATAAATAAATATATATTGTTCTTCGTTTTATGATTATATTAATAGTTATACAGTGAACATGTTTCGGCTTTAAGCCATCTTCAGCACTGAACCTATGATTTGTAAATGAAATGAATGAATACAAATTCTAGATTCAGTGCTGAAGATGGCTTAAAGCCGAAACATGTTCACCATATAATTATTAATACAATCATACAAAGAAGAACAATATATATTTATTTATTTGTCATCAAACACCTTGTAAATGGATTACTATTCGACCCAATACATTTTATTTGTTGCACCTCTACCATTTCTTTACGTTCAGAAATGTAATTCTAGATAATTCCCAATTCATGCCGTTGCCAAATGATTATAGGGGAACTAAAAAATCAAATAAAACTATAAAAATTTCGCTGGAATTACTGTCAAGCGGCGAATGTGGTAATTCGGGTGCCAAAAAAACTGAAGTTATCAAAGACAAGATTAGAAAAATCTAAATGTAGTCGACGGCACAAATTGGAGAAGAAGAGATATTAATGATTAATACGACTTCTTTGCAAAGGTATCTAAGTGATATGTTACTGCAACTACTTAAACAGTCCCTATACGATAATAGCGTTTTCGTCTAAATCTTTATCAAAGTAAAACATAAACTGAATCAGTATTCAATGGTATTCAACAGTGTATGTCAATATCAGTTCATCAGTTTGTACTGTCTTCCTCCAATACCTTATCCACTCAGCTACTAATAGAATTTCTAACCTTTTATACTGATTTATATTTGTCTTTCAATAGCTTCCTAGCGAAAAAACAGCAACCTCTATACACATCTATTTATAATAGTCAGATTCATATATTTGTTTCACTATTATATAACATGAATAATGCAGCCTTAGGACGAAGTCACAAATTAACTATGCACGTTCTAGTGTTAGAGGTTTTCTAATTGTTACATTTGCCTAAAATGTGCAAACCAGTTTATTGAAAATACTATTTATATGACAATTATGTTTATCCTCAATAAAATGTGTAGTCTGTTAGAATTTCATAATTATTACAAACGATACCAATCACAAGAATAATGTAATAACGTAGAATATAAATAAACGAACACTATTAACTAAACATTCTCGATACTATAGAATTTTATGGTACATTATAAATATTTCGGTGCTAATAACTAATTGTTATGTTGGTGTAAGAAGATAGGCGGAGTTTAATTGTATAATACCCACGTACAAAAAAATCATGCGGCCTCCGCCACTGGTACCGCGTGTCGTGCTTACGGCTACGTTCGACCACACGTGCCTCCGTGTGTCACGCTCGCGACTGTGGGAAACCTTCTCCTCTTGGCTGCGGGTGACTAGATGAGATGATGAGCTCTCCGCTGCCGTCTCGCAACTCACACAAAGAAAGACCGCTTCTCGTTGCTGATTCATGGTCTGAGATGACTCTACTCTGGCTTCTCAGGCCAGTCGGCCGACTGTGTAGGATCGTAACATACATGTACTAATGCTACGTAGTGTATCTCAGCCCAGCAATCGGAATGAGTCACGACCGAAATGTTCAGTCGCGCACACATAGCATACCACACTACACAACACTACCTACTATTGCATTTATATTACGCGCGGGCATACACGTACACTTAACCAAAAATGTCTTTCGAACAGACGTCAGAACAGACAAATACATGATATGTTCTTATTTTATACTGGAATTGTCCCACTTGTACTACGTAAGAGAAAATAAATATTTATAACACAAGGTCTGCATCCGTGAAGGTAGTCATGTAATATAGATCTACATTATTGCACAAAATTAAAATGAAGAAAAATAAACAATAATGTAATTTTATGACTTCCTACACAATGAAGTCAATCTGGCAATAAGTAAAAAATTCAAATAATAATGCCGACACTAGTGGACTTTGTTGACTATAAGACATCTTTAATGTGAAATCTCTTTTTTTACCTTTAGTTTATTTTGCACATAAAACACTATTTTTCTTGGTTTACGGGCAAGTATTTACCAATTTATTTGTTATTTAACTTCAACAATAGAAAAAAACGTTCTGACAAATTTCTTGCTCATTCTCATTTTTTCTAGAAAATGAAACTACTTTATGAAGTTTAAATGATAATGATGGAATAATATAATACTACAATAATGAAACTTGTTTGTGAGAGAACAGCAACATATGTCCATTCTTTTTACATTTTTTTCTTCCTATTTTTATTTTAAGTTATTATGATATTTTTCTATTATATATACCAGTATAATATGAAATTGAATTAAAAAAATGTGTAACAACTACAGAAAAAAAATTATATAATTTTGATAAATTTTGAATTTAATTTCAATCGATACATGCATTTTTGTTGATTTTTATTTTGATAATTTCTAATATGTTTCTGGCTCTTTAATTATATTTTTAACTAATATTTTGGTTTGGTGAAAATTAAGAGTATGATTTTCGTTTATTGCATGTTTTTAAAACTATCACACTGTTAGCATATTTATGTCCTTTTAATACTTCTGTCTAGATTCAGCCTCAGAAATAGCACTTTATACTGAAATCTTGTCATAAAATTGGATTTATATTGTAATATTATGTACATTGCTTAGCATATTTTCTATGTCTGCATAAGAACTAACGTTTTTTTACATCAAGTTACGTGGATATTGAAGCTGTTTAGGTGCCGAAATATTTGCAAAGGACTAATACTTGTATGAATAATGTGAAGAAGTGCTTAGAGGATTCAAATCACAGTTACCTAGACATGAAAAGAAAATTTATGAATTACATTTGGTTGATATTTGGAAATGTGAGAAATGAACAACAAACGTTATTTGTTTACATAGTGTTACGAAGCTAAACATGCTTGTTGTGTTTGGAAGGGGATAGAATCAACAGAGACAAAATAGAAAAAAGTAAAAACAAATCTCAAGAGAGCAGAAAAATAGCAAAGAAACACCAGAACGTATCCAAAAATCAACTATCATAGATGGTAGCCCATCAAAAAACAAGAATAGAATAGGGGAATATAAGCTAGCAACAAAGGTGATCAAGGTAATAAACGATGACGAGTAGATATAGATTAAAACCGAAATGGATGCCTTATGTAGAAGAAACTATGATGTACAGACAGGCAAATAAATACATAAATACTGAAAATATACCTAATAATAATAATATTGATGTACACGGAAAATGTGTATATATGATACAAACCACATATACCAAATTGTTGAAAGAAGACTCAGAAAATATGCTCAACATATTACAACAATATTGTAATAAGAACTATAGTAAAAGGACAAGTTCAGGTAGCTAAACTATTGCATCTGAATACTACAGATTTAGAACTAGATTTCAATTTTAGGTACAGGTTAGTGGATGGAGAAGAGATGCGGAAATGGTTAGAGACATTTAAAGTATTGCAACTATTTTTCAACATTGTGTGGGTACAGCGAAGATGCTCATATGAAATTGGAATGACTAAGAGTGAAAATACAGTGAACATATAGTCAGTATACAGATATGATTATACAATTCACTGAACATTGACAACCTCAATGGGACCTAATCAGTAACACATTTGTTGCTTTACTCTTCGGGTCCTCAAAATTTCAGGTAATGACACAGCAATGGTTCATGCAGTCGACTAGTTTCAGTTCGCTTGATTTTGCAATGGTAGCTCTTGCATCAATTAGGGAGTTGACTATAGTAAAATGATAGCACAGTGCCATTAATTAGCACTAGCGCATAATTACATTTATATATTTGTATTTAGACGTTGAAATTCGCAGAATTCACATAAAACTATGTGATATACCAGTAGTAAACAATAAGAGCAGAAAAATAAGAAATACATAATTCTAAATTATAAATACCAATCGAGTATGTTGTAATGAAAAGTATAGATACATATATAATTTAAAATTACAAAAATAAATTAAATGTAGGGTCGATTCTCAGGGGTTAATAATACAAAGGAAATCCTACAATTAAATATATAATTTATCTAAATAAAAAGAAAATTAAAATAATTTAAAATTACTGCATTAAATTTTTAATTTAATTTTTAATTTACATCCATAAATAAAAATTCGTTAAAAATTAAATTAATTCATTTATGTTCTTTTATTTTTGAAGGAAGCTAGAGGTCGACCACAAATCTTTTGTCCAATATCTGGGTTCTTATTTTAACGTTGAATGATGGTGCTAAAATATAATATTAATTACTGAAAGAAATTTAATCTTCTTTTTTCTTCTCTTTTTCGTTCACTCAAAACAAAATGGCCAAACGTTGTGATCCACTAAAACATTCATTTCTGAATGAATTCCCTTAGACGTACTCTATTCTTATTATTTCGAATTGAAATTGATGTAGAAATTTTTAGTGTATGTGTTTGTATAGCATCAATTTATTACAACTTTTTTAGAAAATGGCATAGTTCTTCACATTCTTTATTGATAATTACTTTGGTATTACTTTGAACTCATCTTTGACTGACGATACCAAAATATAGAAGCCATATTTCTCGGATAGGAAACATTTATAAGATATTAAATTAGTAAAATTGAATTTCCCATTATTTTTAGATGTGATACTGTTACGAAGAAATACTAATTTTAAAACAAGAGAGATCATATCATATATCAACGAAAAATGTATAGATATGTTTTCAGTTCAGATATTTTCTAATTTTTAGGTGCCATACATATATGTACAGTCACTGACAGAAGTAATGTCTCCCCCCAGTAGCACTGTGTATCAAAACTGTATTCCATGTCATAATCGGGTATGTTCGTCGTTGCGTACTACCTTCGCATATTGCATTATGTATTCACATAAGCCGACATCCTGTTTTTGCTGTTATAAAAACTGTTGTAGGTATTAACACCAATATATTTGTGAAATTTAAATTTAAGTTACATTCATTTTACTTTCAGACATTTTAAAATGGGGATATATTAGCTGGCGTATACATACAACATAATAAATAGGTACTGCTTTATTTTTCATTATGTTACCAATGTAAATACTTGTTACTTTTCTATTCCGGTCGATATTATAATAATTTTAATAGGGTATTTAAGGCTAAAAGAAGTTTAATTTGCCCGATTTCCCATTACATCTTTCAATTTAAATCTGCTTTACGCTTAAATTTCCGGCCGCTAAAGTTGTGAAATCTCGATTTTATTTAAGAATAATTATATTCAACGTAATGATAATTCGCAAGACCAAATAAAAATATTAGATGCAAGTAATCAATTGATGTGTATTCAAAATATGTATTTCGTTCATAAAAAAATGTATAATAAATGCTGAAAGTAATATAGATATTGAAAACATATAACCTAAGCTTCGATAAAGTGAATCATAGTTTGATTTGTTTTGTTTCGTAAAATAAGAAAACACACGTAGTAGAAATTATTTTACTTTTCATGTGGTCGTCTAGAAATACTTTCGATGTCACATTAACATAACCTGTGTGATATGTTTCGTATATCTGCTTATTACTGTCTGCTCTTTTTTTTATAATTCTTATATATATTTTTCTTATTTTTCTTAATCTATTGACTATACAAACATATATAGCTCGCTTAAATTCATAGATTTAATAAAACATCGATCGACAAGTAACGTAAATCCGATATAAAACAAGCTGCACTAAAATAATTGTACTACAATAACTAGCGCACCACCTTTTTTATATACAGAGTGGTGCAACCAAGATGGACAATTATGATTAAACGTGGACTACGTTTTAAAAATATTTTCGTTATACAAGGCGATAGAACTGCGCTTTTTTGAACAAATATTTGGTAAATGCAATTTTCTGGGATTTACTACGAATAGTTAAACTCAACCAGTTAGAGTATTTTAAAAAAGATGCTGTAAAATCTCCAAATCTCGAAAAAAGTTTTTCGAAATTCTTCACCGTTTAATTGTAGCCGTCCACCCCATTTTGGTTGCACCACCCTGTATACTCTAATGTCCCCATACTAATTATTTTTCTCAAAATTTACACTAATATTTATATTGAAGAATTAATAGAAATTCCATATATTTCTTCAATAAATGGTAGGAATACTTTAAAAGTGTTTGTAGCATACTTTGATTTGTACATTCTTGGTTTTTTATCTTAGCTCTCTGAAATATCTACCTTCCTATTTTATGTTTGGTTTAAAAATTAATGTTGTTTAAATTTTACCAATCTCATTTATCTTGTTAACAAAATGTTATACCACATGAAAAGTAAAATAATTTCTACTACGTGTGTTTTCTTATTTTACGAAACAAAACAAATCAACCTATGATTCACTTTATCGAAGCTTAGGTTATATGTTTTCAATATCTATATTACTTTCAGCATTTATTATACATTTTTTTATGAACGAAATACATATTTTGAATACACATCAATTGATTACTTGCATCTAATATTTTTATTTGGTCTTGCGAATTATCATTACGTTGAATTCTTAAATAAAATCGAGATTTCACAACTTTAGCGGCCGGGAATGTAAGCGTAAAGCAGATTTAAATTGAAAGATGTAATGGGAAATCGGGCAAATTAAACTTCTTTTAGCCTTAAATACCCTATTAAAATTATTATAATATCGACCGGAATAGAAAAGTAACAAGTTTTTACATTCGTAACGTAACGAAAAATAAAGAAGTATTTATTATGTTATATGTATACGCTAGCTAATATATTCGTGTTTTAAAATGATGTCTGAAAGTAAAATGAATGCAACTGAAATTTAAATTTGACAAATATGTTGGTGTTAATACCTACAACACTTTTTATAGCAGCAAAAACAGGATTTCGGCTTATGTGAATACATAATGCAATATGCGAAGGTAGTATGCAACGACGAACATACCCGATTATGAAACGGAATACAGTTTTGATACACAGCGCTACTTGGGGGGAGACATTACTTCTGTTAGTGACTGTACATATTCTCTCAACTGACTGACATGCTAAAATGGAAAACAGTAAAGAAATAGGTAATCATCATTGATGAACAAAATTTTGAGTAATATTCCAATATATTTTAGGTAGTGTTTATTATAGTTGCTGCTAAATTTTATAATGTTAAATAATATACCGCCTATTACTTTTGATTAGATAGAAAATAAATTTCTTAATTTTAAAACAATATTTATGTACCTATAGAAGTTACTAGAGAGGAGAAAAGGTAGTACCGATACTAAGTATCAATAAAAATTGTTACTAGAAAGGATGCTGATATTAACGCTAAAAATCAAGACACTTTTAGTATCTGTACTATATGCGTTTTAAATCATTAAGGGTTACTTAAATTTCAAGGTTCAACACAAACGTTAAATAAAAACATTATTTAATAAGTTACATTACCGATCTTATTTTTGCAACATTTAAATATGCTCGAAGCACTACTAGAGACTAAGAATCTTTTTTTTCTTTCCCGATGCCTATCTCAAGACTTTTTTGGGTCACTGTACTACACGTTCATACACCCATCCAAATACAAGCGCAGGAGAGCCGCCTAAATAATAGCGTTTCTGTTATCCGCGCCGAAGAATCTTAATAGCTTTGAATCCTCATTATGAAGGAACATACGTGATAATATATTGCCGTTCGCGATGACGATAATAATAATAATAAATAATAAGACGGCCGCGGACCGACCGAAAGACCAACTAGCCGCAACTGTACACAAAAGGGCCAAAATTGGATGAAATAAATTCGATTCCATTCTCTTTCTTAATGTACTTATACCGATCCATCCTGGTATGGATTGCCCTCCTTTGTATCGATTCAAATAAACGAGGTGAGTGAAGCGACTGGACTACCACACTTTTTCTAAAGAATAATCATGCCTTTGTAATTCTTCTAATATTTCTTCTATTGTTCGTTGAAACTCCGATTTCTTATATTTTCCAAAATCCAAGACCCCTCAGGAACGGAGAAAGGTTTACTACTGATTGCAAGAATTAAACTTAACTCAATCATCAGAATTATCAAACATAAAGAGAGTATGATATATAATTGTCAGAAAATTTTAGTTTTTCATATTTGTAAGCATGTAATTCAGGAACAGGATTAAATAAAATTATATGCAGCATGCGCGAGGATATTAAAACGCGTGTGGTTGAGTCAGAGATAATTAAAATCAATGTGTCTGTAGAAAGAGATAAAGCTTGTAAGAGCAAAACAAGCACGTGTACAGAAATACAATTAATAGATGAACAAGTTCTGTCAAATGGCAGTAGTACGTTCTTTCTTCTTCTGTAACCTTTCCCTAAAAATTTTGCAATCCCTTTTGCTCTTCAAAATGGAATGTATCAAATTATATATTGTATTCAAAGTTACAGATGCTGAAAAAAGTGGATGTTCATAAATAACTTTATTCTTGCATATTGATAACTTCGTCTTCTTAGCGTGCATTGCTCTAATTCACACTTCAGTGTCCTTTTTTCGATGTTAGCGTCGATTTCGTTTTATAGAACCTAACATTGGCACAAGGTGGCGTTAATGATACTTATTATGATATAAAAAATGCCTTTAGATTCCATTGTATGGTAAAAATTGTGGTGTTAATACAAGATAATGGAGAACAACGTATAATTGCAACAATTGTTGGTAAAAGCCTTTCTGCTGTGCAAAAAGGGTACCAATGGTGACAGATGTGATGATCAGATAACTTTACCAATATTTTTTTATTGGCAATTCATTTTGCTTATTTAAAACAACGCGTGCATAAATCAATCATTCAAAAACGCGCGTTAAAGTTACTAGGAACAACGTTAACAAATTCAAATAAATCAAGTATAAATATCAACATTTTATTAATTGATCTGAGAAAACAATCTTTTTGTTAGCTGTAATGAAATATTTTATAATAGCTTTATCCAAAAAAAACTTACTTTGTTATAAAATCAGACACATCAATATCCCAACTATGGACTCTAGACTATGAAACTGATGATAATTCTTATCACCGCATATTGACTGTCACGTATTTTAACAAATAAAATTGTTTCAATGTTCAATGAGTTTCAATGAACTCGTCAGACATAAAATAATACTATTTACCAGAGAATGTTTCAGTCAGTGGATCACCCTCAATGGCGAGATTCTGGCAAAGAAGAGATTCGAATGTTACGCAAAAAGAAAAGTCAAAGAACTACCAAAGTTAACAAAAAATCTCAAAAAACACAGTCAAAACACTATGGAACTCTGTGGTAATGATTATCTATATATAAGTAACATTTTTCACTAAATATCATATCAAGTACAACACATGTACTAACATGAAATTCACAGATCCAAGGATAGCTCGCGTTTGTAAAAGAAAGCAGATGCAGCAAATACAAGAAAAAAGAAACTGCAAAAGATCTCGGATAAGAATACACCTAAAGAGCTTCAAAGAAAGTTCTTTAACATTATCCCTAAAGAATTAGCATAGTGTGTCTCTATGTATTCATCATTTCAAGAAAAAATACTTCACTAACCGAAACTCGTAAATTGATGAAATAAATCGCACTTTTAATACTTGTATCGTAAATTATTCTCATATAGCAGTTTGTGAATCTGTGAATTTGAGTTTTATTATACACATTGGCCGACTCAAATACTAGGCATTGTAAATAGCATTACATGCGATGGTGAAATAGTGATTGATTTCAGAGATAGGATAAATAACGGCGTGAAGGGGCAAGAGGTACGAAAATTCGCTAAGAAGTGGGGACGCGTACAAGTTTCTCTAGCACAGTCTAGTCTCGTCTAGTCTACCGCGCTGTGATAGACTCATTCGCGTCCCCACTTCTTAGCTAATTTTCGTACCTCTTGCCTCTTATCGCCGTTATTTATTCTGTCTCTGAAATCAACCGGTATTTGCATGCGTTAGAATTACGGAGATGGTGATAACGAGGTAGATATACGGTGTTGCAAAGTTGAATTACTGCATTTTGTATTCTCGTATCTGTGACATGGTGACAATTTGCATATGTCAAAAATATTGATTGCGTTTTTTCATAAAATAAACCAAATTCAAACAATTTTAAATATTGTTTATCACTTCACAGTTATTAAATATTACAGTCCTTTTGTGAGATAATGAGGACAAATGTAACCGGGTATCAACACATTCAGAAATTTGAGGACTCGAACAAGGTTCGTTAGCTTCCACAAGAGCACATACTTTGACCTTCTTTACCAATCTTTCCTCAGTAAGTGGCCGTTCCTGTAGATTAAGCTTGTTGTTACATTTTGAGCAGCCAGTAATACAGCCCGTATTTTCAAATCGGTGAACAATTAACAGGGACTGCTCAATTAAGGAAAGAAAAGATGTAGCGCCCAATAACTTTATCTGCACTCGCAGATGGACAGTACCACTTAATAATGCTTATACGTTCTTTTTTTGTATAAGTACTCATTATAGTAACTCAAATATTACAACGAACTTCGTGGAAATAACATATTTTTGACATATGCAAATTGTCAGCATGTCACAAATATGAGAATATAAAATGCAATAATTCGACTTTCACAACAGTACATCTACCTCGTATCACCGTCTCCGTCATTTTAACGCATACTGTAAACATATTTCACCATCGCATGTAATGCTATTTACAATGCCTAGTATCTGAGTCGGCCAATGTGTATAACCATAACGTACTTAGTATGTTATATTCATATATTATATCTATGAAGTTATTGTATAGAAGTTATATTTCAACCATTTCAACTACATATTTGAAATATTTTATAGAACGCTTTGAGAGAAATGATTACTCTTTTTTTAAGAATTGCAGTAAGCGCGGTGTTTTTACTCATTGTACGCATGTAGAACTTTGACTGACTTTGACATTTGGTGCTGCGACAGTACTAAACGTCATTTATGAATTAATATGTATAAAATGGAGTTTGAGAATGAATCTAGGTAGAACTTCGATTAAAATGAATGAATGGATTGAAATGAATTGCCAATTTATTGCTTGAGTTGATTTTGATAGGTAAAAATTTTGGATTTATTTAACCACTTGAAAAATAATTACAAAATAGTTTTAGGTTTTCTTCATAATTGAAATGATGCTATTAACTAGAGTAGCATGGTCTCCTAGTTACGCAAGTGTTACCCTAAGATCGCAATTGGTAAGGTATACTGCCGATTATAATGCGACCAGATCTAATATAAAATTATCTAAAGAAACTAAGCTAATTTGTCAAGGTTTTACCGGGAAACAAGCTACATTTCATGCAATGCAAGCCTTAGCATATGGTACCAATTTAGTTGCAGGAGTGTCTCCTGGGAAAGGTGGTAGAAAACATTTAAATTTACCAGTTTTCAATACCGTAAAAGAAGCTAAACTTGCAACGAATGCTAACGCATCTGTGCTGTATGTCCCACCATCACGGGCAGCTACGGCTATTATGGAAGCAATTGATGCAGAACTAAGTCTTGTAGTTTGCATAACTGAAGGTATTCCGCAGCATGATATGGTTCGTGTCAAACATCGGCTTATGCGACAAAATAAGACGCGACTGATTGGCCCTAACTGTCCTGGAATTATAGCCCCTGGTGTTTGTAAAATCGGTATTATGCCCGGACACATACACCATCAAGGAAATGTTGGTATAGTGTCGCGTTCTGGCACATTAACATATGAAGCTGTGTATCAAACTACAAAAAACGGATTAGGTCAAAGTCTATGCGTTGGTATTGGCGGAGATCCCTTTAATGGGACTGATTTTATAGATTGTATAGACGTATATCTGCAAGATTCTGCAACCAAAGGTATTGTACTAATTGGTGAAATTGGTGGAAATGCTGAAGAAAAAGCTGCCGAATTTTTATTACATAATAACTCTGGCCCAAATTCTAAACCTGTGGTTGCATTTATCGCTGGCCGAACAGCTCCCCCTGGACGAAGGATGGGTCATGCAGGAGCCATCATATCAGGTGGAAAAGGAGGTGCAGCTGATAAAGTTCAAGCATTAGAACAAGCCGGCGTAGTTGTTACAAATTCACCAGCTTTAATGGGTACAACTATACTCAGTTTACTAAAAAAAAAGAGAGGTGATGCCTTTTGATTTGTTGCAGAATGTTGTAGGAAAATAAATTATATCACAAACATCTCCTTTTGTTAAGATTAAGAATTAGGAATTTAATAAGTTTTAATAAAATCTTCAAATTAATAGTAGATTTACTCTCGCACAATGTTATTTCTTCATTTATCTAGGTTAGAAGAATTCGAAATATCATAATGGTTTGTCGCTTCCGTATAGTTTTCTTGTTAATTGACAGGTCTTACGCTAGTTTTACAGAATACAGATGGTAGTTTAATGATTGGTGAACAGATATAGATTTAGACATTATTTTCCGTAAGCAAAGTTGCAACGATGCAATAGCTATTATCGATGTATAATTTCAAAATTCTCTATATATTTTTTTGTTTTATTAGTTAATAGGTTTAGTATTGACAATATATATTACTGTTTATTCGCATCACCAGAACATATGTATGTTACTGTAATGCTTTCTGTTTTGTACTGTAAGAGGATTTTATATCTTTTGAACAAATATACTATAATTAATATTATTATTATTATTTCTATTCAATAGTGCTTCTATTACTTAGGTATGCGGTCTGTGCTGGAAGTTAATAAACTTCTATTTATTCAAATCTCAATATTTTGTTGTTTATTAACAACTTCATCGGGAGTTTACTACAATTAATCAAAAAGAACACAGTGGTCAATAATTAAATAAAATAGTCAAAAGTTAAAGAACTACTTACAAAAAAGAGTCGTATAAAATTAGCGGGCAACATAACAATTCAAAAATATAAGTATGTGGATGACAATAGCTGTTCCGTGTCTCGGGACAAGATTGAATCAATCCTACAAGCAATTAATTCGTTTAACACTCACTTACAATTCACTGTTGAACGTGAAACCAATAATAGTTTACCCTTCTTGGATACCAAAGTTATACGAACTCCTCAACATACAATTATTCTTAATTGGTACTACAAACCAACTTCCTCCGGCAGGTATATCAACTTTCATTCCAACCATCCTCAGAACCAAAAACTTAACACGATTATTGCTATGAAAAATAGAATTTCACATATTTCTAATGATCAGTTTCTTCAAAACAATCTTAAACTGCTTGTTGATATTTTTACAAATAATGGTTATCCCAAGCCAATACTTCAACAACTAGTTTACAGTTCCAATTTTTACGATAGACAGATGGAAAAACCAAATATTGAATTCAAATACAAACGGTTACGTTTTATTTTTAAACTCACACCTAGAATTATACAGTTCTTCAAACCATACACAGATATAAAAATAGCTCAATACAACTCTCTTAAAATCAAAAATGTTTTACTTCCTATCAATGACAAAACCCCGTTGCTGCTTCACTCCAATTCCATTTACAAAGTTCCATGCTCGTATTGGCCGGGTGTGTATATTGGACAAACTCTTCAATGGTTAAAACACCGCATCAGTCAGCATAAAAGCTATTGCAATAAGGGAAAAAGAGCGTGTGCCTTGGCCAATCACAGTAAGGAAACAGGTCATTTGTTTAATTTTGATAATGTCGGGATTCTGGATATTGAAAGCAGATACAAAAATAGGTTGTTTCTGGAGAGGTTTCACATCAATCAAATAATCGTTCAGTCACTTTAAAGAGTTGTGATTGGTCGATTACATTTTTTTACTAGTAAAGGAATGAGAGACCATTTTTTTACTATTAGTAAAGAAATGAATTGTTTCAAAGGTACGTATTCAGTAACAAAATGACCAAATTTTTGTACGTTTGAAGAAAATAGTATATTATTTTATGCGGAGGAAAAGTGATACTGTTCATGGCGCGCTCGTGTTTAGCAGCCGAACGAAGTCAGAGCAAGCCATGAAAAGCAACTTTCCCTCCACATAAAATATGCAATTTTTTCTTCAAACGTTGGCAAATTTATGCAAAAATATCTATTTTTAATTGAAGATTAGCGGGTTTGATAGGATGTTTGGACGTTTAGACCGATGCTTAGCACAAATCACACACAATTAGATATGGAACTATATAGGCAATCACTAGCTTTTTTTAAGGAAAGTTCATCACAACATAGGTAGGGGGGGTGCTGTTGGTTATGCGACACAATTTGATAGATTGCCAAGGATTTATATTTGTTGATCATAGCAATTCATAGCCGAATTTGTCACATCTTTCTATTGAATTGCCATTAGTGATTTAATTGAGATTAAAAATGAAGACGTATATTATTAAGACGTATTATGTAATGTATATTAACGAAGTAAGGAATTAAATTTAGCCATTATTTTTACTTGCATTCGTTTATTCGTTTTATCGGCTCTTTTAGTTGTCTTTTTTAGTGTCTTGTACCATATCGCTTTATTGTTCCGCTGTAAATTTGACAATCGTTTAAAAATGTGTTAATAGTTATTTACGAACCAAGTGCGTGAAATCATATTTCGCGAATGGACACGAATTCGCGAAATGTTTCACGCACGAAGTTTGTACAATATTTTTTGTACGAGAACTATAATAATAATACATATTGTTAAATACGTTATCGTTTATGACCGTATTATTAAGGTTAGGGATTTATGATTTTAAAATGTCACTAAATTAATCAAGTTCCAGGAAGTACCAACTTTACTTTTACGCACTCGTGCTCAAAGCAACATTTTACGCACGCAAATCGAATCGTGAAATGACAGGTTTTGATAAGCGAGTACAAAAAAGATGTTTTAGAGGTATCACAGTTAGACGCGGAGTTTATAGAACGATTTTGTTTTATCTGTATTTAGTTATTCTGTTCCACCAATAAAACAAAATAAACGACTGCACCTTGTATAGTAATATATCGGGTGTTTCTGGGAGGTGGCTCACCCCTATGATTTCTATATTTGAAACAGAGAAACGAAATTTGGGAAATATGTACGAGGCTTTAATTTACATTTCTTGATATAGTCCATACATTCTTATCACTTCCGCTTTTACCGTAAATGACTATGATTTTCGATTTTTAAATGGGACTACCTGACATACATATGTACATATGTACATATATATTTTTTATTTTGTGAATTATTACAAATATAAAGATTACTACCTAATTGTTAGTTTAACAATGTTTTAAGTGTCTAAACATATAAGTACGAACTACTTATCTAATACGTCAAATTAAGATAATAAATTTCAAATTCCGTAATGCTGGTTGTATATTTATAATTTCCTCTCACCCCACTTGTGATGACATCCATCACTTAATGTAGGGATGTTCAAGTATATTAAGTTGTGTAACTTGATTAGGTACGAGCTGTTTCTATAGTAACTCATCATAAAACTGTCAAGTGGACACTATCAACATTGAAATTATGTGTTTGTATGTTGCTATAATATCACTTTGCCCACCGGCGGCGGAAAAGTGAAAAGTAAACCTCCGGCGGAGGAAAAGTGACATTTTGCGACCGACTACTCAGTCGAGAAATGTCAGTTTTTATTGACGTTTGAAGAAAAAAGTATAGTAAAGTGGACATTTCTCGACTGAGTAGTCTGGAGTAGAGACTACTATAGAAACAGCTTGTACCTAATCATCGCTCTAAACGTCCAAACATCCTACCAAACCCGCTTATCTTCAATTAAAAACAGATATTTTTGCATAAATTTACCGGCGTTTGAAGAAAAAATAGCGTATTGTATGTGGAGGAAAAGTGACTTTTCATGGCTTGCTCTGACTTCGTTCGCCTGCTAAACACGAGTGCGCCATGAAAAGTATCACTTTTCCTATGTATAAAATAATATACTATTTTCTAATGAGAAACCTTTGTACGCCATTTTCAAATTCTACATTCTAACTAGAATCTTTATACTTATCTGTCGCCAATTATCAGAAAATTTGATTTTTCCAAAAATGTAGAACTTTCTGGGAAGATACAAAACGCAAAATGGATACACATTTACTTATATAAAATTATTATAATCTTTTATACTAACAATAGATTGGTACAATATTCTAATATTTCTATTCTACAATTCTAATATTTATTAATACTTCAATTTGATATTATACCAAATCTGCCTTGAGTCCTTTGTTTCAGTGTTTGCAATACCGAGAGTTGTGCTTGCTTTTAAAAAACAGTTGCAATTGAAACCAAATGATGTGGTACAAACGCAAAAACCCAAATTCCTGTAATGACTGACGCACTACAGGCATTGCATATCGAGCAAATACTATCACCTAATTCTACTAATTCAAAAACTCATACGAAAGATTGTTAATATAGTAATATCCATAATATCTTGTATAGTTGTGAGCGTTACTCATCAAGTAAGATATATGTATACATCAAGTATACATTAAGCAGCAAAATATGAGCAGAACACGTATATTCCTCCTTTAAATCAATTACATTCCTTTTCTAAACTACGCAAACATTTCGAACAAGTTGAAGTCAATGCAGTATTATAAATATATTCAAAATTGCACCAATGTTCAATATTAACCAATCACATTTAACCCTCAACACTTGCAACACGACTATTGTAATTGTGACATTATTAAACTACACAACCATGGAGTATAGCAATCGTAATTAATAATATAGGCCAATATAGCTGATGTGACGGCCAATGGCAAGGAAAATAATTCAACTCTTTTTTTATATGATCATTATTTTCCTTACATGTTCAAAGCTTTATCAGGTTTATAGCATGAATAAGTTATGTGTAATTAAGAACATATGTTAATTACAGATCTAATATTGGCTTATACAGTTGTCCCTTGATAGTCCGACACTTTTTAATCCGACGTACTCAGCAGTCCGATGCGCCACCGGCAGTCTTATCAGCGGAAACAAATCAAACCTGTAGCGACATGGATCCTCCTGCCGGGACAGATCAGTCTAGTGCGCGTGTTCCTAGTGTCATAGTGTAGTTGATTTGATAGCGTGATTGCGTGTAGTGACATTGTAGAAATGGCAAGCACTAGTTTAAAACGTAAACATAAAACATTAAATTTAACTGAAAAATGGGAAATTATTAAACGAATAGTCCGTGATGAAACTCCGAGTAAAATAGCTAAAGTGTATGACATTGGACGACCTACTGTCTACGATATTGTGAGAAATAGGGAAAAAATTGAAAAATTCATGAAGTCTGTTAATGATGAACCCATAAACAGAAAAACTCTTAAGACTAGCGAGATACCCGAGGTGGAAGAGGCTCTTTTCATTTGGTCCAAACAGCAACGGAACCGGAATGCACCTATTTCAGGAGACATTTTGAAACAAAAAGCCCAATTTTTTACCATGAAATAACAAAGAAAACTGACTTTCGCGCTAGTCACGGGTGGTTTCAAAACTTGAAGAAACGACGATATATGCAGATGAGTGGCGAAAAAGTGTCTGCCAACGAGTCTGAAATCCAGGAATTCATTGGAAAATTAGATGCAAAAATCATTGAACTTGGCCTAGATCCTGAACAAATTTATAACGCCGACGAAACCGGTATGAATTGGCGTCAGCTCCCCACAAAGACATTTGTTACTGAAGAGGAAAAAAAGTTTCTGGAAGAAAATTACAAAAAGAACGAATAACTCTGATGGTATGTGCGAATGCGTCAGGAACGCATAAGTTAAAACTGCTCGTTGTTGGTAAATCAAAAAACCCACGTGCGTTAAAAAATGTAAAGATCGAATCTCTACCAGTAACCTACATGGCTCAAAGCCGTGCCTGGGTCACGAAAGAAGTTTTTCTTAATTGGTACACTAACAGCTTTGTCGCACAAGTTAAACAAGAATTAAAAAAGAAGAAGTTACCAGTGAAAGCCCTCTTGTTGCTTGACAACGCACCCGGCCACCCTGACAAGGATGAATTAAAAGTTAAAACTACCAATGGTTACATTGAGGTCATGTACTTACCAAAAACACGACCGTTTTGATCCAGCCAATGGACCAAAACGTCATAAAGACTCTCAAAGCACATTACAAAAAGCGCCTTTTAATGGATGTTGTGAGTCAACCTAATGATGACATTACTGCAATTTTGAAATCCTTCAACATAAAGGATGCAATTTTGAACAGCGCATTTGCTTGGGAGCAAGTAAAAAGCACAACCCTCATAAAATCATGGAAAAATATTTGGCCTAACAACCCACATCTTGCAACATGCAACTCTGCATCCAATAATTCTGAATCAATTTTGAAGGCTGCACTTGAAATTTGCAACGAAGTGGTACTTGCGCCAGCATCAATTGAAGAATTCAGAACCTGGATTGTTGAGGACAATCTTGCTACTGATGTGACAGACGCAGAAATAATCCAGGAAGTCACGACAGAAGATGACGAAGTGATGGAGGAGGCAGTACTGGAGAAAAATTTCACTATCAGCTGTAATGAAGCGTTATCAGCAACCAGAACTTTACTTGTTGTTGGTGCGAGAGAAAGAATTAGATTTCTCAAATATTTCGATGTTAAAGGGGATACAAGAGCAAGTAATGACGGACTGCCTGCATAAGAATAAGCAGAAGAAAATCACAGACTTTTTTAACGTGTAAATAATTACATATGTACTATGTATTAATTTTACTTAACTTTCTTCCCACATTTACCGTCATTTTGTATTTTTAATAAATTACATGTGCGAATACTGTTTGCTAATTTTGTTAACTTCATTCTGTTTAAATGCATTAAAAAAACATCCCTAATAATCCGACATTTTCGGTAATCCAACAACCTCCCGGCCCCGTAACTGTCGGATTATCGAGGGACAACTGTATTAAGGATTGAATTTTTTAAATAGGTATAGTTCGAGAAATACCTTATCTGATATAATAAAATTATATAATTATAGGCTAGAGTTTTTCTTTGAAATGTAATTGTAATAATAATCTAACAATCTGCAATTACCAATCCTGTTACAAAAAGAATCATTTTAAAAAAGCAAGAATTTTAGAAACAACGCAGATCAATAAAACAAATTAGGAAATTCTATTTGAAATAAAAAAAATTGATACACATTTCCGGTATAAATAGATGAAGGAAATATCTAAAATTAGTATAAATCAAAAGAATGTAGCCTGAAATTATTACTTGTAAAATTTCAATTCATAATTATTCCTTCTTAAAATTTTTCCGACCAATGTTACAAAAGTTCTGAATTTCTGTTGAACAAGGAGAGTCCTTTCATGAACTTCGTTGTTTATGACAGCCTTGCCTAGCGTTAAGGCTACTACTGTAAGGGTTAATGCATTTTTCAATAATAATATCTCTGAATGTGCAACATCAGAAATTCGCTCGCTGCAAATTGGTTGCAAGCTCAGTTTAGGTCTTAGTTTCTTATGCCCGTTTGCACCGTTTTGTATTAAAGCTTCGCTTAACTTGAGGGCCGCTTAACTATTAAGCTTAGTTTAATTTCAAATGAATTGCACCATCGAATATTGGGACAGGTTTAGTTAAACCGGGGTGATAATCGGCAACATCGCCTTTATGAGTACATTTGCTCTAAAGATCCTATGTGAATCGTGTCTGATCGTGTGCGATCGTGTCGTATCGAATGTCATTTGTCATTTACACCAATAAGCGTTTACGAAAATTGAAGCGGTTTAGCCGGTAAATGTATTGAGACGTTCTTAAATAACCGGTACATGTTGTATCGCGTTCAAAAATGTTCAAAATATAGGGTAGATGTATTGGATACATCTACCCGATACACATCGTCGTTTCAACGATCCATCGATACCATTCACGGTTTACAGTGTATTTGAGGTTATGAATGTATATGATAGATTCTTCTGTGGAAACCAAAATCAATTATGTCCAAATCTTCCCCAAACAAAGCATCGCCCTCATCTTCGCCGAAAAATATCATATTTGCAATAACGCAGGATTTTTAAATTAACCGTTATATACTGTTTATGTTTATATACGCATTTACATATGTTAAAAACATGTCAACAAACGCGATGCATTGTACGCAGCCATATGTTGCGCACGCGCATAACCAATGTACAACGTTCCATAAAGTTAAGGGACCGTTAAACCTAGAATATTGACCGCTTAAGTAAAGCTACGCTTAACGATATTTAAGGAAAGCTTAACTAGCAGTGCAAACAAATTTTTAAATTTAAGTCCGGCTTAATGGTAAGCTGCCCTTAAACAATGCGGTGCAAACGGCCATTAGAGGTACAATATCCTATATGTTCCAAAATCTGTGCATTAGTTCTTTTGCCTGACTATGCTGCTATAGTCTCTTGTGCACATTAACACCAACAGATATTTTTTGTTGCATTAACCTACATTCTGTAATAATAAATCCTTTATTGTTGTCTATTTCTCATTTCGTAACCTATCCCTCATGTACTAGAAACAATTATTTACAATAATGTATTTTTATCTAGACGGAATTTTCAGCTAAGTGACTTCCACGAACTTGGGAAAGCTTGACAAAATGTACAATACTTTTCAACGTTTCACTCTTAAAAGATGGAGTATCGAAATCCTTTTTAGATAATTACGTTAAAAACTTTTGTTTTGCCATTTTAGTACAATACAATTTCTACATGAGTCTCATATAATCAACATTACCACTGATTATGGAAAAAAAATCGTGAAGCATATTTTGTCGACGCTCGCAGGAGAAAGGTGTTGATGACGTTGTTTACAATAAATCACAATTTTAGTTAAGTAATCATTCGCTATGGTTGGCTACCTAATTTTGTTGAGTCAGATACCTAAAATGCACGTCTGGAACTTTCACTGAAGTTAAAAATAGCATGATGAATGTGATGATGTGTGAGTGTCTATAAATATCATCTAGGCTAATAGAAGAGATATTTTATACTACTAGTATTTAACTTTATAAAGGTATATAATTAATTTTGCACCTCCCTGTGAATTCAGTGTATCCTAGAATATACTATACTGTACTATACAACGATATCTATTACCCATAACCATCTAACAGCAAAACTTCGTCAAAGCAATTTTACAATGCCACTAAATTAAGCACGTCCGCGACTTTTTGGTCATCGCATCTTTTAACTATTACACCGTATAGTTATTATAAGCCGCCTTCTTCTGCTCATTACCAACAACGTTTTATAACCGGCAGACCGAATTCGATACGTGACGGAGAAGTTGGCGGTTGGCGCGGCCGCCGTGTGGGTTGCGACCTCCTCTCTTTATCAGATGGTTCCCGCGGTGGCTGGCGATACCACGGCACGACGATGATGGAATGCCGCAACAGAAAAATACCTTCACTTCGCCTTCTTTTTGTTTTTGTTTTTATTTTTTCTTTAGAAGCACTCATCTTTTTCTGTTAGTCGGTAAGTATTTTCGACACGCCGCCGTATAAGAAGGTTGTTGTAGAGTGTGGTTACGTCGTGACATCATCCTACACGTTTCAACTTTAAACATCATGAACAAAATCGCGCACAGGATCGTGTCGAGGAAGTATAGCCGTAAATAATTCTTTAAGATGTGCTATGTATTCTCTCGGACAAATAATAACGGTCGACATATTCGTCTTAAAAGAAGTGAGGGTGAGACTAAATTATAGGAAATGGTAATAACAATTTGATCTGTATACTTAATAGCTGCATTTACAATTTTTGGAAAGAAATAATATGCTGGTAGGATGTATGTATTCATGCCAAACAAACTACGAGAAATGTGAGTCTTCGAATCATGAATATATTAAAACTTTTCAAGTCAGCACCATTGTATATAACAGGAGATAATGGATAAACATATAAACGGAACCTCTAGCACTATTTTATAGTACCAGCCCAAGAGTATTGATGTGTGATAAGCAATGTACTACTCACACATCCAAATTTTAGCCTTCTAAAAGCCAAAGCTAAGCGATGATGCTCAATTGCTATGAAAGATATATGGTAGTTGATGTGTGAAAATGATTCTGGTTAAATGGACATGTTAATAAATACTAAATATAGATTGAGAGGACACAGAATTCACGAGCTATAAAAATAGTATAAATTATATTTCCGAAATACGGGGACAGTGGAAGGACCACCAATCCAAAGAACATTAATTACGATTACAGTTGTACTAGAATCAACAAAGTATTGGGGAAAAAAGGAATTGATATTAATGCAGACAAATAGTTTAATACACGGAGCATAAGTGTAATAGTGGTTCTTTTTATTATATTGGTCTTGTTTTGAAAGATTAAGATCAAATCCTCAAAACCTTCATTCACGGATTTGAAACCCACCATTTCCGAAGTAAAAATTAAAGATTACCTTAAGGATGTGGCCGAGCATTTCGACCTCAAATGTTTTCTGTTCCTCCTGGAAAAACAAATGTGATACTCTTCAATACTAGTGACTTAAGTACATATGTTCCTAACCGGAAGTTGCCATGTAGGACAACGTTGCAAAGATATGTATCTTCCGCTCACAGAGGTACACAGTGAAAAAGATCAGCTATCGTTTTATAAATAAATTTATCTTTTATTTTTGACTATTTCTATTTCGAGCTGATGGTGTTAGAAGAGAGAAAATTGCAATGCTCTGCTTCCGATAGTTCCTGTGCAGGTTCAATTGAGCACATCTTTCAATGGTATTGATCTGAAGACACTAAGGTATATTGCTATTGGCTCGGAGAATTTAGTTCCTGTCCCAAATATCCCTACGTCTGCTGCTTTGTCGGTTTGAGAACCATTTGATGCTGTTTTCTTTTAGGGAGTACATAGAGTGTTTTCTTGCCCATTCTCTCTTATTGCTTAGCTTCGTAAGGTAATTCCTTTCGAAGCTATATTTCCTGACCATTTCATCATTCGGTAGACTTAGAAGCGGGAAGAGCCCCGTTTGAAATGTCCAAGCTCTTTGGTATGGAGTCTGGCCTTTTCCAAACCCCGTCCTGGTTAGGCTATGCAATGCCGCAAGGGGCACTCCCTCCACCACTATATCTAAAGGAGTGAGGTCTAAAATTACTACTAGAGCCGCAGTTGGGCATGTTCTCATGGCTCCAGTGATGCATACACAGGTTGCAACTTGTCAAGGGTATTCCTGGTTGTGACTTCTGTAACCTTCTGGAACCATAGTACGTTACCATAGGTCTTACTATACTGATGTACAGCCACCGCAGTATGTTTGGATTGCAACGCCACGTTTTACCTGCCAGGTTCCGGCACTGCGAAAGCTAATAATGTAGTCCACAAAATTACTTTTAGATAAATACTATTAGATAAAGTTAAAACATACATTTTCGTTACTAGTATTTGTCCGGCACCGCCAAAGAGAAAGTGCTGCAACTCCCTTTATATCAAAGCACAAAACTTGCAACTCCAAAATTTCACAAACAGCAGTAAATAGCAGTTCCTAGTGCTTCCTACAACATTTCTATGAAATACAAACAAAGTAATGTTAACATAAACCATGATAATCTATTATGCAGAATCATAATTTGGAACAAACATTTTAGCAGATATTATGCTATAAATTGAGGCAGAATGAATAATTGTTTAGAAAGTTACGAAATAATTTAATATTAAAACTGTTAATATAGGTCACACTTTTATATAATCATATCGACTGCTCCTTAATACAACTCTGGAACGAATCTGCTCATGTAACACGTTAGTGGAATAAGCGAATCCGGTTATTTCCAAAACATGCATAATTATTTTCATAAGTACGCTAATTTTATCAATTCGTATTATCATTTACTGAACCCTCCTGATCGTTTACGGTAATTTGATATTTTCCATGAACTGAACGACGCAATGTAGCGCGAGTGCCGGTTGCGCTGGAATTGATGTTAATTGAGCCGAACGATTTAAAGAATGGTAATGTCACGTATAGAACGGTGATAATGAAGCCGACGCAGTCTCATTCCGAAAACCGGATTTTAATTGTGTTTACAGGACTACCGACGGGCTTGCACTTTGTCAATGAAGAGGATGATCGGTTTAATATCATAAAAAATTACCTAACGATTTAAAACCATTGCATACTTTAGAAGTAGCACGCAATTGTTACGTCTATAATATATGTAGGATTATATAAGAGAGATGGATAGACTTATGTTGCAGAAAGATTTGGAACGGTGCTAAAAATATCCTAGTAAAAGTAATGAATTACGTTAGGTTCGTAAACATATGTCCATTAAACGATATACGGTGTGATATTTTGAAAACAATCCACTTTAAATACCTCCGAAAATAAAACTAAATTAAAAAGTTTCTTACATCTATCTACTTCCTTCGTAAGTGGACGTGTACCTGCAGGGTTCGCAATAAAAGATACATTTTTCTCCTAATTTTTCAAGCAGCAGAAGAGATGATCCCGTTTAGGATACAGTCTTCTGATTTAAAGAATCTACTAAAACAAAACCGCAAAGACTGTAAAATGCATGAACTCTCTGCTCAGTTGACATTGGCTAAAGCTCTCCGACACAGCTGAGAGAGTCTCATAGGAAATGTGACAGACCAGGAATTTGTCAGTCTCCATTAGTGACAGTTCTATTTGGAAGTTAGCGAAAGTGTTAATATCGCTTAAGGGCCCAAGTTTAATCGGTCTTATTTAGGACCTTTGTAAGCAAATAAGTATATGAGGTTAAAGCCTAAGTATTTGCTGATCACACAAAGATAGTCTTTTCGGGTGTCGAGTGTGACAACGACCGTGACCGTTTGGAAAATTGAGTTGATCAATTTCTTGATACTCTTTCGGACTTGGGCGATAATCCTGTCTTACCAACTAATATCGACAAGATCAAATTTCATATTAAAACCATGGCATTGATGCCATATCTGATACTGCACTTAAGAAATTGCGGGAGTGAAATATTATCAGTTTGGGTAATATCATTAACACCATGTACCAATTAAGATACAAAAATAACAACTCTGCATTGAAACACTCTGTCGTTAGAGTGATCTCTGAGAAAGATCAGCTTGATATCCAACCTCTCCATGATTGCTGAAGCTATTTTACTCAAATAACTGAAAAAGGACATTCTAGTCGCCAATAACGTTCAAAAAGAGCAGTTCAATTTTAGGAAAGGTCTGTCTATTGAATGTCAACTCCTGCGTATTACCAAAGTAGTTAGAAACGCATTAGATTTTAACTTGATAACTGCTTCTTTGATATTAACTCGTTGTCATTTTCTCGTTTTTTTTAATGTGGTGGGTGCTTAGTTGCAGTGACTCCGTAAACTGTATCGCTTGTCTGGCTATCACTGCAACTCTCGCGGTGTAGTTTTTGTGTGTGTATGTTGTGTTCAATTGGCTTTGTGACAGCATCATATCGCCTTTTATGATGCCGCGCTGTTAATCACTTTGCTCCCAACAGCGAATGGCAAGTCGATCCGGCAAGTCCGATCGTTGGTACCCATATTGGCGTGATTTCTGCAGTCTCTTCTTGATCCGGCGTTTTTTCTAATTTTTGTACCTGACCGCCTTAGGACGCGGTCAAAACAGGTACTTACCCACTGCAGTATACCTATTACGTCTTCTTGATCCGAGGAACTCTGTACAAGATTACAAAGAGAAGGCCACAAACTTATATGACGCTCCACTATGTAGCATTTAAAGACGAGCAACGAGAATTATATTGCCGTGCAATTTATTTATTTAGTTATCGTAACACACACAGGAATATATCCTAGTTACATGTGTTATTATTTAATACAAATATCTATCTTATATAGAGCATGTAGAACAAGAAATAGGAGCTAATTGTAAATTAAAACCAAACTTAGACTACAAAACTAAAATACGAAAAATATGACGTTTTAGATATATTGAATACTTCAAGCTGTTGAGAAAACGTATTATATAGGTAATTTAAAATTTTTAGGGGAAAGATAATTGTTGTCTATATACATAGGCGGATCTGGCCTTATACTATAATAAGGTATATGCAACCTAAACAGTGATAGCAGCCGCTCATTATCAAATAAATTCTTAAATATCTTATACAATACGGAAATAATAGCAACCTTATGTCTATTTACAAGTGGCGGCAAATTAAATTCTTTCCTAACAGGTTTGTACGACTCAAAAGGGGGCTTGTGTTGTATTTCTTATAGTAAAGGTATTTTAAAAACTTATTCTGCACCCTTCCAAGCAATTCAATATCTCTATTTAAATGAGCTGACCAAACTGACGATGAAAACTCTAATTTTGGTCTAACATATGCATTGTAAAGTAAAATTATTGTTTTAGGGCCGTTGAAGCTGATGTATTACGTCTGACAAAACCCAAATTACGTAGTGCATCCGCCGTCACTGTCCGCATATGTTCAGAAAAACGAAATGTCGATTCAAACACCACCCCAAGATCCTTAATAGTTAATTTACGTGGGAGAGAAACCGCATCTAACTGATAATCAGAAAAACATGGAAATTGTTTTCTAGTGAAACTAACAATTGAACATTTCTTAATATTTAACGACAATCTATTTCTCTGATACTAACTATGAATGTTATTTAAATCATTGTTCAATAAAGAGCAATCAAATGGCGTAGAAATCTTTTTGTAGATATTAATAATAATCCATGCCTTAGCATCCCCCAACGGCTTGCTCCAGTTACAGGAGGCATCGGCTGGCCATGAGTTATTATTACGCTTGCGGCTGTAAACCGACTTAAGCATTTCCGCATTTGCCGTGAAATTTGGAAAACTACAGAAAACCAAACTCAGTAAGGAAGCACCGGGGTTCGAACCCGGTACTTCTTACAATCATCAGCATATAACAGACATTTAGACTGTTCCAGTACATCAGGTATATCATGAATAAAAAGCAAAAAGGGCAATGGTCCCAAATTGCTTCCCTGCGGAACAAACTAAATAAGGATATGAATAATAGTTGTTGAAATACACAGACTGCCTTCGATTACACAAATAAAATGAAAATAAATTTAAAAGTGGTTAAGAAAATCCAAATGTTTGAAGCTTACTTAAGAGAGTATCGTGGTCAACCTCGTCAAAAGCTTTAGATAAATCGATATAAACAACATCCATCTGCGAGCTATCATGAATTGTTTCCGAAATGTCATTCGAAAAAATTAGTAAGTTAGACTCAATTGACCTACCCCTAAAGAAACCGTGTTGATGGTCAGACAGTCTATGTTTCATTTGATCGTATAATTTAGAATAACTTATTGATTCAAAAAGTTTTACTACAGCTGATAATACTGATATAGGACGATAGTTCTCCATAGACGTCAAGTCACCTGATTTGAACGTAACTATCACTTTGGAAAGTTTCCATTTATCAGGAAAGTGTTCTTCTTAATACAGTATGGGGCAAAATAAACAGTACTGAAATTATTAAACGTTTATTATTTATGTATTTACTTTACATTATCTAGCGTTGCAAACATTATTCACGACGTCGTTCCCGATAGAACAGATGTTCAAGATGCCCTCCGTACAGTTTCAAGCAGTGTTCGTAGCGTTCACGCAGATTCACAAACATGTCTATGAACACAGGTTGTTGCTATTATATAACTTACTATCGAACAATACCAATGTGACACAAAACTTTACCTAACAAAAATTCTGTATATATTCTATTATTTTTCAAAAAGTGGTCCACTTCATCCCATGTTTGGGGTGAAGTGGTCCCATATATTTAATATCCACATTTTGGTTACTTTAAACGTTATTTGGGCTGAAGTGGTCAAAAGAAGTGATAGACTAGTGTATTTTGGATGGTTTTTTATGTAAGAGAAATGTGAGGAGGGTCATATAGAAACACAATAGTCTTTTTTTTTCTAGAAATGTATTGCAAAAAGTATTATTATCTCTTACATATCGATTATTTTATATGAAAGTCATATGTATTTAAGAAGGTTTAAGTTTGAACAAAATCAGTTTGGTATCAATAATGGCCTTGTCTTCTATATTAGGGTAGGAAAAATAAATATCTTTCTTTCCAACTGATTTTCGTAAAAAGCAAATGTCGTAAGTATTATCGTCTAATCTTTCAACAATTTTTCCGGCATAACATATATTTCTTTTGCCTTTCTCAGTTGGGAATTGCACAAGAACAAATTCCCCAGTTTCGAAAAACAAATCATTACTATCGGGTTCTAGGAATGTTATATCTTTCACTCACTTTTCTTGAATGACAACCTCTTCCTACCTCCCCAAGGTTACTTCTAGTTTCTCTTTTGTATAGTGACAATGATGCCTTCCGCCTAGCTTAGGTTTATAAACTCGCGGCATTTTCTAATGTGGTCCACTTCACCACGGTATGGTACTAATATTTTATATATTTTCCTATAAAACAACAGAAAAAAAAATTGTAACATTTTTCTTTAAAATCATGATCTCAGATAACTTACCTTTTAATATAAACTAAAACAAGATTTAAATTCTACGTTGGTGTAACTCAATCAGAGGAGTTTTCAGCAGCAATATAAAACCAACCAAAACTCTGTTAGAACATAAAACCGGTAAACAAAACTAACCTATAATAGTCTGAGGTTAAAACATTGTGTTTAATGAGCATTGAACTTTGTATATTCGATTTTGTTCGTGAGATTCAGTTTAGCTCAAGAGCGCTACATGGCTGCACCTATTTTATAAGAAAATTTCAGTCTGGACCACCACAGGGTGTCCACTTCATCACGTACACCAAGAACTCTGCTCACTTCCTCGAAAAAGTGAAGGATGTGAAAATGGAGGAGAACGACGTTCTAGTCAGCTTCGACGTCAAATCACTGTTCACGAATATCCCAGGAAAGGAAGCCATCAACATCATCCGAGAACGTCGCCAAGATATTAACATGGAAGATGACATCGTGGATTTAATAGAACTTTGTGCTTCATCAACTTACTTCACATTCGATGGGAAATTATATGAACAAGTAGAGGGAACCGCCATGGGTTCACCACGGTCACCAGTACTAGCAAACAACTTTATGGAAGCATTTGAAGACACCGCCATCGCATCCTGTGAACTTAAACCGAAGTGTTGGTACCGATACGTCGACGACACCTTTGTTGTATGGCCACATGGGACGAACACGTTACCGAAGTTTCTGGAACTCCTCAACCCACAGCACAACAAAATACAATTTACCAGGGAACTGGAGAAGGATGGCACCCTACACCTTTCTTAGACGTACTTTTAAAGAGGAAGGATGATCAAACTTTGGGACACCAGGTGTACCGTAAACCAACCAACGCAAACCGCTACCTCAACGCAAATTCTCACCATCACCCAGCACAGAAACGCGGTATCCTGAACACACTAGTACACAGGGCCAAGACGGTATCAGATAAAGAACATCTTGAAGCTGAACTCCAACATTTAAAGAACACACTACAACAAAACAACTACAGACTCAAGGTCATCGCGGCAACCATCAACAAGCAACCCAAACATAAAGAAGAACCAACGAACACCATTGGAACGACCTGCCTGCCATACATCAAAGGATGTACGGACAAAATCGGAAGAAAACTACGCAAACACAAGGTCAAAGTAATTTTCAACGCTCCTGAGAAACTATCCACCAAACTACCTTCACCTAAAGATCCTACACCTTCGCTCCAAAATCCAGGAGTATACATGATTGCCTGCACTTGTGGAAAAGTGTACATCGGACAAACAGGCCGAAACATCAGCACCAGATTAAAAGAACATATACGAGATACTTAGTACGAATATACGGTCAAATCAGCAATAGCAGAACACTCTACAAACACCAAACACGGATTCAATTTAGACAAATGCAGCAAACTAGCAACGGAACCACATCACTGGAGAAGAGTCTACAGAGAAGCCATCGAAATACAGAAGAATCCGAACAACATCAACAGAGAAGACGGACTACAGCTATCCAGTATTTGGAAAGGATTCTTCCAACCGCAACGAGAAACTACGGACACGCTTCAACAGACCGGAACGGTCACGCCTCAAGCAACGCACGGCTATATATAAACCCGATCCTCGACCAACCAGTCACTTTACTTCTGAAGAAGGTCACGACAAGATGATCGAAACGTCAAGTACCACAACATTTGTACACGGCAGAGAACCCGAAAACCGAAGCCATCAACAGCGGCCGTGAAAGCCTGAAGACTACATTATTTATTTATTGTTCTTCCCTTTATGGCGTTTCTTGTTTTTTCTGACTCCATAAATTCAAGTTTCACCACAAAATCAAAAACCTCTTCTTATTTTGAGAGAAGTTGAGTAATATCTTCGCTTAAATTCCGCCTGCGTAGTTTTTATAAAGCAAGGTATTTTTCTTTACCTCCGATTGTTGGACTTCTTATCTAAGTAGGCTTCTGGGAATGTCAAAAAGATGTCCAACGAAATGCATATTGGCTTTTCGTTTTGCAAGTTCATCTACTTTAATATTTTCTATACCATTGGAATCCTCTAAAACCCGTATCACGAACATTATGTTATTTACGGGCAACTGCATAATGCTAACTCGAACTTCGCAGACCATTTAAACTAAAATCTACATATATGAAATAAAAATGTTTAGAGTGCCTTGTCTGAGATATAGACGTTTATTGCTTCTATGCGTCCTCCTTCTACCATAATTCAAACTACATTTTCACTATTCCATAGTCAAAAATCACAATATACAATTATACGCATATTACGATAGTAAAACAGTAGTTGTTTCTTTTATAGTATTTATCGTAATTATTTTGAAAGGTTAGATTGTCTTTCTAAGAGATATGAAGAGTGTATATTGAAAATGTAAGCTTGTTTATTATCTTTATCTCTAACGTAGATTCGTTATTATCACCGTCTTAAAATAAAATATATAAAATTAACGATTTTATTTTTGAATGTGTAGCGGCTGATAGAAGTCACGTTTATATGAAGACGATAATCTAAATTTAATGTGGATCCTCCTCACATTGAACGCGACTGTGTTATCATGCGCTAAAAGAACTTTGTAACGTTTGTACGTCATATAAGATCAAAAAATGTACCGCGGTCATTACTACATGTCTGCTAATTATCAACGAAACGTTTGTATTGTATAGTTCGACAAATACTTTGATATGAAGATAATATAAACTACTTAACTAGTAATTTATATATGTATGTATAATATTGGTAGGTAAAATTGAATAGTGTACTTGATTTCACTGAAATATAATTACAATGTATCTCGCTAACCTTTCCAGTAAGTAAGTAATCAACTGACCCAGCCATAATCGCGAAATTCTAAACACTAACAGAAACTGAAGGAAAAGTATTTAGGAAACAGCTGCCTACTTAGGTTTGCGCCTGTTTAGACAAAACTTTTTAGAATAATAGAACAAAACTGTCGTCGAATAAGTTAATCACACCAATTGCCCAGAGAAATTTGACGATATCATTTCGAGATTTTTTCCGCAAATTTGACATCAGCCCAGCAATAACATGGATAGTAGGAGATAGATATTTATCAGTGTGGATTAGCAATTGGTGTGACGACTATTCGACCATAGTTTTGTACTATTATTCTAAAAAGTTTTGTCTAAAAACGGCGCGAACCTAAGAAGGCAGCGGTTCCATAAGTACATTTCCTCGAGTTTCTGTTAGTGTTTAGAATTTGGCAACCAAGGCTAGGTCAGTTGATTAATTACTTACTGGAAAGGTTAGATTACTAAGATCCATGATGAAAGATCAATGAAGATAACTTATTTGTCTATATTGCAACTAAACACTTCTTAGAAATCAGTTTACATGTCATGATACTAGCTTATTTATTTATTTAATGTAGATAGGATAATGTTGGAAAAGTAATATCATCTAAGTATTGACTTTCTACTGTACCTTCTGATAGCGCTTTTATGAGCAGTACAATGAGCAACGGAGATCCTGAAGAATTAGCTGAAAATCACGTTGGAAGATTCAATGAGGTATACGTAAAATTTAGAAAACCCTATAGTACAAAACTCCTAAAAACATAAGATGAAAAATAATTGTTTCGGACATATATGATCATGGTATATACAGTAGATTTTTAATTTACAAATACACAAGAAGGATTTAAGCTGAATAATGATTTTGTGTCGTTTCAACACCCGAACTAGTACTGTAGTGGTTAGTACGCTTACTTCCTAATGGGAGAGTAGCAAGTCCGAACCATAGTACCTTCCTCTTGAATAAGTTTTCTGTATATTCATCAAATCCTCACCAAATTTGTCGAAGTACCATCTTAAGTTCATAGGCGCAACCACCATAATAACTCATAACTAAGCGGTGCGCGTTGTAAATGACGCTGTTGGAGGGTACTAAGTCATGGATTATTATTATTAGTATTATCCATATACAGATTGTAAAAAATCATAGGTGTAGTGGTCTAAATAGAAGTTGTAGATATACAATTTTGGAAAAAGCCCGCAGCCAAAAATTTAAACAGGTGCATAAATCTAAACAACCCCAACACAGTATCGCAAGTGTCAGTAAGGAAAGCTTAATACTCACTTCTTTGCTAATATTAAGACACTTAAAAATATAAGGCCGCTACTGATTCGTTAATTACGTAAACGACGTGTAATATCATTTACTATTTAATCTAAATTATTAGGTTGTATCAAAACTGTTCTCTATTTGTTGACGGATGTATTATTTGTTGTACAAAACGAATGAAACCAAATGAGAAATAATTTTCAAAGAAATCCGCCGAAATCCGCCATCAATATTTAGGCGTAAGTTTCTACAACCATCGTTTACTGCGTTGAAGTTTTTCTGGTGTTGTTGCAAAGAAAAGTTAACTCTTAACGTTTCGCCAATTATGTTATCAGCTTCTTCAGAAGGTTTCTAAGAACAACCGTTAGAAACGTTAAACTTATCTACATGACGACGTAATAGGTATGGAAATATGTAAAAAGTACGTGATATTAATATCATATTGTTATATACATGTAGTAACCGATCATGCGTGAGAGTCACGTTGGGTGGGGGGAGGACAGTAAGACAGACGGTAACAGAGATAACGTAGAGATGGGTAACTACAATACTAACCACTTGTACCTTATGAGTGCCATCTACGGTGTTTTATCCAAGTTTTACAGAAGATTTTCTGCGGCAGATTATTTAAATTTCTTTGATATATAAGTTCTAATAGTGCTATCTAACCGTAAAACTAGTGCGCACCGAGTGTATAACTTCTAGACGTTTTCAAAAATTGCACGGTAGAAATTTGCCGGTTTGTTGGGTTTATGGTAGATTTATTCAGTTAATCGTGGTAAATTAATTTATTCTCAACCTCTTTCCAAGTTAGTAGGGATGGTGTTGAAAGTAAACGTTATTAAATTATTTTACCACGGGTAACAGAATAAATCTAACATAAAACCAGTTGAATACAGGTAAATTTCTAGCGCTGCGATTTTCGAAAACATTTCATATCTCTAGAAAGAGGCAGAAATAAATTCAATGCACACTAATTTTAGATTAGAAAACGTTATTCTGAAAAAATCACAAACAAACTGGTTTAATAACACATGTATCAAATTTCTGTATAAAAAACTGCAACAACAAATTGCAATTAAAACTTGTAAAGCAATTGGAAGATATAAAAATTATTTGCAAATATTTTATTACATATGTAAAAGACACATAAAAGCTGCAAGAACAGTAGTTATAAAATATAATAAGGTTAGGGTTAAACATTAATTATAAGAATTCTTCTCTTATTTTACAACAACACGTAGTAGTAACAATAAACAACATCACAGAATAAAATAGTCTATCACTAATATCGCATACATACACGCCAAATATGTACAAATTACATCGGACAACAAGCAACAAAAAGGTAAAGAATGGTAATACTGAAAAACAACATGGCGTGGTGACAACATTTATGTAATTGCGCCCTCTCTGGTAGATTATCCAACTATTTCACAATAGGACAAGTACCGTCATTTAAGTGCCCTCCCCGTGGACGATAACTAACCCGCAGAGAAACAACACCTGCTAGGTTACAAAGTTGATAGCCAAATACACATCATAATCCAATGTATATGTTAATAAAATTATACATGTAATCTAGTAATATATTTAATAAGCATTTCAAAACACAATATGCATATAATGAACATTTGAACATGTTGCAAAAAATATGTGGGGAATAATTTTTCCGGAGCAAATTCTGAAGAACTGAGTAAACTAAGAGAAAACATCACTTTGATGACTGTGTCTGGGGCAGATCTAAAGGCAATAAGATGAGCGTTTTCTATACATACAGAAGAAGATTTCAAGATGATTTTTAAGAATTATGCGGAAGGGTAGTATGGGGCAGAGTAGTAGCATTTGACTAAACTATTTCCATAAACCAAATTTTTTACCTAAAATTCAATTAATATACAACTCTACAGCTTGTAAATGTCATCATCGTCAACGTTTAGTACTTGTTAGTGTGAATAATCAGTCAAAAAATGAGGATCTTTAGTAATTAAAATTTATTTTAGGATTGAAATAAATGTGGAAAGGATGCAAGCATTAAGATGAAGACTTATTGAAAACATGTGTTTCAAAATTCATACAAAATAATCTGCACAATTCTGGATTTTTAAATAATATATTATTTGAAACATCGCAATTAATATCGAAAATATTATGGAAGTATATCCTTATAAGAAGCAATATACATGCATATAATATGTGTTCTAACCGTTAAATCTAAAAGCGAAGATTCCTCCTGTTTTAAAATTTTACGACGCAGATTTCTGTGAATAAATAATAACCATTACTATATAGGATCGAACTCGTCATCTTCTATATATCCAATGGATGCAGTCGCGACCTTTAACCTCTTCGAGGATTTTTTCTCAACGAGCGAGAGATAGATAAACAGTGAGCGTGTGCCGTGATAAAGCTTCTCGCTTTTAGTCTTCTCATACCGATGCCAGAGGTCGGGGTCTCGACATCGTTCTCCTCTCAGATTTACATAAACATCCGTGTCACAGATACTTTTTTAATAAGATGGAATGCAGCTTCGGCTCACGTCAAACAGAACATATGTACTGAATAGAAACGCAATAAATATTGTATGAAACAAATTTAATTATAGGAAGTCAGTTGTTTAAATAATGATAGAATGATTAGAGTAAATATTAATTAAACTGTATAGTTCTATTTAAATTCCATTATTTTCTCTAATTGATGGTAAACATATTGCACTATAAAGCAAAAGGATTCGGCCAATTTATTTCTAGAATATAATGATTTATGTGGACTTTTACTTTTAACTCCTTTCAATAAGTGAAATGCCGAAAATTTTATGATGTTCGGAAATGTAAGTTGTATAACCCGGTCGTAAATTTGATCCTGTTTTATTACCTTCAAGGGCAGCATACGCAATGTAATCTAAAATACGCAATGCGATAAATTTTACAGATGTATTCAAGATGTAAAATCCTTCTCTTTGCTCCGAATTTAGGTACTATCGCGAGCATTTTAAACGACTCAAACTTCAAGCGTTATGGCCGTATACAGCTACTCGAAACATTTGAGAAGTAGCACTGGGCGACTGTAATTAGGGGTCCATAACAAGCAGGTAGAAAGATTTGCAATACATTATATATTCTATGATGATTGTAATACATCCTATATGATTATAATATGATACGTATTTATTGACGAAATTCGCTCTGTTTGATATTATGTCTAGAAAATTCATACGCAGTGCAACTTTAAAATATATTTTTTTACATAATATTACTATTGTGTTTATAGGAAATCTGATGAATGAAAAACAATGTTTGCAAAACATTAAAAATGATTAAAATTAAATATCAATTTAAAGAAATATTTATTTCTGAATATATATTAATTTTTTCATTGGGCGAAATATATCTAAGGTAATTATCAGTTGATTTAGGAACATTTTATTGGACGAGACAATTGAAAACGTATTGCACGGCACCTGACTGGTCTTTATAAATTAAACATTTTCCAGGTAGTTAACGGTTGACAATTAGTTCTACATTAAGAAATTATATTAAATTTACTTCAGTAGTGCAAATTGTTCTAAGAAATAACTATTATTGGCTTTAAATTCTTATTAAATTAATATAACTGTCGTTTTTATACAAACGTTTAAAGTTCTTAAGAATACGGTAAAACAAACAGCGATTAATATTATCATTAATCTTCTTTTATATAACCATAACGTGCATCTATAAACAACATTATTTCTTCATCAAATTTTGTATTGTTAATGTCAATAAATTATAAGTACTATTTCAATTAAAATCGACATTTTAAATAAAATTTCAACAAAGGCTAAGAAATAATAGATATTTTAGTATTAGAAGTATACCTTGTTTAATTTGAGCCTTCTTGTAAAAAGACGTTAATCAAATGATATTACTATACGTTATGTATTATCGCCTGTTTTAATTAAAACATTGACCCTAATACCCTAAACACTAATGAAATAATATTAAATTCTTTCCATAATTACGTGTCCTAATCTGTAAGTTTATAATTTTTGCAATAATTGTTGTTAGAACAATATTTTCCCTGAGAAAAATGATGACATTTTACTCTTATTCAATTAACTTGAGTACGGCCTACCTCTTCGCTCATATTCATATCAAATATATTCATAATTCTTTTCCCTTAGATTTCTTTTAAATAGTGTCTACCCTCCGGCCTGCGGCTATACGGCTTATTACAGTTGCCCAGTTATATTTACCTGAATATTGCTCCAAGTAAGGAAAGCCTACAATAGATACGTTTTATGGCAGTTTGAGTCGTTTAAAATGCTCGCGATAGTACATTTGTAACGACCTTGCGGTAATAATAACTTTATGTTTAAAACCACCATAAAATATTTTCTAAACTTATATAACCTCCTTAAAGGGGCACGTACACGCAGTTACCCTGCTCATAAATAGCAAGAGTTAAGCATTTTATTTCAACCATTTTTCTAATTTTAACTACTGTCCATTTCTAAGTATACCAGGTCTTGCACATTGTCAAAATCCAACCAACAGAGCTACAGCTGTGAGACTTAATTCGGTATTTATGTACAGTGACGTGCTTTAATACTGACTCAAAGTGCCATAAAACTTTATAAATATACCCCTTATGTACGACGATATATAGCCGACTGCCCTCGAGGGGTGAGTCAGTACTAAAGCACGTCACTGTACGTATCTTTCCAAATGAGATTAGGATTGGAAATGCTCATGATCACAATGAAAATCTGCAATTAATTAATAAAATTAGTTTTAAAATATTTATCATCTGTAAACTAAGTCTAACAAAATTTTAATTGAGTCTCCTCAACTCGTGCTATTGCCGAACAATTTTATGGTCAATACATCAGGACGCTTTTCTAAACGATTGCCCAAGATTTTGCGCAACTTATGTTAGTCATTTAATCATGGGATCGTATAGGAACTTATTGATCTTAATAGATACATATATTGAAGTATAACGGTTTTTTGATTTGGATATTGCAAATGTTTATACAGAAAACCCAAAATCCTCATTGTAGATGTTGCACAAAATATGTTGATATTTTCCGGAATGGTCAGCGGCGGACATTTGATTTTTGCCGCATAAATAGTGTTTACAATAACAACGCTATTATAACCAACAAATCAAATGTTTGTTTAGTAATCATATGAGTGGAGAACTCATGTGACGTTATTCAAACGCTCGAAAATTAACGCAAATTAGAACCAGCGAATGGAAAATGTTTACCTAAAAAAACAGTTCTAACGTTATAATTGGTAGCCAGTGACTTTAATTAAAATTAATTTCCGAATAATAGCTCGTGAATGGATTTTATCAATAAGTTTATTTACATCGCGTGAAACTGACAAGATAAATATATGTCATGGACTACGATAATATAAAAGAGCATCATACGAAGATATTTCTGGAGCATTGTGACTCTGAGTTAAGTATCTGTATTGAATTTATAGGAACAACTTTTGTTTTTGATATTACGGCAATAATCAAACATAGTTTATCTGATATGAAATAATAACTTCTATTTGTAACATATCCACATAGGGGTACTTATTGTTATCATCAAATATCTTTTGGTAATAAAAGTTGCTGCAATACTTAAATAGTTTCTCAATTTTTGGAAGATACAATACTTTTCTCTAACATCGCATTCACCTGTAGTAAAATTTATTGTTACAATTCATTTAGAGCTGTGGTTACGCAGTCACATGTGCAAACACTCTCATACAACTACACGCGATCAGCGATTGTGTCAAAGAATTCTATTTCGCTATCTGCTTAGCAACTATAGCTGAAGTATATTAAAATGATTAGGTTACTTAGCGCTGGCGATCTAACGATTTTTGATTAGTGCATTTGAATCATATAGTTACAAGCCGAACAGGAGTCAAATTAGAAAGTAGACATTTATACATCTTACTAATGGAACATGGAGCTGATGTTCTTTGACTTTTTTGTTTTCATTTGCATCAAGGCATTCGCAAATATTTTATACTTCATATATGTAATTATGGTATACACTAATTTTAATTTTAGAGACATGAAAATATCTGCAGCCTTCACACATTTACCCGAAAATATGTCAATATTAGTGAACTAGTAGTAAAATTGGCCAGTGTGATCAAACTAAATATAAAGGTTATAATTTTTATTGCTTTATGGATTGCCGAATCTCTCGAAATACACTATTTAAAGTCATCATTTCTTACTTACAATTACGCTCAGTCTAAACCAATTTCCAATTGTTGCTAATGGCAATTCACGGATATTTGTCAAAACAATTAAATTTTAGCACAGTAAAAATTTCCGTCTATAAATTATTTTTGTAAATTGTCAACCTTTTATGTTAACAAATGCGAGTATATTTCATTGTAAAATATTTTTGGTCACACTGAGTACAATATGGAGTTTCAGGCAATATGTAGCTCAGGCACTTGTGCTGGGTGATCCATCCCTATTAAAACTCTCACTTGCACTTGAGCAATTTAGTGTCCTCTATAAAGTCCAATATCTTGCCCATTGGAAAGTTGAGTACCCCCGAAAGCTCCAGTATCTCCTTTCTGAAATGTTCTCTCTCACATGTGCAAATTACATGTAAACTTGTTTCCTCCTGCAACTCGCATCTTCTGCACCAGGATTCGCTCACCCGACCCGTGTTATATAGATGCTTCCTCAGAGGACAGAGTCCAGTTATCAACCCAAGAATAGTCTTAACTTGTTTTTTATAGCATCTAATTAGGTTTTCAAAGAACTTAGCATCCACATCCCCTATTAGCGTTTTAGTGTGGAGTTGACCTTCAGTCGACCTCCATTTTCTTACACTTTCTTTGTCCAACCAAGACCAAATCTCCCTTCTAGTAGAATCTCTAGTGATTCCATGTACGGGCTCTGGTCCTATGAAGTGTTTTCTAGTACCGTCCTAGGCTAGTTTATCGGCTATTATATTGCCCTTAATATCCTCATGTCCGGGCATCCAAATCAATGATACCTTGTTGTCGTGTGCTAGTATATTGAGGCACGGTTTGCAATCTTTAACCAGTTTTGACCTGGTAAGAGAGTTCATCTCGAAATTTTTAAATGGAACACTCTGTATATTCTTAGCTCATTGAAAAGCCCTTTTACTACGCTTTCTATTGATACCTCATTTGATGCACCTAGAATAGATCATTTTCTAATTATTTCTTTTTAAACTTGAATTAATGAGAAATTCTTGTATTTTTAATAGCTAATTTGCACTTCAAACCTACTGTAAGATCGAATATTCAACAAATAATCCATATATGGTATATAACAAGAAGAAACTCCATTTAGTATGAGAAACAATTGATTTTCACTCAGCGGTGAAAGCAAACACTAAATTAATATAAAGTAATATAGCATTTTTCAATAGATTACCTGCTGATCAAGTTATCTGGTGTTAGTTTTAACCTTGTATACTTAATAACCAAGTTGTTAAAAATTTCGTTTTGTGTTATACAGTATTTCGTTCAATCTTTAAAAGCATTTGTTGAATATCCGATCTTACAGTAGGTTTGAAGTGCAAATTAGCTACTAAAAATACAAGCATTTCTCATTAATTCAACTTTAAAAAGAAATTATTAGAAAATGATCCATCCTAGGTGCATCAAATGCGGTATCAATAGAAAGCGTAGTAAAAGGGCTTTTCAATTATCTAAAATATACAGGGTGTTCCATTTAAAAATTTCGAGATTTCTTCGATTTTGCAAAATTGTGAACACCCTGTATAAAACGAGCAGTTGCAGAATTTATTTCACATAGTAACGACAGTCCATACTTGTAAAAAATATTCTACTCCGTTGGTTTCGAATCTTTTGTTTTTCCCTATGCAGAATAGCCTACTGAAATGTATGAATTTATCAAGTAAAATAATTGTTTACACCAAAACTATCAAGGATCATTTTCTCTGTTAATATACAGGGTGTTCCATTAAAAAAAATGCAACTTTCTCTGGCATTTCCATCTGGAACACCCTGTATAAAACCAAATATTTTTAAAACGTGCACAATATCCGATGACTAAATATTTGAAACTTTCAGATAAGCGTGTAATCTTCCGTCCCCGCTTTGTTGCCGGACCCTGTATATAAGAGTCAAGGGTATGTCGATATAGTTATTATTGTATATTTCAACCTGACGAAGCTACAGTGTAGCGAAACAGCTGTCGTTGTTATTAAATACAGTGTAAATCTTAAACATTTGTGTGTTTTATTTCACATTATTTTAGTACTTTCGAAATGAAAACACTGTGATGTGCAAATAGCTTTACGAAAAGTTACTTTTTTCTTTTTTAACAAAGACATCTACAAAAAAACACTAGCTAATAAAATATGGATAGAAGTATTTAACATTCTATCCCCTATGAAAGGAAAATTAATTTTGTTTTCAGATTGAAATTAGTTGTCTGACAAGAAAAAATCCATAACGCTTTTATGTTGATGACAGTTCACTAATACCAACTACAAATATATCCGCAACGTTAATTTTACTTTACTTTATACACCCTTTTTTTGTACAGATAACTGAAATACATTAACGAGAGGAATGAATAATATGAATTTCGTTCACCCCATCAACGGAGACAGGTTTAATATCACAACAGGTAGCGACTTTTGTGTGAATGATTACCGCTTTGTGTTAGCGGCTCCAGGCGAATATTAACTAGTTTTTTAAATGGTGCCTCCATATACAGCAAAAAACATATTACCTGTCTCTCCAGACGCAAAAGTACCTGTTTACCCGTCGCGGCTTTAATCATGCCTAACTTACCGCTCATTTTATCATCGCAATTATATTTCTAGAGAGAACAATTAGTCAGAGCTTTCGCATGTAAATAAGTAGGGGCTAAAGTAACGTCAGGTGTTTGCTTTATGTAATCATATTTTCTGTTACGGCTTAGTTTTTGCTCACAATTTATTCATTATGTGTTATACTACTTTGACGCAGCGATGTTTTCCAAATTTTTATGTATTAAGCCCGATGGGCACATACAAGAAAAACTTTAAAAGTTATGTTAAAAGTTTTCTTTACAAGTCCGTATACACAACCAAGTTTTTAATGTAAAGTATTCGGTTTTATTTCTTTTTAGTTTGTATATATGCGTTCTGACGAATTGCGCATGCGCGATTTGTAGCTTTTTCATACTTGTCAAGAAAAATACTGCATGTACCAGTTTTACTTGTACAGTTTCGACTTTCAAAGTTGGACTTGTAAATTTTTTTTTTAACTCATATGAATCGACGAGACCTTTTAAAGTTTTTCTTGTATGTGTCCATCGGGCTTTAGATGCTGACATTTGACAGAACATGGAACATACAATGGTATATTCGGTATTTCAATGACGAACTGCTTTATCTTCTGAATACCAGTGTAGACGTAGACTAACATCTACTCAAGCAAAACGTACATATGGAACTAATATTGAGTTGCGGGTATGTGCTGTATGAATATATAAAAATTAATTATTTTACTATTTTTTGTGTTGTTTACTGCTTTAGTTCATAGAATTAGTATAGATTTGCATTGACATTTTGTATAACTTACGTGAACGAATACAGCCTAGTACATCAGCTAGCCACGATATAGTGGAAATATAATACACTGTTGTACATAATTCACGAGCACCACCTGTGTACTTCGAACGCGAGTACATACATCCACCGCGCATGAAATTTTGTATAGAAGTAGCGCTAAGCCATTATAGTTTATACTCACTAGAAAAGTGATGCAAAACTGCTAATGGAGATGCATTAATAGTGAGCACATCCCCGTCGGGGATATGTCAAAACTATGGGAATAAAAGTATATTACAGAATGTTCGGTTACAAACATAGGCATTACAGGTAAAAATACAAGCAGACGTATCCACATCTATGGCAGCCCGACAATTTTAAGTCAAAGTTTTAAATATTGAAGAATTGAGCAGCTTGGGACTGCTATCATCTGTTAGTGAAACATTAACTGTTCTTTTTTTTTTCGTATGGTGGGTGCTTAGTTGCAGTCACTCCGTAAGTTGTATTTCTTGTCTGACTATTACTGCAATTCTCGCGGTGTAGTTTAGTGTGTGCAAATTGTGTTCAAATGCTTTGTGACAGCATCATATCGACCTGTATAATGCCGTGCTGTTAATCACTTTGCTCCCAACAGCGAATGGCAAGTCGATCCGGGATTCAACTCTCTGAAAGAATGTCACCGTCCCTCCAGAGAATTGAACCCCGGCTCCTATCGTTCACCCACAACGCCACTTAACCACTGCGGCCATCGACCTGTTAATTACCCGTTAATTACAGATTACCTATGTTGTTATATGTAACATCAGATATTTATGATTCATTAGATACTTTTAGTATTGTATCACGGTTTTAACAACATTGAAGACAAGTCTGTAGAATTACCGTTGCGCTTATGATAATCTGCTGCATGTACATATGTAATTTACCATAAGCAATTCTGTTATTTTTTTAGTATGCTCTTCAATATATACTGTATTATTACTGATATCGTCATATTTTAGTGATCCTTGTAATGGACGTGACGTAACGAAAAACGTCTAAAAGTCCAGAAAATTACGTCAATATTTAAGGCACTGATCACGTCAACATTTAAAGTATGTACGACAAGTAACGTCCAAATATTACGGACATATTTCATTTTTAGAGATATACTACAACTATCATCTTGTACACATGATCAGAACATCCATATAGTACAATAGTTTTTCTGTGAAACAAAAACAAACTACACGAACAATGAACGAGTAAACGGAAACCTTAAGGTGACGTTACACAGTTGTGCGGGAAGTTTAAATTTTCCTCATTCTTAGAGTACCGTAGATTTCTAAACGTGCAAGAATATCGAAATTATTATAATTTCTATAAAACTATAACTGCATTAGGCAGTTGCTGATTAACAAAAGAAAATTGGAAGACCTGTAATAAAAAAATTAAAATAATTTGATGCCGAAGGCAAATGTACATGCATGAAGTTCAGCGATTGTGCAACAGATGACGCTCATTAAATGTCAATAGGTTTGTTCCTTTTAGACGTTTACAACACGACGCATGCAGTGATATTCGAAACTCGCTCTTACGACAATGCAAATGGAATAGGGTATTTTTATGGCGCATGATAGTGCCTTTTACTATATAAAGCAGGAGACCAAATCGAACAAAGCTAATAAAATTGCCATAACAAAATTTAAAACCTTATGAGAAATTATTAATTATTTTCTAAATATTTTAAATTTCTAAATATTGAGGTTTACTATTAATCTAAGGCCTATTTACGTATTTTTTTTGAACAAAATTTTGTTTTATGTCAAATTGAAATTATTTTTACCAAATTATCGTTTTATACTATACATGCAATTTAAACAGTTTAACAAATTAGAGGAAACAAAAAAGTATTTTTGTTATTTAATTATATTTTTAATATGTTTCACCAGTATGCAACAGATTACTACAGAAAGTAATAAGTTAATAAGGATACTTAAAAACCTAACAAGTTAAATAAAAATACCTTAATTTTTACATAAAAGGCTAGTTATGGGTAAGAAATAACACAACTTGCTTTTTTATTAATTATTTCTGGAAATATAAAAGTCTGATAAAATGTTTCTAATTTAGGAACTATTTCATTATTGATATAATAATAAATTGAATTGTTTGTTCTACAAACGTTTTATTGACATGTAAACTGGTACAGGTAGGTACCTACTTTTTTAATTATTAATAATATATATATAATATTTATTAACATTAGACCGAAATTTCAAAAAATTTATATATAGGACTGAATATCATATTTTCCTTTTTGCCCGTCGTTCCTGCAGTTTCAAAATTCTAGGGATTTTATAAAGAATACATTGGCGAAATGATGTATTTCTTGCTCTTCTATCCATTCTGCAAATCCTGAAAAAATTACTCTACACTACTCTATGCATGTACCTAATTCTTATGCTAGCAAAACCTTTAGTAAATTGATAAGCTATCGCAGCATAAAATATTTATATAAGTATATAACACCGCTATATACACAAACCTGGAATTACTACTGTATATACGGTATTTTTATTTACACTAATAACAATAATAGTAAAAAATGATAAAAATGCTAACAAATAAATCTCTTGCGAATTCTTGCAGGACTAGAAAAACCAACTAGCGAACAGTAGAAACACAATTTGGTACAATACGGATTGATACCACATTGATACTGATGCACAACTACATGGAGTAAGTATTCATTGCTCGCTCTACCCTTTCCTAATCCAATACAACTGACAAAGATAAACCGAGAGTCTGATTATTCAGGTAAATCCAAATACAAAGCAAATAAACTTATAGTACGGAATTAAATATAGGTCATTAAATTGAAACGGAAATTTGTGATGTGTATAGAAATATAGTACTCTCCGGGCCATCTATGTTTTAGTTGCGACATAAAATACAGTTTGAACGATATGATGAAAATTTAGGCGCGGAAACGTCCCCTTAATTTTAAGATTTTGTACTATTACTACTACTGTGCACCATTATATATGTAGGTATATTTACCTATGTATAAATATACATAATGCATCTTCCAGTAGGCCTACCCCTGCTTATACACGTAGGTTCAGCTCACAGTGCACCATAGGCAGTATGAATTGCAACAGCGTTTCCCTCTCTTCGCGTTATACCTTGTGTCTAGCGAAGCACACGCATCCACAATTCAGTTGAATTTAAACCGAGCGAAGATGAAGTCGTTGGCATATTCGTTCTGTGCGAATCGACGATCGAACTTGTGGCGCATGACTAGCGCGTTGCCACATCGTATTGGGTTCCATACGTATATTATAACTTCCTATGGTGCATTGTGAGCTGAACTTATGTGTATAGATCGCCATTCAGATCGTTGACTTTGCTATATTACCGCTTACAATTAGTAAAAAAATGTCAAAAGGAGGTCGAAAAATATAAAAATGCGTGGGAAGTCGCCAATATCGCGACTTCTTAGTTGAAAGTCTCTGCGGAGCATTAGAAGGTATTCATGTTAATCAATTATCTTTTCATACAACCGCTGATAAGCATGAAGTCCAAAAATCGACATAAGAAACAAAATTCAATAAAAAAACACGATGTCTAACAATTACCTATAAATTATCCGTTGGAATTTGTTGCTGTTCTTTATTTGGTATAGTAATGAGGATAGAATTAAATGCTTCTGACTTCCTCAATATCTGACCATCACGCTTCTTATCGTACAGTTGCGTATATACATGCATATGTTTGTTAATCCAACATTTATCCGCTCCTGGTTATTGATGTCGTTTATTTCATAGTCATTATTTTCTCATGCATTCCAAGACTCTTAGAATGGATTACTTTGACATTACTTCTACCAGTATAACTTCGCCGATCAATTCCATATCTTCAAACTGGCTTAAACATATGCTTATGAAACAATTTGTTGTGAACCGAAAGACTGAAGTACCTACTGTTGGTGGTTTAGCTACGGGTCGGTGGTTGTTCAGTTATTGCACCTACGGGTTGTAAGGCCGTATAGGTTTAACTTGATAATTTGCTCGGCGACAGTTAATGTGTTTGAAATGTTGGATAGCTCGCGTACACCTTAGAGCGATAAAATCAAAGTCCGTTGTAGTAAAAAGGAACAAAACACTATATTTAAATACTTTGGTTGTACAAAAAATAATCGTTAAAGTATGGTAATGTTGGTTAATGCATAGTCGAGAACCGTAGTTTCTAATTGTTGTAACTGAACTGTCGAATCAAAATCAAAGTGACTAACAAGTAAACATGCATGCGGGATGGAAAGGGTAAATCTGCCGAGACCTAATTTTCAAAAATACCGAATCATTAAATAATCGTAAACTAAAACCTATAATTTCGATCTACAACAATCAACAGGTATTCACTAATGTTGGTAACTTAGTTAAATACAATAGAATAAAATAAAAATTAATCCTCTGAAATAGTTTAAGTAACAATAAATGCATATAATGAAACAACGAAACCTTTAAACTTCCCAAATAGGGGGTTGTAAATGACGTAGAATTGGTAATTCCCAATACATTTTAATGTACGGGAAAGCCGGTGACGTCGAATACGCAGTTATTGTTACATTAATGAAAATAAAATTACATAAAATGAAATCCTAAATAAATTTTAAATTATGATAAATTCGTACGGTACGTAACATCTATCATACGTCCTATATATTTCTTCTAACCTCTATTCCTTACAACATGGAAATCAAGGCGTAGGTAATTCACTTTTAGCGACTTTATTTATTAATTTGGAATAGTTAGCGCAACAAATTCTGAAGTACGAAACACTAACTTCTAACTTTTATAATGATTTGTAGTAAGTGCATGTCCACACGTTTTTATTTTTTGCTATTTTCGCTTACTTTCCCCAATCATCAAAGTCGGAAATGTGACTAGTGTATTTCGTATACACAAATATGTATAGATAAACCAGAATCAAGTGGCAGTTGCGCTTCAGTCAGAGAGGTGCCGAGAGCGCTCATTCAACCTTGTTATATTGTTGTATACTTCTGGTCGACCTATATGTATATCCTACATAATAAAATAAAAATATGATATATAGTGTGCATTGTACATGCACGAGCTTGATTTATTTTTAAGTAATTCTGCACACAAACGCAAGTAACCGTTACACCAAACATTAATCTAAGTTGGCAAATCTGAGTATTAAACAGTTCTGCGAAAGCTATAGACATACAATATCCAGCTTGTAAGTATATACAAGAAATAATAGCTCATAAACTGCTATAATCTCTAACCCAATATTACAAGAAGGTTCAACTTTAAAAGCACATCTATTCGTGCAATAAAATCAAACTGTTACAACTTTTACCTTCAAAAAATGAATTATGTGTTTGTTGTGTCGTTGTGAAAACTAATTTCGGCACAGCAACATTTGTTATTTAGTCTAGGTCTGCGTGCCTTTAGGAGCCGTTATATTATATCTGATGCTATACACGAGACCTCAGTCATAACAGTAAAATTATTTTGGCAACATACAATCGTCGAACACCCACAAAGAAACTCGCCGTCTACTCCGAAACAAAATAAAGAATTCGTAAAACGTGTTTTAGGGTAGTGCAATTTTTTGGCACTGTCGTAAAGTTGAATTCTTGATCTTCGGGTTTTATGGCAAAAGAATATGTTATTTCTCAATCGTAAAATGCAGTCTTAGATTTCTAGCTTGAATCATTTGGCGCACACAAAATAAGATATTTTACTACATATAGATGTGTCAATGTTTGTTTATAAATATCAAAACTTAAACTAAAATGTTAGCGCTTTACCACCAAAAATTATTTTCATTTTGCAAATTATATTTTTTATATACGCATAGTTCATTGCAGGTCAAGCTACAATTGTCCTTATTTTTCAAATAATTGCGCTAATAATATTAATCTTTATAGCCCAAATAATGATAACCCGTGACTTGTGCACTGACGCACATTGATTGCAATTAGCGGCAATTTTCAAATAAGTACTCACAAAACAGATATCTGATAGTAAAGAGTAACATACGCAACTGTAATTTAAAGAGTAATACTGCCGCCTATGTAACCATACGGTAATACGGTTTCGTCCAACAAAGTTTTGAACATCACTTCTAAAATTCGCCACGTTTTGCTTACTAATCTATATCGCATTAAAATGAAACTTCTGTGCTTAACATAATTATCTTCAGTTCTCAGTTGAAGTCTATTTCATTGAACACACCGTGCTGCGAGTCGGCAGCCTCCGTTCCCCATAGCCGAATTTTAAAATACTTTCTGTACTAAAGTTTTGTACGGATTTTGTATCGTTTTGTACCAAACATTAAAAATTTTGTACCTCGCCCGTTTACAAAATTTTAAATGGGGGGGCCAGGGACATGCCAGCCCCGCCACGTTGGAATTTCAAAATTTCACTTATGCCATCGTATTGAACTAGTTTTGTACCGGTTTGTACCGCAGACCAAACATTTTGTACCTCGTTAGTTTTTGAGATATAATCGATCTTAAGTACAGTGCTTCAGGTTCCCCAATTTGCTAAATACTAGATAGTGTCCAGATAAGAATGAACAGCATGGGAATCTCGGAAACGGTAAGAGATAGAGGCTCGATTAAATTAGGAAAAAGTAGCGCATAGGTATACGTGCCTAATAATATGCCATTTAGAAAGTTTCAATATTCCGAGTAGTTCCGGAGATATCCGAGAAAAACCGAAATTTCGGAAAATCGTTTTATTTTTTCCTCACTTTATTTTTGATAGAATTTCAAAACACATTGCACATTTCCACTGCCACTTTTTCCGCTCTATCCAACGGTGTCCAAATTTGTGTAATCCGACGTTTTGTTTCTGAGTAATCACCATCAACTTTTTTTTTTTGTAATATGGACTAAAATTGTTTTAGACATTTTTTCAACGCTACTAACGTCGTTTATACAACCTCCGATAATTTTTAACTTTTATTTATTTATTTTATTTTTAAAAAATTTTTTATTTTAATTTTTTTTAATTTTGTTTTATTTTAATAGAAAACACATTTATGTTGATAATTATGTATTCAAACAAAAATAAAACAAAATTAAAAAATACATAAAAGTTAAAAATTATCGGAGGTTGTATAAACGACGTTAGTAGCATTCAAAAAATGTCTAAAACAATTTTAGTCCATATTTAAAAAAATTAAGTTGATGGTGCTTACTCAGAAACGTAAGTAATCTAGCCCCAACGGTAACATTCGATTAAAAGTCAAAGGCAAAAATTTTACAAACGCTCCAGAAACGGTTCAACGTGAAAGAGCGACAAATTTAATATACGTATTATTAAGTTTGATGACGTTACTCTAGAACAGTGATTCTCAACCACTGTGCCGTGGCACTTTTGTGTGCCGCAAAATTCTAAAAGTGTGCCGCCAAATTTTAGATATATGTATAATTATTATACAGGGTGTAACAATAGGGCGATATTCTTCCATATCTCGTTTGTTATGCAAAATACAGCAAATATTTACATACAAAAGTTGTTTAATTTTATAAAATTTATAACGTCAAATTATTCTACGATGTACAGGGTGTTTAGTTTGCCCGTAACCATCAGTATCTTTACATTTTTAAATGGAACACCCTATACATGATAACATTTTTGAAGTGCCTAGGGAATTTTCAGGCAACTTTACAACATTTGTTTGAAAATTTTGACATTTTGCTCTATTCAGAAAAATGCCATTATTTCGGTAACGGAAAAATGTAACATTATGAAACTTAACATAACATTAGAAGCATCTCCTGTAATGACAGTAAACGGATGTAGACTTAAATATGTTATACATAGTGTACTAGAAATCAGTGTCTTTTTGAAACAATTGAAATGCGAAAATCTTCATTTTTTCAAATTGAAATACTATATTTTTATGGGCTAGTTGAAAGTAAAATTTAATTATCTATTAGTTGGAATAAAGCATGTATGTAGTTAAAATTAATAGTTTTAGAGATATTTCAAATTATTTCTCATTTCTATGTGTTGTTATGTAGGTGTGCTCTTTAAGAAAGTTTCTCTCTCATGTTGTTGGGGCTGCTCGATAAACTTGCTCTTTTATGTATCCCCAAATAAAAAATCACATTTGGTCAGATCGGCTGACCTTGGTGGCCAATACACTGGCTCTCCTCTGCCAATCCATTTATCACGAAGTGCATTATTTAGATGATTTCGGACATTCCTAGAGAAATTGCACCGAGCCCCATCTTGCTGCAATGACAAATTCCTTATCATATTAAGAGGAAGGATGTCCAGAAGATCTAATTCATTCGTTAGGAACGCTAGATAATTCTCCCTGCTGACTGTACCATTAAAGAAATATGGACCAAGTAACCGGTTGCCTATTATTCCTCTCCATACATTCAACGACCAACTGTGTTGATAATCTACGGTTTCTATAAAATGAGGATTTTTGCGATCATAATATAAAAAATTGTGTCCATTAACGTAACCGTTTTTATGGAAAGTCGCTTCGTCCGTGAATAAAATAAATTTATGAAAACCTGGTTCTTTTCGTTCTTTATTTAACATCCACCGGTAAAAGTTGAGACTACTTTCAAAATCATTCCCTGACAATTCCTGTAAACAATGTATATCATAGCCACGAAATTCGTGTTGACATAAAATCCGTGAAGTCGACGTATGGCTTATTCCCAATTGTGATCCAATTTGTCTTGTACTAGTATGAAGGTCTTTGACTGACGTAGCAAATACTGCAAATTGATTATTTTCATTTGTAACTGGTTTGGCCAGTTTATATTCTACATGTCCAGTTCCTTGAAATCGATCTCGAAATCTTTCAGACTAAAGGTTCTGGATGTCACTTTATATCAATTACGTTAACATACTTCCATATTTTAAATATAAGTACAAATTTAAAACGCACGTAGATTTACAAAAATGTCAGCACAGCAAACAAGTAATAGTAAAGAAAGTTCAAATTTAAAATTTTATTTAATGTTTGGTCTCTAAACACGCCTACATAACAACATAGAAAAACGAAAATAATTTGAAATATCTTTAAAACCATTAATTTTAACTACATACATGCTTATTCAAACTAATAAATAATTAAATTTCGCTTTCAACTAACCCATAAAAATATAGTGTTTCAATTTGAAAAAATGAAGATTTTCGCATCTCAATTGTTTCAAAAAGACACTGATTTCTAAAACACTCTATAGAACGTATTTAAGTCTACATCTGTTTACTCTCCTCACAGGAGATGCTTCTAATGTTATGTTAAGTTTGATAATGTTACATTTTTCGTCGGGCTCGTGGCCTAGTGGCTTGCACACTTGCCTCGTAGTCCTGCAGTACCGGGTTCGAACCCCGGTGCTTCCTTTCTGAGTTTGGTTTTCTGTAGTTTTCCAAATTCCACGGCAAATGCGGAAAGGTTACATCTTAAGTCGGTCTACAGCCGCAGGCGTAATAATAACTCATGGCCAGCCGATGCCCCCTGTAATTGGCGCAAGCTGTTGGGGGATGCTAAGGCATGAATTATTATTATTATTATTATTATTATTATTTTGTGTCTGGCCGGCCCCAGTGCCGCTACCGTATGCGGAAACGGTACAGCCAGTGACGCCAGCTGTCCGCTGACCCCACCCTTCCTCTTCCCTTTCCTTTCTGTTCCCAGGTACAGATCGGCAAGCGTTGCGGCGACTCCGGGAGTGTCTACGAACCGACTGGTCTTCTCATCCGGCTGGGGAGTAGGCTGATGTGAGCTTGCTCTGCCGACGAGGATCCGCGACGCATTGTGAGGAACCAGCCACTTCGGGCCCTGATCAGGTAGTGTATGGTGGATGCAAGATGTCGGAATCTGCATTGCCCCGGGCGAGCTCCAGTCCGTCCGTGTATTCCGGGATTGGTGAAGCGTAGGTCAGGCCTCAGGGAACTGGGGTAGGATCCCGAGGATCTGAGGGTATACCCGTTCTTGACTATTGCGGCCCGCCCCTCCATACACGAAGCGCTGGCGAACTACTCAACATGGCAACTTTACCAACCAACAAAAGAACGCCGAAGAACAGCACAGAAGAGAGCCCCAACGGTGCCTTCAAGACACCAACGGCGCAGCACGTTAGGTCGCCGATTACGATAGATCTGACGACATTTAACATCGTACAACCAGGAGGTAGCAGTGACGACACGACATCAGCTTCAGATATATCGTCCTCAAAAGAGGTTATCTGCAAACTGCGATGCCGCGAAGAGGAGCAATTGCAGAAGTGCATAAGTGTCATCAAGACCATGAAGGCAGCTATCGGCAGGCAGAAGAACGTCTCGATGGATGTAAAGAACGGCTTGAATGAGCTAGAAGAAGCAGTGGATATGATCTCTGACTGCAGGAGGCGATGGAAGAAGGCCGAGCTGCAAGCAAGAGAGTACGCGCCAAAGGCGTCAGAGCCTGCTACCAAGACGCAGGCTACTTCTGCTACGGGCAACAAGAACGTGGAGAAGAAGGAAGCGCATCCCTCCGAGAACGTGTGCATGAAGGACCGAGCAGGCAGGAGAAAGCAAGCTCAAGAAGAGAAGAAGGCAGCTGCAAAAGCTTCTGACAGCAAACAGCAGCAGAAGATAGCCGGTGGTCAGAGAAAGGACGACGGTACCGACCAGAAACAGCTAAAGAAGAACAAGCAGAAGAAACGGAACACGAAGCCTCGATTGGATGCGCTTCTAGTAAAACCTGCGCAAGGGAAGTCGTATGCTGACGTACTGCGAGAGCTGCGCAGCAACGCGAAACTAGAAGAGACAGACACCGAGATTAAGGCGGTGCGGAAAACACGCGCCGGAGATATGCAGTTGGAACTAGGACCCGGCAGCAAAGACACAGCAGCCTTCAGCAGCGCATTGAAGAATATCCTGGGCGAGAAGGCGAATATCAGCACCCTAGAGCCCAAGGAGACGCTAGAATTTAGAGATCTAGACTGCTTAACGACAACGGAGGAGCAGCAGTCAAAGCGAAGTTAGGAATCAGTGACGGCGACGTGAAGATCAGCCTCACCAACGCGAATAGCAGAGGGCTGAGAATGGCTATCGTCCAACTGAGCCAGCGTCAAGCCCTTAAGCTCCTGGAAACACCCAGAATAAAGATCGGCTGGATAAACAGCAGAATAAGACGCAGGGTAGAAGTCGTCAGGTGCTTCCGCTGCTTCGGCTACGGACATCGACAGGCTACTTGTCCCGGACCAGACAGAAGAACACAAGGCCTTTGCATCAATTGCGGAGAAAAAGGCCACCAACGGAAGGACTGCAAAAACAAAGCAAAATGCTTCCTCTGCACGGGAGACACCGCGACACGCAGCCATGTCCCTGGGTCCGGCGCATGTCCCTCCTTCAGAAAGGCATTAGATCAGGCAAAGAAGAGCCAATGACCAGAATCCTACAAGGCAACATGCACCGAAGCAGAACAGCAGACGATCTCCTCATCCAACTACAACTGGACACCGGAGTAGATCTGCTGCTTATCAGTGAACAATACCGGGATAAGGAATGCACCGGGTGGTACAGGGACACACTCGGCACTGCAGCTATATGGATCCCGGACACGAACAGCGTCATAGTCGACAACCACGAAGCCCGAAACGGATACGTGTGGGTAAAGAGCGGCACCATCACCTACGTGAGCTGCTATCTCACACCCAACGAGCCGATAGCGGACTTTCAGGGCAAGCTTGACAACCTGGAAGACGACCTTCGAGAAATGGCAGGGTCCATTATTCTAGGAGGAGACGTCAACGCCAAAGCCGTGGAATGGGGCATGGAATACACCGATTCGCGAGGGAGGCGTATATTGGACATGGCGGCCAGACTCGGACTCAGCGTGGTAAATGTCGGAGACACCACCACGTTCAGAAGACCAGGCTACGGAGAGACGATACCGGACATCACATTGGCCTCGGAGGACATTGTGCGGGACATCGTGGACTGGCGAGTCATGGAGGACTACACCGGAAGTGACCACCAGTACATAAGCTACAATGTGACGAGACAGCAGCCGATCAGGCGAGATGGGACGTCATTCTTGACTCCTTGCAGAACACGTTCGACACGCCATCCTATTTACTTAGGGTGATACGCAGCTACCTTAGCGACAGGAAGCTGGTCTACGACACCGCAAGCGGGCCGTGCACGAAGAAGATAACAGCGGGAGCGGCGCAGGGTTCCATACTCGGCCCCGACTTATGGAATGTGTCCTACGACGGGACACGTAGCGGCAGTCATCCTAGCGCGTGACGAGGCGGATGCCCAGAGAAGGCTCAACCAGGTCATGAGAAGAGTCACCACATGGATGGACGAACACGGCCTGACCCTGGCAACGGAGAAGACCGAGGTCGTTCTACTGACCAGGAGAAGAATCCCTAGGGAGATCGAGATGACGGTGGATACGGAAGTCATAACCACTACAACTTCCGTGAAGTACCTCGGACTGCGGCTCGACAGCAAGATGACCTTCTGGCAACAGATCCAGTCATCGAGCGATAAGGCCGCTAAGGTAACGACGATGTTGAGCCGACTAATGGCCAACGTAGGAGGACCGACGGCGAGTAAACGCCGGCTGCTAATGACCGTCACACATTCCATACTGTTGTATTGAAGCGAGATCTGGGCTGACGCCTTACAGCAGGACAAGTACAGAAAGCGGATGGCTTCAGTACAGCGACGGGGAGCACTCAGGATCGCCAGCGCATATCGTACGGTTTCCGAACCGGCGGTGCTCGTGATTGCAGGAGTAACCCCGATAGACTTACTAGCTCAAGAAAAGAAGAGAGTCTACGAGACACGACGAGACGTCGGTGCACGACAAGCGAGAGCGGACGCTAAAGCGCTCACACGACAACGTTGGCAAGAGCGCTGGCAGAACGACACGAGAGGACGGTGGACGGCCAGACTCATCCGCAACCTAACGGAGTGGATGGACCGAGACCACGGCGAGGTAAATTACTACCTCACCCAGTTTTTTAGCGGACACGGGTATTTCAACGCATACCTGGCTCGAATGGGTATAGCAGAGAACGCGACATGCCAGTATCACGACTCTGCGGAAGATGATGCTCACCACACCTTCTTCGAATGCGAGAGGTGGAGTGACTACAGGGACGCTCTACAAGACGAAGTAGGACCTCTAACGCCGGATAACGTCGTGCAAACGATGCTGTCCGGACACGACCGCTGGCAGAAGATCGCCACGTTCGTCGAGAAGGTGCTGAAGGAGAAGAAGAGAGAGACCCAAGCAATGGAGGCAGCCGACCGAGGCTAACTACGAGGTGCCATCCTGAAGTAATGCGACCAGCGGTTCCGGGATGGATTCTACACCTGACAAAGTGAGGTTTTTTAGTGGGTGCGAGCCCCACACACCGGGGACGGGTCTCGTCCCTGATGGTGCGTTTAGGCATTTTTCCTCACTCAAAAAAAAAAAAAAAATTATTTTATGTCTGGCCGGCCCCAGTGCCGCTACCGTATGCGGAAACAGTACAGCCAGTAACGCCAGCTGTCCGCTGACCCCCACCCTTCCTCTTCCCTTTCCTTTCTGTTCCCAGGTACAGATCGGCAAGCGTTGCGGCGACTCCGGGAGTGTCTACTAACCGACTGGTCTTCTCATCCGGCTGGGGAGTAGGCTGATGTGAGCTTGCTCTGCCGACGAGGATCCGCGACGCATTGTGAGGAACCAGCCACTTCGGGCCCTGATCAGGTAGTGTATGGTGGATGCAAGATGTCGGAATCTGCATTGCTCCGGGCGAGCTCCAGTCCGTCCGTGTATTCCGGGATTGGTGAAGCGTAGGTCAGGCCTCAGGGAACTGGGGTAGGATCCTGAGGATCCGAGGGTATACCCGCTCCTGATTTTTGCGGCCCGCCCCTCCATACACGAAGCGCTGGCGAACTACTCAACATGGCAACTTTACCAACAAACAAGAGAACGCCGAACAGCACAGAAGAGAGCCCCAACGGTGCCTTCAAGACACCAACGGCGCAGCACGTTAGGTCGGCGATTACGATAGATCTGACGACATTTAACATCGTACAACCAGGAGGTAGTGACGACACCACATCAGCTCCAGATATGTCGCCCACGAAAGAGGTTATCTGTAAACTGCGATGCCGCGAAGAGGAGCAATTGCAGAAATGCATAGGTGTCATCAAGACCATGAAGGCAGCTATCGGCAGACAGAAGAACGTCTCGATGGATGTAAAGAACGGCTTGAAGGAGCTAGAAGAAGCAGTGGAGATGATCTCTGACTGCAGAAAGAGATGGAAGAAGGCCGAGCTGCAAGCAGGAGAGCACGTGCAAAACGCTTTAGCGCTTGCAACTAAGACGCAGGCTACTTCTGCTACGGGCAACAAGAACGTAGAGAAGAAGGAGGTGCAGCCCTCCGAGAACGTGTGGATGAAGGACCGAGCAGGCAGGAGAAAGCAGGCTCAAGAAGAGAAGAAGGCAGCTGCAAAAGCTTCTGACAGCAAACAGCAGCAGAAGATAGCTCGTGGTCAGAGAAAGGACGACGGTACCGACCAGAAACAGCCAAAGAAGAACAAGCAGAAGAAACGGAACACGAAGCCTCGATTGGATGCGCTTCTAGTAAAACCTGCGCAAGGGAAGTCGTATGCCGACGTACTGCGAGAGCTGCGCAGCAACGCGAAACCAGAAGAGACAGGCACCGAGATTAAAGCGGTGCGGAAAACACGTACAGGAGATATGCTGCTGGAGCTAGGACCCAGCACCAAGGATACTGCAGGTTTCAGCAGCGCGTTGAAAAAGATCCTGGGCGAGATGGCGAATATCAGCACCCTAGAACCCAAAGAGACTCTGGAATTCAGAGATCTAGACTGCTTGACAACAACGGAAGAAGTCTGCGCAGCAGTCAAAGCTAAGTTAGGAATCAGTGACGGCGACGTCAAGATCAGCCTCACTAACGCGAACAGCAGAGGGCTGAGACTGGCTATAGTCCAACTGAGTCAGCGTCAGGCCCTTAAGCTGCTGGAAACACCGAGAATAAAGATCGGCTGGATAAACAGCAGAATAAGACGCAGGGTAGAAGTCGTCAGGTGCTTCCGCTGTTTCGACTACGGACATCGACAGGCTGCTTGTCCCGGACCAGACAGAAGAACCCAAGGCCTTTGTATCAACTGCGGAGAAAAAGGCCACCAACGGAAGGACTGCAGAAACAACGCAAAATGCTTCCTCTGCACGGGAGACACCGCGACACGCAGCCACGTCCCTGGTTCCGGCGCATGTCCCTCCTTCAGAAGGGCATTAGATCAGGCTAAGAAGAGTCAATGATCAGAATCCTACAAGGCAACATGCACCGAAGCAGAACAGCAGACGATCTCCTCATCCAACTACAACTGGACACCGGAGTAGATCTGCTGCTTATCAGTGAACAATACCGGGATAAGGAATGCACCGGGTGGTACAGGGACACACTCGGTACTGCTGCTATATGGATCCCGAACACGAACAGCGTCATCGTCGACAACCACGGAGCCCGAAACGGATACGTGTGGGTAAAGAGCGGCACCATCACCTACGTGAGCTGCTATCTCACACCCAACGAGCCGATAGCGGACTTTCAGGGCAAGCTCGACAATCTGGAAGACGACCTTCGAGAAATGACAGGGTCCATTATTCTAGGAGGAGACCTGAACGCCAAAGCCGTGGAATAGGGTATGGATTACACCGATTCGCGAGAGAGGCGTATATTGGACATGGCGGCCAGACTCGGACTCAGCGTGGTAAATGTCGGAGACACCACCACGTTCAGAAGACCAGGCTACGGAGAGACGATACCGGACATCACATTGGCCTCGGAGGACATTGTGCGGGACATCGTGGACTGGCGAGTCATAGAGGACTACACCGGAAGTGACCACCAGTACATAAGCTACAACGTGACGAGGCAGCAGCCGATCAGGCGAAATCCTGCTCCGCCCGGTCCTCGATGGAACGTAGCGAAGCTGGATGAAGACGCCCTGGCTCATGCAATCGCTCGGGGAAAGGATGCCGTCATGGAATGTTCCGGTTCGGCGGAGACAATTGCGGACGCGACCATGGCCCTAATACGGCGCGCCTGCGACGCCTCTATGCCGCGGAAAAGGAAACACAATAGAAGATGTGCGTATTGGTGGAACAACGAGATCGCGACTCTCCGGAAACAGTGCTTACAGCTTAGGCGGAGAATAACCAGAGTGAGACGACGAGATCCGAACGCGGCAGAACTAGAGTCCGAGGACTTTAGGAACGCCAAGAGAGATCTCAAGAACGCCATCTACAGGAGCAAGAAACGTAAGTGGGAGGAGCTGCGGCAGGACGTTGACAACGACCCATGGGGCCTTGGGTACAAGATCGTCATGCAGAAGCTTACGACGAAGACGGCGAATCCAGTCCTCGAACGAGATCGGATGCGGAACATTGTTGACACATTGTTCCCTACCCATCGGGAGAGAACTGCGGAAATGGAGGACGAGCTACTGAACGACATCCCGCTTTTTAGCGGAGATGAACTTTCAACAGCGGCGAACTCCCTGCAAAACCGCAAGGCACCTGGACCCGACGGAATTCCGGCGGAAGCTGTCAAGGTTGTGGCACGCGTCTGCCCAGATCTGCTTCTGAACATGTACAACCGCTGTTTGACAGAAGGAGCCTTCTGCAAGAGATGGAAGGTACAGCGACTAGTGCTGATAAGCAAAGGCAAGGGCGATCCGACCACGGCATCGGCATACAGACCGCTATGTATGCTGGACACGGCTGGAAAGCTACTAGAAAGACTGCTGAAAACACGACTGGAGAGCAGCATAGACGACGCGGGAGGCCTGTCCGAGAGACAGCATGGCTTCAGGAAGGGACACTCCACCGTCGGCGCCGTAGCGCAGGTAGTCTGCCAGACACGACGAGACGTCGGTGCACGACAAGCAAGAGCGGACGCTAAAGCGCTCACACGACAATGTTGGCAAGAGCGCTGGCAGAACGACACGAGAGGACGGTGGACGGCCAGACTCATCCGCAACCTAACGGACTGGATGGACCGAGACCACGGCGAGGTAAATTACTACCTCACCCAGTTTTTTAGCGGACACGGGTATTTCAACGCATACCTGGCTCGAATGGGTATAGCAGAGAACGCGACATGCCAGTATCACGACTCTGCGGAAGATGATGCTCACCACACCTTCTTCGAATGCGAGAGGTGGAGTGACTACAGAGACGCTCTACAAGACGAAGTAGGACCTTTAACGCCGGATAACGTCGTGCGAACGATGCTGTCCGGACACGACCACTGGCAGAAGATCGCCACGTTCGTCGAGAAGGTGCTGAAGGAGAAGAAGAGAGAGACCCAAGCAATGGAGGCAGCCGATCGAGGCTAACTACGAGGTGCCATCCTGAAGTAATGCGACCAGCGGTTCCGGGATGGATTCTACACCTGACAAAGTGAGGTTTTTTACACACACCGGGGACGGGTCTCGTCCCTGATGGTGCGTTAAGACATTTTTCCTCACTCAAAAAAAAAAAAAATAATAATTTTTCCGTTACCGAAATAATGGCATTTTTCTGAATAGAGCAAAATGTCAAAATTTTCAAACAAATGTCATTATTATGCCCAACAGTAAAAAACCAAAAAAAAGGCACAAATAAAGCAAAACGTGCATTAGTAAAAAAATGAAAGAATGAATTCCTAAACAATAAAAAATAAAAGAAAAGAGGTAATATAAAAAATTACAAATCAAATATACAATATATAACATACATATCAACTAGACTTAAAAAGAAGTTTCTGTTCAAAAAAAATATCTTCGAAATATTTATCGGCACTCCTGCATATCTGGTATACTGGACTTCACTTCATACAGTTAGTACGGCATCGAGGTGCTAAAAAGGTTGTAGAGTTTCTTGAGGCGAATCGCGGAGTGTAAATGGGGACCAATTCCAACAGAGAAGGACAGTCAACAATACCATGTATTAAACTATGCATGAAGATACTAAAATGTTTTGAACAATTGGCAGGAGATTTTGGTGCATTTGAAACCCGATTTACGGCCTTTGGTTCCAAGATATTCAGTAGTTTAGTAGTGATAAAATTCAAACGGCAATCCTCGTAAGCCACGGAAATTTGTATTTGATACATCAGGAATTAATACATGAATCTATGTATTATTTGCTGGTAATAATAAGAAGAAGCTACTTTTCTCTTCAAAACATTTTAAAATCTCGCCAAACTAACAGATAGTTATGCCTTAAAATAATTTTTTAAGACACAGTTTTTATTAATTTTTTACATATTAGATGTTTATAACAATATTGAATTCAACAATTTATTATTATGCAAATATCCGTAGCAATAAACAAAACACTACTTTAGAAGTATACAATGTAAGCACTTGTCTTAGGTGATGTTACATAACTCACATCTTCGTCCAACCCCCATCTTCAAGTGATTTCACATTTGATGAACGTCAATAGAACTATTCAATCCATCCACTACCTATAACTTGGCAACAACGACTTCGGTATTCGTATTAATAGTTTTTTAAATGTATACAAAACCTTCGTGAAACACGCATTAAATTACCAATAAACAAGGACCATAGTAAAAGCTTTGCCGTAACTCAACACCCAAACCATATCGCGTTTCCTTCGTCCTAGTCGCTATCTCTCTTTCTTCGTCTTTCCCTTCCGATCTCTAGTTCGCAAACATGTGCAGACCAAATTGTCCTTGTGACATTGGTGTGAAAGACCGCCTCTGTCGAATCACTCCTGCCGAAACGAAAAGGATGCCGTCTGTGGCCCTCCGAAGACCGGTACCTTTTGATGTCCATTGTCCAGTTATTTGTTACTCGATGTGAAACTAAAATCGTAAAGCCAAGGGATAATTTTATTTGTTCAGATTGTGTCGGTCCGTACTTTTATATTCTCCGTAATGTGGCTGTAGGGATTACTACCATCAGCGGAGAAAAAGCTTTATCGTTAATACGTAATTATGCTATTGTCGTTTGAGATTTCCATTTTATGACTACTTATAAAGATCAGTAATAAAGGTAATTCTTGTTTTGTATGTTTTTTACATTACAGCCCTTAAAAATCTAAAATTACAACATTATATAGTATGCATGCATCTTTAAAGTATAGCTTCTAATTGGTCTGCAACAAAGTATAAAATATACAAAAAAATTACAAATAAACGATATGTTAAGAATAGAGAAATTTGCATTTCATTCAATTAAGAAACTATAGTTATTCTGACAACACAAGGTTGCTCTCAAAATGCGTCTCTTTCTTCTCTGCTGTGGTGTTTATTATTTCTAGTAGTTTTTTATTTCATTCGACATACAAGGTAAAAATTGTACTTATTACTGTGTTGAGTTACCCTGTACAGGTGTACAAAGCGCTCATAAAATCCTCTGCAAGTAGCAAAGGTAGACCTGCTAGTATACAACGACATCGAAGACTGCAGTCACAATTACTACGATGGGGGTGCTGCTGGGTGTAGCCCATCTGCATCTTGTAGCAAAAATAGATTAAATAGATTACATCAAAACAAGAGGTAGCATCAACTAGTGAAGGGCACTCTTCAATACTGGAACTTACCACCCATAACACTAGATATAGTCACAGATAGCACGGAGAAAATTTACTGTTGCACCAAACCTTTTCAAGTTGTAACTCGAAGTAGGATACAGTAGACTAGTAGTACTTTGTGGTAAATATAAAGCATCTGATAGTATTTAAATTACACGATAACCGTTGTCACTTACCATACTATAAACAGAATTACACGCTATAAATAAAAATATTTATCTACAACTAAACACTAAAGTGGTAAGGTATTATATTAATCACTATTGGTTAATAATAGTACTCATAATACCCGGGGGGAATAATGAAATGCGACCAGGGACTAATGAGACATAACGTTACCATTATTCGCTGCATTCTTCCAATAAGAACGTATTGATACCAACGTTATCATAGTAACGATAAACAAGTCCGAATATTTAATTAATTGTCAAACGTCAAAACCGATATAGTAATCTATTAATTGATATTTTCGTTTAATTGATTTGCTTTTTTTTAGTAATCTTCAGTTAGTCGTAGATAAAGTAGTGTATACTAACTCGCAATAAAGACTATTATTCTCTTGAGCCGAGTTACTCCCTCGCCGCTTACGCGGATCGGTTCGCAAATTCAGCTCTCGGAAATAATAACTGTCATTCGTCACTCGTTGTATAAACTACTATTATAGTGAAACAATAAAATGACTTATGGTGTAAAAACTGGCGTTGGGAAAAAATATCAAATTAATGTAGACTCCCGTGCATTGTCGTGCACAAGGAAAGCAGAAAACTAACACTGCTAAGAAATTTGTTAAATGTACATTTCATAGGGTCATGGCCTGTAGAATAACCCAAACGCTCATCAAGATGAGGTAAGTAGTATGTTAAGGCAAAAACTGGTGGACAGACAAGAAACTGGCAAGGCTTCTTTGGGAAGACCCTCTAGCCACAGAATCAACAATAGGGTTGTCTCTAACAGAAAAAGTTAACAGCGAATTATCGGATAATAACCGGCCACTAGTAGGTACTTGAAAAAGCACTTATGTAACATGGGCGTTGTATGTGATGTCACTTGCCGGATTTCAAGGCAGCTGATATAATATATATGAAGTTTCATGTATCGTTATGAAATATTCCAAACCTTAGTAATGACACTCTTGATGTTGAGCGGCTGCAGTTTCTGGGTAGGGAAGAGCAATCATTCGTTAGAATGATACTGGTGGATTACTACCTGGATTTTTCTCTTTGGAATGTCGTAGGTGTAGCCAATAGCCACACTCTAATCAACATATTATAACGGAAATTATAGCATACGAACTCTCGCGACGTGGCTAGGACGAAGCTAGATTAGCTTGGTTAACTACAGTAATAGAGGACATTTTCCTGCTATGACCCCAGTAAATTATTTTTTATTTGAGTATGTATTAAAAAAAATATTGTGTTTGGAAATCCTTCACAACCCTTTATTGTTAAGTTAAGAAGTGAAATTACTCTTATCTATGAGCGATATCGGCAAAGAAAGAGGAACATGTTTCACATTTTTCTGAAAAGGATATCGAATTCGATGTGAGGTTCAAATTTCGTAAATATAAGCTCTATAAATTACAGCAGTAATATTTGCATACAGTTTAAAATGGAAAAGTACATCACTTCTTATTGTTTGTCCACATAGGCTCTTTGTAGGGTAGTTGCACCAGTAATGGACACCTTTGATTGTAAATGACCAATAATTTTCAGAATAAGAACTGAAAGGTTTTGTTTTAGTATTCCAATTATTGATGTACATAATGTATGTATGTTACGCATCCCCGGTCTTAGCAAAAATAGTTTAATGTTCCCCGAAGTACACTAATCAGGAAACTGTCAGGTGCTGCTGCTTTTCAAAGGAAAAGTAGGCCCTCGATTTGAATTATCTGAATCAGGAGAAAATACGCTAGTTACATGGATTGTTGTTATGGCGAAGAAAGGATTTCCAGTACATAAACAGAATCCCCTTTTGTCAGTCAAAAAATTTCTAGAAAATAATGGTAGAGAAATTCGATACTTAAAAGAATCTAAAATGCCAGGACAATCATGGTTTGGAGGTTTTCTAAAACGCCATCCTGAGATAAAAGAATCAAATACCGAAATGCAAGGCAAGAGCTGCAGTTAATGAAATATCAAATTATTTTAAAGACAAGGGTCTGGAATAGATTCTCCTGGATTCCAGCAGCATATTTAATGGCGACGAATCTGGATTTATTTTGCGCCCAAAAAGTCGAAAGGTTTTAGGACCATCCAAAACGATAGAAGAGTAAGTTCTGCAAAAGTATAGATTACAGTCATGGCCACATTTTCAGCTAATGAAACTGTAGTACCACCAATGCTAATATTTCCATGTAAAAAAAATGCCAAAAACCATCGCTGAATCGCTTCTAAAAAATTGGGCACTTGGTAGGCCAGATTCTGGATGGATTAATTCAGAAGTGTTCTATGAATACCTCTCAAATCATTTTATACCTTTGTGAAATCATCAAATATTGTTCGGCCAATTGTACTTTTTGTGGACGGGCATCGTTCTCAACTAACTCAACAAGCAAGCCTGCTTTGTAAAGAGAGCGGTAGCATTTTAATATCTCTAGTTGTAAATACCACTCACATTATGCAACCGGCAGATGTAGCTGTATTTAAGCCTCTTATGTCGGGATGGAAATCTGCCGTTAGGACCTGGAAGTTTCACAATTTTCCCAAAGACGTAAACAGGTACACATTTGGGTCAATTTTGAAAGTAGTATTCGATCAATTTGCTACAGCGACCACAATTCAAAACGGGTTTAGGAAAAGTGGTGTATTCCCTTTTGACAAAAACAATGTGGATTATACAAAGTGTATTCCAAATAGAATAATAATTAAAACCGCTGAAGATGTTCCAAATGAGCATAACACAAACAACACGGTACCAAAAATCCTGGAAAAGAAAAAATTGAAAAAGCAGAACTGGATCAATTCCTGTAAACATATAGAACTGGTTCTGAATGGACTGGGAATATAGAGTCAATCAACTTGTATAAAGTGTGATGTGCTATAAAAAAACGATAATAGTCTTACTTCCATCCAAGATATAAGCTCAATTAGCCAAGAGTCAGATGTTGAGAATTCTTTCGCAGAAGAAAATATGAACTTTTCAACTCCAAGAGCTAACACCCCCAAATCTTATAATGGAAGAGAGGTTTCTCAACCTTCCACAAATCCACACTGAAAAATCCCAAGACGCCATCAAAAAATATTACGAGAGCAAGCAAGAAGAAGGTTATAATATACAATCACCATTTAAAAAATGTTTGATATTTCCTAATTCTAATCCTTCTGAAATGAAAACTCCAAAGCCCAAGAGAAAAATATTTCGTGCGACTGTGTCCAGTGGGAAGTACCGCAACTTTTATGAAAATGAACAATGTAAGAAGTTACTTCCTAAGACAAAGAAGAAAAGGGAGCTAGACTAGCAATTGAAAGTTCTGATTTAGATGTAAGTGTCAGATTCAATGATGAGGATCTAAATGTGAGCGACCTCGAAGATTTAGATCTGACGGTTGGAAAATATGTAATCCTCAAATATGAGAGTAACGATTACTCTGGTGAGTAAAGTAAACCGGTGATTCGATGTTCGCTGCCTTTTTTTACCCTTAATACCTATCTACTTACTTTTATTCTAAAAAATATCTTACCTTTGTAGGACTTATCTTGAAGCGTGACCTACAAGAGACAGAAATTCGATCAATGATTACCGCAGGGCTGATAGATTCATGTAAGTGACCAGGCAAAGAGGATACATATATTATATTATTTTAGGGAAGACATTGTTTGTTACATTGCAGAGCCTAAACAAAAGAATCAGAGGAGCTACTACAGTGTATCTGAAATAGCAAAATTTGAATAAATCTTAAAAATTTAAACTCACTCTTTACTCAGTCAAAATGTGTCCATTGTTGATGATAGTATGTCCACCACCGGCACATTTGACAATATTTTATAAATTTTTAGATTATAAGCTTTAAACACATAGGTACCTACTAAAAGAAAGGACATGAAATTTATTACGCCTTGGCGTATTTCATATTCGTCTCCATAAAATATCATTGAGAATTTTTTAAATTGAAATTTCCTCTTTTGTGTCTATTACTGGTGCAGTTACCGTACAACAAATTACGATTTTATCCCTAAATTTCAAAATAAGAAAATTTAGAAAAATACTAATTTTCACAATGTTTTCTTCTAGAATTTCCTATAGTTTGTATCTACTTTTTAGTCATATAGAGGGAATATTGTATTCCTCACCTTTTTATTTTTATTTGTTAAGTATAATCAAAATCAAATAAAATAGAAGCATCTTTTATGATTGAATACCTAGATAAAAGCCCTTTACAATCAGGGTCCCATGGTGTAATGGTTAGCACTCTGGACTCTGAATCCAGCGATCCGAGTTCAAATCTCGGTGGGACCTTCACACAAGTTTTTGTTTTTGTTTTGAAATTATCCCTATTTGCAAATTATGTAATTTTAATAAAAAACTCAGTAAATTTGTTTTTTTCAAGGATATCACATTCTAAAGCTACATTGTTGATAAATAAGGTACTATAAATAAACTTTAATAAAAGTAGACTGGTTATGCCCCCGTTGTGTGATCGTACACGAATAAGGTAAATAGTAATTACTTTTTATGTAAGCATCCTCTTGAATAATTCCTATATAATTTTCATATTATTTGAAATTCTGAATACTAAGCGTGCACAACTACAAAATTATTGAAAGTCGACGCAACGTAGTAAGAATGAAAGCTTCCGAAAGACGTTTGTTCGTAGAGCCTTATTAAATTTCTTTTGTTTATTTTAGGCAAGTTAAATTTGTATAGCCGAGACTAGTTAGATCTCGTCTAATATTATTCGACAGTCTATAATTACTGGATGCTGGGCAAGAGAAGATTACCGATGCCTATTTATCAGGTCTGAAGTTTTGGGACGGTTCCTTATTTTTATACACGAAGTGTGCTATGTAATTACTAAAGGAGCAGGTGATGAATATGATACCTGACGCGGTAAAAGATTATCACCTAGCCAGATTACTCAAGGCTTCTTGTTGAAATGATCTGCTATTATAACCTTATTTCACCCTATAATTTATGATACCTCTGTTGGTTATAGTGAGAATATTTTATTTTAATTTTACAATTGATTACACCCTATGAGAAGGTACCTGAGGCGGCGAAGTGTTTGTCGAAAAGTTAATGTTTGTTTTCGGTTGGACGGTGTTTTACGCAGATGGTGTAATCACGTTTCGTTCATTCCTACAAGGGGCACACTAAACATACAACAATTGTAGAGGTAATCATACGTTTGAATTCATGGACAAATTTTATAGTACCATTAACTTTGAGTGCATTGATGCTTCTAGATCCCGCAATTTATGATTTATAGGACATAATACTATACCGTCTGAATACAAACAACAAACACAATGGTATAAAGTACTAATTTCGTATTGTACAAAAGAAATAAAGAGGAATATACTTACTAAGATTATCACCTCTTAAAGATATAGTAAATCCTCATTTAACAAAAGGAAAGTTAAGTGCAAACTTTAAAGTGGTTATATGTTATTCTCCATAAGAAGGTATTTCAATCAAATGTGGAAATACACAAACGATAAAAACTAATAGTATCAAGTGACAATCGATATATGAATATGTTAGTTTCTATCGGCCATCCCTAATTCAAGTCAGTAATTCAAGTCAGTAAGAAACTAATTAAAGGTAATTCCAAAATTATATTTTTGTTGACCTATACATAGTCGGCAAAATCTGGGTCCTCGCATAATCTTTAAACGCCTCTCCGCAAATGACTATTTTATAAATAAGTTATTTTCTTGGTAAATAAGTGGAAACTTAAGCTTCTATTCCATATCTGGATACTCTACATTCTCTCTAGCAATACACTGCTGGTGGTGATCTAAAACAGCAGCAATTAGATTCTTGTTTGTAGATAGGTATTACCAGCGTATCCAATATTGTAACAGCTCTTTACAAATTATCTTTCATATTTTACAAAAAGTAATTAAATAAAATATAAGATTATATGATATGATATCTCAAATAAATGTTAACTAAATAAGCTAGATTTTTGAAACAATACATTATGATTTGAAACATAATCATCGAGAATACATATGGGGTTAGTTTTAACCGAGGTGGATTTATTAAAGAAATATGAAAGACATACAAACAAAAATACTTACATTAATTTCATTCCATTACGACAAAAAGTAACATTAGAGCCATAAAAAATGAAGACAAAAAATCATTCATAAACTATGAAACCATTATCGCTATCTTCAATAGAATAAATTTATAAGAACCTCAATGATCTACATATGTACATATATAATATTCAATTCTCACTAATTTTTTAATGCAACTCACAAAATTTCGCTAGATTTCTGTAGTAACCAGGTTTAATGTATCTTGTTGCATTTTTCTCTAGTATCCAATGGGTCAACCAGTTTCTTCAATATGCATAACAATTTTTTATTTTCTGTTCAATTGAATAGAGATACAATATTACAATAGTTTAATAATGATACCTGTGGCCCATTGGAGAATTATAAATTGTAAACAAACAAAAAATGTCATAGTACTCACCTTTTAACTAACTTAAGTAATTGGCACAAGAATACCACAGCGGTGGTGTTCTTGCGTTTATTTTGTTAGCTATATCATTGAAACCTACAGGTTGTATGATACACGTGATTCACATTGAAACTCCATACAAAGAGATTGACATGATTAAGATTTGGTAATCTTGGGAGTTACGACATTACTTTACTGTTATGTCCAATACATCTTCCAGACAAATTAGTACTAAGCTATTCCATTACAATGCGTCCTTTGTGAACGGAAGCCTCATACAATATGAATACCTTGTTTTGCCAATGGCGCATTTAGTTGTTTCGGAAGATGAAATTAAAAGTCATGACGTGAGACATCTGCACCAGAAACTAAAATCAATTTGCCACAGCAAAAAGAGATTTGCGGACATACTAATAACGTTAACATTTAACGTACAAATAACGTCCAGGTGTTACGTATAAGTATTAGGTATATGAAAAAAAAAAACAAGAGCAACTACGAGACTCCTACGCAGGTGCTAACGATAGCAAAGCTGAGGTTCGAAAGGACGCGCTTATGTGGGATGATAAGCGTACTGGAGATTTTGTTTTCACACAGTATGTGCAATTTCTTTAGTATTACAAATCAGCTCCTGTGCTGCGATTTTCAATATTTGCTCTTCCAAACGAAAAGTAGGTACTTCATTTACGCATATTAGCTACATCAGCCTACTTAAGACCAAACATATCTACATATGTATAAACGCCGACCTATTAATTGTCTAAAAGTGTTAACGGACTGTATTCTTTGATTCAGCAAAGCGTGTTTAATGTTCCATTTGTGCATTAGAGACATAACCAGAGCAAAACCCGAGTCAAGTACAGTTGGTTTTACATAAAAATGGGACAAGTCTTACAAATGTAATTTTTGTGTTTTTAAGAATGTGTGAAATAAATCTTTTGTTGATATTTTAATGGGTTTGACTTAAAAACTGTCAAGGACATTATTTATATCTACATTTATATCTAGAAAAAAACACAATGCAATTGTCATCGATCGACTGGCCATTCGCTGTTGGGAGCAAAGTGATTAACAGCGTGGCATCATAAAAGGCGATATGATGGTGTCACAAAGCCAATTGAACACAACATACACACACAAAAACTACACCGCGAGAGTTGCAGTGATAGCCAGACAAGCGATACAGTTTACGAAGTCACTGCAACTAAGCACCCACCACATTAAAATAAAAAATAAAAATCAGATTGACATATACATATAATAAGAGTACTTACTTCATAAATATAAGTTATGGAATTTAATATTAGCTGTCCTAGCTTTGCATAAAATCGCCCTATTTTCATTAAATGTAAGTTCTATTTAAAAAAATATATTTCTAAGTAAAATTCAATGTAAAAATATAACAAATTTATACGTTGGAACGACATGTGCCAGTCATAATATTGACAACTAATTCTGATGCCTAGTTTTCCTGCTTCTTTCTACAAATAATCATGTACACAATTATTTGCAAGTGTATGGATTGATGCTATAGTAGTGTAGAACAGTGTAACAGTGTAGAAAAATTATAAGAAAGTTAACGTATATCTTCAATTATTTGATTTGTTAGAAAACCAATTTAAATAAACGTTTAAAATTATAATAATTTACTGTTTGAAGCAGAACAATAAGGGCAACCTACATTTTTCTTATTACAAGTTTGAAACTGGCAGTTTCATATAATGTTATTATCGACGGTTGAAAGATTTTATGAAAGGAGTATATGAGGTATAGCAAAAGGAAAAACTTCACATGTACATAGATCGTCCCCTCACTTCTACACATCTTATATCTTTCTAGCAGCTGATTTGAATTATAAATAAGGGAATTAGTATTAAACAAGTATATTTATATACTCTGGTTCGAATAGTATTTATTGGAAATTAAAAAAATCTAGCTAGAAATCGGGGAAGAAAGAAGCACGATTACAGCGCTCTCCCAAAACGGGGCGTTTACGTGAACTACAATGTGTGACGTATGAAGCCTTGTTTATGTTATCGAAATCAATGGCTTGACTACTTGTGCCTAGTATTCGGACGATTTCTTTTTACTTTAAGAAAAAGTGGTTCACTGCCATTAGGAGAGATGTACCTTTGGCAGAGAATACTACAGGATATTGTTGCTCTGATCATTTTGATGTAAGTACGAATACCTAACCTATACGAGTAGTATGGTATTAAAATTAGTGATATTCTACAAGTACATACGTTACAATAATATGTATTATCATGCATGTACACAAAGTACTAATTCTATGTATTAATGGTTAGAAAAGGATCTTACATTTGTGTTATCATATTAGTAATGTCAGCTGGAAAACCACATGTTTTTGAAAAAAAAATTATGTTTCATTTACCGCCGATCTCAATCATTTATAAAATGTTTAATTCCTGTTAACTTTTGAGAAATCTAGGTTGTCTATTGAGGGGATTTTATCAAAAACAGCCAATGTCATTATTTGTTAAATTTTAGCTATTGGCACTAGGTACTTGCTGCAGAAATGACATGTGCATATATCTATAAACTTGTGTGTCAAAAACTGCCGAAGTCAGTGAGACGCAGCGGTAGAAAAATATGGCGTTTTAGCTAAAACAAACAACCAATGTCACAATATGATATTGGCAGTTTTTGTCTAGATTTTAAATTCTGTTTAAAAAGTTCACCGTGCAACGCGCTTGTTATGTTGCAGTGTCTTATTCTTTTTATTGTTGTTACGTAAAATAAACAGTACAGACTCTATAATGTAATCGAACATGTTAAGAGCTCCAGATTCGAACGTTGTACCGTGGCCTGCTAAAAGAAAACGCACAGCGAGAAAAAGTGAGCTTATAACAAAGTAGAAAGTATCTGGAGAGAATCATATAAATCATGAAGGTGCTGCTAAACCGGCTAGGTCTACAAGAGTAAACTGTACGTAAACTTACATTGAGTACAAGGTAATTAATACCTACTCTCTAATTATTATTTTTTAATGCAGATGCAAACGCTAAAAATGCTTTGAAAAGATTTAATTTAACAATCATCAAAACATATTGCAAAAATTGAATTCGTTGTCTGCAAAGAATGAACAGGACAGCTACCTAATAGGTCTTATGGCATTCAAAAATGTAAAATAAAGAAGACCTAGACGTAATCAAAACGACGATGATGACGGTCCATATCTTTGACCATTCTGTAGCTTTTTATCATAAAATTAGATTAAATGAAAAAGGAAAAGAGTTATCCCATACTGCGTATTTGAGCTTGCATGGGATTACCAGAGGTCGATTTCTAAGAATACAAGATTCCATCAAAACAGAAGCGAGAGCAAGCAGATGCATAGGAATATCATTTGACTTTCAACAAAATTTTCCTTTGCCGCATATAACAACCAGTGACGTATTTTTTAACAGTCAGCTGTGGTACCATGTCTTTGGGATTCACAACTTAGCTGATGATTCAGCTTCTATGTATGTTTATACATAAGATACTGCAAAAAAGGGTTCTAAGGATGTCATATCGATGGTTCTACATTACCTTAGTAATGAGGATATAACACATAATAATCACCTTATTATATTTAGTGATGGATGTTCTGGTCAGAACAAAAATTAAGTAATGGTATATATTTCCAGTACATGGTGGTACATGTTTTAAAACTATTCAAAAAAAGTACTCACATATTTCTCATAAGAGGCCACTCTTTTCTGCCTAAAGACCAGGATTTTGCTCTAATTGAAAAGAAAGAAAGAAAAAATAGCCAGAAAATCCAGAAGATTGGGATTTATTAATAAGAGAATCGAGGGAAAAACCATCTCCATTTAACGTCGTCAATGTGAGTCAAGAATGTTCTTTGATATGCAAAGCGTAGGTATGTTTTCCTTACATCTTAAAAAGTCCAAGATCAAGTTTAAGCTTGACACAAGCCCCTTGTGATATAGGGGAGCGCGGGGTAATGAGAGCGGGCGGGTAATGGGAGCGATGGTGCTGGACGGAACCTATGCACATTCGGGTGTCTTTAAGGATTTGGCCGTTTCCGTTAACCATCAAGAAAGTTCGTCTGATGTGCACGAGTCTTTAGCGCCTTGCAGTGTGTTATGAGGGACGATTATGTGTTTTTCGCTCCGGGTTTATAAAAAACAGCCGATTGCCAGCGTCTAGGTAAGCATACAGATCTGTTCTTATTTGTTATGTTTATGCTTATTATATACCGAGATTCGTCTTCTTTCAAGTGCCATTCGTTAAATTGTGATTGAAAGTTGAATAAGATAATTGTGTTATTACTGTTGAAGATAGTGGTCAGCGTGTTATGTTTATATATTTTTGTTTTGTTTTAGATGCCGCGTAAAAGAGATTGTACTACAAGAAAAGTTTCTTGGACGGTAGATTCATTAGAATTCATCAGAATTGAAAATTATGGCTCCCATTTCCCATATGAGCGTTAAATAGGCTCCTATTACCCGCAAGAAGGGCAATGGGAGCGATTGACCTTTTTTTGTAAAATCTTTATTGCACCTTAATGCATGGCTGCAATTGATTTAAACTTTCATGAAAACATAGACAAGTAAATGAGGTTTAAGTTCCTAATTAAAAATTATAACAATGTAAACAAATGTGGTTTTTATAGACATTTTCCCTTAGTAGGCTCCCATTACCCTGCTCTCACCTATCGCCAATTGATGCTCTTCTTTATTAATTCACTAAAACTAACGTTGTTTTTTATATACTTTTATTATTACTTCATGTATGCTAACGTGTCTTACTCGCTACGCCTAAATACTTATTCTATTCTATTCTACGTGTGGTCGCTACACTCATCTTTCGATGTTCTCAAAAGCTGATGCACCGTTACACGATACTTACATTGTACTATCTAACAATAAAGCATTGATACAACATTACTGTACAATTAACCAAATATGTTCTGACAGTACACCGTATTATCGAAATATCGGCTGATTCTCAATATGTCAGAGTTCGAGAAACTTACACTGGCGCATGGACGCATTGCGTCGTTCGAAATAAAAAACCTTTAGAAAATTTCATGGATTTGAAAACCTTGTATAATAAAAAAAAATCTATCAGTTCTGATAAAATAAAAAATATAACAACTCTAGCTGCCTTCTTAAAAAACCAGAAAGTGTCTCGTTTTATCAATCATTTTCTGTAATAGAAGCCACCAAAAATATTGACGTTGATGGAGACGATAACAGCTATGGACAAGAATAGAAAAAAATATTTGTATTAATAAAATTACTTTACATAATAATTAGCAAAAACATCCATTGTCAAAGCTTATTATTTGTTTTTCTTCCAAACTAAATGTTTCATATTCATAAAGTTTATAGCAAATCACGCAAAAATAAGGACTTTTATTATATAGCATATTATATTAGCATAAAAGAAGTAATAAACCAAACGATATTGGCTTGGTATAGTTCTTTTTGTTTTCTGGAAACACATGTGTTTCCAGAAAACAAAAGCAGTGATTTTAACATTGGTTGTTTTTGATAAAAACCCTTCAATTCTGTTGGACTAGGCGAAAAAGCAAGTAAAGAAAAATTCGGGCGTGAATTAAATTATTATAAATACTTATCAATATCAGTTCTAAAATTAACCGCGTTGTTTTGTGTTTTTTTGATGGTTCAATTCTATAAATTACTCTTTGTTCAAATTATTTTCCTTTTTCAAAATCTTAGTACTTTCAAAATCAAAATTATCTCGACTACCTATGTTATACATTCTTATTTTAATCAGGGTGTGCTAGCTTAATAACTGGATCAACTAAAGTATTAATTAAGCGTTTTTTTTAATCTACCGAAGTATTTCAAAAAATACTAGTGTCTTTAAGGTGCCAATTTGTTTTTATTGTGAGTGTTATTATGTATTATCTTTACGTTTAAAAAAGTTATAGAATTTTCAGTTTCTTTTTCAAATGTAAATTTCAACCTTTCATAGTATGAGTTAAATGTGTGTGAAACATAACTAATTCATCATCTACACACCGCTTACAAAATTGTACATGACAGTTTAATTTGTTTAGTGCATCTTGTATAGATGTTGTGTAGATCTTCGATTACTAAATTTGCTATTACACCAGATAATGGAGCGCCCATCGCTGTTCCGAAAATTTGTTTATATATTGTTTTATTTTACTGAAACTAGGTTGAATTTAGGCAAAGTTTTGCCGCCAACATGAACTCATTTTTCGGTAAATTCGTACGATTTTGTTTTGAATTCTATTTTTTGTTTATTCCATTTAGTGCTAAATCTATCGGAATATTTGTAAATAAAGATACATCGTCTAAACTAATAATTTCGTGATTATACCTACGGTAAGAATTTGTTCTTAATGAAATTAACAAATTTACACGAATTTTTTACGTTATATTCCGTATTTCCTACCATATTACTATGAATTTTGGGTCATAATATAGATATCCTAATGATTTTTAATTACATCTACATTGTAACAACATCTAGACATTCTGCAAAAGTAATTAAATGTATTGAAGATGCTAGTTTTAAATTCAGCCCAGAAAAATATTAGTTTTGTAGACTCGAATTGAAATATTTCCAGGATCGGTTAAAATATAGATATTGGATGAATTAAAAAAAATGATGTACCTATACCTTTAAGTCGTTTACTAGTTTGTTTGTTTTATTCGCTAAAATTATAAAGTAGGTAGGTCATTTTCTGTTGCAGAACATTCTAACAACATATGTGGAAACAGGAACATCAGGGCGTGCAAAATGGTCGAAGAAAATTTAAGTAAAACAGTTCTAAAAGGTAAACAAAAAAATATATGTAGGTATGTCAATAAGAAACTTAACTAAACAAGCGCCTTACCACATTGGACATAGAACAAGAAAAAGAATATTCTTTTACGAATTAAAAAATTTCACTCAAGTAATTTTACATCTGATAGAGTACATTCAATAGCTATCAAACTAACAGAAACGCTAAATGAGACATAGCTTCAATAAAGAAAGAAAACTGGCTATCATCTTTTCTTTCTCAAACTCTTTTCCGTTTCAATTGTTCTCATGGAACGTAAAGTAATAAACACGCTTGAAAATGCGCTCAATATAGACTAGACTGATATGCAAATGAATAATAAACCGGGAACAATTATTGCGCTCGATGGTTATAGACATGTTATTTGTGTAATTTCGGGAAACTAAGATGAAACAATATCTGTTTTAGTTTGTGTAAATGAGGAGGCCAATTTTTTACCTATTTATGGTATAATAAAAACTTAAAGCAAGAATTTTACGACTGAATGTCATCTGGTTCTCAAGTTAAGATATTACAAAAGTCAGCTTACATTAATACCTACTGAACTATTTTTGATCACTTCAAAACGCATTTCATGCCCAAGAAACGAAAAATTCCTTCTCCTTCTTGATGGCTATATAGTTCACATCAGTTACCGTGACAAAAATGCTGAAGTTTTCTAAAAAAAAACAATTTTAATGAATATACCTCCCCATACAAACCATTAGCCACAGCCTTTAAATCATTCGTTCTTCAAAACTTTTGAGAGCACTTTTACTCTTTACCTTTGGTTGCTCCGTGACCAATAACCCTTCATGCAGAATCACTCGATTCTAGTTTAGCGAGCTTTTAAGTTCTGGATGGAGAAAAGCAGTAACTGTAAGCCACGGAGTCAGCGGTTTCAAATACTGTGGAAACATTCCATTAAATCCCAATATAGGCACACAAAGCAACAAAATTTGTCTAAAAAAGATAAGAAAAAAATACAGAAATGAAAAAAAAATTACAGAAGAATAAAAACAAGAAAGGCAGAAGAAAAAAACTGGAAAGAAAAATCGATCTCAAGAAAAGTTGTGCAAAGCCACCAAAAAGAAGAAAAATTTTAAAACTTCAGAACCAACTACTTCTTCAAACTCACTAGTTGGTGTTGATGAAATATGTGACGACTAATTTTATACTTTAGTAATTGAGACGAAGACAAATGTGTTTGTTGTGGTATAATTATACGAAAGAGTAGGACATGACTGGGTCAAGTGTGTATCTTGTTAAAAACAGTGCCGTATTTGTCTATTGCGGCAAAATACAGTTGCTGAAACATAAAATTAAAGCTTAACGCAGTATTGTTTGACGAAAACCTCATTTTATTTTCGAAGGTTATTATTCTGAACTTCTTCATGGACAAGAATATGAACCACTCCGGTCTGTCTTTTCCGTACATATCCAATAGAGATGGCCCACGTAACTACTTTTTAATCTTTTATTCCTTTTTGCATTTAATAAATTACGAAATAAATGTAGAAAAATTATAAATAAAAAAATTTGCTAACTACGAGCTCAAAAATGGCTCTACATTAGAGAGAATTTATTTTTTAAAAGCCTGATCCATCTATCACCGACTTGCCCTAGAATCATGACCAGACTTAGATTCTTTCTACTTATCTTTTTAATCCCAGATATCTTTCCACTTGTAGGTGGGCCAATATTTAAAGATAAGTACGTAAAAATCATAATACAGATAGTAAAGTGGGAATACTTTGTGACAATTTTTTGGTGTTTTTGTTTCTAGAAACATTATTGTCTCTTAAATCTTAAAACAAAAATTACCAGTTATGAGCTTAAATCTTTCTCTTTCACACAACGTAAAAAAGTTGTAAATCGGAATATCAGTTTTGACGAAAAAAATGAAAGCAGGCGTCACAATTTAACCCCGGGTGTCGGGGTTACTTTGTGACATGGCAAAATCAGGCATTCTGGTGCATGTAACATAGCGGTAGCACAAAGAATCCCCGGTGGCTGATGTGTAGAGATAGCAATATTACTCTGAAGCTGTAAAAATTCGTCGGGGAATAAAAATTATGCACTTTCTCACGACGCAAACCAAAGTTTTAATTTTTATCAAAGCAAAAACACCTTACATACTAACTCTTAGCGAACATAACGAAATTCTTACATAGGTAGATATTACAAATTAAGAAACTTATAAAATAGGCCGAAAGTTAAGGTTCATTAAATAAAACTGAGTTCTGGAATATCAAAAATCTCTCTTCTTCCTCGCTTTCGTGGTGCTTCAATTCTCATAACAATATCCTCGTTTCTGTAGAAAATTTCGTCTTTATTGAATGGCCATTTCCATTGTTTTCCGAAAGGTGTCATGGCACTAATGATTGCCCCTTGCTTTGTCGTGCTCATAATTTCACTGGGGTATATTTTTCCTTCGTATTTGACCAAAACGAAATTTCCGACGTTTTTATCCTCTTCAGAGAAGCTACCACCTCTTGTATGTTCCTGGTCTTGGTCCATTTCCTCAGTGGAAAATTCTTCTGGACTATCTCCGCTTTCCTGATATTCAATGCTGTCTTCATCTGAGCTACTGTCAGTTTTGTTCGCTGTTGTTCCGCCGTCAGGTAAACCACTTGGAATTGCCGGGTCAGGAGCGTCATTTCCACGAAGCTGCAAATCAGCGGCGGTGATACTTCTGCCTGGTGGCACATTGAGTCGTTTCTTTCTTCTGATTATCCTGGTAGACACCGTTTCTGTTCTAGTCTTATTAAGATATTCTATGAAGCTGTCACCTAGAATATCTTTAATAGCAGCATTTTCCTCAAGCGATCGTGTGCATAAGCGAGCCAGGACAATATCTCGGTTAAGGGGATATATTCCAGCCTTTCGAAATCCCGACTTTAAGTTTTCTGGACCTCTCACATCGAGCTTTTCCATAAGTTGCTTCAGTAACCTAGGAAATTCGTCTTTCGGGACGGTGGCCAGTCTACTTCCATGACTCGTTGCTTTCCAGTCACTTAGAGCTTTTCTCCAGTTCTCCTTCATCGACCGAAAGTATGCTATGTCGAGGGGTTGAAGCAGATGTGTACTATTAAGGGGCAGTGCAATAAATTTAATATTGTTACGTTGGCATTCTTCAATGACGTGCACATTTAAGTGCGAGCTCAAGTTATCGCCAATAACTGCTTTAAGTCCGTCCAAATGTTTTAGTACCGGTAACAACAGGTTTACAAACCAATCTTCGAAAATTTGGTAATCGAACCAACCGGAAGATGTTCGATTGTATCGTGTATCTGGGGGACCGCCTTCTGTCCATGTTGTACAGAGCTTCTGCGATTTGTAATTCACATAAAGAGAAGCCAGTCTTCCCTCAGCGTTTCCACAGACCATGAGAAATGTACACGCTTTAGATGCGTTTCGGATGCGTTCCGGATATTTTGTACCTCGCTTGGTTATGATTTTTGATTTTCCTGGGTAGTCCAGCAAATTTGTCTCATCATAGTTCCAAATATTGGAGGGTGGAATGTCTCGGAGCTATTCTTCCAAGTTATTAAAGAAGTTATTGACAGTTTCTTCATCCGTGGCGGCCCTCGCATGGCTGATATTTTGAGCAATACGCTGAGTGAGTTCTTGATGACGTTTTAGGAAAGATGTTAACCAGTCTTTACCAGGAAGATTGTCTTGGAACGCTCGTACACTTCTTCCTTGACGGTCAAGATATGACTTTACGATGAGTCTCAAATCCCACGCCGTAACCGGAAATCCAAAAGATGACATCGCAATTACATGTGCGCTAAAAGCATTTTCTTCTTCATCAGTAAAAACCCTTGGTTTTCCATGTGGTCGGGTATGTTTCTCTTTAACTTTCAACCAGAGACTGTTATAATGTATTTGATACTTTTCTGCTGCCTTGCGTAAACTGAGTTTCTTGGTTTTTACTTCTGTGGGTGCAGCTTTTAACGTTTCGGGTGTGTAATTCTTATAGGCTCGCGCACCAAGCTTACGTTTATGTTCACGCGGCATACTGAAACAAAATGATATGCTGCAATTTGTATTTTTGCATAGTTTGCGTAATCTATATCTAACACACAGAAAGGGGCAACTTTGTGACAATGTCGGCTTGTCACAAAGTAACACCTTATAGTGTCGATTTGTAACGTAATTGGACCACGTTTTTTCCAAACATGAAAAATTAAGGTAAAAATCAGGCCATGCTTTGTTAAAAGACCATACTTTGATATGCACTTACCTGATTTCACGTATAAAATTCACAACTCGCTCGGGAATACAAAGTTTCCGCTGAAAGGCGCAACATGCATTTGTCACCACTCACCGAAACCCCGTCTAGTATGGAAATACCGTGGTAATTGGCGTTTGCAACTATGCAATTGCGCTTAACGGTAGGTATAGCTTCTTACCCGCTAGATGTCGCATAAGTACTATTAAACGTTTGCCCGCAAAATTTGAAAGTTTATAATTTTGTGCTCTGTCACAATGTTACACTACCAGTCACAAAGTATCCCCACTTGGTACATATACAATACAAACTTAACAATCACTAACAAAATTAGCTCGATAACTTAAAAACCATAACAGTTAGCATAGTGCTGTCTGAGACTTTTTTGGAGAAAATATCACATTTTACAGAATAAGTCTGAAAAGTTTTTTGATATTTTCTGTCATTAAACTTACGTCTGTAAAGAATAGGAAAATTAGAGTAATTTTTGCGGTATTTTCCCTTTTTTTGGCAATCCAGCGTTGACCGTATAAGATATCAAAAACACTTGATTGACTTTTTTTGTAGAGCATGAAATTTTCTATAAAACGTCGGGGAGAGCACTATTTTAATTGTTATAGTTTTCAAGTTGTCGAGTTAAGTTTGTTCGCGACTAAGCTGAGCACCGACCATAGGTGCAAGATTTGTACAGTACATTAATTCCTTTACTCACCTAAAGCGAATATTTATATTTCTGAAATGTTTGTTTCGTTAGTCATAAATTATATTGAAAACTCCTAGGATATTTTACATAATGCTATGACTTACCGATACCACTTTGTCACACTCAGCATGTAACTAATTTATAACCAGTATGTTTCGCTGGAACTAAAATTTGAATTTCCAAACGTCGTAAAATTACCACCGTATCCTAATAGCATGACATTTTATGGAAGCATATCGAATTGGCAAGTGTTTGTTTACATACATCTTAAAATAAGTGACAACTAGGTAATATCTATGCTTTACTTAAAATCACTACAACCGTAGGCTGTTAATTGGTATTGACTTGATAAACAAAAATAGCAAAGACGATTAATATCTATGTGAAACTCTATTCGATTTAGTTTCTATATATTTACTTTCTGGAAGAGACCCCTCTCGACTTCTCCGAAATGCATCGGTGACTTTACATTATAAATCTCCGAGAAGGTTTCAAAGAATTTTCCCAAAACTGCGGTTACACCAACTCTAATAGTTTAAAATATGGACAGCAATAAATTTTAATTACCGTGACTAAATTTTGCCCTCACTAGTTGAACATGAGTTTGTATTTTTTTAAATCAAGGACAATATGCGAATTCAATAAACTTATAAAGTCTTTAACTAATAATTTTAGGACTCATGAAAAATGAAAAGTAATACTCCTATATTTTTTTTAGTTCAGTAATATGTACCATTTACCATAAAAGCTATTTTATCTTTTATATTCTATATATAGGTAGTTATGTCGCAGGACATAGAGAGACATCTATTCTACAGTTGTTAAATTATATTAGAGTTCGTTTTAATGGAGAAAACTTCATCAATAGAATGCGCTGTGATAGCTAGCCACGAGTACAGAGTTCTCTATATGAATAATTAATAATGTTACAATAGAAAATTCCAAAAAAATATAAATTAATACTTTATATTATATATATATATATATATTATATTTTGAACAAAAGAATAGTATAAATTCAGTAATGCAAAACACACTGAAAAAATGTTGACATTTAACAGTATTTACCGGTTGTATAACCATTTTATAAACCAATATCCCAAACAAGAGTTGATTAAATTTGGTTAGTGTAGATAGATTTTAGAAATGTTTTTGGTTACAATACCGAAGTTGTGCTTCTTTAGTAGACAAATTGTGCGGTGGAAACATCAAACACGAAGTTTGGCTTTAGTGCCAACATTCTGCACAGCAAAATTGTGTAAGCAGTGTAATAATAGTAATTATAACCTCACATTTTTGAGATTCAAAAGTAAAGACAAGAAAGTTGACAAGAAACTGGAGAGTGATCCCGATGAAGAAATTGAACAAGAACTACATGAAGAAATTTTAGATAAAAGCACAAAAGTGATTAATGTTAAAGTGAATTCACTAAGAACTGATGTTCTTTTAAAAATGGGTGTCGGTATGGCCCGGAATAAAATCGAAAATCTATTTTATGAGAGTAAAATAAGGGTAAATGGTAAAAAGATTTTTAAGAAAGGTGAAATGGTCGATGTTGGTGATGAAATTGATATTATAAAAGGTTTAAGTGTTGATAATCCAAAATTGTTGGTGGTTGCTCGAGTTGAAGTGTTATCTGTTGATGAAAAAGGTGAAAAAATAGGTGTTAGATTAAGAAGGACAAAATCGTTACTAGTTGAGAATTATAATACCGATCCGTGGAAAGGAAATACCAGTAGTTCATAAGTTTATAAAATTGACCTATATTTTTCCTAAGTTTTTATTACGAGAATATATTCATTTTTTATGAAACTTGTGTTTTTTTTAGAGATAAACAAAAATATTTGATTTAAATTCTATCTAAAATAGTGAATGAACGAAACCTTTCAATAGTGTTGTACAGAATTCTGTATGCAACACGTTAACATGCTTACTCTAAGATGGCGCTATGTATTGTTTATGTGGGTGTATGCATATCAGATTCAAGAAAACTGCCATGTTGTGACTATCCTTGTTTAAAGCACGCATTTCTTTCATATCATCCTTGTCTTAGGCATTAGTGCTATGGTTTGTCTACTGGCATTTGTTTTTGTTCAGCAGTTACCGACATGATTCCGTTGAATTTATGTCTTTGTCTTCCGATGCCGTGAAAAATAATATTAATATGGGATTTTATGGCGTAAACTGTGCAAAATCGTAGTGATACTGATCATAAATTGCAAAATTTTTAATGTTTAAGTTATAATTTATAAAAAGCGCTTCATATTGACTACGCGAAAGGGGTAACTATTAGCGTGCATTAGATCGTAAACTTCATATATAATTCCCATCTTTCCCCGATCGTTTATAATTAATTATGTGGTTATGTGATGAAATTATACTAAATTTGTGAAGGATAATTAAAGTGGATTTCAAATATTACAGATACAAAAAAAGGTAAGACTAATATTATCCTATATCTGAAAAAGGGTGTAAGACAATCTTACCTACTGTTTAAAATGTATGGTTATATACCAAGTTGTCCCTTTATAATTTTTTTATTAACAACTATTAAATCCTTAACATGTACATATTTTCCTTATTTCTATTGGTTTTTATGTGTTTAATTTGTATTAGAGCTAACAAAGGTAATTCATGTTAGCATGTTCTTGAGATCGTGAGAATGAATCACCTCTAACTTGAAAGCACCAAAAATGAACCTTCAACTTTCAGTGAAGAGCACAGTAAATATAAATAATAAATAATAATCACCTTGTCATGGTAATTGAGCAAGTATAATTTGCATATCTTCAAACCGTGTTCCTTTAGTTATATCCTGAAGGCAATTATTTTAGGCTAATTTAATGCTTTCATACTTTTGTTTTAGGTTAATACATGCTATTTGTAAATCAAGACAGTCCGTAAAATATTAATGAAAAACTGTATGTAGTTGCACTGCTTTTTAAATTATTGAAAACTTGTCAAATTTTCGAAATTTTTGACACATGGGTACTATGTGACAAATGAAGATGTGATTTTGTTTTTCTTTGCAACTTTGACGATGTGGAAATAATAAATTCTCTATTTTGTATATTTTCTGAATTTTGTATTTGTTGAATATTAATTTATCACACGCCTATAATATAATTAGTTTTATTATGGAAGGAGATGCCTACATAATATGTGCAGTGCTAGGCTCGTTGTTTTTATCTCTCTGTTGTTTTCGAATTAAATTGTCTGTACTTAATATGACGGTAAATGTAAAACCGAAAGATGGAACATCGGAATTGTATAACTTAGACAAAAAAATATCACTTCTTTGAACGCACACTACTCAAAAAAAATGTCCTATTAGTATTATATTACAGAACGTGCCACACTTGTTTAAAAGTAACTAAACATCTGTTCAATATAATTAAACTAATGAAGAATATATACTTTTTTATAATGAAAATATGTTTTTCGTAATGAAGGTAGTCGCGACAGGTGAATTGAATGCATTTTCCATATTTACTTACTGTCTCTGATATATTGGGAATTTCGTTAAATATGTCGTTATCGTCATTTTGCAAGTAGGGAAGCGTTAGGTTAAGAGGCCCGCTCTCTTTATAAATAACAAATTTGATCGTTATTTATAAGGAAAGCGGGCTCTTAACTAAGTATGAAGTGTTGACTATTGTTTAAAAATTATGGTCGTAATTTAAAAAAGTGCGTAGGTATGGTCTTGTTAACTTAACTATGCTAACTATGGTTGGGTTAACAACTTAGGCACTTTTATTTCGGAAAATGTTCAAAATAAACTAAATTTGGACGATTTTATAACCTCTTTTCACAGAGCGTAATGAGTTTGCTGAACTACAAAATATGTCATCCTGCTCAACACATTCGTCATTAAAAAATATGAAGCGGTTAGACAGCATACTTAAGAAATTTAACATTAAAGTCATCCTTGCAGCATATTTTCTTCATAATACTTATCCATGGACTTTCACAATTGTGAAGTTATCACCTTCTAACTCAGTCATAGGTTTGCCATAACTTCCTTAACCAAGGTTCTTCTTCATAAGAAAATAGTGAAGTTATGCCCGCCTTCGCAAAGACACCTCCTAGATAAGCAAAAACTCGAAGACACCTTTGCTTTTCTAAGAGCTGCCTAAACTTTCGTCTAGTATATCTGAAGAAGTTCTTAAATCTGGTTGAGTAAATGATCAGTTGATGGTTGAAGTTTCGAGAGTTGCCATGGAATAAATTGGATGACATTCACTCACACGTGAATTGAAATCGGCATCCATAAATAGGTTATTATTAAATAGAATAAAATCTACTTTTGCAAAGCCACTACAAATATTTTGAACAGCAAATGCATCACCTGCTGCTGAGATTATTGATCATGGGTGGGTTACAAGCATTACTGTAATAATTTTCAATTTAGTCAAATATATAGACCAATCTAAAGGTTGCAATCAATTACGACATTATGGAGGTATTCTTAATAAAGTAATACCATTGCAATAGATTTAGCAAAATTAAAAGCGGTGGTGCTTAGATGACTTTCACAATTGTCTAATATAATCTATTTAGGCTTGTCAAGAGATGGTCGCACATTATGTGCAAAATGTTCTAATACATCTTTAAATAAATCGGCCTGCTTCGAACCAGACACTGTGGCAGTTCTTTTAAATGCATTTTTCAGATTGCCTGGCTTGACGTTTTCGTTAGAAATGTCAGGTAGAGAGGGAAAACTCTTTCCATACTGTTAATAATAGCTTTTAATTCCTGATTTATTTCCACTTCTAGGTCAATAAAACAACAAATAAATACCAATATATTCCATAACAGATAATAATATGTTTTCGTTAAATAACTTCTTCAGTGGAAAAAATTGACATTTAATATGTGTCAAATTACTAATAATATAAATATAATAATAGTGCAAAAGATTACTAAAATCCTTCTCCTATAAAAATTAAGCTTTTCTTATAATTGAACGTTTGCAATTTCTATATCTATCTATCTCATCTAAACAGTATTGCGGCTCTAATTTATATTTTGCATAATTTGCTTGTTTCCGAACTTAAACTTGCGCAAGAAATTAGAACTGATCGTCATTCCAGCAAATTGTATACCATTCAGTACACCATTCAGTTAGTATTCACCTAACCTTGCTAGCAAACCTACTTTTTTTTTCTTATATCCATGGCTTAAGATTTATTTGCATGTAATAATCAATATTTAATTTATATCGCCAGTATTTGTTGACACATCAATCCTTTTATCAGTACAAATGAATATAGGTAAACAGCAACAATTACACATGACTACCTTGTGTCTCAATTATTACGTCGCGTTTTTCATTATCCCTTGTTACTTACCAACATTTTGCCTTGCAGATTAGCGCTGCATGCAGGTCCGCGAAGTTGGTACCACAAAGTGGTAAAAAATCGACAAAAATGCTAGGAAGGATTGACCATTTATTGACCACTATATGTTATGACATTATCTGGGTTCGATGTTACTTCATTGAAAATATTAACCTGTTTTTTCATTTGTTTCGAATATTGTTATGTTTTCAAAAAAATTATTTGGTGGTCAATCATAGTCAAACGTTGGTCAATTCTATACTGCAACAAAATTTTAGTGTTTGTAGTAAAAACAAATCGAAAACATTTTTTTTTGAAAATTTGAAAATGTTTTGAAAGGTCAATCGTGTCCGATGAACAAAATGTCTATATTGGCTAATTTTAGCATTTTTGCCATTAGACCCCAAAATATGGGTATAGCGGCTCTAGCCTAAACAAAAGGTGGTCAATCGAAATCGCTGATGGTCAATAGTGGTCAAAAAATGGTCAATCCTTTTTAGCATTCTTGTCGATTTTTTACCACTTTGTTGTGCCAACTTCGTGGATCTGCTGTATGTTAATGGTTTAATCTTAAATATGCTTCCTGAAAATATAATTCATAGAAATTCGTAGCAAAGTCCGTTCAGTATCGTGATAAGACTAAGTATAGAATTTATTACATATACACAATAAATTCAGAATAATAAAGCAAAACTATGAAATATAATGGCATTTGGTATTATACCAGACTTACTATATTTATCGATTTGCAAAAATGTGTAAAACATTTACTGCCATCTAGGCTAACATGCACCAACAAAAATGGCAGAAAAAGTTTGTTTTACACGTGGACATTATCTGCAGACAGGTTTCCAGCTGCTTTCTCATTGAAATTAGATAGTGGTACGAAATTCGTAAAACGAAACAGTAGCCACTATCATATTCAAATATCAATGAAACTTTATTATTGGAGGGGAAATACAAGCCCACCATTTTGTTTTTCACATAACTTATTACGTTGTGAAAGGCCTGCGTGCAGATTGTCCCCTATAAGAATCTTTGTTCCTTCCATTTTTCTTATGTATATGGTAGAATGATGATTTGGAACTAGTCATGTTACAACATAACAGTACAATTCGCATGATTTTCAAATGTCTAGTGTCATTATATCAAATTTTGCATAAAACCAGATTGCACATTCCAAGTTAAAATAATCCCCTTACTGCAATACTAATTTTAAGGTTCGTTTTGATTGGAGTCCATCTAATATTACAGATTGTTACGCAATTTGAATAAAATACACAACAATGTTTGCGTTGTATTCTTGCCTAGTGAAGATTTATAGGTATTGGATTTAGAATTCTATTTGGAAAGATTGTCTACAATTTATTTTTTACCTATACCATATGTACTTTTCTTTATATTTTATAACGTATTATAATTATAAATAACATTTATGTTAAAGCAAACGTATAATGTAATTTCAATTCAAACAGAAATAGCTGCAGATGTTTTCCCAATATTTCATTCGAAATTGAGTTTCCTACGAATCAATAGCAGTGGATCGTTTATGAGTTAATAAAGAATTGTTTTCTGGTTAATAATTATAGTTATTCAGAAGAAATCTTACATAATATAGCTTATTGTTCTGCAACAGCTTCATGCATAGTTGACTGAACTGCAAGATATCACCGGATCTGACATAACATATGTTCGCAGAAATGCAAGACCTCATGCGTGGATGGCCACAAGCGGATAAGCTCATTAAACATGCGCATATAGTCACGTCATGTGTTGCATGTGCTCGCATTCATCGTAATGCCGAGAATATTCTATAATTACTTAAATATTTTAATATGAAATGTTAATGGATATCAGAAGGATTTGGTCAATATAGGTATTCATTGATAAGAATGATTAACTTTTAAACGTATTAACTTGATTTTCACAAAAGCTTAAATTACAATTCTTTATTAAAAATATTCGATTCATATCAAACAAAAATACCAAAATTTTTAAATCAGCGAAATACGACTCTGAAATTATCTACGTGAAGAACTACGAGATTTTGGGCCACTTTTTTAACTATGAATACGAAATTCAAACGTAACAAGTAGTAAATGATGATATGATAGGTATTATATTTTATTGCGTCTACACTACCGGTCACGGAAGTTCGGGCATCCCGTATAATTCAGAAAAAAGAAGTAGAACTATTTCTCAGTTTAAGCAATATTAGTGAAACTATGCAATGCATAAAAATAAGTTATACTACATTGTTTGCAATTAAAATTTATCAACTATTTACACACAATCGCTTTATAGTAAAATTTAAGGATAAGAATGCATATTATATAGAATTCCAGTTCAGACAATACACCATAAAGGGGGCCATAAATCTAACCCCTATCCCAAGTTTGAAGGATTTGTAATTTACCTGAGTTATATTCGACATTCTTGCATATGATTGTCTAATTGCGCTGCATTAGTGCAATAGTAGACGTGTTAGTATAAAGATCGTTGCTTGTTTAAGTGAGAGTTATTTTGAAGTTTTAAAAATTATTGTTTTGTTGAAAAAATGCCTCGCGGAAAACCACTGAGTGTTGAAAAACGTATATCCGTTATAACTTTACACGGGGAAGGCTATTCAGAGCGCATAATTGCACAAAAATTAAAAATAGCCAAATCGACAGTGCATGATGTGATTGAGAGGTACCAGCGGACAGGCACCTATCAAGACCGTGAACGTCCAGGCCCATCTAGACAAACATCAAAAATTGAAGATAGGTACATTGCATTAATTAGTAGAAGAAATCGTCGCTTAACAGCACCTGAAATTGCAGCGGAGTTTAACAGAGACTGGTTGCGAAAGGTATCTGTTAGTACTGTTCAGCGACGATTAAGAGAGGCTAATTTACATGGCCGAATAGCCACGCGAAAACCTTTCTTAAGACGTGGTAATAAGCAAAAATGCTTACAATGGGCGAAATCGCATAAAGACTGGACGGTGGAAGATTTTAAAAAAGGTTTTATGGAGTGATGAATCAAAATTTGAAATTTTCGGTAATAGACGACGAGTGTTTGTCAGAAGATCTGCAGACGAAAGAATGTTGCCCGAGTGTTTGATACCTACGGTGAAACACGGAGGGGGCTCAGTGTTAGTTTGGGGGTGTTTTTCATATGCAGGAACTGGTGATTTAGTACAAATCGATGGAATAATGAAAAAAGAAGAATACAAACGCATACTGGAACACAATGCGGTGCCGTCAGGATTGCGCTTAATTGGTCGTGGATTTCAATTTATGCACGATAACGACCCTAAGCACACTTCTAAGGTGTGCAAGGAATTTCTAAAAATAGAAGAAAATCGTCAAAACTTAAGTGTTATGAATTGGCCACCTCAGTCCCCCGATATTAATCCTCTAGAACTTCTATGGGATGAACTTAACCGTAGGGTTCAAACTAAGTGCCCTACATCAAAAACCGAAAGGTGGAACTGTTTACGCAGTGAGTGGAATAATATTCAGGCTGAAACACTCGAAAATTTAATTGCAAGAATGCCAAGAATAGTTAACGCAATTATCGCCGCAAAAGGTGGATTTTTTGATGAGCGTAAAGTTTAACCATTTTGAGTTCATATATAACATTCACATTTTTGTAAATTTACTCATATATTGAAGTATAATATACTTTTATTATTTTTAGCCAATAAATATTATATACGATGTTTTGAGTATTTTATTGTATGTCGAATTTAACCAGAATGATCTGCCCGAACTTCCGTGACCGGTAGTGTACATTCTGTTCTTTTGCGATCAAACGATTGATTTTCTTCCCAATGGTGTTCCCCAAATATACCAACTGCAAAGTAGATAGTTTCTGATGTAGATATAGAATCCATGATTGTGTACGACTTAACAACACATAAGTGAGGCGAATTCTAAATCTTTATACAAATTTTATATAAAAATTATTGCGTGTTTAGATAGACAACAACAACTCAATTGATCGTAGATAACACCAACACGTTTGTAATTGATACCGTACACAAATTCGGTAGTATTCATTCGTTTTTTAGAGTTATGGACAGCGACACTCAAGTTGAAGTAAGATCAACTGACTGTCCGATTGATGTACGGAATTGTTAGGATATTTAGAAATTTTTGTCATCTGCCGTTCCAGTCATCTGTACAATTGTATGTGATAAACGTCTATTGATTTTTTTCCTTTAATCCCTTGCATTGGAGAAACACTCCAAGGCAAGGCAACATAAACCATCTTTTGAATCCAATCGGGGTGATTAGTGGCTGTCACTCAGTCTTGAGTTATCATCCAATAAGATAAGAATTATGATTGCTATATTAATAACAACAATAAGTGAGCAACCAATTCAAAACGTTTATACAAATTTTATACAACTAAATTATTGCTGTTTAGGTAGACAACAACAACTCAATGATCGTAGATAGTCACCAACATTTGTAATTGCATCACACAAAAGTATTCATTTGATTTTCAATTCATAAAAAAGCTTTGGTGGTTGATATTAAAGCTTCAATTGACTGTCCGACTGATGTGGGAATTGTTAGTGATATTTAGAAATTTTTGTCATCTGCCGTTCCAGTTATCATGTATTTAAATTGTATTTGATAAACGTCTATTGATTTTTGTGAAGCTTTAATCCAAAGTTGGAGAAAACTCCAAACATTCCCACTACACTTTTGAATCCAATCGGGGTGATTCTGGCAGAACAATCTACCGATAACAGCTGTTTTGTTAAGATAAGAATTTGAGTGCTATATTAATCACAACTAAGTCGTTAAGCAACAAAACAAACCAGGCAAGCATCGCAACTAAATTTTCGTAGTTTTAAATGCATTGCAGCTCAGTAAGTACACATCTGCATGCATAACTAAAAGTATCATTTGATTTTCAATTCATAAAAGCTTTGGTGGTTCGATATTAATTCCGTCAACTAGTATCAATACTTTAAAATTACGGATATGAAATAGACATACCCTACCCTTAATAATGCTATTTTGTAAAATTTTAAATCAATGCTATTATCAAATATTTTTAAATAAGTTGTCGCTGATTGAGCAACGGAATATATGGAACTTCCCGAAATTGTTGAACAATAACTTGGAATAGCGACAACCGGATCAGAAAGGTGGGCGCTGGTGCGTTCAGCTACCTAAGTAGTCTGAAAGCTTTAAAATCATTAACATTATTAGCTTTGCGAGAAAAAAATGTTTTCACTTAAAAGCTCACAATGGACATAACACACAGTGGACCTCAGAAGCTAATTATCAAAAATCTTTTGCCTAAAATGATTAGAGACGTCAATAATATATTCAATACATGTTAAACGGAGATTACATGTTTTGCATGTTACCATCTTTTTATTGCTTTACATTATATCTAGCCTTCCTTAGCAATTCTAATAATCCAATTGAGTAGCGTATGTTGAAAATATACACTGACGTAACACAAATTTCGAACCATTAATCAAAATTGCAGACACAAAAACAAAACTCCCAACTTGCATTTTCTATTGCTGCTCTCCTGTTATCAAAGACAAGCAACCAACGCGTTTTATGTAGATAATGCACAAAAAAATACAACGAGGTAATAGGAGACAGAAAAAGCTTAATTGTCTTCAGAGTAGTTGTCCTCTGCTGGTTTTATAAAATTACATATTTGAAAGAATATCGTTGAAATTAAGTTGTATGCATTAGAAGCACTAATATCAGAACTGTCATTGTCATATTTTAGCATTTTATCTTAGCATTATCCTTATAAAGGTACAGCTGAATTTACATATTTTTTAATATTATAATAGCAATTACTAGTATTGTAGACCCCTTAAGTCTTTGGTCTATTAAAAGAAAAATAATTATTGTTTAGAAGCAGAAGAAAATAAGTGTAGGTAATAAGTTAAGAAAAGACTGGTAGTATGTATATTTCTCCAAAAAAAGTGCTAATGCTGGAAACAGCCAAGCCTCTTCAGCGAATTCAGTTTAAGTACGCGTAGCAAAAGCTTAGGGTAGAATATAATTAATAAAGTTTAGATATCGCAGGGCAGTAAGGGTATTTGAATGTCATAAAATCTTAAGGTGTGCATTGAATTCTGTACAGCGTGCAAAATAAATAGCAGGACCATACAATGTTCACAATTTTCAACGTTTTAGGATGTGAGATTAGCGTTTGCATAAGTGCGGGTCTATTGACAAAGACGATGAAAAAAAAAGATTTCATCTGGACGGGGTTCATGAAATATTATTTTCATCATTATGAAAAGCAGAAGTACGTAGCTGGTGCAGTAATGGTACAACACAAAGCAGGCTCTAATAGAGTGAAATTAAATCCTATAGTAGTATGTATATATGTACTAATGCTTATGCTAGTGCTTATGTGAACTTCATTAATTTCATTAAATTTAGGCGAACTCTATCCTGCATGAGTCACATTCATATTCGCAAGTGTAGTAAAAAAAATTATCTAGCATATTACTGAGATCAGTTTCTACGAATTTATCTACTTAATATTGTGTAGTTCTACAACTTGATCAATCAAGAAATCGTCAATTATATCAGTATAAAAAATTAATTCTTTGATTTAAGTTTGGAAGACACAAAAATTGTAATGTGGCCGTACCTAGACTACCACTAATAAGTAATGGTATAATTCATAATTATGCTTCTACTTGAACATTTTCCTTGCCATTTATTCTTCTTCCCCACGAGGCGGATAGTAAATGAAAAGTCTGATTAAATTTTATATATTTTAGACTTCAACAGATTTATTTTATTAGTCGCGTGTTCCTTCAGGGATATGGCTAATATAGTATTATATTGATTTCTACTAAATGCATTAAAATAACCCATTTTTTCGAAACGATTTTATGCCAAATTCTGATATTGAAGAAAACTCATAAACCAGACCTTTCGATTGTTCGGAATATATATGAATATTTATACAATATCCTCCTTGGCGCACATACACATTGTTAAATAGGTTTAGCGTGAAAGTATCCAGAAGTTTAAGCTTTAGTTTATCGCGAACATTAAGAACTATTTATTTTGAAGGCAATAAAGTCGCTTTAAATTGGAGATAAAATTCATGGATAATACGTAGCGGATACGGTATCTAAATATTTATGTTGGAGATTATTTGAATTTAATATTTATTCAACACTATCTTAAATTCGTGCACCCTGATCTATTATGGAGTGTGATGTAGTAGTACAAGTTGAAAGCCCAGATATAGTCGGAATTTAATCAAAAATAAACTTTTCGATTATTGTATTATCGATTTAGATAAATTAAAATACATATCTAGAGTAGGGCGTGGCATTTTGATAAAGAAAATGAACCTCAGAGGAAAACGATAAAATTTATTCGTACGATATATTCGGAATTGTTTTAGAGTAATTGAGTAATCATTCAGCAGATGATGCATTGAAGGCCAATTGGAAGTGAAGTGTAACGGACTAATATTGCCTGTTTATAGTTTGCGTTAGATAAAGTGTTGGAGCTATTTATTATCAACGACATAAATATTTACTCATCGTTTATGAATTATGGCAGTAAATTCTCATTTTTCTGATGAGTTCCTATAACGATCTGAGATAGATTACATCATATTGTTGGGAGGCTAATCAAATTCCGATTAGTGATTTAATGAATATAATATGGAATATTTTGTAAATATATAGGCTGTTGTATGATAACGTAGGTCTTAAATTGCCATTTTAGTTTTAATGATTTCGTATAAAGTTATAAAATATATTTGTACTTAATGTTACACAATTTAAAAATAGTCTACAGTTTAGAATATACCGGGATATTATTTGCAACCTGTGGATTGCATTCTGGTCTACTGGAAAAGGGGCGGGCTTCAATTGTAAACATACACGTGCATGATTCGTCCCCCTCACCTCGCAGTAGTACGGATGAGGGCTTCGTTGAATTGATTGAAATTGAAAAAGATCGATGTGATGATAGCATTTTCTAGTAGTTAGACAAGGCTAAAGAACAGTGGTGCGTACTTGCTGTTAGACAGCGATAGAATACAACACACAATTGTCCAGCAGAATAGCATCCGTATTTCTTGACTTTGTTAACACATAGAAATCATATTTTCATCCTTCTTTCACTCATATAAAGAGGATAATCACATTAAAAGTTAGCTCTTGGTATATTGTCGTGTGTGATGGGTGCAAAATCGGCAGATCACAAACAAATATAAACATCATCGACTACACATCTTAAAGTTGACTTGGAACTAACATGAAACCTATATTCGAATGACAACATCACAGTGACACCCGCCTTTAATATCATGTGAATATCTGTTTCCGTTATAAATACAATATCGGCGACAGATATTCTACCTAATGTATCTTCCAGCGATATTATCGCTGTCGGCATGATATATACCCGACGTCGCATACTGATGTCTACTCAATATCATATATTTATAAATATTTATCCGATCTTAGTAGGGAGTCACTGATATCGCACCAAGCCATATCGGTGATACGTCGGGGTGATATTTAGTCAACGTTCAGTGCTACTACGGGCGCAATTGATTTTCTGCATGCAAACGTCAATGTTAGCATAAGAACTTCAATAAGTCAAAAAGGATTAGTCTTAGATATATGACATTATACATGAGATATATTTAGCATTTCACGTAGAATCTAAAAGCGTAACAATATATAGAATATTCTATTTAAAATTACGAAGTTTTTGAAAATATTTTAGGCGAACGACCCCCATCGACTTTAATATAGTACCAGAATTCGAAATCATTCCTAGCTATAGTTTCACAACATTCTAAAAAGAGGATTCTTTATAAGGCAAGTAGCTTTAAATTATGTTGTATCAAAAAGTACAATGCATCGTAGACTAAAGACTTGTAAAATTCGTCATCTTAATTGTCATGATTGCGGTTTGGAAGGTGACCAGACCGGTAATGTTCTAGTTATTAGGAAAGTAATATAATCAATATGCGGCAAGTGTTTATAGCTACTGGTGAGTTCAAATGTCTTCTAATATATAATCTTCTATATATGTTACTACGCTTATAACTCAAGAACGCCTGGACCGATTTCGATGATTCGGATCAATTCGGACTGGTCTCCTGCCAACAAGAAGAATAATCAAGAAAATTCCCGAAATATCCCTGAAAAAATTAATTTTTTAACAATTTTTTGCGACAATTGATTTGCGGGATACGGGGGTGGTACGGGACGGGCGAGACGGGACGGGCGGGACACGGGGGTGGTACGGGACGGGCGGGACGGGGGCGAGAACGGGTGGGAACACGGACACGGGGGTGGTACGGGACGGGCGGGACACGGGGAGTGGTACGGGACGGGCGGAACACGGGGGTGGTACGGGACGGGCGGGACACGAGGGGTGGTACCCGTAACAATAAAACATTAAATATCTAAATCAATACTTTCCAAGCCAGAACGAAGTCTGCCGGGCCAGCTAGTTTATTATAATATTCGAACGCTCATTATGGATTGGGTTTGAAAGCAACATGTAAATTAGCATACCGGTTTGTTATCCTATCGTTAAGAATCGAAAAACATCAATTTAGCCAGAGTTTTATCATTTAACTAAAACACAAATTCAATGCCGACAAGATATTAAATAATGACGAATTTTGAATTTTCATCGTCGTCAAGACAACGAGGAAAATTCAGGTTGGACAAACCACTCTGTGTAATAATAGTAAAAGAGGTGCTTTAGTTTCTCTCATTTCTTTTTATCTTTAACGAAGTAGTATATCCACTGTTTTATCTATTTAAGAAAATAACTAATGATGAATACTAGAATGGAGTACCAACTGCATTTCTAAAACATTTTAATTTTTCTACACAAAATCCTGTACTAATTTTAGTTGACAATCATAAAAGTGATATAAAATTGCCTATAATCTTATTTTGTAGAGAAGATAGTATCAGCTTGTCATCCTATCCTCATTAGTGCACCTACTGGATGCAATTACTTGGTCACTGGCATTTTAGTCTGTTTAAGGCACGATTAAAATAGGATTCATCATAATATACATCTAATTTCTCGTTTCTCATCTGTTTATCTTTTTCTCGTTGAAATATTATAAAAGCATTCAAGAATGCAAGTCTTAAGTTTGCGAATCCTCAAGCTTATATCGCTTAAGGATATTTTAAAGAGTTGTATTCAACTGATCAGCTTCAATATATGTAAGAGTTCCTTAAGTCACTGAAGACAATGACAGAAATGGTATGATCCGAAGCATACAGTGTGATCCATAATGGAAGAAAGAATTACCTTCGAAACGATATTAAAATTTTACCTTTTCACCGCACCTATTATATTCTCTCCACGATAGATAAAGAAGAAAGTGTGGCGCAGAACGAGAATCAACATTTATAGAATTATCTTTGAACAGAAGCCAAATTGATTTCAATATACAGTTGAAACCGCATAACAGTACTTTATATTCTCCATAATATCTTCTAGCTCTGTTAAGACAGTATTGTACAGTAAAGTCGACACACTGGAACCTCATCTATATCCGCGCTCGGTATCGATTATGTCCACCACTCATCTTATCTCTGCTTATCTCGATAGCACTCATTTATATCCGCTCGGCATCCACCACCCGATAGTGCACGTATTCCATGAGCCAATCAGCACGTAACTCGGCCTTTCCTCTCCGCTAACGGGATAAGAGTGGGGACTGCTCTTGAGAGGATATGAGTGAATGTTTACGTTTCGCAACCGCTGATATAGACGAGGTTCCAGTGTAATAAGCAATATAGTAACGTAATGTGTTAAAGAACTGCAATAAAATTTATTGTCTTCATATCTAAAATCATTGGATTCTTAAAATACCGTTCCCTTTTAATGTAGTAAACATGTTTTACTTGTTTATATTGATCTTCACGTACCTATCTCCTTTAATTTTCTCGCCCATACAGTACGATCCATTTAAGTTAAGAAAATAAGCTACCTACATTTGTTTTTTCAATTGAAACGCCGTGTGTTGCTAATTTGTCAGTGCCAAATGTAAATGTGACGCACGCGTATCTAAAAATAATAACGTAATCATTGACAACGTGCGACCCACCTAACTGGAAACAATGAATTCGGTGGATATCTGGATCAGCATCATATTTTTGGTATGGTTAATGGTTACATATTTTATTATACATAATGGTATTAATTTTGCGCATATTTGTATACGTATGTTAATTATTGTAAATCTTGTTACGTATATTTCGATTCGAGACTTGCTCTTACATATGCTCGAAAGTGATTCGATTTGTGTATAAAAATTTGATATCATTATCGCAAGTGACACAGAAATACTGTTGCAATGTGGAATTACGATGCAAACATATTACTGGAGAAGTAAGACAATATACAAATAAAAGCTTAAGCTGTATTGATTGATGGTGATTATAACGATTGGTATAGGGATGTGGAAAATTATTAAAGATTTTATAATAAAACCACTCTATTCGAAACTGACAAACCTATCGATATATTCGTTATAAAATCTTTTTCAATTTTGCGTATTCCAGTGTCTATAATCATTAATATTGATGGAGCTTTAGTTTGGCTTTATTTTCGCTTTCACTGCTTTAGCTTAAAGGCTCGAGAGCATATGTGTTTTCCGTTTTGGAGCGAAATACTTTACTTCTATTGTATAACTTGGTTTGTTTAGTTATTCTCCGCGACAAAATGTACGTAATTTTTGCATTTGCCGTATCAGTAAGACTTATCTCAACTAGAGTTTCTCAGAGGACCAGAAGTATCTTTAACTTATCTGAGCAACTTTCTTGTCTAAAGTTACAGAAGTTCATCTGGCAATCTTGGCTGACGATACGGCGATAATCACTGTGACTTAATTTATTTGACCCAGCAGAGGGAAGTGGACACTATCTGTATTAGGATGCCACATGGAAAATTACGATGAATAACTCCAAATGTATAACCATAAGTTTGTTTAAAATCCCAGAAAGGCTTAATTCTCATTTTCCGACAACCTTTTTATGAGCGATATTCGGTGTCATGAAGTCCCATGGTTCGCTACTTGAGCATGCTGATCAACTCCTCTTCGAAGTTTAGTCATCACACTACTACTGTCGTCAACTCTGTGTTAAATAAAAATCGTGTTTCACGCAATCTTTTTAAGACTCATCGGAGCCTAGCGGTAGATTTTACGGAACCGATCCTTGTACCACATCAACCGCACACCGCTGTTCATGAGAACTGGCCAATTAGTGAAGGGTTTGGAAGTAACCTTGCTTAGATTATTCAACGCCAACCCGGCGTGGAGAATAGAACAAGTTACCGCCTTGAGTCAGGGTGAATAGGCGCTTAGCCATTGATAACGACATAGTTTAAAACTGATGGTCTATTCAAATATCATCGCATATTTCACCGTTTTTGCTTAATGCCATTCAATACGAAGAAAGTGCTTCTACAAAACTGGGAAGCTTAGGAAAGTCTCGGATTCCATTTCAGATAGAGAAGAAAGGAACGGTCAGATCAATTGGCTTCTGATAAATGGAACTTATGTGAACAAATTTGTTGTACCTAATTTTGCCCGAACCCAATTACCTACAGCGATTTCTGCAAGCTTACCGAGACAATCCCCACATAAAGCAATAGTTACTTGTGCGTTATAAATAACTTGTTACTGTTACGTGTAACCGACGAGTATAAAGAACGTGCCAAAATATTACTGAATTAGAAATTTGTCAAAACGCAGCTTCGATGATTCCACAAATTTGAAAAAGTCTTAAGTATGTATATTGCATCTAGTTTCTAATATGCGATTAGAAACGGAAATGCTTCCATATTTGCAAAGCATTTGCCATAATATATATTCCTGACAAAAGAATTCTGCACCTACTATGTATACTTCCTGCATACTATTAGCCTAGTTAGTCGGAATGATTTAGTTTTGTTCATCGGTTGACTTTGTGTTTCCTTGAATGTCGTTTACGTATGATGCTGTTCCCTACTAGTGGTGTCACAAACCGTGATTTGTAGGGATCACATACACAGTTGTCAAAATTTTAGGTGACGGGTTACTCCGTTTTCAAATCCTAGCCGAATATCGATTCCTATGCGGTTCTCGATTCTTACCGTCATTCTTACTCAAATCTTGTATGTAAATTAATTTGAGTAAACAACAAATCGAGTAATAGGACTGAATTCGAAGTTAGTAAAATCGTTCGTATATACTGGCATTTTTATATGGAATAAAACAATTTTAGTTGTATTTATCCTTCTTGTTGCTAAATTTTTTATCATTCAATAGAATTACAATTAGTTTCATATCCGCTATCTCTAACATTTGCAAATAATGCTTACAATTACTTGTCTTTGTATCAGATTATTTCGTTTACCCTTATCAAGTCTTTGGCATTATGTTTGATTCAATAATAACATAAAATACGTATGAGTGTTGCGTGTTCTGTTTATTAGTTATTGTATTAGTTACGTGTGATCTTGTGCTATTCAACGCAGAATTGCGGTTCTCGCTAAGATATCTACATACAAATAAATCGTATTTGGGATCCGAAATAGGGGATGATCTTGACCTTTATTCAGGGCGCCGGCCTGCTTGTCGACGAAGGGCGTGGAAGAAAATAACAATGGAATAAATGACCAAGGCGCCGCCTCTTTATTAATATTAAAGGTCTAGATCAATGTAAACAGGAACTACTATATAAATTCTCACTATGAAACTGTAGCATAAAATGTCAAATGTATTGTATATCGAAAGAATAAAAACCTGTAAAGTAAGTTCTATATAACAAGTGCCGATGCGCTGCTATGAACCGTATATTTTAGTAACCGAATGAAAAGTCCAGAGCTTCTATACATATACATAGTTTGGTTGAGGATGATCCAACATGAAGGGGTTGTTACTTAGAAAGACCACAAAAAACATATTTTGAAGTAAAACTAATAATAATAAAATATGTGGAATTCTTAATTGTAAATTGTTTGTTTGAACTTATAATTGCAAAATAAGTATGTAATATAAAACATACAAATTTATAATGAAATGTTGACTCAAAATAGTCCGAGAATATAACCATTTCTCTAGAAAAGTGCACAGAAATAGGAAACTAACGTGAGTGTTTCTTCTATTAGGAAAATTTTGATTTGGAAAAAAGCCACATTCGTTCTTTTATTGAACGGAAATTTGATTAATTGTTTTACACTTAATGGTAAAATTATCATAAATTAATAAATTTAATATAGTGGTAAATTACAAAGATTTATCAAATATTAACGTGAATCATAAGAACTAGTAAGACAGAGGTAATTGCACAGTTATAAGCATTATAGCAGCATTTTTCATGGACTCACTGCAGCTCTTAGTGTATTGCGGTGCTGTCATTGGTGCCAATCTTGATCCATGTCTTTATGTACATATCTCTCAATCAGTGATATTTATCTTTCAATCCCAGATATATTTCTGTAATACTGTAAAAATTACAATGTGATGCGTGAGTTTTTGATGTGGTTTTGATATTTCTACTCTCTTCACTAGCATACACTAACCTTGACATTTTTAAGCTATTAATAGTTTTTATGATGACAATTTTCTGTATGTAAATTATGTACACAACTTTCTTTATCTCGCATTTGGTTGGTTCGCGTATATTTTGACAGTTGTTCTTATATTTTTATTTTACCAAAAACTTATTACTATTAAGCTATATTAACTGTCAATGCGCATTATTTCATAGCAACTTAAATTTATACCATAATGGTTTTCAAATGGGCTATCTATTTACTTGATGATCCTGTTTTCAGCTGGTCGTAAATTGATTTGCCCGGCAACGGGGACACAGCTCAGAACACAGTTGTTATAGTTATAGCATACAGCATAGCAGGTCATTAATGAATCGAAAAGTTATTTGTTGTTTTCATTTGAACTACTTCATGTTAAGGTTGCGTGGTCGAGTAAAATGGCGGGAAAAGTGCTCCATATACGACAATGGTAAAATTTTGATGCAAGATTTTTTAAAAATTACAACTATGATTGATGAAAAAAAATTATAGGAGAAACTAGCACGCTGTTACCGAGGTAATGACATATTTTGAATTTAAAAAATGTGGTAAGTATTAGCAGAAAAAAATCTTAAGGTTTAGGTTTGTGTGTACATCGTAAGAAAATGCATTATATTACGAAAACTACAAATCAGACTCATAAACTGTTTATGTTAAGTACTAGGTAGGTAACAAGGCTATAGATTACGACAATAACATTACATTAATCAGTTATAAATAAACAAAAATCTTACATCAAAAATCAGTCATCTGGCCAATTCACCTAAAAGTGTCGCAGGTCGGGATGTGCCAGAATTACTTAAGATGAAGAGTTTTGGATAGTGTAGCAATTTTTTAATAGATGGCGCAAATAATTAGCAAACCATAAACAACCAAAATTATTAATAAATACGGCATAAAACAAACTATATATACATTTTTTACTAAATATACATTTTTTTATTTAACCTAAAACTAATGAAAGTGGTCGATGACGTCATACATAATTTTACGTCAACTTTAGATTTTTTTGGAAATATATACAAACGATGTTGTGTGCATTGGTATTGGTGTGCATCATTTCCATAACGTTTATAGAAAGAATTAACAGAATCAATTCTTCAACTATTTACAATTAAATATGCATAGATTTTAGTAGATTGCCTTAAAATAACCTTCTGAAAATGTTGCCGACACATTCAGTAATAATAAAACAAATGTTGCAATTCCGAAGAGAAAAAAATGGTAAAAATCGGAGTAAAAACAATAAATAGTGTTCTTTATGGTGAATGAATAAGTTTATCGTTTTAATAGAAAAAGAAAACACAAAAGTATTTATTATAATAATAAATCGTAATAAAAATTTATAAAAACCTCCATATTCGAATTATAACAACACATAGTGAAATGTTTACCTAATGTCATCCTAGTAACATGTTGGCTGCGCGTATGTGTGTAATATATTATGCTGTTTAGGTTTTCTGACTACTACTAGATATTTGTTATATTTAGGAATGTACTACCTATATCTCTGCCTATACCTAAAATGAAAAATGCTTAGCAGCGAGTTAATTTTCGTTGTTTATAATGATTATACTGACTAATGCGATCTTCCGCTGTTGTACTGTTGTTAGTGAACTGAATGCCTACATGGTAAATATTGTACTATTAGCATATAGATATTCAGTGCGATACCTCACTAATCATTACTTACCGCTGACTTATCAATGTGCTAACTGAACACGACCATTGTTAGAGTGGTGTACATATTTTTTACCGAAGTGTGATTACAACAAGCTTCAAGTTTTCTTTTATACAAGGTCAGCTGCTAAGAGGTCGTAATCTAATAACACTAATTATTAATTGTTATTGTAATTTTTCTTTGATTTATAGATATTATAACAGTAAAGGATGTTTAAAATTATTATAACTATTATAGGTAGTATTGTATCAAAACTGTATAGGTATATCTATCTATTATACCAATTATAATCCTAGACAATATAAGATTTCATTATTTTGCTTATGATTAGATTTATTTGAAATTTCTGTTCCTTCTCGGGAACTTCACGACAAATACACGAACGGATTCGATAGTTTGATCCGAAATTTTATGACATTTGACTTTTATATACATCTTTTTCCTGCATTTTGCTGCTTGCTTGATCTTTTTGGTGGATATTTTGAATATTTATTGTGAAATCCGTTATATCACATGACATCTGACAATTATTTTGAAAAAGCTAACTTTTCATTAAGAAAATGAAAGTGTTAATAAAAATGTGTCCTTCTGTTTCTTAATATAAAATACAAGGTGTTCCATTTAAGTAAGATGAGAAAATAATGTATTTGTGTTTTGAATCGCCCTGTACACAGTTTTCGCAATATTAGCTTTGCTATAAAACTATATCAATATAAAAAGGTCATTCCGATACAAAAAGAATTTCAAGTTGTTTCGTGTGGAATGCACAGGACATAATTGACCACAACTTCTGAAATACTCGGTATAACTCAATGAAACCTTATATAAATGAATGAGGAAGATATGCTTAATTTAAATTTGAAATAATATACTTATAGTGTATCCCATATAAAAAAAAATGTATGTTTGGTTTACCCTGGCAATATGAAACATCCGTACATACGAAAATAATTTTAAAATTAATATGCCTCACCCTGTATATCTTATTTACAATCTTTACAAATACTACACTAAAAATGTAGGTAGCTATAATAATAACTATGCAATAAATAATTATAAGTGAGAGAAGTAAATAATTTAAGGTTAAGTACATAAATGTTTCCTAAACGATAATCTTCCAGAAACTTGAATATGAAACACTACACTTTATATAAACTAAAATCATCAAACACAAGATTGATTGAGCGGACAAAGTGCATTCAGAAGCGGTTACTAGTTGCCAGCTGTCAAATCCAAACGCTCAATAATTATGTATGAGCAAAAAACTTGTGTGTTGGTTGAATAAACACAGAGGCTTCATTTCTTCTATCGTCTAGCCAACATTTAATATTGTACAATTAGCGAATTTTGTAGCGTTATAAACCATGCGAATCAATTACTTTTATCTCATTCAATATGAATTTGAATCACTACAAAATCTATACTTTTTGAATTCATATTTGTATATTTTCTGCCAAATTTTCCGATGAACACTTCTTACATTAATAATTACTGTCAAAAATCTCGTAATAAAAAATAAAAATTCCATTGGAAACTATATTAAATTTTATATAATTTGCTGGAAACGTAGCGAGGTAAATAGAGAGATAAATAGAAACGAGATGTAAAATAGCAATTATATGTTAGCAAGTTGAGAGACTGTGTTGTACAACATTTGGCAATATACTTGGGTATTTTACGGTGTTTCTATATCCAATATCGTATCTACATACTTACGTATATACCTATATCATCATATCATATAGGTATTATATGAATATATGATATGACGAATTCCAAGTGAATGTTTTCAATTATAATTTCAATTTTCAACAGTGACATCTATTGATAGAAAGCTCGAAATACTTGCGAGTCTATAAACGCTGATAAAGTGAATACTATGACCCTCTATTGTGTGCTAGATTAATTATAATGACTCCCACTACAAATATCCTATCCCCTCCAATTGCATCGTACCCTTAACGTAAACATTAAATAATTACGTTCAATTTGTTATAGTATCCCTAGTATGATATAAGCCTACGTTATAAATGCCTGACTCTGTATATACGTACATATTTGTCATAGATATGGGTTAACGTACAGAAACGTAAACAAACTCACATCGGCCCAATAATAAAACGTGACATACATAAATTTTTCAAGAGATCGATTGCAATACTGCTTGGCTGAAACTGCTGGAAGCCAAGCATCCTGCAATTTCAGATTGGTGTGCATAAACATATTTTCAATTGAACTTGTAGAAGCGTGAATATTTCATTCATGGGGAATATCAATAAGCGCACGAATGAAATGTAATCTAGTGTTTATGTGAAATGATGAATGACTTATCAAGAATCACTACTAGGTTGTTATTAGTAACTTATGTATCACAGATAGTTAGGTAGCGAAATTAAAGGCAGTAGATAATAATTAGAGTGACAAGATTAATATTTTATTGTTGCAATAAGAACACAATTAATTAAATACCTATTTATTTTTACAACACATGAACACACATATTAGTTATACATAGTAACAAAATTATAACTACCCTATAGTAGCAAGTGGTGAAGCAAAGAAAAAGGTGGCGAAGACCAGATAGAAGTAAAAGTAAGAACAGAAAATATAGAAGGACGAAAATTGAGAGATGGCTATCGAACAGTTCATGAATTAACTTCGATGCAAAGTGAAGTCTCTACCATGCAAGGCGAAAAATTAGAAATGTTAATTTATGTCTATTTTATAGTAATCCATCAACCCCGAAGGAAAAAAAAACACTCTTCCTTTCTAATCGCAAGTTGAAAATGGTTGAAGTGGAAAGACCAAACTATGACGCCTATCAATGTACATAGTTAGAACAAATGTAAAAAGCATTTTCCATACTAGACTGTTATAAAAAATTCTCGGAGAATCTATACTGAAAGAAATGTATTCGTACACCGTGTTAATCGAACTTAATATATATTTGGTGGTGTGCAAAATATGCATAATACATACAGGATGGTTCACCGGAACTGCAACGATCGATTGTGGGAAAACTATAGCTAGGAATGATCTGAAATTTTCGCACTATACTAAAGTTGATGGGGGCTATTCGCCTAAAATATTTACAAGATGGTGGCACTCCGCGGTATACCGGAAGTAAGCACCAACTTCGTTATTTTAAATGGAACACTCTGTAGGTTGTTACGTTTTTAGATTCTACTCGAAATTCTAAATATATTTCATGTATAATGTCATATACCTAAGTCTAACCCTTTTTGACTTATTGACATTCTTACGCTAAATTTTACGTTTGCAGGCAGATAATCAATTGCACTTTTTCCAGATAAGGGTTAGTTTATTATTTAGTTTGAAGTAAGGTTTCTCAAGTAGATGCCTAATTAAATACTATTTGTATAAAATTGTTACAATTATTCATACAGAGTGTACGAAATATACGTCTGAAAATGAAATTGGAAAAATTACCGTAAGTCAATTTTTTTAAATGGAAAGTGGCAATTTTTGTAATTTTATCTTGTTCGGCATTAAAAATAAGTGTAACTTTGTATAAGCATGTCTATTATAAAAATGGATAGTTTTCGAAATATTGGCAAGTTAGTATTTTTATCTTCTACAATACATACTATTTGCATTGGTTCTTTTTTTATTAGTTAGCCATGACACCATTTACAAAATTATAAATTGTCAGTTGTCGAATAAAAATCATTTACCTTATAATAATTACAATAAGTCATGCCGGAGTGCTTAAATTATACAAACAATCATTATTGATGATATCCAATTTAGAGGCATCATAGGTTATATGTGTACCTATCATTGGTTGTAATGGTTGCTCAATAAAATATTTATTACTACAGAATATTAAAGAGATTCGGAATCAACATAGCAACAAGAAACAAATATAGTTAATTCGTTTATATGAATCGTTTATGGGTGGTTAACAATCTAATGTCAACTTATCTTTACTAAAAGTTTCTGGAAAAATCTAATCAGTTATTCGTTTAGGATGACAGCTAATGAGAAGCAAAAATGGCTTTCCGAATGTGTTTCACGTCTTCGTCTTCTACGTTGATAGTTTCGTAAATTCTTTAAAATACAAGACGGACAACATTTGAAAAATGCAGAGAAATTTATAAAAGTGGTGTATATGTGAATTATAATATACGATGATCCAATTTTTTCCCTGTATATACACCGTTTTCTGACGAATGCCAACTCCACTTGAAGAGATTTATCAACTATACCACAATCAGTTCATAGTACCCATGTATTATTTCTTGTTTGTTGACGTATGTATGTCCACCGACAAAGTTACTTTGAACCTAATATCGTGTAGAAAAGACGTGTTAATGCCATTATGGAGAAACTTCAAAAGATTCAGCCATGCCGAAAGCTTTCCACTTGGTGGAATTTAGTTAACCAATCTGAATGAAACCCTAAATTAAACCGATGTCGTACGAGTTTTCCACATTTTGCTGATATACTTAAACTTAGTTTGTCTTACGTTGCACAGTGGACTGTTTGAACGATCTAGTTGGTTAATAGTTGATTTTAAAAATCTTAGAATTTGCAATTAAGGAAAACATAAAATTTAGGCCAGTGCATATTATGAACCTATTGCCGCACCCCTTCTAGCAGGTACTTAAATGAAAATACTTCTCGCTTCAGTTCATTTGCATGAAAGTAAAGCGTAATTTATTAATTTATTTAATTGCGCGTGTTTGGAACTGAATAGGGAATAATGGCGCAAATTATATAGTTTTTAGTTAGAGATTCTGATAAAATTTTCCTTCATATTATAAGTACTTATACGTTCGTTATATTTTTGAAATTAAATTCTGTTCAAATTTTCCTTCATATTACCTTAAACACCTACTTTACCAAAGATAATTCTGTTGAAAATCAGTTCAAGCTATGGATGCTATTGGTGAAAGTTGACTTATCTAGACGGTTATATAACATTATTAATCTTGAAAATTTCATACGATAACACGGTTACTACAAAATTTAGAAGTTGGGTCGAAATTGAAAGACAAAGAGAGGAACGCACCTCTAATAAGTGAATGCAGTAGTGACGGCTCTCAACGAAAAGCATTCAAGCAAAATTCCTGTAAAAAGTGGCGTTTGTAGATTTTGGCATATGCCATAGATGTTGTTGAATTTGTTTACTTTAGTTTAATTGAAATTATTATAATTTGTGTAGTTAGTGATAACCTCGTTGTTGAGTCTTTGGTGTGAAACGTGCTGTATTTCTTTAAAATTTTTATGTACTGCAAGCTGTAATTCATATTGGATAAAATGTGAAAGTCTTTAATTTATATATTTTATGCGATTACCTCGTAATCAATTGTATGTATTTTTGCATATAGTGGACTATTTCCAGGCCATTTCGGAGAAATATAAAATTATAATTAAACTGTACGCGCCTATACGCAAATAACAATGTAATTAACAGTGTATACGCAAACAGTAGTAAAAATTACTTGTGGTACGTACAGACACATACATATGTGCGTAGGACAATACCCTTGAAAATGCTGCTATATATTAGCAGCAGATTACATTATGGAAAAGTGCTTAAAACCTCAACGATAATATTCTAGGTCTTGTAGATACAAATATTTTTATTGCAGTCAATTTCACTTTCTGATTTTGTTATTGCTTTTGTGATAATAACAACATTGCAATATTTATAAAGATGCTAAATAGATAATTTATAATTTGCAAGATCAAGCTACATCAATTTTATTTATAGCTTACTTATCTAAACAAAATAATTTTACCTAGTTGATAGAGATAGAAACTGTCAACTTCATTTGCTACACTTTATAATATATAATAATCTAGAATTTAAAAAACTTACAAACTAACGACAGACTTGTGCGTAGTTATTTTTATAGTTCTTTGAGATCGGGCTATTCAATGTTAGTACGAAACACCAACAAACTTATAGCCAAAGTATTTAGTGCTAATATACTATCCACATATGTATGTTTGTATTTTCATGAATTCCCATAAAATTCAACATTTCTTCTTCTCTTCAGTTTAAATCTTTTTCTATTACGCTGACTATAATAGTCGTGCTTTTATTATTATATCACGGTCATTATTCATGTACAGTGATAATCTTTTGGCTCTGTCTGGTCTATCACAACCGCAATAAAACGAGATATAGTGTGGCAATAACCTCTACTTTAATGTGCCATAAATAAATGCATGCGAGCAGTACAAGAAGCACCTTCCACCATATGAATGTGTATTACTATTTCTCTAAAGTTTTAAACGATGAAGTCTGTAGCAGATGCCCTAAGCTTTTGAAAATGTATTACAAGGAGTGGGTCCGCATCATGAAATCCATGTCAAGTCGACGGTGCTTGGCCGCAGGCCAAATTGCACATAACAAAATAGTTTGTAGGTTTCTGTGCACTTGAACATGCAGAAGCCGAATGTAGGTTATTGATAAAATCGTTGTTGCTCATACAGGTCTGTTATTAAGTAATTTGAGAAAGATATTTCGGCGAGATTAGTATATAATATTTAATGTGGTGTATATTTGGCATCTGATTGCTCTAGGCACAGTAGATATATTTGTATGTCCACTAGAAGTTGACAACGATAATAATAAGACTTGGTGTATTACGCATTACAGTATTAATTATAGTTAATAGTATTTAAAGCCAAAATAGTAGGAATAGTTAAATTAAATTAACTACTCTATTATTACTTTAGGTCTGATGATTAGCAAAATATTATGTAAAAATTATTTTAAAACGTAAGTACTAAAAAAGGAAAAGTAACATGCAACATTGGTAATAAACATCGTAGAAAATATGTAACGTCAACTTAACTTATTTTTCCATAACATTTTAAGTAAATATGTAGCACACTTGTCTGTTAATAATGAACGCATTTGTGCCTTTACACCTGCATCAAATCCCGTGGAGATTCGATGAAGAATTATCCACATGTGTTGTGTTGGCTGATGGATCTTAGTGTGCATCGTAAATTGCTACTATTCAACAATTGAGAACGACAGAAAGTAACCCTATTTCTTCCAAAGAAAATACAAATGGCGTCAACTTACACAAAAAAACAGTGAATGTAGGTTGATACCATTGCGGTATAGCAGTTTTGATGTAAAATATGTTCCTACTCGTGTTTCTGTATCCCGCTCACATATAACACCCCTAATAGAGCAGTACAACCGTGAAATACTCCGTTAGAAAAGAATATTTTCTCATCATCAGTCTAAACTTTTCGCGAAAATTTTTTTGAATGGTTGAGACGGATTGAGCATTAAAACGAATTTTACCAATAGTGGTAAAACATTCGTCATTTATTCCAGGTGTGATCTGTACGTCAGTTTAGTCAAAAATTACTCGTAGATATTTGAGCTTGCTTGATACGAGTACTTTGAAGGCGGAAAAGGACTGGAGTTTAGGTGAATGCAACCCGCGTCTTTTTTCTGGAATTTAAATTCAGATTTTGTCTTTGACATTACCTATCCATGACTTTAAGTGCGATTTGCATCCTTCACGAGCTCAAATTGTCCACGAATCACTATAGTAATGTCGACGGCGTCGGCCTCTCTCGAATCTTTTTTGGTTAATATGCAGTAAAATAATGTCAAATAGTTTGTAAAAGAGAATAGGATCAATACACGCTGTACAATACGATTTTCAATACAAGGAGAGACAATATACTTCAGTGCAACTTGTCCTAGCATTAGCGTCAGTGATAAATTATAATTCCAGTGCCATTTCTTTCGAAACCAGTACATTGCAAGAGTTCGTGAAGTAACTCAGAGCTGGAAGTTTGACCCTGTTTCTTTTTACAAACCGAATAGTTTGAAAAAAAAAACAATTAGAAACATGTTCTTCACGAAACTTTCAACTATAAACTTCTATTTTCCCGAACTTATTACTTAAAGGATTCTAAAATTATTTTTCTGACGTACCGTAACTCTTACCGCAGAAATTAAGCTAGGCTAATGGAAAATAAACATGTGAATAACAGTTAATCTAAATTCTTGATTTTAATACTCCCGAGTGTTGATGACAGTACGAATACATCGTTCACATTACCAACGCATTTAATCTACCCATTTATATAATCCTTTGCGAACACAAAATAAGATACGCGTGGGTGAATGTTCAACGGTCTGTTATACACGTTTATTCATTTATGTTATAAATTTATACACGAAAAACCTGTTTGCATATACATCTTGCGGTATAAGGACACCGTGTTTACGTAATTACATTCAATAATACAATTAATATTATTGCAAATGGCAGACTTACATAACGTTGTGTATTACCGACAATACAATTCTGTATATATGTACATATGATATATAGAATTATAATTGGAAATTGTATCCTGCAAAACAATACACGCACAATATAATGTGGAACTAACGCGAACTAGTTAGACGGTTTAATTAGTGTTGTGAATTTATGCGCTAGAATTTTTAAAAGGAAAGGATTTGGATCATAGAAATAAATAGAAATATATTAATGTAAATTTTATGACAAATTCGTAACTTTTTTGCTAGTTTCCATCGCGAATATGAATAGAATGAATTAAGAATCAATTGACCACCATGTTACAAATCCGAAAGTGAAATTAAAACGCGCTTCGGTGAAAATTTTGCAAGTAAGTCTCAACAATTTTGGAAAGAGAAGTCATAATGAGGCTTTGTGAGAGAACGATTCATATAACACCGTAAATGAACCTTAAAGAACAAATATGGTCTATTGATTACGCATCAGAAAAGGGAAGACATTTATGGGACACCCTAATACATTGAACCATGTGTAGTTTAGACAGTAGTTATAAAAATTTGTAGTATGTAATTAGAATGAATATAATAATAATTGTGTTGGTTTAGAATTCACCCCAAAGCCTAGGCTTAGGGTTTTGAAATGAAATAACTTGTCTCTGTATGCAATGTGTTATTCCAACTAACCGGTACAAAATAGTCGCACCAAAAATGCTATCACAACTGATAGGCATACTTTAAAAACAAATATAAGTCACAAGCAATAGCAGGTTGAGGAGTAATAGTCTTCTCTCCGATTTTATTTAATTACATCTTGCCACAGCGCAAAATAACTGCGGATGAAGGTTGTATAATGCGTGACTGAGGAAGATTTGACGACAATGGTATTCAAATAGTAAAACTCTGCAGTCTATTTGTATTAGGTCAAGATAAATAAGCTCTCAATATTTTTAGAAAACTTAGCAAAAAGTGCTGTAGTAGTGAGCTTACATAGAATTCGTTAAGGTGACGTTACACAGTTGTGCGGGAAGTTTAAATTTTCCTCATTCTTAGAGTACCGTAGATTTCTAAACGTGCAAGAATATCGAAATTATTATAATTTCTATAAAACTATAACTGCATTAGGCAGTTGCTGATTAACAAAAGAAAATTGAAAGACCTGTAATAAAAAAATTAGTAAAAATTACTTGACGAAGTAAGGCTTTTTTAACGATATCTCTTAATCATAACCTAGATATATACATGTAGTTCCATAAAAAAGACACAGTAGCTAGAAATATAGTGTAATTAAAAAATGTATGGTATTTTTTTAATAAAAGCTCAATAATATGATGCCGAAGGCAAATGTACATGCATGAAGTTCAGCGATTGTGCAACAGATGACGCTCATTAAATGTCAATAGGTTTGTTCCTTTTAGACGTTTACAACACGACGCATGCAGTGATATTCGAAACTCGCTCTTACGACAATGCAAATGGAATAGGGTATTTTTATGGCGCATGATAGTGCCTTTTACTATATAAAGCAAGAAACCAAATCGAACAAAGATAATAAAATTTTCAATTGCCATAACAAAACTTAAAACCTTATGAGAAATTATTAATTATTTTCCAAATATTTTAAATTTCTAAATATTGCGGTTTACTATTAATCTAAGGCCTATTTACGTATTTTTTTTGAAAAAAATTTTGTTTTATGTCAAATTGAAATTATTTTTACCAAATTATCGTTTTATACTATACTTGCAATTTAAACAGTTTAACAAATTAGAGGAAACAAAAAAGTATTTTTGTTATTAAATTATATTTTTAATATGTTTCACCGTATGGAACAGATTACTACAGAAAGTAATAAGTTAATAAGGATACTTAAAAACCTAAGAAGTTAAATAAAAATACCTTAATTTTTACATAAAAGGATAGTTATGGGTAAGAAATAACACAGCTTGCTTTTTTATTAATTATTTCTGGAAATATAAAAGTCTGATAAAATGTTTCTAATTTAGGAACTACTTCATTATTGATATAATAATAAATTGAATTGTTTGTTCTACAAACGTTTTATTGATATGTAAACTGGTACAGGTAGGTACTTTTTTTAATTTGAATTAATCCATTATTAGCTATATGATCTAGAGAAAGCTAAATATAGACCGAAATTTCAAAAAATTTATATATAGGACTGAATATCATATTTTACTTTTTGCCCGTCGTTCCTGCATTTTCAAAAGTCTAGGGTTTTTATAAAGAATACATTGGCGAAATGATGTATTTCTTGCTCTTCTACCCATTCTGCAAATCCTGAAAAAATTACTCTACACTACTCTATGCATGTACCTAATTCTTATGCTAGCAAAACCGTTAGTAAATCGATAAGCTATCGCAGCATAAAATATTTATATAAGTATATAACACCGCTATATACACAAACCTGGAATTACTACTGTATATACGGTATTTTTATTTACACTAATAACAATAATAGTAAAAAATGATAAAAATGCTAACAAATAAATCTCTTGCGAATTCTTGCAGGACTAGAAAAACCAACTAGCGAACAGTAGAAACACAATTAGGTACAATACGGATTGATACCACATTGATACTGATGCACAACTACATACATCAGATGTAGTTGTGGGTTGTGGAGTAAAGAAACTTTCGAGAAAACGAATATGTAATTTATACCCCAACGTATTCATTGCTCGCTCTACCCTTTCTTAATCCAATACAACTGACAAAGATAAACCGAGAGTCTGATTATTCAGGTAAATCCAAATACAAAGCAAATAAACTTATAGTACGGAATTAAAACAAGGTCATTAAATTGAAACGGAAATTTGTGATGTGTATAGAAATATAGTACTCTCCGAGCCATCTATGTTTCAGTTGCGACATAAAATACAGTTTGAACGATATGATGAAAATTTAGGCGCGGAAACGTCCCCTTAAGGAGAGGTAATACTATGTCAGATACAACATCTTTGTATTTGACAACAGATTACATCATCTTCAAATCTCGATACTACAAGGCAGGTGAAATATTGAATGTACAGGACCCAGAATCTTGTAATAAATTGGCATTGCGAAGAAAACACATTGTGCTAATACAAACATTTACTAAACGCTTATTATGTGCTGCTAGCAATATTGAAACCTGACAATTGTTTTATTATTCTTCCATGCTACGAATGCCTTATTTCTTTCACACATTGTTAATGTTAGATTAGGAGTCAAGTATTGCGCGAAGATTCACTTTGTTTGTACCAGTAGGTGACATTCAGTGAAAGATGTCTGAAATTTAGTCACCGTATTACTCAAATGAGTTCAGAAACCACGTTAAAGTATATCGAGAGAGCCAGTTTTCTATTCACACAGAACAGTTTATTGGGCTAACCTTATGGTTTGTAATGGTATAAATACTACGTGTGAATATTCTACGATATTCTACATCCTGTTTTTGATAATCATATACCTTGTTGTAGTAATAGTAAGTCAAAATATAATTATCTTGCATGGTATTCAAGCGATATAATTAATTCTATTAAAGAAAAGACAAGACACTTTAAGGAATATAAACAACAATATGAACAGAATTACCGGCACACTTAGTTGCATGTAAAAGTTTAAGACGCAATACGAACAAATTATTTAATATAGATATTGTATATATAGTACTTTACAAACAAAACTGTTTTCGATACATAAATTAGTCACATGGATACTGTAAATATATATGTTTAAGTATATAATGTATACAATTAAATGTTACAAAAACAACTAAATTTGAGATCAGTCATTTATCCTTATGATAGAAAGTTGCCTCCACTTGCATTCTTAAAAGGAAATATATACAATACCAGAGTGTCTAGTATAGTCAGAATAATAATACTATATAAATATATACCAAGAACTTATATGCCAGGAATTTATCCACAGAATAAAATGCCTGTACCAGCAACACCTCCTTGAGCCTGCGTCGAAACATGTTTATGTTAGGCAGCTCTCTTAAAGCTGAAGGCAATTTATTGAAAAATTAGAGACCCATGCAATATAGTAAATTTCTACAAAATTGAGTTTCAGGCCGTGGAAGATGAATTGCGTTACCGTAACGTGTTTTATACGAATGGATGTCTGATCGAAGTTTGAATTTACTTGTATTTTTATAGACAATACTTAGTGCTTCATATAAAAATAGTGAAATAAGTGTTAAAATTTTATGTGTAACAAACAAGGGTTTACAATAAGCTCGGTTGTACTTCCCCAACACAACGCGAACCGCCCTTTTCTGTATTTTAAAGATCTCATCCAAGTTCGTTGTCGACATAAATTTCCAACATGACAGGCAGTATGATAAATGAGATTGAAATAGTGCGAAGTATGCTCTCTTGGCAACATTTTCACCCAAATCACGTCTCACTACTCTCAGGGCAAAACATGCAGACGAGAGCCTGCCAGAAAGAGTACGAACATGCTGCGACCAACCTAGATCCGAATCTATTGTCATATATAGTAAGAGTTTAGTTTTACTCAAATTAAGGCTCTTCCTATTCGCATCAAACCACAACTGTACTCTAGTAAATTCATTATTTATAACGCTTTCCAGGTCTTCTAAACTTGGAGCATGCCAGGTCAAGGATGTATCATCAGCGAAGAGTGTTAAAGGGGATCGAAAATCTATTAATGCCAGATCGTTTATAAATATAAGAAATAGAGTTGGTCCCAATACCGAACCCTGTAGAATACCACATGAAACTCGACTAATGTCCGAGTCGATGAAGGTGTCACCAACTCTTACGCTTACATATTGACTGCGATCCGAGAGATAAGAGCGAAACCAATCATTAACGGCTCCCTGAAAAACATACCTTTCAAGTTTACGAAGCAGCATACTACATATAAGCAGCATACAAGCCGTGTTGAATCATCTATCAGAACAAATTCCAAAAATTGTCATACATTCACTTTAGGAGACATAGCGATAGAATACCTGGTCATATATTTAACAACACACAAGAATTCACAAAACCTGCAGAAATCGTAAGTGCGCTTGGTGAGCATTTGGCTAATGTACATATATCGGCCTTCAAAATTATCTGATGCTGCTAATAGGAATTCTTTATATAACTGCGTTACTACTAATATACATAATTATGTAACAGATTACGAAATTTATTGCTATACAGAAACTGAAAAGCATGTCCAGTACATTTGTGACTGCTACAGATCCATTAGTTTCCGAACAATTTTCAGGACTAAACATAGTATTGAGAATTGACGGAATTGGGTAAGGCACACATGTGGTCATTAGAGAGATGTAGTATTTCTATTGACAAATAAAGTTTTCCAAGCAGTTGAAAATTGTATTGTGACTAGTTGTGGCGATAAACTAATATTATTTTTTTCTTATTTATATTATTATATATCATATACTAAAAGAAAGAAGACCTTTCGAAATTTCCATTCTATTTCTACTGGAGCCGTGATAAACAACCGTAGAAATATCAATACACTTTTTATAGATTATATCATGATCACATGCCCTCAATGTCGCTGGCTATCGGGTAACATGCGCCGTTTTTTATTGCTACCAACTATAACTTGCAATGCTTGATGATTCTGTCACCAGTAGAAATTTTGGAGCATATACGTATTTGTGAAACTTCTTTAACCTGAAAATAATCGCTAAACTTTTTAAATTTGAATATTTGGCAGCACGTAACGTACTTGATGCGAATAAGACAGGTTTATGTCTTATGACTTAATACAGCGCCATCGCCATAACCACTTGAATCACACGTAATAAACATAGGATGTTTAGATCAAAATATGTAAGAATGTGTTTAGAAGGCTCTAACTTTGTACTATATTCAAATATCTTTACATTCCCCTGCCCAGTTAAACTCTACTACGTTTCTCTACTCTTATGTTCTTGCACATATCACAAATACGTTTTTATTTAGCAGATCACATGGATGTAAATTTTTCATAACAATTTATAAAATCTTAATATGATTTCAGTTACGTAAAATTTTTTAAATTATAGGATTTGGCCACCTACTGTGCGCAACTGTAAACAGAACATTCGATTTTATCATTTTATAAAGTTCTGTTCGTTAGATTTGTGTCTTGCATTTTGTATGCCCTATGAGAAACATAACTAAGATTGTCTTTCACTCTAAACTTGGTTTTGGTATATTCTATGAAATAATTTTGTTCATCCACAAATGCACTAGAAAACTTAATATTAACTTAAGAAACTAACATGTCTGGCATTATTTCACATGTACTACCAGAACATGATCCAACCAATTTATAATTTAATTCTTTGGCAACTGCATTCACAGACTAATTAATAATTACACTGTTAGATTACTTTCTCAGGTAAGGTGGTAATGGTAACTCAGACCTTTGAATTACTAAATTTAGTATATACAATTAAACCTCGGTTATCCGTGTCTTCATTATCAGTGTTTTTCGCTAATCCATGCATCGTACGTATTTCGCTGGCTAGTGCCAAGCATCTAATTCCGATTCAATTGTCTGACTATATTTGCCTTATAGATAGAGTACTTGTAAAGATTGGGGAATTCCTGAATATCATGTTTTGTATGTTACATATCAAATTTACTATTGTCATTATTACACATATATGTACATCTGCATTTGTAATAGGTAAGTTGACGAATTAAATTAAGTATATTACGCATGAACTTTATTGTGCAAGTATATTATAGGTAGAAAATACATATTTAACATAATAACCTATGTATATAATCTACAAGCAACATGGAGGTCCAACACAGCAAATCAATTTTAACTATGGAAAATAAGTTGAAACCTTAACAAAGACCTACAATATCGGTTTACAGACTGTGTGCGATATTATACACCAAAAGAATAAATATTTGAACTTTAATTTAAGAGCCGATTCTATTATGGCAGTAACGTATCGAGGACGATAAAATCGTCCACATTTGACACATTCGATAATGTTGTGTACAAGTATGAGTAGTTTAAACAAAAACGTATTTAGGCTAATTTAGTGGGGCTCAATACTTCTCGCAAAAACACAGTGGTTTCATAAACAAATGAACATTGAGAAATCTGTTAAAGCTTCACAAGGATGGTTGCACTACTACTAATCGTCAGAGCATCCGGCAATTAGATATTTTGGTGAAAATTAAGTGCTGATGAAAACGTAGCAGATATATACCTCACTAAATTTAAGCGTTTGAGTGTATATCATAAACTGCCTCCCGAACAAGTCCACAAAACAAATGAGACGCGACTTTTCTGGAAATCATTGCCTTCGAAACACTTGTAACGCATAGAGAAAAGTTCGCGTCACATCACAAATCTAGTAGAGAAAGAGCGACATTAATGTCTTCTGCAAATGTCAGTGGAAACCATAAGTTGAAACTTGTGTGCATTCGAAAATAAATCAGTCAAATTTAAATTCAGCTTATTACTTGTGTATAACTATAAATGGTACAAATGGTTATTAAATGTAATATCTGCCATATATATTATTGTTACGTAGCCTACTTCGCGCAAATTTGCGGTTTTTTCGACAGTAACGGAAGAAATATACATTTTTCTCTAAAACGGTTGAACGAACAAACGAAAGAAAATTTAATTTTACATCCAACCCTGTAAACAGATATAGGGTTTATAGGGAGTTATTAGCATTTAAATGTTTCCAAATGTTGACGCCAGTAACTGTATGTCAACAGAAGGATCCATACATGTTAATATTGGAAATAGTAAACCAATTCAAGACGTATCAATTTGCGCAAACCAAAATGCTCTACCTTTTTTAGTTTTGATCCTACAGCTCATTAACGAGAGCGCTGCAACTGCAAAATTTTTGATAAAATATTTATTTTCTCGAAAACAAAAGCGCATACATAGATCTAAGACGGTCTTAATAAAAGTTACTTAAAATATCATGTAGAATCTAAAAAATATAATATAGAGGGTGATCCACTTAAAATAATAAAGTTACATACGCTTTTTCTATAATTGGGGCAGCCTGTACATTTGAAAATATTTTCTAGCTATGCATCGTATAAATAGCGACAACTTTTATTTATCTATACTATAAAATAAACAAGTTATCAAAGAAACCGCGTCAGGTGGGACACCTGTATTAAGAAGCAAACGCAAATTGCAGACATACGTACACCAGCCCTGTTTATTGCTTGGACAGTCCTGTCACAGTCTTAGAATACGAGATCTGCCGAAGCTAATGCCACCTCTACACTAATTTGTCTCCTACATTCAAGGCCGTACACAGACAGCTTGCTGCTCAGGTTCTCCAACGATATTGAAATACAAATGTATATATGTATGAAGGGAATTTTTATTGGATTTCTTGGATGGACAGAAATTGAATAATCAGTTCGATCGTTTAGTGCGTTTTTGTGTTTATGTATTAATATCATTTCTAAGATGCTACGAGCTTTGTGATTGGTTTCTTCGTTTAAAATTTCTGTTGAGTAAAAATCAGTGTTTTGATGTGTTTTCATGACGTGTTTTTGAGTGCAGTAATATTTTTGCTGTATTTGTGACCTTTTAATCGTTCATCTAGATATTGCATGGTTTCTCAAATATATACGTGGTGACATATGTACATATATGTAATATAATCGGTAGAGCTGGCAAACACCAGCAATAGTAGCACGTTTCTAATTATAAAAAAATAGTAGAATTCGAGAATTAATAATCAAATTACTTTTTAATCACTACAGTCTCATAGAGCGCAATATTTAAACCCAAGTTTATTAATCTATCAAATACCACAACTGCATAGGTAAGATTAGACTGTGGAATAATTATAATTTATTGTACCTATGCAAACCAAGTTCAGTAATTTAATTATATCTTATTAAGTCTTTTGCGTGCTTCTTTAAAAATATCGCACAAATTTTAGTGTAAATATATATATATATATTGGTTTTTTGGTTTTTTTCTTTGCCGTTGATTTAATTTAAGGTTTGTGTCTTGGTAATTAGCGGCTTGTCGTTTAATTAAAATTGATAAATTAAAATGACGTTTCTATAATATATATATTGTCTTCCTCAGATTTAAAAACTAAAACTAAATACAATTGACATTAGTATGTGTATTCTTGGTGTTATTTAATGTGTTTCTTATTCCTTATTTAAAAATTTTTTATGTGTTTACTATGGCTTACCTTAATTTTACTTCTAAACATTTTTTAAATTAATTATATATATTTTTTACATTTTGTTCTTAAATTTTGGCATTTTAAATAATTAATATTACTAGCCTTGCGTGTTTGAAGAACATGTAATATATGTGATTCTTATTCTCTAGTAAATCTAAAGATCTTATCGTATGTACCTATTTTTTACAATTTTTCTTATTTTAACTTAAAAGTATTTATTTGTTCGTGCGTATGTGTCAGTGTCGTCTCTCGGGGGATCTCATATTATGGAATAATAAATAGATGATAAGTATGCAATGTCGGTTCTGTCATTTATTGAGTTTTTATTTTTTTGTATGTAGATGCTTTCTAATATATTTCTAGCTTTGTAGTTTGTTTCTTTTGTTATTATTGAGGTTTCTTTATAATTAAAAGAATGTTTTGTTTGGTTTTCATGTTTTTTAAAGCTGTGATGTGTTTTGAAAATTTGTGTCCGTTTATACGTTCATTTAAATATTGTTTTGTTTGGCCTATGTATATGCTATTACAATTGTTACATGGAATTTTATAAACGACATGTGTTTGTTTATTGTGAGGTATTTTATCTTTGGGTTTGGTGAATAATGAGTTTAGGTTATTACTGTTTTTGTGGGCGATTGTTATATTATGTGGTTTAAGTATTTTATTTAGTTTTTCTGATAAATGTCTTACGTAAGGAATGGGTATGTATTTTGTATTTTGGTTTGAGTTTCTTGTTTCAGTGGTATTGTTGTAATATTTATGTAATCTTTTATTAAATATGTCATTTATGAATTGGAGGGGGTAATTGTTGTCTTGTAGTATTTTTTTAGTGTGAGTAATAACTTCTGGTCTATATTTTGCGCTTGTTAGTTTTATTGTTCTATCTGCAAGAGCTGTGATTACATTTCTTTTATGTGTTATTGATTGGTTGGAATTGTAATTTAAGTATCTGTCAGAAGCTGTAGGTTTATGGTATAGTTTTGTTAGGATTTTATTTGATCTTATTAATGTCATGTCTAGGAAGTTAATTTTCTGATTTGTCTCTATTTCTATAGTGAATTGTAATTTAGGGTGGTAACTATTGAATTGTTCCAGCATATAATTGATTTTGGTTATGAGAATGCATGAGATACAATCGTCTACATAACGTTTAACGTTAATTACAATTCACTATAGAAATAGAGACAAATCAGAAAATTAACTTCCTAGACATGACATTAATAAGATCAAATAATAAAATCCTAACAAAACTATACCATAAACCTACAGCTTCTGACAGATACTTAAATTACAATTCCAACCAATCAATAACACATAAAAGAAATGTAATCACAGCTCTTGCAGATAGAACAATAAAACTAACAAGCGCAAAATATAGACCAGAAGTTATTACTCACACTAAAAAAATACTACAAGACAACAATTACCCCCTCCAATTCATAAATGACATATTTAATAAAAGATTACATAAATATTACAACAATACCACTGAAACAAGAAACTCAAACCAAAATACAAAATACATACCCATTCCTTACGTAAGACATTTATCAGAAAAACTAAATAAAATACTTAAACCACATAATATAACAATCGCCCACAAAAACAGTAATAACCTAAACTCATTATTCACCAAAACCAAAGATAAAATACCTCACAATAAACAAACACATGTCGTTTATAAAATTCCATGTAACAATTGTAATAGCATATACATAGGCCAAACAAAACAATATTTAAATGAACGTATAAACGGATACAAATTTTCAAAAAACATCACAGCTTTAAAAAAACATGAAAACCAAACAAAACATTCTTTTAATTATAAAGAAACCTTAATAATAACAAAAGAAACAAACTACAAAGCTAGAAACATATTAGAAAGCATCCACATACAAAAAAATAAAAACTCAATAAATGACAGAACCGACATTGCAAACTTATCATCTATTTATTATTCCATAATATGAGATCCCCCGAGAGACGACACTGACACATACGCACGAACAAATAAATACTTTTAAGTTAAAATAAGAAAAATTGTAAAAAATAGGTACATACGATAAGATCTTTAGATTTACTAGAGAATAAGAATCACACATATTACATGTTCTTCAAACACGCAAGGCTAGTAATATTAATTATTTAAAATGCCAAAATTTAAGAACTGTAGTATATTTAGATTTAATTTGAATTTCGCGCCGTATTTAAAATGACGATGAGCCAATGGCGAAGAGATACAAGTTTTTTTCGGTGAATGTTGAAGAAGGGTCTTAGTCTTTATGTTTTTTTATGTTTTATGTGCTTATGAAAAATATTCTGTAAATTTGTGTTTAATTATACATATATATATTTTAAAAGTTACGTCGTTTTTATGAAATGGCCATCCTACAATTCTTCAGAAGTGGGATCAACTGAAAAGTGTGTTAATTATAGAAATTAATAGAAACTACGAAATTAAAATTACAGGTTAAAAAAAAATTGTGGCGATAACAATGGCGACGATTGTGGCGGCTAGCTATTTACGCGTACTTAGGTACTATGTGTGATTTTAGATATACTTAGGTGCTGTATAAGTGAATCTTGTGTTTATGTGAACAATTTATTTTAAACTATTGTGAAAGCTTAAATTTTCTACTGTTTCATTATGTCAGAAACTGATGAGGTCCATAACCTCAATGAGGTTGAAGCACTTACGGACACTGGAATTAGGAGAATTATAGGTGCCGATATTCCAACTACATCTAACACCACAGACTCGACGGTATCGCATCTCGCAAGGTTAGTAGAGCTAATGCTTAGTGAAAACAAAAGAAAAGATGAGTTATTAGAAAAGGCACTGGGAACGCGGTTAAATGATGCGGCAACTAATTTTCAAATCATGCCTGATTTAACGAAAGATATCGGGAAATTTGAGGGTGGTTCAGGTGCGAAAGAATGGATTAGCAAGATCAAAAGCATGCAAATGATTCATCGATGGCCAGATGCATTTGCGTTAGAGGTGGCTAGAACCAATTTAAAAGATGGAGCGTACGACTGGTGGTGCACAAAACAAGATAATATTTTTACGTTTGTGGATTTTATAACATCTTTCGAGAAAACATTCATAGTTGACGAGGGTCTACCTGTGAAATGGAAGAAAATGGAAGAGTGTATCCAGGGAAAAGGTGAGTCATTGCACCAGTATTTTCATAAAAAAGTGAACTTGTGTAAAGACTTAAAATTAACATTTTCTGAAGTGAAAGAACAGATTTTAATTGGTTTGTTTAATCAACAAATGTGTTCGATGATGCTAATGAGGGTTCATGGGGATGCAGATCATCTATATCATGATTTAATTGAATATGACCGAGTTAACAGTGCTAGAAAAAGTCGAAGTAGTGATAAAAGTTATGTGAAATCCGGGAAAGAAGAAGGAAATAAAAACTATAGTGAAAGAGTGGAAAAGAAGACTTTCAATTGTTATAATTGTGGTGAAGTAGGACATAAAGTGAATAATTGCCCAAAGCCAAAACGTACGAGAGGATCTTGTTACACTTGTGGTTCAATGCAACATATGCAAAGGATGTGTCCCAGAAAAACAGGAAGTACATCAGCTACAGATCGAGAAGCGAAACCGGACACTACTACCAATTTAGTCGACCAGCATTTGGAAATAGTACCATCATACACGATTGAAGTAGACCTTAAAATCGAGGAGAAAATTGTTAAAGTAAACCCAATCGTAGATACAGGGAGTCCTATATCTTTAATTACACAATTATTAGTTCCTTTTCATTTAATTACTGGTAATTTTCATCCACAAGAATTTCATGGGATAAACGGGTCTATTTTGAACACGATAGGTCGATTTGCGACTAAGTTGATATTAAATGGTGAGGAATTAAATATGTGCTTTTTTGTTGTACCAGATGATACCATGAGATATACTATGCTGTTAGGTAGAGATTTCATAAGAAATAGTAATTTAATTGTAAGTTTTGGAAAAAGTATTAGTATTAGGAAAGATTTTGAAAATAATACCGAAGAACAGAATGTTAATTCTAATTTCATTTTCCAAATTGATGTTGCCGAAGTGAATAACACAAATTTTCCTAATTTAAACATTAGCCAAGTAGATTCTAGTTTTAAGTCAAAATTTACAAAAGTTTTTTTTGAAAATTATGTTAATGCAGAAAAACCTGTAAAACCTGAATTAGATTTTTGTATGAAAATTGTCGTAAAACCAGATCATGTCCCATTCAACTTTAGACCTCGCCGTCTATCTTTTTATGAGAAATCTGAAGTTAATAAAATAATCGAAGATTTGTTAGCGAAAGGTACTATTAGGAGAAGTACATCGCAATACAGTTCACCGATAGTTCTTGTTTCCAAGAAACCAACTGGTTTGCGCATGTGCGTAGACTTTAGGGAACTAAATAAAGTCACAATAAGAGACAATTTTCCCTTGCCCCTTATAGATGACCAAATTGACTTATTAAGAGATAAATGTTATTTTACCCGATTAGATTTAAAAGACGCATTTCATCATGTTTCGTTAGAGGCTGATTCAGTAAAATGCACTTCTTTTGTAACACCGAACGGCCAATTTGAATATTTAAAAATGCCTTTTGGACTTAAAAATAGCCCTGCTACATTTAGTCGTTATATAAATTTAATATTTCGTAATTTAGTGGAACAAAATAAAATTTGTATTTACGTAGACGATATTCTGATTGCTACGAAGACGTTAGAAGAAAATTTAAATATTTTAACGGAAGTATTTACGTTGTGTGTGAAGAACCATCTTGAATTAAGATTAGATAAATGTTCCTTTTTCGCAAAAGAAATTCAATTTTTAGGGTATATAGTCAATGAAAAGGGAATTCGACCTTGTGAATCGAATATAGAGGCCGTGAAAACATTTCCTGTGCCTAAAAATTTTAAAGATGTTCATAGTTTTTTAGGTTTAACTTCATATTTTAGACGGTTTGTTATGAATTATGCACTTATTGCTAAACCCCTGTACGATCTATTAAAGAAAAATATTGAGTTTAAGTTTGAAGAAGAAGAATTTGTTGCTTTTGAAACATTAAAGTCTCTATTAATGAAAGAACCAATTTTAGCAATTTATAATCCCAAAGCAGAAACTCAGTTACATTGTGACGCTTCGTCATATGGATTTGGTGGCATATTAATGCAGCGACAAGAAAATGGTCTATTTCACCCTCTTGCCTATTTTTCCAAAAGAACTAGTCCGTATGAATGTAAACTACACAGTTATGAATTGGAAATGTTAAGTATTGTTTATGCATTGAAGCGATTCAGAGTATACCTACAAGGTCTCCAATTTAAGATTCTTACCGATTGTAACAGCATAAAGTTAGCTTTACAGAAAAAAGAAGTCAATACTCGAATTTTGCGTTGGTCACTAGAATTACAAAATTATTCATATACGATTGAACACCGTTCAGGCAAACAAATGACGCATGTAGATAGTTTAAGCAGGAACACAATTTTAATATTAGAAGATAACTCATTTGAGAGAAATTTGTGTCTCAAGCAAAATGCCGATGCAGAGATAGCGCAATTAAAAGAATCACTTCAGAATAAAGAGAGTAAGTTGTTTGAATTAAGAAATAGCCTAGTCTATCGGAAACAACAGGGAAAATCGTTATTTTATGTACCCAAATCAATGGAATACAGTGTAATGCATACTTATCATGATAATTTTGGACATACTGGTATAAATAAAACTGTCGAATTGATCAATCGAACATACTGGTTTCCAAATTTAGCTTCCAAAGTTAAAAGTTATATATCTAATTGTCTTAAATGTATAGCATATTCACCAGTAAATGGAAGAAAAGAAGGCTTTTTGAATAATCTTCCTAAAGGTAACTTACCTTTCCGAGTATTACATGTTGATCATCTAGGTCCGTTGGAGAAGACAAGACATAGACAGAGGCATATCTTTGCCGTAATAGATTCATTTACAAAGTTTGTTAAAATATATCCATGCGTGAAGACTGATGCTAAAGAAGTTATAAAGCATTTGAAACAGTATTTCCAGCATTATAGTAAGCCTTTACGAATTATTTCCGACAGAAGTTCTTGTTTTAGTTCTACCGAATTTAAAGATTTCCTAAATGAAAGTGATATAGAACACACCTTAATTGCTACTGGAATGCCTCAAGCGAATGGTCAGATCGAGGTTATTAACAAAACAATAAAGGACATCTGTTCTAAGTTGTCTGCAGATATAGCTAAATGGGATGAGGTGATACACCAGGTGGAGTTTTGTATAAATAATACTGTAAATCGTTCGACAGGACATAGTCCAAGTATGTTACTATTCGGAATACATCAAAACGGAGAAACTCAAGATAATTTGAGATTATTTCTCGAAGAACAGAGCGCCATGGAAATTAGAGATCTGGAAGCAATTCGGAAAGATGTTAGTGAGAAGATCTTAAAGTGTCAAGGATACAATAAAACCTATTTTGATAAACGCCATAAAGCAGCTTATGAATACGACGTCGGAGATTACGTGATGATCGTTAATACTGATGTAACGGCTGGAGTAAATAAAAAACTTATACCCAAATATAAAGGACCGTATGTAGTTACTGCTAAGCTCGATAATGATCGATACGTTATTAAAGATGTTCCGGATTTTCAACTTACTCAAATGCCATACAACGGTATAGCAGCAGCAGCCAGAATGAAGCCATGGCACAAAACTGAACTTGATAACCAGGCAATACTTACGTCTTGTTAAACTAGGAGGTTTTGAAACTTATGTTTAGATATATCCGTATAGGTCAAGGCTTGATAGATTAGTCAATTTACTATTTAAGTCTCATTGTATTATGTACTCGTTATGCCGATGTAAATGTTAACTTTATGTAAGAAAGGTTTGTAATTTTATGTCATGAAAATAATGTATTTGTTGATTAGGGACAATCAACAGAGGTCAGGACGGCCGAGATTGTAGTATATTTAGATTTAATTTGAATTTCGCGCCGTATTTAAAATGACGATGAGCCAATGGCGAAGAGATACAAGTTTTTTTCGGTGAATGTTGAAGAAGGGTCTTAGTCTTTATGTTTTTTTATGTTTTATGTGCTTATGAAAAATATTCTGTAAATTTGTGTTTAATTATACATATATATATTTTAAAAGTTACGTCGTTTTTATGAAATGGCCATCCTACAGAACAAAATGTAAAAAAAATTTATAATTAATTTAAAAAATGTTTAGAAGTAAAATTAAGGTAAGCCATAGTAAACATATAAAAAAATTTTAAATAAGGAATAAGAAACACATTAAATAACACCAACAATACACATACTAATGTCAATTGTATTTAGTTTTAGTTTTTAAATCTGAGGAAGACAATATATATATTGTAGAAACGTCATTTTAATTTATTAATTTTAATTAAACGACAAGCCGCTAATTACCAAGACACAAACCTTAAAATATATAAATATATAGTTGGAAAGAAGTATCGACCGTACTACGTTAGGAAGTAGAAGATTAATCGGGAAGGCGGTCTGTTATATATATATATATACATACATATTGCGTATACATAAGTAATATTATAAATAAAGTATTATCCATACACCACACTTCAATGAAAATTATCTTTGACTAACATAATTATCCAGTAAATAAAAACATATATAACTAGGAACGTTTTTAATTATACATACTTCATATTAGCCAACTTAAAGAAAAGTGTGAGTGTTTCACTGTATTATAGAATTGATCAATTTCAAAAATTTTGTTGCCTAACCACTGATGGATTAAAAAAAGTTATTACTACTTTTACTAGATACAAACAACATTAATAAAAATTTTTAATAAAATGTCTTTTTAATGACACTTGCACAAGTGTCGATAATTACAAATATTTAGGCGTAATATTAGGAGTAATTTACGCACTCAGCGCTAGCGACATCCGGTCGCTTCATGAAGTGGTTGAGAGTAAAATAATATGTATATCAATAATAGCTCATAGTAAAATAATTGAAGGTGTAGGGGCTGGGGAAGAGCGATAGCTCCGGCAATTGTCGCGTCACAGGACGGTCACATCTACTATCCAATAATTAAATGAAGCTGGTGTACATACAGGTACATTACATATGTATATGTTGAACCTGTTTGTATCTGTATGTAAAAACATACAATCCAATGGATGCACGTATTTTCTTTTTTCTGTATTTTCGATTTTCGGCGCTTTTGAATTATCCGGCAATGGCCCAATTAATATCCCTAATTGAGGTTCCACTCTATAATAAAAATTAGAATTAGGTACAACCTTGCAAAGATTGAGCTTCATTGGAAAAAATTTTCCTAAAAAATCAATAGCACAGGCTGATAATATCGTAGTTAACTTGATACTTTCACACGAATGAATAATGAATTACAAGGTAGCTCTTAAGGCAGTTTGTAAGAAATGTGGTAAATGTGAATATAATACTTTCACGTTATATTCGAGGTTCTTTAGGCGGTTATTATCATTTATGAATTACTTAATTACTAGTTAAGTGATGTGGATATATATGTATGTGATTTGATATACTGTGGTATAATTTATTTTTTCCTAATGTAACATCGTCATTCCATGACAAATAGTTTGTTACATTGTAAATGTTATTAAATAGAAATCTAGATGATTATCTTAGACAATTTTGTCTAGTATTGTACAATTTAGGTACTTTCGTAATGAACTATTATACATATATTATTCTAGTTTCTATTTTACTCTATCTATCCTAACATTTCTAGTCACTATTAATTTGACTCAACAGAACGATTTGAGTTAGTCTTGCTACTATCAATTTAAAATCTGTATCTTATTTATGTTTTTGCTCAGATAAATTTACTTTTCACCTTTTATTTGTCTTCATCGATTAAATACGTGTTATGTAATAGTCGGACTTTACATTTGCAGAATGATACGTATTTAGATTCTACTACTAACTGAAATTTACATATTTTGCGAGGGTGTGCGGGTGTACATACAAGAGAATATACAGCTTGTGCGTCGTATAGATACAGTTAAAGCTCGTCGGTTCTCATGCTGTGCTTTCGATGGATAGTCTAAACAGTATTTCGTTAGACATTAAAATATTTTAATGAAATGCAAACGGTTGCTATTTATTGCCTGTCTGCATATACCGATACCCTTGATGTCGACTAAACAATTTCTTTGAATGCTTAATGAAAGTGTCAGCGAAGAAATTCAAATAATTTCTTGATTTTATATGCTATTATATAATGACGGCCGCTGTAGCTAAAATTGAAGTGCTATTTAATGGCGGTTTATAGTCTATAGTCGTTCTGCGAATTGCATATTTATTTTAGTGCTTGTAACTCATTCTTAAAACAACCGTTTGATGTTGATGTCTAGCAACATACTAGTTAATGCGCAATAATTAATGTTAACGACATGGCTATGAAATATGTAAATGGCCTTTATGCACATATGCAGTTATGTTCATTAAAATAACAGGGTACCTACATGAAAATATTATTATTGAATTATATTAAGTTATTATAGGTATAAACGAAGTCGGTGCAAATGCATTACTTAGAAACAGTCAACAAGAGTTACTATTGCAACTGTATTTGTCAATATAGCAGTATTTCGTAATATTTATTAGACAGTCATTAGAATAGTTTATACTATCCAATTCATGTTTATACATAGCTTTAACTTATTACTAATACTCAAATATATTTATTTCCACCAGTAAATATAAACGATAAACAGAATACAATAAAAGGGGCTAATCACTGAACCCGTGGGAAGAGATTCATGGTTTTAAATTATTGAAGAGAAAAAAACTACAGTTGAACAAGATGCAAAGATTATTAAGTACCTACCCTAAGAAGAAAACTGTCCAACTGTAAAAAATATTGAACATAAAATAATAATAAGTTAGACAATATCAGATCCGCAAGAAATAGACATAATGATCTTTCTATGACTCTCCATTTAAAACAATAGTATACTAGATGTAACAGGAAATGTAACGAGAATATAGGAAAACATGCTGGTTGTGAAAAAAAAGGAAAATAGTATAATGAAAAATAAAAGCAAAATTAAGGAGATTTAAAGAGAAGGAGAGCGCCCTTAATATGATTTACTACTACAAATAAGATACAAGACATGAAAATGAATCATGGAAAGATTAAGGTTATAGCGTATAGAAACAACACGAAATCTAACTAGAAATTTAAATGACTTATTAATAGAACAATTTGAATATTTTGAATACTCCATAGAAGAATTAGGAAGACAAGAAAGAACATAAGCAAGAGAATAGAAAATGCAATCAACGTCTATTTGAATGTGAAATTTGAACAGTAACAATAAAGCAGGAAAGAAAAATAGAAGCAGCAGATGTGAGAAAACGAAGACTACTCAAAAAAATAACAAGAACCGACAAAATCAGAAAAGAAGAAATAACAACAGTATCAGAATCGCAGTCAGTGCTGAATTACATAAAACAGCGGGAACTGAGCTAGCGGCGATATGTGATATAAAACAAAATGTTACATCGTCCAGAGAAAGAAACAATTTTGGATGTATTATTGGTTAAACCCATCCGCGTAGCATATGCAAATCGCCCGCATAGAAAGGTTGACGATTGCGCATTTAGTAATCTTCTCGTTTGATATAAATATTTATTATATAGTATCAACAGAGGGATATAACACCATCCTGTACCAATTTCTTTTTCTAATTAAAGTTAATAAAACTTTAACTTAAGATTAATGTTCTTTAAGTACTCTCGCTTCGTGTTTTTGTATTACATTTGAATGTACCATGATTTTTTAAGCTAATGTATCTGCAATCTGTACAGGTAACGCTAGCGGGTTTTAAAATATTAAACCTCCTTACATCTTCATTTTCAGACTTTACGGTTTGCAATTACCATCAACATCTTTATTATATACACATCATCAAATTTAATTTCTGTTGACGTGTATTAAGTAGTCTATTCCCCTCTTATATCTGTTACGCGGAGCTGGAAGTTAGTAATTGCAGTGCAAAATGAGGTATATTGACGCGCAGCGCATTATATAACGTTCTAAATATCTCGTTTTTTGGTTCCAATTAGTTACAAAAATAATTTAATTTATATTTATCATTTTATTACATTTACTAACAGATACATTACAAGTATAATGGGATGTTTAAACTACACACACAATAACTTCCTTAATTGATACTTTACAATAAATAACAAAATAAGGAAATTATTTAACCGTTGACCTTTTGCATAAAGTCTCTCTAAATAGCATGTCTATTGTGAATAAAACCTTGACAGATTTATCGTATATTGACTTTAATGACGACGTATGATTTTGTATTAACTGAATCTTAAGAAATTAACATACATGAATGTTGTAGCTCAATTTCAAACAATTCAACAATTTTCATATGTCAACGGTTTCTCCACAGCAATAGGTATATGTACAGTTTGTGTATTAAGTAATGTCTTCCCCTTTGAAGCGCTTATGCAACTTTTTTCCGCACATGCCCGTTCGGTCGTTTTCGTAACTGTCCCTTGAGATGCACAGTTAAGTATTAAGAGTATCTCCACTGAACGAAAACGGCCGAATCAGCGTGAGCGGAAGAAAGTTTAATATGCTCTTCAAAGGGGAAGACATAAATTAATACTCAAACTGTACATACGTTACTTTAACTAGAACAGCAACCATATTTTTCAATTTAGAAGTCCTCAGCGCATTTTATATACGTTGTGCTAATTTAAAGAATTTGGAGAGAATATGGGTCTTTCTTAGAAACTACCTAAATAACTTAAACTTGTATATACATAATATGCAATAGTCGGTGTATTTTATCTGCGTGAGGGGTGTTCAAACATAACGCAAACACATTTGGATGTATCAATATATACTTAATGTATGTAATATATTTTACAGAGATGTCTTAGAACTATGGGTAATGAATAAAGAAAAGTACACTGAGAAAAGTGTTTTCTAAGGCCAGAAAGTTGACTTTCTTACATTCATTTCCTCAGAGAAGTAAGTTTTTCTTGGAACAAGAATACTTCTTTGACACAAGACGATGACTTTTCTTCGCAACAGTGAATGTTTTTCTTAAAAAATCTCTTAGGTCAAGCAAAAAATTTCTTGATTTTAAACTTTTAGTTATCATGCACCGTATAGTGCATAAGTAGTACCTATTGGAATCGAATGGAGAGTTATTTGGTTCAAGAAAATATATCTTTGGATTTCCGAGAAAGTGGAATATTTCACAGAAAACAATACTTTCTTGCTTATATAGGAGAATGAGCATTACTTAAATTAAGTAAGTCTTACTTGCTCTTAGCAAACACTTCTGTGTGTTAGTTTAACTAGATAAAGAAAAGCCTTTAAAGACCTGGAAAAAACCTAAAGAAGAAAATCTAAGAAAGAAATATAATACAAATGTGATAGGCCGGCCAAAAATGTAGGATGTTTAGGCCGTGTTGTTGGCCATGAGTAGGCAAAAAAGTGGAAGGATATCGAATGAGAGGGTAATTGAGAACAGTTCTGAGAAAAGTGAAAATAATAAATTGGTAAAACTAGGGCAATATAATGGAAATTACATTTTAAGTCTCTATGTACTTACATGTAAAGAAGCATGTGAACAACATTGTAAGTCGAAAATCTTACGACTATAAAAGACCCTAACATTGGCAAAGTATTTTTGAAATACTTCTAGAATTACAGTTTTTAACGTTTTGTTTCATTGGCTCAACATGTCATGCGAATGCTGATAGAACATTGTACTATTGTATTTTATTAAAATTGGCAATATATACCTATATATAATATATTGAAGAAGTATCTGCATCCGGTTGGACTTCCGAGAATTAGCAACGGCACAAGTGTGTTAATAGTTCTTTATGAATCGGGTTTATAACACGCCATATGCAGTTTCTTTATGGTGGTGCTTCATGTTTACTATCACCAAAAGGTTGCGACAGGTTTGCTAATACTGTATCAGCCGTATCATAATGCACCGATAGTTGTGAGGTATGAAGCACAAAATATGCAGAAATCTTTACAAAAAGTAAAAGTATGAAATTAATTTCCAGCAAATTGCGCCTTATTCAATAATAGTCAGATAGTGATATTGAAGTAAATCGGATTTTGTCTTCTTTTTGGATCGTTATTGTAATGAGTTAAATGTGCATATTTCAATATTAAATAAAAGAAATAATCCTAGTACCCAATACACTGAAAATCTATAAGATCCGCTTCGTTATGAAGCATTATAATTTTAGCTGTCCGTAGTTTATGCGTGCTCATAATTATTAGAGCTCATTAAAACCGTCCAGTAACATTGAATGATTTATAAATTTATTTTCTGACTGAACGTCTTGACAGTTTTGGCAGAAGAGCAAGTAACACAAATAATTCAAACATTTAGTGAGTCTGTACTATCAAAATAGGCACACAATCATAGAAATTTCAAACCCGCAGTACTATTATTAACTATTAGAGAGTTTTTCTAGGAGGAAGTAAAGAGGTAAGAACATTCTCCATTGACTGAAAGAAAACTGAACAATTTCGTGATAGTTGCGTATTCATTTTAATGACTTACGATTTGATTTGCTTTTACATCTTTTCTACTATTATTATAAAATAGATCGTACTTTAATCTATAATTGTATTTACGAGTATAACAAATTATGTGAACCGTTTTCTTTTAATGGTGTCGTATTGGTGTTTATCTCTGCAGAAGCTGGCAGCATGGACTGGGAAACATTAGAATACAACGACTGAATCCGAAAGAGTATAGCCGTACAGTTCAAAAAATACTGAGTAGATTAGGTAGATATTTAGGTTCCTTTATAATGTTAGCTGCTGATCACCATATTGCAATACAATAATTGTTCTTTAGAAACGAAGAAGGCGGTGCTGCAGACAAATCTGTGTTTATTACAGAATGAGTAAAACTTAATGTGTAAATAATAAAACAGGCTGAAACTTAGAGCGACAAATATTAGGTTATACTCGTACAATTATTTATCTGGATGATAACTGGTTATTTGGAAGTCTGAACATCCTCCTTAAGCAGTAAAATAATTGTTGAATTTTGTACACTGTAGAACGACGCCTACAGAGTCGCTGGTGGATGGGGAATGGATTAATGAACTATCAACCAACATTTTCTAATCTCAAATCAATCTAGAGATTATGAAATGGATATTAACGTTTCCGTTGTGGTAAATATTGTTGTAACCTGATTTACAATTTGGTTTTTTATAAATATATTACAATGTAACATTTCTAATGAAGTGGTGTGAGAACCATTCAGCTTTAAATAAAAATACCACATCGACATCTATTTTATTTTACTATACAGCAAATCGATGCCAACTCGAAAACAAATATCGGTGAATATAACACGCATCCGACAAAACGCAAATATGTAGTCTTTTATCTTGTTTTCAAATCAATATACAAAAGCTAAGTTATCACAACAGCGATTTTTTTATTAGACGCGAAGCTGCTGTACGGTCGAATATCCAAATAACTGAAGGGGATATATTTATACGGCTCTATGCAGATCTTCTAAAATGTTTGTTTATTCTTATGCAGAGAGAACGTAAAGGAGTTAATAACTTTAATGTTTATTAAATCCTTAATGATTGTAATGCTCGTCAAGTATCTCTGCATGCTAAATAAAGATTGACGGGAACCTGTGTTTTATAAATAGATCTAAATCGATGTTTAAGGAAATAACTTTACGGCATGAATCTGTCTGCCTTTGATTATTTTCTGCCATTATGAATTTTAATGTCTTGTCAGCATGAAAGCATCGATTTTTAAATGAGTTCTGACAACCACTTGAGATGAAACGAGAATTTCCTCTGTTATAATTTTGTTAAAACAATATTTAACATATTGAAAACTTTGCGATTACTGAAGGTTAAGTGGTTATTGGACGAAAACTTGCTGTGCATTTTCGGGTGACGTCAATGTCATGTTATCGGTTGATGCCATTTAGTGGCGGATTATTATTTTAGATAAATTTGTGTACTAACAACTTATTCCATTATTCATGTAAATATGAAATAATTTTTTGTTGATATATACTCATAAAAAAATAGGGTTAGTAAGCTTCATATCCAGATTTTTGACGTTTCTACTTTTTATAAATTATATACACCTACTTACGATTCCTTTACTCGTCCGATTGTCAATTTCAACATAATATGAAGACAAGATTCAAACCGCGGACCATAAGTACTGCCCCATTATGGCCAACCGCTTATACTTCTTCGACTATCGAATTTTATGTGTTTATTGTGTATACAGTTTACTATATTCTATACCTACATATATAAAACGTAATGCTAAGAATTCTTTACTTGTATAGTAGCTTGCTTTAAGCAAAAAGCAAGTTTTTTTTTCTTGAATATCACAGTATAATGGTCATTGTTACTAAATTTCAATGCTATGTATCGTTATTGCAAAAGTTATATTTATTATAAATGAACGATATTGCGCGTATTTCTTAAAGCATCGACAATAATCTAAATACAAATTTCTGAATATCGTCGATTATTTACACGTCCACTTACTGTTAGAAAAATTAATACGAAATTAGGAAAGTACCAAGTACGTAGAGTTAACGATTCAATTAAATGATCAATTTAACATCGCTCACAACTATTTCTAAATTGAAATTGCCACCATTTATCAAATTTTAAAGAAAGATTTATATCTAATACCATAGAAAATTCCGGTCCAAATACACTAGTGCACATTTCGGAGTGCTGGGATATTGCAATTATATTTTTCCAAATTAAACTGGTAATGCTATTACAGTAAGTAGTGAACGCTGTCCTAAAATGTTGACCACTTATTCGAACCCAATTCATTTAGGGACATACGACATGCGTAAAATGGTGCAAAATGTCGCATAGTACGAGAAACAACAATTTCTAACCAATTGTTTTGTTAAGAACATTAAATTTCTTATTGTTATTATTTTCTAAGAAAATGAAGAGAAATTATATGTTATTTTCAGCTTTTAAAATTGAATTATACTTTTGGACATACCTGTACATGTAACTCAAGGAGGAGAATGTAAAGCCGGCCATATTCCGACGGAGAGAGAGTACCTCTTTTAGATACAAAAGAACCATGCTCACATGGAAATAGTCACAAGTTACCAAGGGTATTCCGAACGGAAAATATCCGGGCGAGGACGGCATTCCGAATGGAGCGCTCAAAAATTTGCCTCTCAAGTTGCTAGTCAACCTGACGGCGATTTTCAATGCCACATTCCCGCTGTCATGCCATTCTATCAGGTGGAAATCCGCGAGGATGATTCCCGCAGTGAAACCGAAATAGGAACCACACTCTCCTGAGAACTACCGACCACTCGCTGCTTGGCACTATGAGCAAAGTTCTTGAAACTCTGCTACTGCGCCGCATCACGGATCATCTAGAAGATAGCCTACTCATGGATAACGACCAGTTCGTATTTATGTCCGGACATACGACCACGCTGCAGCTTTTCAGGATCACGGATCATGTCACTACCGCCTTCAACAGGAAACAGACGACCGTAATGATTTGCCTGGACCTGGAAAAGGCATTCGACAAAATCCGTCGCGGTAGCCGGATTCCAGCCGAGAATCCTGAAGACCATCAGATCTTACCTCAAGGACTGGAAATTCCACACAGTCGTGAACGGAACGGAATATTCAAACAGGAGAATGCTGTCTGGAGTTCCACAAGACACGGCGCTGTTCAGCATCTACGTCGTACGAGTGATTAATGCCATCTACGCGAATGACACCGCAATAGTGGCCACCTCAAAGATTCCCGAGATCGCAGCTTTGGTCAGAGTCAGTTCTTTGCTGAGCCCCTTCCAAATCTCAGTCTCGTGTTGAACGACTGAGTTGTCGGCGAGAAAACCGGCGAGCGGTTTAAGGTTGCCGGCTTACAAGGCGCCTGTCTCCTTTCGAATGCTGGTCGCCTGTGTTGACAGTTCGAAAGTACCAAGCTTATTGTTAGTCGACCGTATTGACAGATAAGCTTCCCGAATACCTTCTTTGGATGTCGGACATCTGTGTTGTTGGTCCACAGAAGGCACCCTCGTCTTTGGTCACCCTTTCCAGTGTTGGTCGACCATGTTGACAATTCGAAAGATTTTAAGCTTATTGTCGGTCGACCGTGTTGACAGATAAGCTTCCCGAATACTTTCTTTGGATGTCGGACGACCGTATTGTTGGTCCGTAGAAGGTTCCCGTTGTCCATAAACTGCACTGTATGTACCTCGATAACAGTACTAAGTTATTGCCATTTAAAACCCGTAATCAATATGTAACCGCATATAAATAAATATTTATTTGCCGCCCATTGCAATAAAATGTTTAAATTAATTCCGTATTTATTTCAGCATAGCCACTGAATCATTCTCCTCCGAAAATACTGAGTTTGTTAAATATTCTGATATAGCGTGCACGGATATTGTCTACCTCAAGCAAGCATTTTCCTTGTTCGAAGTATCAACAGTTGCGTAACTTTAAATTGTATATAATCAAATGCTCTATTTTATGAAACTGTAAGAGTGATTCCGTTAGAAGATCATAATTGCTTCTCTGAAACATTACCTTGCCTGTATATGTATATTAATTGCAGCCTTGATAATCCTGTTAAACTTTGAGCCAGTTGTAATTTCCAGTTTGTTCCATGTTTAATTTGTTGATTCATGTATAGGTACATATGTCTGATTGTTATTTCGAATCCCTTTTGTTTTCTTGTATATGTTGTTCGCTGAAATCTATTTTATTTTGTTGAAACAAACCTTATGTAAATATTGAATTACTTACCTGTCTTTTCTTCGACTTATTACTACCCGAAGGTTGAAAAAAATTGTTAATGTTGTTTTCTCGGTGTTAACCGTTTAATGCATGCTATGCGTTTATTTGAAGTTAATGTCAAACAATTTGACATTCCGCATGTAGGGCACGTAGGGAATATCATCTAAAGCCAACCGGCAGAAGACTTTGCGGATTGTAGACTGCGAATTTATTAGCGAACATATCAGAGAAGTTTCACTCAAGGCATGATTTCACCGCTACACTGAGAAGCACATTACAAGTTTTATAGTTTTTTTTTGCGGTCATGTTATTTCGCAAAAGACTCACATTAATTAATTGGTTAACATGATTATGTGATTTGGCGCCACCTGAGTTTTGTTCTAGGGTATTTAAAGAAGGACTTAAGTACTGGTATATAATTAATAACGCTAAATGAGTTATGGCAGGGTAGTGCAGGTAATAAAGTTATAAAACACTATAACAGAGCAACAGCTGTGGGAATAGTAGTCACAAACAATACAACTTATAAAGCAACTGCATCAGATAATAAATGTAGTCAGAATGAAGTATATATGTAATCTACAGTTTGTATGTATATTAAGTAATGTCTTCCCTTTTGAAGAGTATATCAAACTAAGGAAGGAATTTACGAAATAAACGGTAAAGATCGCAAAATATACGTGAAAAACAAGATCAGTTTCCACTAGGTTTAGGGAGTAGTGGACTCATATCAAATACAATAGAATAGAATAGAACAGTGCTCACAGCTTTGTTTTGGTTCAAAATTCAGAATTGTTCTAGAGTTGTTGCGCACGCGCATTTGCAGTTTAGCGTTTTGGTTAATTAAGAACGCGAACCGAATTTTTAGTCCGATGTTTTGGTTACTGACAGAATCGATTCAGAATGATTCTGGAACCGTTCAAACAGTTCTTGCACTTCCATGAGTCTTCTGAATTATTAGTTCCAAATTACGTCATCGGTTCATGTGTTCAGAAATTCCAGTTTTTTCGATATGTTCGTCATCAATGACATTGATATTTACATTGTCTTTTAAAGTTTGAGATTTTCTTCCGATTGTATTTGATTTTTTTTTGTTAATTACTGTCTTGGGAATAAAATTTATGGAAAGTGAGTGGTATCCTAAGACAGAGACAGGATTTGAAAGACTTAGCGCAGAACATTCGCTATTGATATTTCGTTGGTTTGTATTTTAGTCCGTATCTAAAAGATGGCAGTAACAGGCTCCTAAAATGTGTTTTTGTTATTAAAAGTTCGGAACCATTCTGGAATTATAATGTTGTGCGCTTACGTTCTGCGCAGTTCTGTTACTAATCCTGAATTCCGAACCAAAACAAAGCTAATAAAAGAAACAAATAAATTAGATCTGTTGGTAATTTGAATTTTTAGATAGGTGTACTTCTCAAAATATAAAAATTTAGAAAAACAAGAGATTAATGAACTGAGACAATTGTCCAATTCAAGGCAACCAATTATTTATCTAGCCTGGAAAATTAATAAAATGTGACGGATCGGCCGTGTAAGACGATCAGGTTTTAAGTTGTTGCTAAGTTTATGTTTACTATTATCCTCACGTTAGTAACTTACAGTTTCACTGATGAAACACGTCATCTTTATGATGAATGTCTGGCGTTTTGTGGGTCCAGTAGTGGTTTCTGCGGTTTACTTATCTTGCCACAAAATATGAATATAAGTATGAATCTGCTGTGCTTGAATGAAACAGATTCAAGGCTGCTACTATTTAGTGCTGTGTTTCATTATATTAGCACTATACATACGTGAAATAGTCGCCCTACTTCCTCTCTGAATATAGTGGAAAAATAACGTTAACTAAACTAATGCCGCGATCGTATATCTCTGAAGAAGATCACCTTATATAACGACATATCTAGCAAACATCTTTAGTCAATATTCGACTACACTATTTAGATATGGACGAACATGCCCACGCAGAAGAATGGAAAATATAAATTGCATGCGGCTGCATTAAAGCTGTAATTTATATTTATTAGACTGAGTCAATATGTTAGTTGTAGTATACAACTAGACAATACTATAGTCAATATTTACATCTAACATTGCTCGTAGAAACTTAAACTCAGCTTTACAATCTAAAAGATAATTTGCGCTGTGTGCGATTTATAGTTTTCTAACACATATACATGTTCCTGCACTAATACATATATCCAAGTGAATACCATAGCGTTTAACATTCCTTAGAGTTTCATTTCCTCGAATCCAGCGTTTTTGCAGTATTCTAGACATGACTACAAAGTTTGTACAGACATGAAAAATAGCTGTGGTGTGAAGAAATAGCAATACATTTATAAAGTTAAAAGTAAACCACAACACACTATAAACTTTATATGTGTAATTACACATAATTTACTAAGTAAAATACAATTTATGTGTTGGCTGTATAGCGAAATGGTAATAGTGTTAGAAACAATTACTCATACATATTCCTGGTATGTGAAACAAAGCGATATTGTATGTATGTATATGTACCTACTGCTATATTCTTATATATTTTTATTCCACACAGAGCTGTGTTTCGATTTATTTTGGTTAACGTATTATAAGCAATTTAGTTTTGAACAAACCGTATATTTGAGATCTCAATGTGTTTTTGGCTGCGAATTTGTTCGAAACCGTTTAATTCTTTTTTTTGCTTATAATTCGGCGGCGCAGATTAAGACTCTCCAGAAACTATATGCTCACGTATAAACTCTTCGCTTAACTCCTGAAAGGCGATCCTGTATAGGCGTCACAGCTGTATGCACAGGTAACACGCATGTTGCCAACCTTTTTACTGCGTTACGGATCAACCACCATTGGTCTTGAAGCATGGTATGATTAGACCCTTATTACGAAGAAAACAAAAAAAAATCTTCCAATTTTCTGGGGTTTCCCGATATATACATACATAGTAATATACACGTAGGTTCAGCTCACAAGGCACCATAGGAAGTTACAATATACGTATGGAACCCAGTGCGATGTGGCAACGCGCTAGTCATGCGCCACAAGTTCGATCGTCGATTCGCACAGAACGAATATGCCAACGACTGCATTCTCGCTCGGCTTAAATTCAACTGAATTGTGGATGCGTGTGCTTCGCTAGACACAAGGTATAACGCGAAGAGAGGGAAACGCTGTTGCAATTCATACTGCCTATGGTGCATTGTGAGCTGAACCTACGTATATAAGTGTACAGCGGATCTACAGTCCGCGAAATGAATTTATAGCCCGACCAACAGAAAACAAATACGGAAGAAACCTGTGACCTTCTATTGGTGTGGTATCCACCATTTAGTATTACTTGTATGTATATGTTTTATATACATACACTACGCTCACGGAAGTTTGACCACTTAATAAAATATTGAAAGCATACAAATAACGGATGGAAAATAACACAAAAATAAATTTATTAATTCTGTTTCTCTCGACAAACGTCTAATAAAGAAAAGTAACAAAATATTCACCGAAGTAAGTGTGATTTTGTTGCAAATTATTACAACTTTTTCTCATCAAAATATCCTCCTTTCGCGTTTAATACAGCTTGTACTACACGCGGCGTTATATCAGTTAATTTTCTAAGCCTATATACTAGCCATTTCGTGGACTATAGTAGCACGGCTATAGCAGTATAGAGGTTCTATTCTGCGACACGATTACTGCAATGTATATACACATATGCTCTAAATCACTGGCAAATACATACATATGTATGTACAGTGATGTGCTTTAGTACTGACTCACCCCTCGAGGGCAGTCGGCTATCTATCCTCGTACATATGGGTAATATTTATAAAGTTTTATGGGACTTTGACTCAGTACTAAAGCACATCACTGTACGTCCAAAAGTTGTCAACCCAAAGAAAATGTTTATAGTCATACTATTAATGAAGTGTATTAATTATAGGTTGCCCTCTTAATATGATAGAGTAATCAATGCCCCAAATAAAAAAGATCAGATTTGATTATCAATTTCGCTACACGCAATTAATTGCACCTTCAGTCTTCACTAGGTCTTCAACTAGGTAGCACAAGTAATTAAGTTAATCCATTGTACTGTAATATATTTGATACACTTAATTACACATATAATATTCAACATAAAATATTCAACAGTTTGGTAATATTTCTTATGCTAGAAAGGCTCTTTTAAAATCAAGGAGTTCACTAATATTTACGATTTTATACTATGGTGCCTTCGTTAAGATAATGTATTACAAACCCATATAAATTAATGCAGCTATTAGTCATTTTGAAGCAACGTGCTATTATCAGCAGATAAGGATTAGTGTACACATACATACCTCGAAACGTTTAATATTTAAAAAGAATATTCAGGTATAGCGTAACACAAATTTCATCTTTTCAGCTTATCAAGATACCAATATTGGATGAACCAAATACACAACGGTACACATTGTTGAACTACTTATAAGCAAGGAAATGAATTACATACCTAGCTGTGGTTTAAAAACCAGCAATTCCAATAGCATGTATCATAACTGATTATCTTGTAGTTTAGGTAAATATAGTTGTACATATCTAGAATAGCATTGTAGTAATTTTATATAAAATTAATATAAAACAGAATTGCGACGGTGTACGTTGATATTTTATAACAAAGAAATTTTGTGAATTATATTTAATAAATCCATTTCAAACAATAATTTCTACGAAATTTTTGTTTAAAGTGGCATATTTCTCTAATTGTAGTAGCAGTAAGTAAGGTAGAATGCTTTTATTGATTTTTTAACGCTTCACGAGCATTTGTTTAGCAGTCAATTGTTTTAAAATTTAAAACGTCTAACAATGCTGCTCCAATAAATACAAATACTAATTAAAAATACGCTATTAGTCATCAAAAAATGAGCACTTGGCTCATGAAATTCTTATGCAAGGTGCTACTAAAATAATTCAACGATTTATATTTGATGCTATACATATTTATTCATATAAGTAGTACAGATTACACGCATTTTTGTTTTATTTATTTTTATTTTATTAACGACTTTTTGATAGAAAACATTTTAATCTAGTAACATGCTCACAAATTTTTTTAACAATATAGTGCGCCTACTGTGCGTAGCGCTTTCTTGAATTACACATCGTACATATCAGTGACAGAGTTTGTATTCTAGTTGTAGATCTATTAGTAATATAAAATTTTATAATAATTTTTTGTTGCAAATCGGAAGATCATGTGAAAGTGTACATACCATGTCGGAATTGGTTGGTCATAGTGTGTGTTAAACCATATAGTAAGGCGTTGGAGGTATTACACTTTCAAATACATGGACGATACTTGATATATGCAAACGCTTGATTTAAAAAAGAGAAAATACATTTGAGATAGAATTTAAATATTAATGTTAATTGGTATTGGTGGTACAATTCGTCGTTAAACGTGTCCACTTATCCATAATGTTTACTGGTTTACTGTTGTACGAATAGTAATACGATATTCAACAAGTTCAAGTATGTTAGAGTTCGAGAACAAAACGGCCAGATGCTTTTCTCAAATGCCATCTTTTGTTTGGAGGATTCAGTTAATTAACAAAATTGTTATTGGTCGGAATGAATTGCGTATGTTACTCGCAAACCGAATTGCTCCGATATTTAGTACCAAGTACTAGAAAATGTGGACTTACTTAGCCTGAGAAAAAGAGTTGCTGGATGAGACCAGTATAGCACACGTAAAGATGTCATTTCGGTAGACATACGACCTTTGTATGTAGTCAACATGTCACCTGGGATGGGGACATCTTTCAATCTACAGCATGGAGAGGCTTTGCCTGGTAGGACTGAGTTGCGCTTAACCTGCTGCTGGACTTGTCCGTTATGAACAGTGCCCTCTCCACCGTTCCGTTATAAATTGAAGTAACAACATTGACACTTCTGACAGGTTCGTACTATGACAACTGTGTTGTTTTCCCAGATAACGCGATAAACAAATAGTTGTGATGTCTGCCCGTAATCAGAATAAGCTTAATTTTCCAAATTTTGGCAAAATTTTCATATCATGCGATACATGATTGTATTCAGAAAAAAAAACCTTTTAAAAGAGCCACAAAAATTGCACGGTTCCAATTTAAAATTTTGAGGTTAGGTGAGATTACTAAACATGTACGCATAAGAAATGTGTTTTATTAAGTTCCAATAAAAGTATTTAGCTTACAATCTGAATTGCTTCAAACTGCATCTTGATATCTCAAGTAACAAAAAAGTTACAGCAAATAAAAGAAATGAGGAGATTTAAGTTTTCCTTCAATATTAAACAAATGAAGCATGACAAGTAAAATTTGAAAATGGATTCTTAGTGAGCTTGAATCTACACCTTTTTGCTAATTTAACTATCTCACTGTCTTCAAATAAAAAAGTTACCCATGCTGTCCCTACGAAATCCGGGCACCCTGTATAAGTATGTTAACATCGCAACCAAATTTTTTTGCGATGTTGTGGAATAACTTTTCCCTACTACATATATCGTTATGTTACAACGTAGTAATTACTAGCACTGATTTTATTAAACTACATACGTTTATTTGACATGCCTCGAAAATTAAGATAGTTTCTGCTCCGCATTTATCATTTCCTTAAATAGAAATGTAGGGAACTGTCGTATTCGAGATGGAAATCATCTTTCCTTGAAGTAACTTTAATTAATGTTATATGTTTTACAATTACTGATAATTAGAGTAATTTTTGCTCACTCGTTGAACATTTAGTCTGGTAAAGTAAATAAGTACAAATATTTTCATGGCCTGTGTTAATGGATTGACTAAATATTTGTTTTCTTTTCAGATGTTGTATAAATACAACCGCCTGTAAGATCTTGGGACTGGAAATGGTATTCCATGCTTCTTGAATAAAATGGTAAACACATAATTTATTAATGTTTCCAAACAGATGTAAAAATGTGTGGGCTCAGGCTACTATGTATAGCAATCTGTTTAATATATGATTATTCATTTTTTAGAGAATAATAAATAGTTTATTAACACTTGTGTCTGCAGATATTTTTAAATAGACATTAGCAATGCTATAACGCATATGTATATGCATGTTTCATTTCTAGAGATGTTATTTTGGAATTATTACTTACGTAAAAAAGCTAATATACGTTTTATGCATATATAACCTCTGTAGTAATCAGCGGTTGGTCTGGTTAATATTCCACGCAAGATAATATTAAAACCTAAGCCGGTCTTGAAAAAGAAGCCAGTGGTATTTGTGACAATGACCGATTAACACTTCTATAAAACCGGACTAGGTACCACTTTGTATTTAATGTAAGCTGTGAAGGAATCTGCTTACTTATCTAAACTAACAAATTTGCCGACATTCTTGAAAGTATATACTTAAATGAAAAAAGGTACTTTTCTTTGGCACTATATGAACCTCTAAAAATATCTTCATCAATTTTATATTTTATAAGCGTTTAGCGTTTTTATGTATAAATGAGTTATTATACGTAAATGCCATAAACAGTAATTCAAGCCGAAGCATACAGCTTATTCTCTTTAAATTTAGCAAACAGATTTTGGTTATTTATGATACGTAATCAAGTTTCATTTTTAGTACGTGTTATGTAAATTTAATAATAAATTGACAAGGTGCAATTCACAATTAAATGTACCTATGTGAAATTGGAAAAACTATTTTGTATACAATAATTTATCATTTATACAATACAGAAGTGAAACTCAAAATATTTTAAGTAAAATTCTTGTCAGTCAACAGCAAATAAAATTATTAAATATTAAAATTGTTAATATCTGCAGATAGAATGCTAAAATTAACAAGTGTTAAATATGGACCAGATGCTATGAATTACTCCAAAGCAATATTACAGCAAACTAATTTGCAACAAAATATACATGAACTACGTAATACCTATAGTACTAAGGCAAACAGTACATGCAGAAATAAAAAGTATATGCCTATACCGTACCTAAAACATTAATTAGACAGACCTAATAAGAGATTAATAGCTCATAATATATCTAAGTAGTTGTAGTCCACAAAACCAGAAAATAATTTAAGTTAGCCGTTCGCCAAAACTATCAACAATTACCCAGGTGTAAATTCAGGCTAACCGACACCATTTTTATACAAAAGTTTGACCAATCTTTGGTGTCCTATTCTACACAGACTTACAGTTAATTATTATTATTCACGACGAAAAGTTGTTGACGATGGACGAATAATTGAAGAATTTTTTGGGCTATTTCCATCGTTTGTTGGATGATGATAGTCCTAGTATCAGTAGGATTATCATCATCCAACAAACGATAGAAATAGCCCAAAAAATTCTTCAATTAATTATTATTATACCGACAATTTATTATGACATTATTTACATTACTCACCTTACCATGGTATAAATAATATTCCTCGCTTGCTAATTCACCATGATAGTCCACTTTAACTTTACATGAGAAAAAGTTATAAATGTACATATAGTTGATTCAAAATACCTGCTTTTAGAAATGTCTCGTTTATTCAGTTCTCTATATAAATAAAAATAATAATATAAATAAATATAATAGACACTATTCATAGTAAGCTGTTTCTCAGGACAAGTTTGTCAGGACTTGACTATAGTTATAAGTAAGGTTGGCATATTGATGCCACACACATAACCGAAAATATTTAGAGCCTTTGCGATCGACAGCTAACCATCTGAATGAAAAAACACCTTAAATTGCAAATTAATATGAAGTCGTGTCGTGTATAAAAGTGCCATGATCGGTATGCTCGTTTAATCGCCCAATGCTGATTTTTTTATAATTAAAATTACATACATATATGCAAAATTGTATATGTACCTGCTGGAAAGTATATCAAATTTTTCCGTGTATAGTAATAAATAATTTGTTATAATTACTTAGAAAATTTGCAAGTGGAGTGCAATATTAGAATTGCATACATTATGCAATAATTTTCTTATTTTTATGTAATTCTCTATATTATCGTTATTTACTGATACTTGATATTTTCTACAAGTTAGTAGGTGTATTTCTGATGCTTCTGGTTTTGTTTATTGAAACAAATTTAGACGTTCTTAAGGAAAACAAAAATCAATTTGTTTACATAATTTAATGTTAAGAAGTAAAAGTATTCTCATTATAATGTCTGTACATTCTCATTCACTTTATCTCCTGGCATTTGCGTAGTTTTAGATGTTTATATTCTACAAAAATGCGTAGGCATACCTACGGCTATGTAGTTGTGGTGCCATTACACATAATACTTACTTAAATATAACAAATGACATCATTACAATACAACATTGTAATAAACTCAAATACGGAACGGCTATAAAAATACAAAATAGCCCAAGTATTTGCCGGGAGTAGTCAAGCAAATGAAAATACATAAATTGTTTTCGGGCAGATTCTTCTTGGAAACCATATGATATTAGTTGTTATAACGTGCTTGCAAATACGTTTTCAAATGTTATTGTTATATTAACGCTGTCATTATTTCGAGTATATTATGCTTATTTTATGATGCCTGTATAAATTGCAGAAAAACGTAACAACTATTAAGCATTGGTTTAGTGCGATATTTTAGTCAAACACGTGCACTCATAAAAATGCATATCTATTACAGCTACTGAGATGTGTATTTACAGTAGTTTAAATGTAGTGCAAACTTATAGAAGGGAGCTAAAGAGTACTAAAATAGTCCCTTTTTAGTACTCCTTAGTTCTATTTCTGCTAAAATATTGATCTTGCTAGAAGGTGCGAGGTCTTAATTTGATAAATAAAAAAATTATTAGGCTCTGCGTAATATGAAAAAAAAATTTATTTGATAAGTTTCATTTGTCGTATTTATGCAGCAAATATAAGGTAATTGTAAAACTTATAAAACTTAGACTAACGCATAATCTCTTAGGGGAATATTGTCGTCCGAATTTAATTAATATAACTATTTTCTGACCTTTATGTACTTATCTTTTAATTCCTGAATTATTTCCACTTGTATGTCAATAAAACAACAAATAATTAAATACCAATTTATTCCAGAACATTAAATAATATGTTTTCTTTAAAAAACTTCTTCAGTGGAAGAAATTGACATCTAATATGTCAAATTACTAATAATATAAATGTAAATTGCCATGCCTACCAACAAAATTATCTAAAAAAAAGAGTTCATTGATATATCTCAAGTAATAATGAAGGATATATTGATTTAATACAACTATTAAAATTGAAATGATTTGAATTATTCGTATATCAATCTATTTTTTGTCAAGCTCTAACAATTCTGTTCAAGGACTAGGGAAAAACATGACAAAAAAACCTAGTCAAGAGCTTAAAATTAATAAAATTTAGGCGTGAATTAAATTATTATAAATAACGCTTAAATTATCAATATCCGTTCTAAAATTTACCGAGTTTTCATCTTTTTTAATGTATGTATATCATTTCGTAAATTAATCTTTTTTATAATTATTTGTGTGTTTGAGTGTTTGAAAAATAGTTTAAATGCCTACTACTACTAGTGTCTTTAATGTTTGTTTCTATTTGTGTGTTATCTTTACATTTAAAAAATTTATAGAATTTTGATTTTCTTTTTCGAAAGTAAATTTTAACCTATCTTCATATGTGTTAAATGTGTACAGAACATTTTAACATTTAACATTTTATTTAGAATATATTTTTTGCCAAAATTGTTTCTGCTTCTTTTTGAAAAACACTGTCCTTAATTATTTATTTATATTGTAAGAATTAGTTTTACTGTATATACTGTATATCTGTCAATGGTGATGTAAAATGTACTTTAGATGACATTCACGAAATATGTAACCCTGAAATACTGTTTATTTAGTGGATTATTATGCAAAGCGACGGATGAAACGGTCTGCCTAAGAGAAATTAATCTTCATACCAGAGATTTTGTAATGATGAATGTTGGACAAACGTGAACTACCTGTACTGCGCAAACTAGTTTCAATTAGTATTATTTCATTGATGATTTCCAGTTGCACCTACTTTTTATAAACGAGATAAAATTTAGCAATGTGTAAAACCTAGAAATCTGTTTGTATGTAATTGATGTAAGCAGATCACGAGCAAATCGTGTTACTATATCCGGATAACTACATATTGCTGTTGATTTATTTTACAAGAATGTAATTTTGTACTCCAAAATATTATGACCTAAACCACTGCAAATTAAGAATAAATATAAGCTATTTTGAACACCTTTCATCTTATATGTATGTACAGTCTGTTCCAAAATTAATGTCACCCCTGTGCCAAGAAACACTGTATAACTGCTAATGCAAATTAGATGCATGAAGTTTAATGGATATTTGGTTTGCACAGCATTTACAAGATTAGTATTTACTAACGAAAAATCGTATTGGATTATGGGAAACATCATTTTTATGGGTTTGTTTAGCCTTGGGAGCGACATTAATTTTGGAACAGACTGTACACATATACCTGTTATCCTAACGAAATAAACGCGAAATTACAATCTTGTACGTAAATCACTAGATATTATTAGGTGATCATTTTTGTGTATTTTTCATTTATGCTTCTTTCGAAGTAGTGGTTGTTGAAATGGAGCGGCAAAACATAAAGACGAAACTTGACGAATTCTACTAGATGCTAGTTTTGTTTAGATCGGCGTCTGCCACCTGCAACTCTTTTATAAAATAAAATAAATGCGCCTGCGACATATTTTTTGATTTCCAACATTTTCTATGATTTGAGTCGTACCAAGTACCTTTTTACATAAATAGGGAACGTGTAACTATTACCTAACAAAGAACTAATAATGTTTTGCGGGAACATCACTGTAATTCATCACTTGCCATTTATCAAGTCTACGCAAATAAATCTTTCAGTTTTTGCGAATTCGTAGACCCTTTTAATTTTATCATATAAGTATCTAAAGGATTATCTTCTACCTATTTTTAACATACATCTTTGATGAATGCCTAGATTATTCCGGAACCTATCAGCAGGCCCTATAATTCTGTTCCGTAATTGCTCCTCACCATGCATCTCTCGACAGACGTTTCGTTTTTTATAAAGACCAAAAAAATCGATAAGAATAGGGTTGGGACTTTCACGACCAACCCACTATTTCCAAATGTTCTTTATAAAAATTGTTTTGTTCTTCGAGAAAAGTCAGTTACGCATTGTCATGCATTCTTTGAATAATGCTTAATGGAACATTTTCTAAAATGTTCAGTTCATTTTCCAAAAAATTAGATTCAATTAGGTAATTGGGTATACGTACCGCCACATTCATAGAAAACCATACCGGTGGTTTTCAATAGCTAGTAGTGAGCTCTAATAACCTCATTATTTCTTCTTTGAAATAGCTATTTTCTCCCAAACTTCTTGAATATTAATAAATGTTCTAGCATTATAAACGTCTTAATGAATATCTCTCTGGATTGATATATTGCAGAAGAATTTGATTGAGCCATAAAACATAATCATTTCTTTGTATTCTTCAAAAGTGTATAGCACAATTTTTAAAAGCAACTTTAAAAAACAACAAAAAACAGAACCAAACAAAAACGTAACCAGGAACACTAAAAACTTCAGTAAATTAATGCAATACCTACTAATTTGACAGGTGCTATAATTTTATAATATATAATTTTTATATATATTATGTATGTGGTGTAGTTTTTCAATGTCACTATGTATGCATATCCATATATACATGCATACATACTCACATATCCTAAAATGTATAATACTTGGCTTGGATAAATCATAGTATTTGAACTCGTTAAACATTTATTTATACCACATTCATGTAACTCATAAAAACGGGCAGGTTTCATTGTTTTGTAGTACAGAAAATTCTAGTGACTTTAGAGGAAGCTGGCTTAAATATGTCGAACTGTAAGTAAATGCCTCGCTTTTAACATCTGACGTTTAAAAATTGCTTCTTAACGAAACGTCATTCTAGCTTGATGAAAACATGATAGTAATATGGATTCGAATTAAAATTAATCTCTGGCAGCTTTGCTGTATATATGTAGTTACGTTGAGCCGGCAGTTATATATTGTAATGCGTACTACTCCCGCGAAGATATAATCTAATCCTTGAGTATTTTGTTGATATACATAGATATATATTATGTTTTATTTTCTTCATATTGAAAGTTGCACTGAGTATTTCGAAAATTGGGTAATCATTAAAATAATCGTTAAAGCAGCTACTGCATGCTACTGTTGTTGTTTTTTTGAAGTTAAAGTAGTAATGACTGGGTTTTGGATTTGGACTGCAAGCTGGGGTTCTACTTTTTAAATCGCGAAGTGTTCAAACAAATGTTCTGAATCACATCAATTTCGTTTTTGAACCTATGGACGATAACGTACAAGTGGACTGCATCTACTTTACTTCATCATTGTATGTACATGAACCTACTCTTATAATCTCCTAATATCAAAATGTCTACTGTACACGACTGAAAATTTTGCAGAAAAGTATCGACTGTCCCAGATTATTAAGATTTAACCACTGCCGACTCATTGAGCTGATCAATGAAACGGATAAAAACATTAATTTCAATAATTTTGAATGTAATAACTCATGACTCCAATCATTTACAAACACGACCCAGGCCATAAATCATAAAACGTCAACTTGTTTGTATAATTTATTTCACAAAAATTTGACGAACGCATAAAGATTTCTACTTGCGGCACGATGTTTTATGTATAATAGGGATTTATTGTTTTGGAAACAATATTATCACTTTTTGTTTAAATATATTTATTGTACCTATACATTTACGAATCGGATGATCGAATATCCTGATTTCCGAAGGCTAAAGATTGTATTGTACCGTTGCGGAAGGTTTAAATCGCTTAGTATTGTTTTGTAGTTTGCTGCAATTATGTATACTTAAGCCAATCTGGATAAATACATATTGTATGAATCATACATATTATCCACGCATAATTAATAATTTTCTAATCGTTATTTGTTACATTGTTAGATTTAACATGGCGGTCCAAACTAATTTTAGTGGCGATGGTAGGGAGACGATCTGCAAAGCAAAGGTGTTTGGTGCTTTTGACCTAATTTTAAGCTGTATTTAACCAGTTTTTGAATAGATCTAACTTTGTTGTGCTGTTTTGATTTTGTCTTATATAGGATAGCATTAACTCAGAACTAGCTGAAAAAACAGTCCAAACCGGAACAGTCGCACAGGCCACAAGTCCGGCGAATTCAAACGCATATGTTAACAACGTTATTCAAAAAGCTTATATTGTGGTTTATTTTAGTATCTTCTTTGACTGGAATCTTTTGAGTGTATGAGTGTTATATGATAATTTTGATTTGGTTAAAATATGTATGTTAAAATAATATGATTTATTTTATTTAGAAATGAATGTTTGCATATACGACTCCCAAGTTAATTTACGATCTGTAATTATTATTGGACTGGACACAGAACTTAGGAATTGTTTTGCATTGATATTCTGGATTAGTATTTGCTTTCAATGTTCAATGAGTTCTTTTTTTACCGTCACTCCCGAACAATCAGACCTGTAAAACTAGATTGTCCCACAATATTCTCAATGTCTGAGTTTCCTGATGACCACGCTATTACCTGCAGCGTATTATTTTCCTGCAGGGTATTCAAATAGATTGTACATATCAATGCTGTGTGCTTCGCATCATTATCAAGCATAAACATTAAATTATTTTATCGATTACAGGTTCGCGTGATAACACCGTATTTTGTGCAACAGCTCGAGATAGCTTTCCTTCCGCATAGTTTCAATTTTTCATATTTTTTCCCGTATCAGCGTAATAAATCCAATCCCAAACAAGCACATAAGCTGTTTGTTGCTTAATGGTTGAAACAACAAAATCGCATTTTTTGGGTTTTCAGTCATCTAGCAAAAACGTGTCCAAATACTTTGTGATGATGATGTGTTATGATCTATTTATCGTGTCTTTCTGAAATCATACACCGTCCAATTTCTATGTTTAGGTTCCATTGAGGTCGTTTCTGTATATTTCGCTATTAACAGAAATTGACAACTAATTTCTGTTGCATTTTTGTGACAACTTCGGATGAGGACCAATTTTTTATTGCATTTATTTAGTAATTTAGTGGGTTCACCGACTGCCGGAGGTCTAAACCCTGACCGACCTGGATATGAACCACGCCAAATCGACAAGGACAGATTGAGCGTGACGAAAATATCGAGGCGACAGCTTATCGATTTGGCGTGGTTCCTACCCTGGACATGTTTGACCTTGTACACTACCTATGCGTTAATATATCCGGACGGTATCACGGTATCATATTTATTTACAAATGTCTTTTTTACGCTTTGACATACTAAACAACCTAATGGATGAAATGTAAACATAAAGTCCATTTTCCGAGGTACGTTGCCTTACTCTATAGTTATTTTAACAACTTTAACAGAACCCTCTTACTAAACAAACACTAACCACTAGGTGCTGCGCAGCAGAACGTTTACTGAGCAATTAAAGCAGGAAGTGAACTCTAACAACATTCTGGACAGGCACTTTTGTAAAGCGTATTACTTATGTATACAATCGGAAATAAAGGATTACGGAGTATCCTTAGAATCAATATACAATGTCGTCAAGTGTAAAAATTGTTTGCACATATTATTAGATAGAACTTCCGGTTATTTTTGTTTTTGTATTTGACTGTAAACTTGATAAAATATATAATACCGTAATGTCATTTACATAAACAAACAACTATCCTATACATTAGTATGATTTCGGATATTGTATTAGGTGTCAGAACTAATATGAGTGGAGTATATATCAGAAAATAAAAAATTATTTATAATATACTTTATAGACTACCTACAAACACATTTTAATTACAAAATAATTAATTGATATAACTAATACAGTTTGCTTGTAGTTACTAAATTATGTCATTGGATATGGTCAATGAAGTATGCAAGGTTACAGAACTATATCAGTCAGGTTGTCAAGAAATATTACCCGCGTATTGTTATTACAAAGATCGAAGATGTTTTAGTATGTGCAACTGAACGGTGAACAGACAAGGTGCAATGTCATGGTCAATCGATTTTTAAATATATACAACAAGAGAACTATTACACTTTGATTATTATTGATGCCGGTAAAGCAATACTGACTTGACTATGTGAATAAAGTCGTATGCATGCCCTCATTTTTATCAGCACCAAATACAATGCAAAATTTACATTTTTTCCGCTTGCAAGCTCTTACCAGACTACGAAAAATTTATTCGCATTAACTTGATAATACATACATGATACATATCGTGCTGGCACACCTATTTAAATGTATAAATAAAGGATGGGCTCTTTAGTAGCATCGAATTGCTCTGATAGTAGCTAAACGCAAAATGTGCTGCGCCAATAGAAAAAGCCTTACAAGCCCTGCGTTATTTGTATTCAAATAATAAACCTTGAATAGTAACTTGGTATTTTTACATCTTTGCACGTATAATTGTAGTTTCTCACGCAAGTCAAATTCGAAATTGGGTCAATCTAACCTTCAAAGTGTATTTGCTTGTGTAATACATAGTATGTAAGCTCGAAAGTATCGCTAAGAAATATGTTGACTGGAATAAAAAACCTACAATTTGTCGATTTGGGTGTAGCTGACTAACTGTATCCTACTAAATTACAGAATTGTTATGTTATGATGACCAAGATTTTTACGATATGTAAATGGAACCACAAAATGAGTTACCTTGAGTTAAACGCGATTTCCAAAGAATAAGGCTAGCTACAATAGATTCTGTATTTTAGATTTTAGACAAACTCATAGTTATGTAAATGCATACGTCTTACTTGGTTTTAAATACGGTGCCTTTTAAGTGCTACTTTTGACTTCCCACATGTTTTTTAAATCTTTGCTACTCTGTACATTAACCTTCTCCTGACTTACTTATAAATGTGGGCAATTTATTCAACAATGGGCAGTTGCATAATTGTCACTTGTATGGAGTATATTCATAGAAGTTCGCGACTTTAGTTAACCTTATGAAAACTTGTTAACCGGGGAGTTGTAGGGATCATATAACCGAATCAGAAATAATTTATCTTCGCAAAATTGAACCAGCGTCTATTGAGGGGTTTATGTTTTGATCGAAAAAAGTGTAATTTTGGAGTTTTTGTCTTTTTTACTTTTGTCTAAAAACTGAATGAATTTTAGTTCGACTTTCCTAATCGGAAAATAGAAACCACATGTTAAATATTACTTTTGTTTTTGCCAGAATAAAAATTAAATTTAGACCGTGAGTTTGTCAAACAATACTTACAACCCAAAACATTTTAATATGTCGTAACATTTATATATGTACAATATGTACTTACATCTAACAGCACTTAAATGAAGTAATGGAAACATCTATTGCAATTTACAAAATGTATATAATAACTAAATTAAAAACGGAGATATATACCAGGTTAGGTTTGTTGGTTTATGCGTTAACAAATTTGAATTCATGAGATAACCGATATAACTTTTAATTTCCTTCGACTTTATGTATGAATTTAATGATATATGTATGTGCGTTTTGTAAAAATCTGATTGATCGTCCTTTTATGCTACAGTTGTTACGCCTGCCAATACACTTTGCTGTTACATACATATATTTGGAATATATCTACATTTGTAATTTGAATTTGAGATCAACAGTGAACCGAATATTGGAATACACGTAACTAATTAATGGCTACAGGAAACTGAGAGATGAATATCCATTTTTATCTTTTTATAAATTTGTTGAATTTTCAGTAAAAGATTTGTCAGATTCTTTGCAATCGATATGCACTAGTTAGTAGTAATAATCTCGATTGCAAGGCTCTATATACAGGGGGATTGCACGAAAGTTTAGTATCGGATTTATAAGAACAAAAATAGTTCTATGAATAAACATTCGTGTTAAAGTTAACGCCTTAACATATTTCTATAGCATTTTTACAATTTGTTAACAAATAACATTTTGGCAAATTTTTGGAATATTATTTGATTTTTTCTGACAACTGAAAGGACTCGCACGAAGTTGCTCCATTCTTTATCACAAATTATAGAAATACCAAGAAATATTGCAGCATATTATTTCTTTGTGGAAATATCTAACCAACTTACTCATTCAGCACGCTGTTGAAATTACTGGGTTTAATGGATACCTCATAATGTCAATTAATGAAATCGGCCAAAACGATATCTGGATTTTAAGAATCATTAAAAAAAATTTTAATACAGTGTATCTCGCAATTTTAATAGAAAATTAAAAATATATTGGGCACTCACCTTTTTCTCAAGATAGTTTTTTTTTTGCAGCCTTCGAATAGATTTATCGATCTAAGATAAGCGAAGACATTTGTATAAAAGGTTAGAATATACTGGAAATAACTATTAATGCAATTAAATGCATTAATTGAAAAATAACATTAAGATTTCTGCAATTTAGTTCTAAATGGACAGATCTACACAAGATATTATCGAATATATTAATTACTAATAATTAATTCCTAATATGATTATTATTTTTATTACTAAAACTTCTTACATTTTAACACTTGTATTTTCTTCCGACGTTTACGTCTAATGACGTTTTTCTGAAGACAGTCAACTTTCAAATAATATCCCAACAAAACGCAAACGCGTATAGAGGTGAACATTGTTTATTGTTTTATAGTACGAGGGAGCGTTTTTATATTCGCGGAATGAGCGGGTTGTAGGGGGGTGATTAGGCGCATTGGGGGCGTGGCCTGTGCAGCGACTCATAATTAGTATAAGTACGAAGTTTCATTGGTATTAGAAAGTTATAGTCCTTGAGCTATCGTCAACCAAGTAACATAATCAGGAGTGAAAAGTGAAATATGGAAAAAATCAAATATCGTGCCGTTATAAAGTTCCTTACCAGGCAAGGAAAATCAGTCGCTACCATAATGAGATGTTATTGGTTTACGGTGACTCTTGTCCAGGAAAAAACCATGGTGTACAAGTGGCATAGTTTATTTAAACAAGGAAGGGAATCCCTTGAAGACAACCCGAGGCCGGGCAGGAGCATTGAGGTGACCACGCCAGCCCTTATCCAAAAAGTTGAAAAAATTGTACTCGAAGATGCTCGACTAAAGAAGAAACAACTCGCAGAAGAGGTTGGAGTATTCGATACAACAATTGTTATAATCCTACACCTACACGATAATCTCGGCATGTCTAAGGTCAGCGCAAGATGGGTGCCGAGAATGCTCACGCCGCCGCAAAAACAACAGCGCGTAGAGTGTTCGCGTGCATTTTTGGACCTCTGTAATGAAGACAAGGATGGTGTATTGAGTCGAATTGTTACTGGAGACGAAACTTGGGTTCATCATTATGAACCTGAGTCCAAACAAGACTCCATGCAGTGGCATAAAAGGGTACAGCACCTCCCAAGAAATTTAAAGTGTCACAATCAGCTGGGAAACTCATGGCAACGGTATTTTGGGATTCGGAAGGAATATTGTTGATTGATTATAAAGATAAAGGTGTTTCTATAACCGTAGAATATTACGCTTCAATATTAGAGCGACTAAAAGAAGCCATTAAAGAGAAAAGAAAGAAGCCATTAAAGGAAAAGACGGGGAAAATTGACTAAAGGTGTGCTGCTTTTGCACGACAATGCGCCCTTCCACAAGAGCCGCGTTGCGTTAGCTGCCCTGCATAAGGTGGGCTTCGAAATTGTGAATCACCCACCCTACAGCCCAGACATGGCGCCGAGTGATTATTACCTGTTTCCGAAAATGAAAAAAGGACTGCGGGGTAAAAAATTTACTGCCGATGATGAAGTCAAGGAGGCAGTTTCGGCGTATTTTGCAGATAAAGAGAAATCATTTTTTTATGAGGGTATAAATAAATTAATTGAAAGATGTGAAAAATGTATCCGTCTTGCAGGTGAATATTTTGAAAAAGAAAAATAATTTGGTTTTTTTAATTCTATCCCTTATCCCCCATCCCGCGAATATAAAAACGCTCCCTCGTATCTTGTGATTGCAAGAAACCGAACTACTTTGTATAATGGAAAATAATTGTATATGATGCGTTCATAAACATAAGACTTCTATAAACATATACATACATATGTAGCACAGGCATTACCAAAAACTTTTTGGTAAGTTATAAAGTTTCAATTCATAGATGTGGACTTTTCTGTACCTTCCTTGTTCATTGAATCATGCCACATATATTTGTATCTATAGATATTGACAAAGTAAGTACTAATGTTAATGGCATTTTGACTCATACCCTCCTATGCAAAGATTAAAGATTACTATAGATTAGTTATAAACTGCTTCAAATTTATGCTGTAACCGTGTTTATGAGCTTGTTGGTAAAGATCCGTATTTAATGCTTTATAAACTCATCACTATAAACATAAGTTATATCCTACATATATATTTCAATTTTTTTTGTGATTGCTAAACGGAAGTGCAATCATTTTTTTGCTACATATGGTATTTTATCCTAGCAATAATTGTTTTTAGTAATAGACAATAATTAACATAATATATTTTCGTTCTATTTCCCGATTGTATTTTCGGTATAGTATTCCGATACAACTTTCAATTGTGATATTCTTTTTATAAATTATCAGTTTACGTTTTCGCGTAGCTAATTTAACTAACCAACTAAATGTATTCGAAAACGAATGATAATGATGATGGTGATAATGATTTAGCTACCAAGTCAACTGTCTGCTATGATCACCGTCGTCCAGACATAATCTAGAAAGTTATTGAAGGGTTAAGGGAAGTTGTTTCAAAAAGTTAATCACGAAAAATAGCTATCTACATTTAGTTCACTAACTTTTGATGATTAATGAATGGTATGCCTTATGTAAGCTTGGCATAAACCTTAGAGCGCCTTAGACTTCAAAAAACCATAAAGAAGAACGTACAACGGTTTTAAATCACGTGAACTGGCTATCCAATCAGCGTTTAATCACCAGAATTCTAATGCGACCAAAAATTGATTCATGCAGTTATTCTATTATTTCTAGAGTTGTATGGCATCTGCCACCGTGTCGTTGAAATCGAATATCATCTACATTTATATCTTACAATTTTAGCACAAAAAACTGGATAATCATTTTTCTTTCGGGAACACCATTAACTCTTATTGGCTGATCAGTCGCATTTTCATAAAATAAAAGTGACACGTTGCGAATATGTGTCTTTCTCAACAATCATTTTGACGATTAACGAAGCCATCAAACCAAGAATGAGGTTCATCACTAAAAATGATTTTGTTTGAGAAATTAGCATCCACCAGTTGTTGTTTTGTAGTCCATTCAACGAACTATCTTCACTGTACATGGTCAGTAGATTTTTGCGTCAGTGAAACTGTGTAATCATGAGGATGCAAATCTTTCATGAGAATACACTGTAGAGAACTCGAATATTGAAATTTCGCCACGCTGCCGAATTGATATTCCTAGACTCTCAGCAAGACTCACGAACAGCTTCGATGTTTTGTACACAGTTAGAAATTTAGTGTAAATAATTAACACTAGCCGGTGTTTATATAGGTCCATTCTTTTTAGAGTAAAATATTAACACGAAGTGCACAGGTAAATTATAGAGTAAACATCTCTCTACGTAATGTAAACACATTTACTCTACTTTTACACGTTATAGATATACAGGGGTGAAGTTCACACTGTTTTCATAAGAAATTTTACACTATCTTCTACCGTCTTTCTTTGGATGCATACTTACTACCCTTTACTGCTCGATTTAGTGTGAAATTATATTATTAGAGGCAATTTAAAATAGATACCTATATACTCTACATTTTTTATTCTAAAATATTTACCAGTAACACTAGACACTTTACACGGCTCTATTTTCGAACTGTGTATGCAACGATTTGTTGAAGAAGAATCGTACGAGAATTTTGGTATACACTTTATAAAATATACCTATCAAAGAAACATTCGTCATCTACTAGATAATTTTTTCACCACAATTAAATGGGTATCTTAAATAAGATAATGATTCTATCGTTATTGAAAAATGCTCATAGTAAATTTCCACTTATTCATATTTTTTGACATTTCAAGGTAACTTGAATATAAACTAGTAGAATGAGCAATTAAGTAAAATAAGAAAAATACTTAGGCACTCCATTAATTACAATTGCTTTCTAATATTTCACTGGATAGAATAACTTGTTTTACCTAAAAAACTTTGTACTATACAAGTATCTCTACGCAGTAAAATAAGCTAGCTATATATAGGCATTTTCAATGAACTTGTGCAGTGAACGTCGATTCGTGTAATCCTGTAGGCGAACTAGAATATCCTAGCAAGGTTTTTATGCAAAAGGCTATCCAATTTAATAGAATATATATCACCTTAGCTTAGCGTTAAGATCGATGGTAATGATACAACGACATATGTTATATATCCAAAGTGCCAAGACTGCAAGCGATGTAATTACAAATAACATACTATTAAGATTCCAAAGCAGAATTAATACTCGGAGCCGGTTCTAGAAGAGGCGTTTTGTTATTAAACAGATGGATTTCAAACAAAAAATAATACGCTGAACACCGTTATTAGATATACAAATCCGTTAGAAGAAATATAAATAAAAATATTTCTTGGCAAACTAGATCTCCGGATTCTAAAACATAACCGCAGTCATATATTTTTACGGTTATTATCTATTTTTTTTATTCTTTACCATTGTAATACTAAAAAAATACACGCAGAACACCTCCGCATTTTTCCAAATCGTTAATAGGATCTGGTGGCTACATGACCAGCTCTAAAGTATGTAAACGGTTTTTATGTATTTTATACATAATGTATATATGCAACGGATATATGGATATAAAGCCCACACGAAGTTTGATATTAAACGTAAAAATTTAATACAGTGCTGGGGATATTAGACCATATACCTATACAAAACTATGTAAGAGCTCTCAGTTAGACGTCTTGGGAACTAAATGAGAAAGATACCTCAGTGCGGATTATTGCAACCCCGTTAAAAGTTCCAAAACGTGTGGTATATTTTTATAATAAAGGTCGTAATTTTATAAACTCTGCAAAAGTTTCAGAACACCCGAAGGAAGTAAGATGAAAATTGAGGAAATGAAGTGTGGGAAGACTGTAGTTAAAGCTTGGTAGATACCGGGATGACTCTTTAATAAAAAGTAGCAAATTGTATTTCAGCCTGACATAAATTGCAGCTGATAACTTGAACCATACTGTTGTCGTAAACTAGAACTTCCTGTCTGAAAAATTTGGATTCTTAACTTAGTATATATGTATATCATTCAACAAAGACACTTCTCATCTGCTTATTCTAGCAATTAATAATACTGCAATTATGAAATCGAAATTAAATTTACCGGTCTTTTCCGTATGAATGGAATCCATGATATAATAAACAAACAAAAAAAAAAACTTCAAGAGGTTGAGTAGCATTTTAATGATGATATTTATTAAATCATGTGGACTTCTTCAACTCCTTTATTAAAGGTGATATATAAACTATTCTATATAAAATAGTTAATTGTAAAGTTTAATTATTGGAGATTGGAGATAAGTGGTGATAAGTTTATAAATCTAACTGCTTGTGTTTGTCCGGGTGTCTTTCTCCAGAGGAAAACACTTTGCTTTTTTTCTCTCAATTTTTTACTTCTTTCTTAAGTTGACTATTGAGAATTTCAAAGAAAGATGCCGTTTCCACATAATGAATATTGAGTCCCTTTTTTGCAAGGTTATCAGCCGTAGTATTTTCTTTAGCATCGGAATGCCCAAGGGTTCATATCGCAGATACACTGTTATTTGTAGCGTAACTTTAACTTGACGTTCCTAGACCAGTTTAGACTTCAAGTTATGTGAAATCAACGCTTGTAGTGCGCTCTGGCTGCGGCCACAGATGTTAGATCTTTTCTTGCATTTATTCGGGAATATTCATACACAGCTCTAAGACTGGTATCGGAATTCGGACCATGAACTTCAACTCCGACCACTTGATCCGTCTTGGATTTATCTGTGTATCAGACAATCAAATCAATTTAGAATCATTGATGATTCAGATTGACAGTTTGACCTACTGTCTGTTGTTTTGCCTAACGATTATAACTCTTTTTGAACGCCTCCAAGAATCTTGAGGTATCCGGTTAAGTCGCTATCTTTAAAACGATACGATAATTTTAATCGGTGTGCGCTAAGAACGACAGCTCTTTGGCTAATATCAGTATTTATGATAGCCTTTATTGCAACTTAATTTGGGTCGCCTTTTTGTCTATTTTTGGCCACCATATAAGATAGCACAGATAAGCATAGGATTTTTTATCATTTTATATAAGAAATACACCATATTTGGTTTGAACACACATGTTTTCCTGAAGAGTCTTAAGGATGTCCATAAAACGATTGTTTCCTTTTTGAGAACTCTACCTCAGTGACTGTTCCAGGTTAACTTTTTGTCAAGGATTATCTCAGATATTTGACTTCGGTGGAGTATACTAGTTCGTGTCTGTTTAGAAGCAATAAATTTCCTTCTTTTAGTAACCAAAGCAATTTTGATGGTATTAAGAGCATTTCACATTAGGTTAGCAATAATATATTCGTGAAGATTAGATCATCTGCGTAGCTTTCGACGTTGAGGCCATATTCGTAGAACCATTTGAGTAAGTTTTCACTGAAAAAGATCAAAGCACAGGCAATAATGTCCTCCTTTTAGGGTGTTCTTTTATTGACTTACGAATTCTATAAGGAGTGAACGTACCTAATTGTACAGCGCTCTAAGTTTTTTTGCTCCTTAGCTTTAATTATTAGGTACTTTAAAGGAGACGGAAAGGATAAAAGTACATTTGGGAAATTTGGATCTTCTTGAGAGACACTAAATATTAAAATAGTGTACAAGGAGACTTGCAACAGATTCTTAGAAAGCTTGCGGTTTGCGACAGTAATATCTGCTTATTTACAAGTTAGCACCAATAATTAAAACTATATATGCTGACACCCTGCAAGGTTGGTAGTACTTTGGATTATTCTGTTCTAGTTGTGCAGAGTTACCATTCAACGAAATATTGGATGGTAGTCAAGAGAAATAGTAGGGGTCATGAATGAGTAATGCGCCCGCATTTAAATATATATTTCTATTTGAAGGAAGATGTAAAACTTAATTCAAAATTAAATAATAGATATTATTATAGTAAATATTATGCAAAACATCAACTAGGCCGGGTATATTTCCCAAAGTAGAACGATTGTATTGTGCAAGAAACCATACTGTTTTTCATTCTCATTTAATAGCAACCTGCTCTCGTGGATACACTATAGTGAGAATCCTAATTGTTGCAAATCACTGTTTAATTATTTATTGCATTATTGCAAATAGGCAGTCTAAATATCTTTGTCATAATCATTTTTTCGTTTCTTTTTTAATTTATTTTCTGCAACCAATAGTTGGATACAGTAAAACATTGCAATAATACACACATCAATATATAATTATATTCAATTTAATTAATTGTAAAGAATAACTTTTTAAGACATTCAATTCGGTACAAACGTTATAATGTGTACGCCTTTACATATTACTAGGAAAATTATCAGTTTATGCAGCTCTTTCGAGATACCCAAGTAGATTAGACAATAGCTTTATTATTTAGACCGTTCTATAAATTGAAGACAATTCAAATCGGTATAACTCGTGCTATTAGTAATATTTATGCCTGAAGCAGAGCAATTCTTATGTATGTACGATGTGGCCAATACTGGTCATTGTCATGTTATTGTTGAAACGACTGTCGTTCATCGAATAGGTTAAAGGCTATTTTAATGTTATCGATCGTTAATCTGCCAGTTAACGGTTACGAAACTGCGTTTGAAATATACTTCGGCTCAGACAGTAGATTCTACATGTCTGTTAAGTAAAAATACGACGCGCAGTGAAAGGGTGCGGTATCTTCCGTGAAATAAAGCAGTGATAAACTTGTATTGCCTGCACATTCGTTAGATAATGGAGTGAACTTGAAAATCGAATATCTAATTAAACATACTGAATGATTTTCTAAACCGATATGGCTGGTTCTAAAATTTTGATATCTACTAGAAAAATATGCTTTGCATGGTATGATCAATAAAACGAATACGCTCGCAGATTTAGTGTTTGTACTAGGTGTACACTGAATAGTCGTATTTATATCCGATGTCCGTATTTGTATCCACGGATATCCGCTGTGATCCAGAGGTCTTTACTCGTTTTCTTTTTTACTGCGGATTTCAGAAAGAATGTAACTGTAGATATACAAAACTTTCTCCTACAAGTCAATTTCTTCCACTGAAGAAGTTATTTTATTTTATATGTTAACGAAAACATATTATATGTAATATGTTATGGAATAAATTGGTATTTAATTATTTATTGTTTTATTGACCTCTAAGTGGAAATAAAGCAGGAATTAAAAGATAAGCTACAAGTAAATAAAATTGAATGTGATGGAAATTAGTATTTAACAATAATAAATACTTTATATTTTATGTATTAACATAACTATAGCATTTCTGTGTATCGGCATAATGTTGGTCTTTTCCATCTTTAAGGAAATTTACATAAGATAGATAAATTCATAATGATTAATTAATCCAGCAAATGATTGTATACACCGAAAAAAATACAGACTGCAATATGATATAAAGCATTTGTATATTTAATAATTTTTTTAATTTCTTCCTTGTATCCCAACATTATTATTTAGCAACTTGATATATCAGAATGCTGTACGTGTTTAAGTTAAATATATGTATGTATCTGTCATCGATCTTGCTTAACTTTGTAGGAAAGGCGTATCAAGTTTTATTGATTAGTTGTATATAATTGCTGTATTTAAGTTTATTAGCACTTTTATTAGGTACTTGTTCTTATTTGTAGCAAGAACATATTTGTTCTTTTTGCTCTTGTTTTTCTCCGTTTTTTTAAACTAAATAGGTTACTTATGTAGGGTGTGACAGTCGAGTATAGCTTTCCTAATCCTAATAAAAAAATATAAACATCAAGTAGACAACGATTTATAACTGGCCATACAATGACATCTAAAAATAAAAGATCACAAAAGACTACCAAAGAGACTAACGTAACTCCTTAAATTTGATGAATTTAATTAATTTATTATAAGTATATTCATGTTATTTGAAAAATATGTGATAGTTAAAATTTCAAGGAAAATTCTTTCAATATAATTAGATTCATTAAATAAAATTGTAACTTGGTTAAAATTTACAATCAGTGGTGTGTATGTATATGTGTAGCCAAGGCGTATTTTTTGGGATTTACCCGACTATCACTACGATGTCGGTGCTTCTTTCACGCCACCCCTGGATAATTTGCCCAATGTAGAATTTAGAGTAGTCGTTGCATTTAACTGTATATACATATTTCGAAAAACCTGTTTGGAATTTGATGGAATCGATTGGAATATGTTAATACCCAGTGTCTCATTAAAAAACATAGGCTTCGTTCGTGACCGACTGCTTAGATAATCCTGTATCAAGAAAATATTTTTAAAACGTAGCCCATGTAGCCCCCAACCAAATTCCAAAAAGGTATTTCGAAATTCCTTGCCGTTTATTTATAATAGTACACCTTATCTTGGTTGCACCATCCTGTATATACAGGCTTTTAATTTTGTGGATATTTCTATTACATTTTCTATTATTTCTATTATATCTATTTAGTGTTTGTAAATGTATCACCCTGTATATTCTTACATTTTTTAATTCTTTAATATAAGATAAATTTAGTCAACATACTGTCTAGTTTTCGTGATACTCAAAAAGGACTGAACTGAAGGCTTTCGTAATAAGTTCTTTGAAAGGCATCTTCATTATTTTTATAACAGTTACTTCAAGTTTTATATTTCATACTACACATTATTTCTATACTATACTAGGTGTTTAGATATCGTAAAAAAAGGGGAGATTAAACACCTTTAAATGACTAAAGGCCGTTTATTTCAAATAGAAAACGCTGTGTATTTTTCTGCCAAGTATTACAGAATATGTCCACTATTTACTAATTTCATTGTATGTAGTAGCTAGGTAATTAATTATTGTAAAATCAATTATCTTTGATTTTATTACCATATTGCCTTTCCATTAAAAGTAATTGTAGCAATACAAAGCAACTAAAATGAAACAAATTATTAAACGAGAACGTCACATTTGACGTTTTTTCATACACGTGCTTTTTATAACTTCATATGAATGTGTCGGTTTTAGAACAGCTATATATATATTTTTTTCATTTTTACAAATTTTCTGTTGATCGTAAATTTAACGATTGTTAGCTAGAACAAAACATCAATATTTTCACCTTTCACCAGTTTTATTACATCTGTTTCATACTTTTCGTTCGCGAGGCATCGTTGTATTATTCAATGTACCGCTACACATCTCTTTACATGTGGTTCATCCAACGAATAAAAAGTGAGACTGATGTTTTGGCACTCTTCTCGAATCAAAATACTTCTTTCGGAAGCCGCTGAATTCAATGCCTAATTTTATATGATAAAAAAAAATTAATTTGATTTATATTGTGGTATTGTTTATATCTCCACATTTGAATTCAAAAGTGTTGGCTTTTGAGCAACAAAATAATTTTTCAAAATTTTTAACAATTTTATTGTGATTTAGAAAGCTAAGCTAATAGTTGATATACTTGATTTAAACGCCTGTTTAATAAATAAGGTTTCATCAGTGTTGCCCAGCACACTACAAGATATTTCCACTGCAAATTTGTAACTTCCAGGAAGAATATAGTTACGAACTGTCAAACGAAATGGCTAATATTAAAGTTTTGCTAAAGAAAAATTGAGCTTTGCGTTTTGGAGGTAGTTGTCGTTCACATTTGACAATCAGTTGCAACATCCAGAAGGCTCTTTGAATATCATAACTCAAATTCAAATTTGAACGATTAAAAATGGCGATGACTCTCATAAATCAATTTTATAGTATTACAAGTCTGAAACTAGTTTCAGGATCCACTAATATTAGCGTTGCACAATCGATGTTATAAAAATCTTTGCCCATAATTTTCACTGCTTCAATTCTTATTATAAATTAAAGAGTCGAAGGATATTTATGAATTGTAACGAAATAAAGTAATAAACTTAATTGATTAATTACGCTGTTAACGGTCCAACACCTTCTAGATCTTTACATATTAACATATATCGTAACTTTATTTAAAATATAGAATTTTTTAGAATTAATAGTTGTAAAAGCCAGATATTTTTACCAATACGTTTATATCAACGAATGTAAACTTTCCACGAAATATTATTTATTTTTTCGGGATATTTTTAAAATAGCTTGTCTGTACAGATTTGCACATATCCTGTTGTACACGATATTTAAAAGTATCACTAAATAACTGCAAATAATATACGGAAATATTGTAAAGTGGAAATGTTTTTAATGGTCCGGATATTTAACAGTAACGAATGTTTAGTACATATATACATAAAACTTACTCGAAAGAATTCAGTGAATTATTGTAATGACTTACGAAAATATCCCATTAGTGGGCGAAGTTATTCTTAAGCATAGGAAACTATAAATATAGTTTCGGGTATTTATAAAAGCGTAGGCATTGAATATTTAGAAATTTTCTTATATAATAAGGTTCAAGCGGATAGTAAATAAATATTTTAAAAGTCTATGAAAACATCTCCTTTAATGAACTTCGAGTTTTAAACCAAAATAAAACACTGCAGGCTCACTTGGCAAAAAAACATACTTTCGGATAATACTTAATTTATTAATAGCAATATTTAATTTAACAAATACTCAGATTATACTAGACAAGAAAAAAATCTTAAAATTCTAGATACTGTCTGTTCAATTTTTTTTTTGTTAGAACTTTTCTACTATCCTGCTTGCACGATCTGAAAACAGGTGACGGCCTGGAGTAAGCCGATATTTGAAGCTTCTAAAATTATAAGAATCCCATTTGCAACATATATATAATTGAAATGTATTCGAAGTCAAGGAAACATAAACAGTGGCACCTTCCGCTTAATAACTGTATATTATCTTATATTCCAACAGCTCAGTCCACATTACCAAAATGACAAAGTTATGTCAAAGAAAGTTTTGTTTGTTTACCAGCATTCAGTGTTCAAAACACTTAAGTAAACGTGACCTTTAAGAAATATAACTTTAAAAGGCTAATGAATTCTCGTCCACCACTTATTATTACGTTAGGCTTAAAAATTTATCGAAATCTCACCAGTAGACGAAAATTAAACGTATGCATTTTTTCTAGTCAACAAATCTTTCTTTTCGTTTTAATGATGGAGCATATTTATGGATATAGCTCTTATATATGTTTGACAATAACAGAAACTTGTTCTTAAATAGATTATTTCGATCTAAATATAATGACAACAAAATGTCACTCGAAAGATTACAATATTTAATGCTAAATAGGTAACTCACATTTTCATATCCCTTCGTAAGCATCATACATTGTATTCATGGCCTTTCGTTATCTTATTTATATCAAGAATATTAGAAAACACAATCGAATCGACATAATGTTATCCGAAAATATTAACTAAAGCGATATTGCGTTTATAATTCCTCATTTGGAAATATGTAAGAACATAACATTAATATGATATATTGAGGTGTTCTTACGCTGTCATAAAAATAGTGTAAAAGATTAATGAATGTAGGCACTTAAGACTACGTTCTGAAAAACGACAGCCTATAAAGTTCGAGTACGTAGAAATATAGTATTTAATTTGAGAGAATGTGATTAGTTTCGAAACTCTTTGAAATAGAAGATTAAATAAAGAAGTAGAATTAAATATACATACTACAATATATCCTGGATAATGCATTTATACATATAATCTGTAACATCACAAACGACACCTAGTGAAATAGAAAATTTGGAAAGAGTTGCGAATAGAGATAATGATCGAAATGAATTTCCATTTCACATTTTATGTTTTGCTGGCGATAGAGTGGCAACTACTTTAGATAGAACATTTTTGGAAAACTCATCAGTGGTCAGTCGAATTCACTGCTTGCTAGATATATATTAATAGTCTAATTACCTGCGGTTACTATTTAATTTGTACCTCTATTATTTCGTAATGTTTTATCTTTAATTGTTCAATTTTTTTCTGTCATCGTCTTATAAAAAAATTGTCTTAAAAAACCGCAATTAAATGATGATGTGATCAACTACAATCAAAAAGTTTTATCCAAAAAAAAACAAATACATTTAGTATTTAGTGCTATCGCTACTATATGCAAATTCTTGTAATTTTGAAGATTACTTTACTCAAATTGTAAATGTAATGTGGAACAGCCTGTATATGTAGGTAGTAAAAACGACTACACAAAGAAGTAATGCGAGTCACTTCCAATCAGTTTGTATGTATTATTACTTGGCAAAACCATTGTGGGTGTTTGTAGATAATGAATAATGTAAGCGTACTAATGTTAGAATTATATTTGTCACCAAGCAAATATTTTCGCTCACAAATGAGTAGATAACCTGTTGTGTGCAAAACACTCCTACAGACGCTATACGCAGATTTTTAACACACCAGCAAAATACACTCTCTAACAAAAGGTTAAAAACAACTCCATATTAAACGAACAAGAGCTTTTGATATATTTTTTTATATTACTTACTACTGGCTTTTACAGATAAACCATCGGTAACACCAACAATACAACCCCTATCTACTGGAACTAGAGTGTCGCTTTTTTTAAATGAATAACTACATCATCTTAGTTTGAAAATGTAGAAAATATTAAAATGTTTAAAATTATAAACGCTGATATCTCAGAAAACCACATATTTTTCTTTCTGAGACTGAAAAGTTTGTTTTCGCTTCCCCAGTGTTATGTATAAAGATATCTTTCCCAATACTAATTATTTCATACCTTTGAGTTTGTAAAAATAATAAAATTATAAACATTTCTGTTACGATTAACAGCAACTTTCATAAACACAACTGTATCAAATATAAATTACGCGGCTGCAAATTCTGTATCGAAATATCTTCAAACATAATTTTGTTATCTTAAACATAAACATTTGTAAGCCAAATTAAAATCGTGGCTCTTTAAAGTTTCTGGGTACAAAAGCAAGCTAAAAACTCCTACTCCTAACTACAGTTACGGGCTTTGATCAATAAGATCAACACCAAAAAAGAAAAACACGTCCTATTACCTATTTTTCGTGTATCTATTCGAATGAAAATCTTACGATTCGTATTTTGTGTATCTAAAAATTGAAATCGCTTCCAGGAACAAGCTTTTACTAAAATATCTTTTCAGGTTATTTGCAATTTCCGGCTGTATAGGAAACAGGCTCGGCGGCGCGCCTCTCTTAAGTCATCGTAGCATATATCAAAATGCTCCAAGTAGTAGACTTTAACGATTATAGAATCTCATTTCCTTTCTTAATTTATTTCAGGAGCATCTCTTGAAGTTTCTCGGTTTCTATAAACATGATTATATGATAATTTCGGAACGATTTAAAAAAAATCGAAAAAATTACTACATATATGTAGCGAATATAATGAAATTTATATGAATATATGTAGCTTGTAGCATAATATTGAATGGGGAACCAGGTATTGTATTGCAGGTAGCATTAACCGTGTCTGACTTTGAGCCTTAAAAGGATTTAGCTGGATGTGAAGCACCAGTAAAACGAGAGGTACTTATATAAATATAATAGGTATACTGTAAGTATACATGTTGAATAATTCAGTAGGGTAACGTAAGCAAGTAGATTAAATATTTATCGCGGTCACACGCAAATCGCAGTTGTTTACATTTTGTTTTAAGTTACCTGAAATCTCTACTAGTTATATATACCATGCTTAAATATAGTTTATATTTTAACACGATATATTTAATGTACGGCTTGCTTTTTAATTGAGGAGGACAGCCTTATTAAAGCTGTGTAAGTAAAAAGGGATATTACTTTGGTTAAAAAAAGATAGAAAGGTATATATTTTCAAAACAGAACCATGAAGTAGTGCAAAATATTTCAAAAGGCTTCCCTAACTCTTTATAATCGTACCAAAATATTACGTACGAGGGAGCGTTTTTATATTCACGGAATGGGGGATAAGGGGTGGAAATAAAAAAACCAAATTATTTTTCTTTTTCAATATATTCACCTGCAAGACGGATACATTTTTCACATCTTTCAATTAATTTATTTATACCCTCATAAAAAAATGATTTCTCTTTATCTGCAAAATACCCCGAAACTGCCTCCTTGACTTCATCAATTTACCTTTAAATTTTTTACCCCGCAGCTCTTTTTTCATTTTCAGAAACAGGTAATAATCACTCGGGGCCAGGTCTGGGCTGTAGGGTGGGTGATTCACAATTTCGAAGCCCACCTTATGCAGAGCAGCTAACGCAACGCGGCTCTTGTGGACGGGCGCGTTGTCGTGCAAAAGCAGCACACCTTTCGTCAATTTTCCCCGTTTTTTCTCTTTAATGGCTTCTTTTAGTCGCTCTAATATTGAAGCGTAATATTCTCCGGTTATAGAAACACTTTTATCTTTATAATCAATCAACAATATTCCTTCCGAGTCCCAAAATACCGTTGCCATGAGTTTCCCAGCTGATTGTGACACTTTAAATTTCTTGGGAGATGCTGTGCCCTTTTTTGCCACTGCATGGAGTCTTGTTTGGACTCAGGTTCATAATGATGAACCCAAGTTTCGTCTCCAGTAACAGTTCGACTAAATACACCATCCTTGTCTTCATTACAGAGGTCCAAAAATGCAGGCGAACACTCTATTTTTTCCATATTTCACTTTGCACTCCTGATTATGTTACTTGGTTGACGATAGCTCAAAGACTAACTGTCTAATAACAATGAAACTTCGTATTTGTACTAATTATGAGTCGCTGCACAGGCGACGCCCGCAATGCGCCTAGTCACCCCCCTACAACCCGCTCATTCCGCGAATATAAACAGGCCCCCTGGTATAATAAAATAATTAATTGTAAGGTAGCAGAAAACTTAGCGATGTTGAATTCGTTATTTCAACCTATAATTTGAAGTAAATCGATTGAGAATTATGCATCAAAGAGGTACTATTCATTTCACGTAAGTCACGATTTTAACTGTCATACACACGATCAATGATGCGCTGTATTTGTTGAACTTGATTTGTGTTAGACTTGAAACAGTACTGAAGCAAACATAAAATAATTGGCCATTGCATCGTCGGATATATTCCAACATAAAATGGCGCATATTTGTTGTAACATGAAACCAAAGTCGGAAATGCACGATGCGAACAGCTCTGTGTAGTCGCGAATATGCCCGAATATACCTTACTGACAAATTAAAAGTATAGGTTTTTGGTTTTCTATAAACTTCGCGTAAGCATGAATATAGCTTTTAATTTGTTAAGATTCTTAGACACTTTTTCTACGATCGAATTGTAATATGTTACTATATCTGCAATGACATCCATTACTACAGAATTTTACGGAAATTAATTACTGACAGTTCCAGATCTGTCATTTATTTCGCCATATGTTGAGATTTAAATTTGTTCATCATTGTATCCACAAATTACATACAGTCACCTACCCTTGTAATTGAATTTGCTGCTCTTGTTTTTTTCCATTTCTAATCTTGTATCTCACGGAAGATTGAAGGAACTCTTTGTGCATGTTTGGACGTAGTTTATTTGAAATGATTCCATTCACATCTGTTCTGAAATCTATGCGATCTTGCCGAAATCTTGTTGACGTATCATTTTCTTAATATATTTCACATTAGTTGAGCAGCTAGCAAACATTTCTCGATATTGCAACCACTTTTATAACAAGTCATTCCCACTCACAAAATTCGAAATGTTTAAATTATGTGACCTTGAAACATTTATTCATGCTTGTGAAAAGTACGTAGATAATTATATGATTCGAAAGTCATTAAATAATACTACAGTTTTTGTAAAATCAAAACCAAATAAAGAACAGTCTGTATACATCCACACTTATACATGTTTGTGCTCTTCCTCAAATATATCTTCTTATATAAAAAACGATTGTATATCAGACTGCGGATGTTGGTAATGTAGGTACCTAGTAGGTATGTGAATGTTTACAAAAAGGCTAACAAAAACACCCACATAGGAGACGTCGAGCGTTCTGTTGCCGTCGCGTAATACACATACCTACATAAATACTATCTCTACAGATTCTCGGAAGAAGCGCATCTAAATCGTGAGCGCATCGCGATAAAACAACAACCGAAAAGCGGCCTTTTATCTCGACGCACTCTTTACGGCCAGTTATTTCGGTTGTGTTTGCTCAGCGTAAAAAAAAATAAATCCAATACGGCAGATGTGGGGTAGTGGTGTTAATATTTTTAGACGGTTAGAGTTATGCATGACGAAGACCCAGTGGAACGTAATCAGCCGCGTCTATACGGTTCGGCGTTTGATCGTTCAGCCGTCCTCAAATTATTCATCACGTCTCACCCGCCCGCTATTACCTTCCGATATAATCTATCTTTACCTACACAGGATGGTGTAGTAGGATACATGATTCGGTATATGGAGAATAAAATATACAGTTCAGTGAATTATATAGTCCTGAATTTGAAGCGAATCTATGGTTGAGAAAGGTCTGTCCCTTTGTCATTCATCGAGTTTGAATCCGAAAAGTATTTCAGGTAATACAACGTTTTGAAAGTTGATGTATTTGTAATGTATATTGATCATCTAGTCCATTCAAGTATTGAATTACAATACTCCTAGCTCTCCACTTTACAAAGTTAAATCAAAAGTTTGAGCTATCCATTTACCTAATTACTTACTCTTAAATTTGTCTAAACAGATTTTTTTTACTTAAAATAATATTGATCCTACATAACTTTTATGATACTGGCGCTATAAATATTGCTTTATATTCCACTCAGAATTATCACAAACACATTATAAAGACATGATTTCCACAAGGCAACTTGTACGTAAAATTCCGTTAGACAGCTGTGACTCATCGTTCCACACCGTCACTTAATCATTCATATTGACATTCTGCTACATTTTGGACATATTACCAGTGATCCTGTACATCGATGAATTCCCTATTTTTGTTTTTCTTTTCCGTCTTATTCTAAGAAAGGCCTGCATCTACTATCTGCACTATAGTCATAGTGAGGTGTTTGTCGTTTTTAAATATTTTTAGAATACTGTCCTACACGAGAGTTCCAATAATTCTTTAATTGTCAGTAAACTCTTTACAATGGCATAGTAGGCGAAGAAGCGATTATTTATCCTCCTAGTATCTTTAGCGTCTAGGAGCGGATAAAAGGCAGAAGTTGCAAAGTGAGTTTCAGCTCGCAATACTTGATTATTATCCTGCTATCTGTGACTACTTCAACCTACTAAGAATACTAGATAATCCACTATCAAGCATTCATGTAGAGCCATCTAACAGATTTCTTATTCGGTAATCCCTCACCTGTAATCATAAAGTTAGCTTTATTTAATCTCTTATTTGATAACTTCTAACTTCAATTCACAGATTACTTTCGGTAATACTACAGGATTTATGGTTTCTTTCTATAGTTGAATGCCTAGGAGCACAGAACATGTTAACAGTGATTTCCACAACCCTGCCAGAATTAGTTCGGGAACGATCTCATGATTACTACCGGTTAAATTCACATAACTGAACAAATTTTTTTGACTTTATTTTAGTTAATCTTTTCAGTACTAAGCGTTTAACTATATTAAAACAAAGCTCCTTGGATACAAGTAATATCAATCATTTGTTGGTTCGTTTTGAAGCACCTACAAAGCGATAGAAAAGTTGATAAAATGCTTCTAGAGGTATATTTGTTCTAGATCAAGAAACACAATTGTACAATACTTCATATTCTTGACCGACTTCTTGACATTTACCAAATTTTAATGGACAACATGTATCGAAACGCCCGAAGATGAATCAGTTAAATTCGACTTCAAAGGAACTACAACCTCCACTTTATTATTAAAGTAAAATAAATAAAATTTTGTTTTTATTGCTTCTGTCTCTTCAATATAATTACTTATTTTTGATTAAACATTACGGCTTGATATACACCTTCAAGGTGTTTATCATTACTTTTCAAAGCAATACTGAGATTTACAAAAACACAAATTATTTCCATAATAAATTTTAGTAACGCAATGAAGTTGTAGGCAGCATTCTCAACTTCATAGATACAACTTATGGTATTTGTCTTAGGCGCGGACTTTAACATAGACCATTACTTCACTATTAATTACGACTTTTCAATTTGGATATTTTGAATAGTAAATGTCTTCATAAATTACGTAACTGATCAACTGTATTTTTTCTATTGTAAGTTCTATTATTCGACTTGCCATTCGCTGTTGGGAGCAAAGTGATTAACAGCGCGGCATCATAAAAGGTGATATGATGCTGTCACAAAGCCATTTAAACACAACTTACACACACTAAACTACACCGCAAGAGTTGCAGTGATAGCCAGACAAGTAATACAGCTTACGGAGTCACTGCAACTAAGCACCCACCACACATAAAAAAAAAATTATGCAGATGATCCACATGTACCATCTTTGGCAAATTAAATGCGAATTTTTCAGCGAGGAATTTCCGTTTACTAAATAAAGGCTATACTTTGAAGCAAATTTAATTTCTCTAAAAAAGAGAGTAGGTACTGCATTGATGAACTTCTTTAGAGTAATTAAATTCACTTTAAAGCAAAGCCTTTATTTACAAAATCAACATTCTCCGATCAAAAATTCGCATTTAAATTGCCAAAGATGGTACATATGTATTTCTTGATTACGATATTCTTATTTTCAGAGCTACTGCTTTAAGACTGCAACTCTTATTTCTAAATGTTTGAAGTATACTTGGAAATGGTTTATCTTTAAAGACGAGTTGTGAACGCAGTTATATTATTTCCAAGAAATGAATCCGAATTTTAACAACTTCATGTGTTCGACTTACATACTTTTGGCGCTATATATACCTTTAACCGTTTTAAAAGCATCCTCATCCTCGCAATTCATATAAATTTTCATTGAGGACGCAATCTTTGTTGTTTTGCTTTTTTTTTCTGGGCGGACAGAATCAAAGTCATCCAACAGAAATTATTTAGCAGTATTTTCAAATTTTGTCAAGAATACGCACTAGTACCTCATAAATTATTTCTTTAATGGGCAGAAGTAATAAAGAAGCAATCGCATACCCACGTCCTTCATACAAACATCGTGTTTATGTTAATGTGTATTAATATTTCTGGAACTATCAAAAATTTATACAGCGTAGGAATTGTACTATAACCTATGCTAGGTTCATTCATCATTCAACATTTACTAATTACAAATCGTTCCGTATGAATATCTTAATAATATTTTTGAAGAATCTGTGGAAAGTGTCTAAATTGTATTCACGAAATAACATTATTTTGCTTTGTATAAAGGAAAGTTTAACACTCTCCAAACATAAACATTTCTGTATTTATGTCATCGTCTATATGAATTATGTGTACTTTACATGAAGTGAATAAATTCTCTATCCTTATATAGCGTCGTTTAATGTTTTAAAATACGTCCAAAAGCATTTAATCATTTTATCCCTGTATATATGTGGTTTATTGTGCCACTTGCATGTCAGGCACGTAGAAGTAATTGATTTTTTCATTTTGTGTGTGCATTTCGCTTGTCTACCTGTAGGAAGTTATATAAATATACCAAGAAGAGAATTTTCTGTCGCCTTGGAAACTATATATAGACGTGACACCCGTTCTAATAGTGTTTTTTATGTAAATGACATTTTATTTGTTAATCTTGCTTAATGAAAGACGAGGGTATCATGTACGGGTATGCATTAAGATTCCAGCGCGACATTATACATAAAATACTGCATGAATTGCTTCTTTAATAGTAATTAAGTTTGAATAAACCAGGCCTGCAGTGCTGATATTATACATTATTCAGTTTTTTCTTTCAATTGTGTTTCAAATATTATTTACAGTTCGAAGTCAAACATAAATGCAGTTTACATTTTTTATAGGTCATAAGTAAATACATATACAAATAATTTTAAATGAAACTTAATAAAACTGCTATTCATTGTGTGAATGTATGGAATGGAGCTATTATGACACTAACAAATGTCAGTTTCAGAATTATATTAACACCAAAAGATGCAGAACCAAAGTTACACACAGCATCTAATTTGATTCAGAAGTGAACTTCGTTAAATATTACATACAGAGATATAGGATAAGTTAGTATTTTGAATATAGATTCTTTTTCGTACTAACGCATTATCGAGATGGTTGTCTAATTGACCTAAGCACTACCTGTTGGGTATCTTTCTTTAGCTGAAGCTAGAAGTTAGTTTCAGTTTGCAATCCAGTTCTTTCTTGCTTGTATTGCTCGTTGTGTATTGCGTTCGCTTTCAGCATAGGAACTGAGTAGCTGCAAATACCATTTCGTCATGGTGTATTCAATACGTTGAGGAAGAATAGGTAGGGAGACGACATCACGTGGTTAAAACGGGTACAGGTCGGCTATATTGGCATATTGACACTTATGTCAAACACATAGATTGTAGTGTATG
>CM043019.1:67766095-68013839 GCA_023690525.1 Holotrichia oblita
GTAAATATTTTTTCGGAAAAACAATTACACGGAGGTTACTTGAATTGATATGGCACATATTCTAAAATTACTTTCACTTGTACGGACTGTTCCATTGTCACTGAACAAAATACAACTTTGTTATTTTAAATACAATGGTATAATTTATTTCAATGCAATCGATTCTACGCATTATTTGCAAATGTTTTGTATTTGGGTTCCCTATCCCTAAATTCAACTGTTTCGAAGATAACAATTTTCCTTAATATATTTCCTTTTCTTAAAGAAAAATTAATATTGTAAAGCACTTTGAAGCGTAAGGTACCAAACTTCTGCAAAACAAAAGTAAAGGATCATAGATACTGAGAACTGTCATAACTTTCAACAAAACTTATACAGGGTATGCAGAAATTAGCAACCAATTCAGATATCTTCAAAGATTTTTTTTCAAATGGCACATAGTAGTTTTTATTGCGGTGAAAATTCACCAAAAAACAGAGTGTGTAGGAGATAGGTTAAGCAAGGGAAATAATTTATATACACTAATTCTCACATTAATTCCCCACATAGTTCCAATAACTTCACCGACAACATTCAATATAAATATGTAAAATTCCCTTACATACCATACTGTTCTGAAAAAATCAAGAAATTACTTTTCCAATATCCTACCACTAAGTTGGTTTTCTACAATACTACCACCGTAGGGTCGGTCTTCTCTAGAGTCAAGGACACTACCCCGCTATTGCTACGTTCTAATGTTATCTACCATATCCCTTGCAGGAACTGTGAACTTGTCTATATAGGTACTACCAGTCAATGGTTAAAAAATCGCATCTATCAACACAGCAGTGATTGCAGTAAGAACTCTGACAGTACTGCTCTTTCTTCCCACTGTTTTCACAAGAAACACTTAATGGATTTTGATTGCACTTCTGTTATAGCTACTTAAAACAACTACAGGAAACGTATGTTTCTCGAAATGTATTACATACAAACTACCAATAATACTATGAATTCTAGAACTGATTTGGATAATCTCAGTGATATACGGGGTGTCTCAGCTTTTGCGTTACAGGCATTATCTACTTTTCCTGTATAGTTTTAAAAAAACTTTTTAAATAAAAGTTCCTTGATATAATGATATGTCAAAAATGGCAAGCAGAGGATTTTATTTGCTCGTGACCTTGAAGGAGATTTCAAGGTCAACTTTGTTTTTTAATGGATATATGTATTGTTTAATGTTGCTTTTTATTTATCAAAAACTAGTAAATAACTTTTATTTGACACATTTTTTATTTTGCCTTGTGAGTATTGACACAATTCAGATAAACTTGTCAAAAGCAATTTTTATTAACTTAAAGGAATACGATAATATTATAATTTAATAAATGTTCAAATTGGGCTCCATCAGCGTGGACACAAGCTTCCAAACGACGTCTTAATCCTCTGTTGCAAGATGAAAGTATAATTTCCTGAGTTATGACCCTGCATCCCATGCGAATTCGATTTCTCAGATCATCAAGATCTGCCGACCGAACTTGATATACAAATTCCTTTAAATAACCCCACATGAAAAAATCAACAGGCGACAAATCCGGGGAACAAGCAGGCCAAGGTATAGAACCTCTATTTCCAATCCACCCATTGAGGTACAGCGCATTTAAATTATTCGTCACAATTTGCGCATTATGGGGCGAAGCACCATTTTGTTGCCAAATGATGTCTCGTCTTTCATTAAGAGGCATATCTTCCATTAAATCTGGAAACACATTTTGTAAAAAAATGTAAATAACTGTCCTGTCAGGGTTCGTTCGTAAAAGTGGGGTCCAATTAAATGCCCATTAAACATTCTACACCATACATTGGTTCCCCACACTGTTTGTGCGCTTCTTCAATCCACCGCGGATTTTGGTTGGACCAATAGTGCGCATTATGTTTGTTCACAACACCATTATTGTGAAAGCGACTTACGTCACTCCACAAAATGCAATTAAGATAAGTTGGATTTTCATATTCTAGAACTTGCAATCGTGCAATGAAATTCAGGCGTCTTTGTAAATTGTTTAGTCTTAATTCTTGTGATAAATTTAAAATTCTATGTACTGTAACTTTACTAACCCCAATTTCTTCTGCCAAACGTCGAAGTTAAACATGGGGGTTTACAGCTACATAAGCCAAAATGACGACTTTTCAGTTTTGACAAGTTTATCTGAATTGTGTCAAAACTGACAAGGCAAAATAAAAAATGTGTCAAATAAAAGTTATTTATTATATAGTTTTTGATAAATAAGATGCAACATTAAAAAACACATATATGCATTTAAAAAACAAAGTTGACCTTGAAATCTCCTTCAAGGTCACGGGCAAATAAAATTCTTTGTTTGTCACTTTCAACATATCATGATACAAAGTAACTTTCATTTGAAAAGTTTTTTGATAACTATACAGACAAAGTAGATAATATCTGTAACGCAAAAGCTGAGACACACTGTATATACCTTATTGTTCAATATGACTAAAAAGGCTTCTCACGTTCATAATCCCGTTATTACTGATTTGAATTCCACTATTATCGTTATAGATTCTGACTAGTTCAGTTTGAATTTCCCGCTAACCTCCCTTCTCCCCTTCCCACATTGTTTTACATTTTGACTGAAGTTAGTACTTAACTCAGTAAAAATTTAAAACAAACATAAATTATTTCCCTTACTTAACCAATCTTTTACACACTCTGTTTTTTGGTGAATTTCCACCGTAATTTTAATCAATTACACAATGTAATTTGTGTTTTAATTTGTGATGTGTACAGTTCAAACGTCTTTTTAGTATGACTGATTAATATTAATGATACTTATTGCGACGTTATGTTCTTTGACTGCTAGTTTCCTACTCTTACTCAATTACCTTCTGAAGAAGAATTTAATAAAATTCGAAAGCTTAAGGTTAAGATAAATGAGTCTTATTTCCTTTTAAAAAGAATGTTTCCATTGGCTGCTAACCCCACTAGCTCTACGATCATCTTGTTTACGTTTAGTTAACGTTGTGACAGCCGTTACTTCCCCTCTAACTATAGTAGTATTTAATCTATAATTTATATTCTACATATTCAGTAAAAATGTTGTAGGGTTACATCAACTCCGGTTTTGTTGAACCGAATTTTGCAAACTTAGTCTGGTTGGAAACAGCATTACTCCTCAAATCTATGCTCACAAATTCAACCTAATCTAATAAGTAACGTGCATTTTGTTTTTTTATCGAAAATACCAAGTGGAAACATATTTTTGAATGCAGATTAAAAATATTGGCTAGGTTACCAACAAATCAGCGAAATCCGGTATCGCTATTTTTGACCTATCCGAAGATATCTTGAGAAATGTGTGAATTTAAATTATTCTGCTTCCCCTGAACGAAATTTAGTAAATTTAGTCTTATTAGACAGGATTTTCCTTGGGCTACATTTAGTGATTCAAACTGTTTAATATTATTCCATCACCACTAGAGGGCGTTAAAGAAATTTAAATACGTACATTTTGTGATTTTTGAAAAGAACGTTAATCCCAAAATAATTTCCAGATATTTCTCGGAGCCACTTTAGTCAGTGATATTTTTTCCCCAAGCTGTACTATAAACCGTTGTATTTGGATAAGATTTATTAACACAATGGAAACGTAGGAGCCACCAAAAAAGTGTTTCTCATTTTGGTACTTAATCGTTATGTGATAAAAGATTTTTATATGTGGCAGTGATTTAAACAAAACATTTGAACGTTTTACAGGTTATGCAATAAGAAAGAAATCATCCAATAGTTGTTTATAATCAAGCCACCGAGTAGGTGCTAGAAATTATCCAAAAAATATATGCACATCTACATATACAATATTTTCTAAACTGTTTATTGGTTTTCTTATCTTTCTCTGAGTGCCCGTTACTGCATGAAACTGTTGTAAATCATTTTCTTTTACATAATATTTAAAAAATACATTTTCAGGAGTGATTTTTCTAGAGATCCAAGAACTTACAAATTTGGATCGATCCGGGAATCTGGGAAATTGGAAGGATTTTTAAATTGCCCATTGCATGTATCAAAAAGAAAATATGACTCCATCTGCAAAATTTTATAGTTAGTTTCATAAGTACCAGGTTACCTCACCTCAACTTCTTTTAACAGTTGGTTCCTATCACTTACGTAAACAATATTAACTTTTTGTATAAACTGTTACTTCACGCATATCCCAAGGAAATTACCAAATAAATCGGTGCCAATGTATTTTATGGAGATATGTTAGAATTATTAATTGTTTACAAACACCAGTGGTTAGGTGTTTGTAAATATTACGTCCTTATGTAAACAACAATAGTGCAATGTTTTATTCTGTTAAAAAAACTGTAACTTACTAAAAATAATGTAGTATAAAGTAGTTGGTATTTCATTAAATATTACCATTATTATTATTGATAGTTGCCCCTAAACGATTCTAATTTTCCATGTTCTACGAAATGTTTCTTCTTCCACTCAAAAATATGTATTGTGTATCTGAGCTTTTATTGTTGTTATTTATATATATCATAATCATATATGTATGTGGCAACAAATTATTTCTTCATTGCTACTAACTTTTCTCATATTTATTGAAGACATTACATTTCCTTTTCGTTTTTTTATACACAACAAGATTAAAATAACATACCGTCAAATCCACGATTCATTTAAAAACTCATTAACTAATAGTTATTAGCTGCTGCTATTCAAACGGTATATTGTGACTTCGATCATTAACAAAACCTAACAAATATACCGGAGATTGCGATGCGAATAAAAAAAACTAGTAATGATTTATGTAATCTTTTTCTTACACTCCAGCAGACATATAAAGTTGGAAAATAGTATAGTAAAAAATTCGTCTAAAGATTATCATTATTCAATTTTTGACGGCTATACAGAACAATAAAAAAGATTTCCAGAAAATCTGTAAAATCCGTATGTTTGTTTACGACTAAGGGTCTCAGCTGAGATTATTTATAGAGATTTTACCTAATTATTCTAACCTGAATAAATACTAACGAGGAATGCCCGTCCATTAGGACAGGCGGTCGGAGCGGAAGTACTACCTTTTAAACGGCTCAAATTCCCATTGGTCAGGTGCAAAGAAGAGTTTTTAATCTACCCTTCTTTAGAGCTGGTAGTCGGAGCAGAGGAAAACTATTCTCCAGAAATATAGCAGTAGTAACTTTGCTTAAAAATAACCAACCATCAATATTGTGAAATGCGAAATTCCTGTTACAGGAAAAAATGAACAAACGAAAATGAAAGAGACAATAAAAACACGAAATTTGCTTTTGTGAAGAATTGACATAAATGCCCCATCAGTCACCAATCACATGATGCATTTTGCTCTTATAACTAGTAGGCTACATAAATAAATGTTTAAATAACAAGCCGGTACAAACTCAGAACTTATTTTCCAAACTCAAATAACTTAATTGAAATATGTCAACATTGTTACAAGTGATTCATTGCTTAAAAACCTAAATTAAAAAAAAGTATAAAATGCCTGATATCGAAGGGTCCGAGTCTCTATTTTGACGGGTTCCGGGTTTTGACCGCTTGGTAGTAATGTAATGTAATAATAATATTGGGACAATTCAATCGGTTTTAACTAACTTACCTACCTTAAATTGTAGACATAGGAAAACCTAATATAGATTAAAACAGTACCTTCTTTAGAACTGATACATGTAAGAACGTTTCCATTAAACAATACTTTTGGAACCCTGACCTGATTCGTGAACAACTAAATTTTTAAACATTCTCTGTAATGTTACCAAAAATAAGTGCATACCTACCGTATACAACTATATGTCAGCTTTGTAAAGGAATAATTCCGTGTTTTCCATATATTGTAATATTATTTTACATAGGTAATGCTACATTTAAGTTTCATTTTGGCGTGCTATTTAAAACATTGAAGTTGACATTTGTCTCAATATCTGATGGTTATAGACCATTGTCGCCAATCTCCCTATATAATTGTATATAATACGCTATAATAATTACATATATATGTATACGTATAATATATATATATATGTATATAAGTGCATAGAGATTATTAATAAATATTCTGTATATTTTTCTTTAGTTAAAGCAGAGAAATTACTAATGCGTTACTTGTATTTCACTTGATATAAATTTAGACATTTTGAGTTATTTCAGGAACCAGCATGGGGCGTATAACAATATTTATGCGAAAACAGGAAATGATCGGGAGAGATAATCAGTTAATTCCAAGTAATGAACTATTATACTTCGACTTGTACAGAACGCGAAGTAAACAAATTACATTTAATAGAACCTTGTTGTATAACTTGCTAATAATAATCAAATTGCATTCAACATAATGCACTCGAATAATTGAGTATATCTACATTGCATTGAACAATAATTCGCAAGACATTGTTGTTTCTGTGATTCACAGTAAAATTAGAAACTTTAACAATCCAAAAGTGTAACTAATAATAATAATAAAATAACTCTTAATGCCGTCTAGTTCTGTCATTTACTAAATGGCTATATTTAAACCAGCGTTCTAGAAATGAAATCATTAAGATAAAGATATATAAATACATTTAACTTTTCTGAATAATAATAGAAACTTTGTTAATATAAACAAGCGACAAGAAAATACATTCAATAATAGTTTCCACATGCTGTGCTAATATCTATAGTACAATCTTCAGATACCTTGCAAACCACAACTAATTGAAGATGATTTCTAAATGTGAAGTTATTATAACATATAAGAAACAAATATAGCCGCAAATAAGTTTTTATTTACCATAGATAAAGCACAAATCAAATGAGCAGTGTAATTGGCATGCTTTAGACCACCATGCTTACAAAAAAGTTTTGCTATGCCAACTAAATATAGTTGGAAGTGGCATATGAACTGCGTTTCTTACATTGTGACTTTTCCGAAACAAACATTAACCACCATACTATCTCAAATTACACTAAGAAATGCTAAAGAAGATTAATGTAAATTGAGGAAGAGAATCCTAAAATTAAATAATGTACAAGATGTATCTATGTAAAGTAAATATAACGAGATTGCAATACGCTGCGCTAAAAATAATATACAATTAAGTATAATTTTACATAGTCGATCTGTTATTGTTTAAGTTTTCAATATAACTTTCTCAGATGTTTTATAAAGACGCTACCGTTGACAGACTAGTCGAGCACACTATAGTGGCTTTCGATTTATCCATAAGGGTTACTCGGGAACAGCTCCGGAGCTACTCGTGTGCGTGTACAGTGAACAAATTCAGTACAGTTCAGGTACAGATAAAGTGTAAACAAATAAAGAGTGGTGGGGTGGCGACCATGTAATCACAGATGTAACATAACCTTTCAAGTTTTCGTTTTGTCTACAATTCATTCAAATTGTCAACACTATTTTGTAAACAAACGCAGGTGCGCATACGGGAGCATATCGCCCCAGCCGAAAGGTTGGTGCACCAGGGGTGAGGGGAAGCAGAAACGGGGCTGTACAAGTGCGAATCACATGGCAAAATAGAACGACAGATAGGTGACCCGGAACAGCTCCCGAGCTGTACGGTGCACAAATCGAAAGCCACTTATATCAAGCAAATCAGAAACACAATTTAAACAGCAATAAGACACTATAGTGAAATACGTTTAACACGAAAACGCTTAAGAAGAAATATCGGTTAACACGAAACAATAAAGCGGTCCCGAAAAAGTACTATGTATTTGCATACATTTTTTTCTGTCTTAACACAAAACAAAAATCGCTTAACACGAAAGGATATCGTTTCTCGGAATAAACAAAATATGAAAACAGCTGCCACGTCGGCGAGAATTAAAAGAGGTTTGAAATCAAAGCGAATGAGACAATGTTGTTTATCTAAAAAGGACAATACAAAAAGTATATCAGATTATTTTTCAGAAAAATTATATAAGTTTTATTTCTTTTTTTTTTAATTGCAAATTATGTATTAAATTTCAATTAACTTCTTGTTAATATTTTTGTTTTATTGATTTTTGTTAGGCATGCATACATACAGTGTGGAAACGCTTGGACACGTCGATTTGTATTTTTAAATGCGCATTTTTTCAAAAAAAAATTATACAGGCTGTATCATGTGACAGTGGCCAATACCAACTTTCTTATTTTAAATGTTAATTTTTGTAATAAATCTGAAAACACTTAATATTTCCGAAACAGTTGAAGATAGGTATGGGACATTGTACATGAATTATGTCTAGAATTCTCCGAAGAACCCAAAAAATAAATAATATGCAGGGGTTTCCATTTAAAATAAGAAAGTTGGTATTGGCCACATGGTATTGGTCACATGACACACCCTGTATAATTTTTTTTTTGAAAAAAATGCGCATTTAAAAATACAAATCGACGTGTCCAAGCGTTTTTCCCAATACACCCTCATTTATTTGTTATCGAATTTATTCCATTTGGCTGTTCCACGCTGTATCTATGTAAATAAAATGTACTAAACGAAATTTTATTGAGTATTTAGTATGTACAGTGGAGACATCCAAAATGTCAACACCTTTAACCGTGGTGGAAATATGGATGGACCCGCTATAAATGTAAGCCGAGCGTAAAATGCAAGCTAGTACATTTATTCATTGGGATAATATTGTGTAGAGAATATATCGTCTATATGCATGAATGGCACAAGTATCTTCTCGGCGTTTAAGTTCTTATTTTGTTTCTGGCGATGTAAAAATCTTCCGTGTTTAATTCGTCATGTGTCGGTAAAAATCATATGTATGCCAATCCTATAAATGTTAAGGATAAAATCAAAAGTAGATGTGTTTGTAAGTTAAGGCAAGCAATACGATAAATTTTATTTAAATATAGGATTTTTAATATGTAACATTTGAATACAAAAGAGTATGAATCATTGTCGTATAAGCCAGCTGCATATGCGACGGTCAATTAGTCTTTTTTGATGATTTTGCAGTGAAAATAAGTTGTATATCTTTTTACGTAAACGAGAAATATAATTGATTAGACAATTTTTCAGCCAATAAGCAAAAAACTCTGTGTTGTAAATGCATTGATAAATACACTTTGATATACATATGTATTTATAAATGCGTCTCTTTTGTGGTGAAAGTTGAGTTGAGTTTATATCACTAAAAGAAAGATTATGATTTGATAGTAATAGTAATAATTTATTTTTGGTAATATACATACACATGTATGTATGTCACACGTTAAATGTTATATTGCAGTTCCAGAAACATCAGCTTGTTTGAGAAGAAATGTATTGTTGCTGGAATTTCTTTCCGACCATTCTTCATTCATCCATTGTTTATATTTGCTTAAATTTTCAGATAAATTTTAAACCTTTTTCTCGAAAAGTAAAAATTTTGATGAGCTTTCAAAACACATTGACAGTGACTCGCGTTACAGAGGATTTGCACCCAATTTTCGCCTCTATTTCCTACAGTAAAGAATTCATAACTTTGAAACCAACTTAAATTAATTGAAATTTTGGATTATCAAATTGTAATCTTTCTTTTAGTGATAAACATTTAATTCATCTTTCACCACAAAAGAGAAGTGATTTTTTTCATGCGTACTTCAATGCTTGTAACTTTGTTCATAATTAACTTATTACAGAAATACTCCACATTTAAGCTGTTCTTATCGTTAATGATCGATTTGTGGCGAAAGAAATCGTTTTTCATATTCTATTTCTAAAGCAAGCGAATTTTTTACCTGGATGAATACTTTCGCGGGTAACTGTATATGTTTCAATACATATTGATACTGTTGAATATTTACAGATACAATAACTAGTTCTTTTACGAAATGTTATTGGACAAATTAAATGTACTTTTTCTAAATTTTAATCTCTATGCCTATTTTTGCATCGAAGCTAGAGACATATTATGTATTTAGAATCAAATAACTTTTTCTTAACGCATTTTTCCGTATTTGGATAAACTCGATGTTCTCATAACGACTTTCATGACGAACATTTCTAGCAAATTTACATTTAGTTATCGCAGCAGGCTTGAATTAATGTAAAAACTTATTAAAAACAACAAAAGAATGAAAATCCTTTTCATGCGATGTAACATCAATACCTTAATTATTAGTTGCAGACATTTATAATTGATACAAAATATTTAAATTCACTTTTACTCCTTTTTTTGCTTATGTAAACATACACATTCTATTGTATTAACTACGTGTATTTACAAAATATTGAAAGCCCACACGTCGGCTAAACTGAATTACTCACGCTAGACACAGCGATAATTTCCAGACAATCTATTTGAACTTTACAAAATAAGGTATAAATGAATAGCATTTAGTTCCATCTAATTATAACACACAAGCATTCTTCCGCCGATATTGCTATCCTATTCTATCTTATACAAAACTGATATCGGCGAGTTTCTCATCTACATTTCCACGAAAGTGCTACTAAAATTCCCTTTAAATTCGCTGTAGGTCGTTCCTTTTTTGGGTGTCGAACCTGTACATACATATACCGGGCGCGCGCGCACGAGCTGCTGATACGTTTAGTGTAAGATGAAAAAGAACAGTGAAGAGACGTCCCTTAGTTAACACAGGAAACGTATATCGGTACTGGTTGCTTGGACGAATGCATTCATTGTATCTCTTTATCTAACATATTAAAATCCTATGCCTGCTCTAACACATTGAAGATCATATCAACAGATCGAAGTGCTCAAACACGACAGAATGCATATGAGATAGCAACAGACTTGCGCCTGCGTACATGCACATTAGACTCAGCTATCAAGGTGATGCGAAGAAATTGATAATACACCGAGAGTGTCAGACAGAGCATAACATAGCGCTTCCCAGTTACAGTCGCCCACACATTGCTCATGCATCTATCAGCATGTCGAACGCGCGCATACTGTATATATAGACTTTTTGTAATATCCTTTACCACGAAAATCTTTTAACACGAAAAAGTATTTCGATCCCGTCGATCCCGTCAGTTTCGTCTTAAACGTATTTTACTATACTTTAATTTAAGCTTCTCTTTGTCTAAAAAGCCGACTTATACATTATCAACGTACTTGGAGGAATGGTTTTAATATTGGACACTGATTTCTCATTTGCTTATCGTGTTTAGCCCATTTAATTTCTATGGAATGTTTAGAAAGTATACTGTACTAAAAAACATTTCCAATATCTTGCAAATCTACTAAACTACCAATTCATTAGACATTTACCAATAACTCTACTTAATCGTTATAATTTTCCATTAGCTAGGAGTGTTTTTTTTTGTTATTGTAATAACCAGCAGCGGTTTTCGTATTGATCATATGAGTATGTCAATTTTCTTAATTTAGAGAACGCTAATGACAAATTTCGACTTTGTTACACTGTTATTTGCCGTATATTTTACATTAGGCACATTGTTGGAGTTATTGTAGATTAAAATGTTTTACAGCGAAATTATTACCTACTATAACTATCTATAATGGAAAGCACAAAAAAAGCAACATTAACTTATATTGCACAAATTAAATAAAGGTTAAAGTATAATAAAACAGCGAATAATATATTTTTTTATATCATATATTATATGCTATCGATTTTCATGTATTGACGAAATGTTTTCAATTGACAGAAATTTCAATTTTCAACAGTGACATCTATTGATAGAAAGCTCGAAATACTTGCGAGTCTATAAACGCTGATAAAGTGAATACTATGACCCTCTATTGTGTGCTAGATTAATTATAATGACTCCCACTACAAATATCCTATCCCCTCCAATTGCATCGTACCCTTAACGTAAACATTAAATAATTACGTTCAATTTGTTATAGTATCCCTAGTATGATATAAGCCTACGTTATAAATGCCTGACTCTGTATATACGTACATATTTGCCATAGATATGGGTTAACGTACAGAAACATAAACAAACTCACATCGGCCCAATAATAAAACGTGACATACATAAATTTTTCAAGAGATCGATTGCAATACTGCTTGGCTGAAACTGCTGGAAGCCAAGCATCCTGCAATTTCAGATTGGTGTGCATAAACATATTTTCAATTGAACTTGTAGAAGCGTGAATATTTCATTCATGGAGAATATCAATAAGCGCACGAATGAAATGTAATCTAGTGTTTATGTGAAATGATGAATAACTTATCAAGAATCACTACTAGGTTGTTATTAGTAACTTATGTATCACAGATAGTTAGGTAGCGAAATTAAAGGCAGTAGATAATAATTAGAGTGACAAGATTAATATTTTATTGTTGCAATAAGAACACAATTAATTAAATACCTATTTATTTTTACAACACATGAACACACATATTAGTTATACATAGTAACAAAATTATAACTACCCTATAGTAGCAAGTGGTGAAGCAAAGAAAGGAAAGGTGGCGAAGAACCAGATAGAAGTAAAAGTAACAACAGAAAATATAGAAGGACGAAAATCAAAATTGACAGATGGCTATCGAACAGTTCATGAATTAACTTCGATGCAAAGTGAAGTCTCTACCATGCAAGGCGAAAAATTAGAAATGTTAATTTATGTCTATTTTATAGTAATCCATCAACCCCGAAGGAAAAAAAACACTCTTCCTTTCTAATCGCAAGTTGAAAATGGTTGAAGTGGAAAGACCAAACTATGACGCCTATCAATGTACATAGTTAGAACAAATGTAAGCATTTTCCATACTAGACTGTTATAAAAAATTCTCGGAGAATCTATACTGAAAGAAATGTATTCGTACACCGTGTTAACCGAACTTAATATATATTTGGTGGTGTGCAAAATATGCATAATACATACAGGATGGTTCACCGGAACTGCAACGATCGATTGTGGGAAAACTATAGCTAGGAATGATCTGAAATTTTTCGCACTATACTAAAGTTGATGGGGGCTATTCGCCTAAAATATTTACAAGATGGTGGCACTCCGCGGTATACCGGTAGTAAGCACCAACTTCGTTATTTTAAATGGAACACTCTGTAGGTTGTTACGTTTTTTTAGATTCTACTCGAAATTCTAAATATATTTCATGTATAATGTCATATACCTAAGTCTAACCCTTTTTGACTTATTGACATTCTTACGCTAAATTTTACGTTTGCAGGCAGATAATCAATTGCACTTTTTCCAGATAAAGGGTTAGTTTATTATTTAGTTTGAAAGGTTTCTCAAGTAGATGCCTAATTAAATACTATTTGTATAAAATTGTTACAATTATTCATACAGAGTGTACGAAATATACGTCTGAAAATGAAATTGGAAAAATTACCGTAAGTCAATTTTTTTAAATGGAAAGTGGCAATTTTTGTAATTTTATCTTGTTCGGTATTAAAAATAAGTGTAACTTTTGTATAAGCATGTCTATTATAAAAATGGATAGTTTTCGAAATATTGGCAAGTTAGTATTTTTATCTTCTACAATACATACTATTTGCATTAGTTCTTTTTATTAGTTAGCCATGACACCATTTACAAAATTATAAATTGTCAGTTGTCGAATAAAAATCATTTACCTTATAATAATTACAATAAGTCATGCCGGAGTGCTTAAATTATACAAACAATCATTATTGATGATATCCAATTTAGAGGCATCATAGGTTATATGTGTACCTATCATTGGTTGTAATGGTTGCTCAATAAAATATTTATTACTACAGAATATTAAAGAGATTCGGAATCAACATAGCAACAAGAAACAAATATAGTTAATTCGTTTATATGAATCGTTTATGGGTGGTTAACAATGTAATGTCAACTTATCTTTACTAAAAGTTTCTGGAAAAATCTAATCAGTTATTCGTTTAGGATGACAGCTAATGAGAAGCAAAAATTGCTTTCCGAATGTGTTTCACGTCTTCGTCTTCTACGTTGATAGTTTCGTAAATTCTTTAAAATACAAGACGGACAACATTTGAAAAATGCAGAGAAATTTATAAAAGTGGTGTATATGTGAATTATAATATACGATGATCCAATTTTTTTCCCTGTATATACACCGTTTTCTGACGAATACCAACTCCACTTGAAGAGATTTATCAACTATACCACAATCAGTTCATAGTACCCATGTATTATTTCTTGTTTGTTGACGTATATATGTCCAGCAACAAAGTTACTTTGAACCTAATATCGTGTAGAAAAGACGTGTTAATGCCATTATGGAGAAACTTCAAAAGATTCAGCCATGCCGAAAGCTTTCCACTTGGTGGAATTTAGTTAACCAATCTGAATGAAACCCTAAATTAAACCGATGTCGTACGAGTTTTCCACATTTTGCTGATATACTTAAACTTAGTTTGTCTTACGTTGCACAGTGGACTGTTTGAACGATCTAGTTGGTTAATAGTTGATTTTAAAAATCTTAGAATTTGCAATTAAGGAAAACATAAAATTTAGGCCAGTGCATATTATGAACCTATTGCCGCACCCCTTCTAGCAGGTACTTAAATGAAAATACTTCTCGCTTCACTTCATTTGCATGAAAGTAAAGCGTAATTTATTAATTTATTTAATTGCGCGTGTTTGGAACTGAATAGGGAATAATGGCGCAAATTATATAGCTTTTAGTTAGAGATTCTGATAGAGCTTATAAGTAGGTATACGTGCGTTATATTTTTATTCTGTTCAAATTTTCCTTCATATTACCTGAAACACCTACTTTACCAAAGATAATTCTGTTGAAAATCTTTAAACTGTTTTTGAAATGCCTAAAGACGTGCTTCAACTTTCTAAAGATCTACTACATTTATTTGCACAACAGGTTCGCGTTTATTCACGATCTTTTTCAATTATTATTGTTAAACGGGCGTTAACGGGTCGATAGCCATAGTGGTTAGACAGCTGATTATCGTTGTGGTAGAACGATAAATTTGTGAAATATCGATGAAAATATGGAGAAATTGGGATATTTAGGTAAAAATGAAAATGAACAATTAAAAGTCGTAAATTTTTCCGTATGAGATCTGAATTCAAGAGAAGATGAGAAGAAGAGAAAAAAAAACTCAGTTGAGAAAAAGAAATTGGGAGTGGAAGAAACATAAATGAAATTCGAGAAGAAAGTAGAAAGACGCAACAAATGTACTGAAATAATTGTCTACTTCTCCATATAATGCGAACACTACAAGAAAACGTAGGTAAAACAGTCGTAAGACAACAAACAGCTATCGCCTTTACGGGTGCTATGGATGCTATTGGTGAAAGTTGATTTATCTAGACGGTTATATAACATTATTAATCTTGAAAATTTCATACGATAACACGGTTACTACAAAATTTAGAAGTTGGGTCGAAATTGAAAGACAAAGAGAGGAACGCACCTCTAATAAGTGAATGCAGTAGTGACGGCTCTCAACGAAAAGCATTCAAGCAAAATTCCTGTAAAAAGTGGCGTTTGTAGATTTTGGCATATGCCATAGATGTTGTTGAATTTGTTTACTTTAGTTTAATTGAAATTATTATAATTTGTGTAGTTAGTGATAACCTCGTTGTTGAGTGTTTGGTGTGAAACGTGCTGTATTTCTTTAAAATTTTTATGTACTGCAAGCTGTAATTCATATTGGATAAAATGTGAAAGTCTTTAATTTATATATTTTATGCGATTACCTCGTAATCAATTGTATGTATTTTTGCATATAGTGGACTATTTCCGGGCCATTTCGGAGAAATATAAAATTATAATTAAACTGTACGCGCCTATACTCAAATAACAATGTAATTAACAGTGTATACGCAAACAGTAGTAAAAATTACTTGTGGTACGTACAGACACATACATATGTGCGTAGGACAATACCCTTGAAAATGCTGCTATATATTAGCAGCAGATTACATTATGGAAAAGTGCTTAAAACCTCAACGATAATATTCTAGGTCTTGTAGATACAAATATTTTTATTGCAGTCAATTTCACTTTCTGATTTTGTTATTGCTTTTGTGATAATAACAACATTGCAATATTTATAAAGATGCTAAATAGATAATTTATAATTTTCAAGATCAAGCTACACCAATTTTATTTATAGCTTACTTATCTAAACAAAATAATTTTACCTAGTTGATAGAGATAGAAACTGTCAACTTCATTTGCTACACTTTATAATATATAATAATCTAGAATTTAAAAAACTTACAAACTAACGACAAACTTGTGCGTAGTTATTTTTATAGTTCTTTGAGATCGGGCTATTCAATGTTAGTACGAAACACCAACAAACTTATAGCCAAAGTATTTAGTGCTAATATTCCATCCACATATGTATGTTTGTATTTTCATGAATTCCCATAAAATTCAACATTTCTTCTTCTCTTCAGTTTAAATCTTTTTCTATTACGCTGACTATAATAGTCGTGCTTTTATTATTATATCACGGTCATTATTAATGTACAGTGATAATCTTTTGGCTCTGTCTGGTCTATCACAACCGCAATAAAACGAGATAGTGTGGCAATAACCTCTACTTTAATGTGCCATAAATAAATGCATGCGAGCAGTACAAGAAGCACCTTCCACCATATGAATGTGTATTACTATTTCTCTAAAGTTTTAAACGATGAAGTCTGTAGCAGATGCCCTAAGCTTTTGAAAATGTATTACAAGGAGTGGGTCCGCATCATGAAATCCATGTCAAGTCGACGGTGCTTGGCCGCAGGCCAAATTGCACATATCAAAATAGTTTGTAGGTTTCTGTGCACTTGAACATGCAGAAGCCGAATGTAGGTTATTGATAAAATCGTTGTTGCTCATACAGGTCTGTTATTAAGTAATTTGAGAAAGATATTTCGGCGAGATTAGTATATAATATTTAATGTGGTGTATATTTGGCATCTGATTGCTCTAGGCACAGTAGATATATTTGTATGTCCACTAGAAGTTGACAACGATAATAATAAGACTTGGTGTATTACGCATTACAGTATTAATTATAGTTAATAGTATTTAAAGCCAAAATAGTAGGAATAGTTAAATTAAATTAACTACTCTATTATTACTTTAGATCTGATGATTAGCAAAATATTATGTAAAAATTATTTTAAAACGTAAATACTAAAAAAGGAAAAGTAACATGCAACATTGGTAATAAACATCGTAGAAAATATGTAACGTCAACTTAACTTATTTTTCCATAACATTTTAAGTAAATATGTAGCACACTTGTCTGTTAATAATGAACGCATTTGTGCCTTTACACCTGCATCAAATCCCGTGGAGATTCGATGAAGAATTATCCACATGTGTTGTGTTGGCTGATGGATCTTAGTGTGCATCGTAAATTGCTACTATTCAACAATTGAGAACGACAGAAAGTAACCCTATTTCTTCCAAAGAAAATACAAATGGCGTCAACTTACACAAAAAAACAGTGAATATAGGTTGATACCATTGCGGTATAGCAGTTTTGATGTAAAATATGTTCCTACTCGTGTTTCTGTATCCCGCTCACATATAACACCCCTAATAGAGCAGTACAACCGTGAAATACTCCGTTAGAAAAGAATATTTTCTCATCATCAGTCTAAACTTTTCGCGAAAATTTTTTTGAATGGTTGAGACGGATTGAGCATTAAAACGAATTTTACCAATAGTGGTAAAACATTCGTCATTTATTCCAGGTGTGATCTGTACGTCAGTTTAGTCAAAAATTACTCGTAGATATTTGAGCTTGCTTGATACGAGTACTTTGAAGGCGGAAAAGGACTGGAGTTTAGGTGAATGCAACCCGCGTCTTTTTCTGGAATTTAAATTCAGATTTTGTCTTTGACATTACCTATCCATGACTTTAAGTGCGATTTGCATCCTTCACGAGCTCAAATTGTCCACGAATCACTATAGTAATGTCGACGGCGTCGGCCTCTCTCGAATCTTTTTTGGTTAATATGCAGTAAAATAATGTCAAATAGTTTGTAAAAGAGAATAGGATCAATACACGCTGTACAATACGATTTTCAATACAAGGAGAGACAATATACTTCAGTGCAACTTGTCCTAGCATTAGCGTCAGTGATAAATTATAATTCCAGTGCCATTTCTTTCGAAACCAGTACATTGCAAGAGTTCGTGAAGTAACTCAGAGCTGGAAGTTTGACCCTGTTTCTTTTTACAAACCGAATAGTTTGAAAAAAAAAACAATTAGAAACATGTTCTTCACGAAACTTTCAACTATAAACTTCTATTTTCCCGAACTTATTACTTAAAGGATTCTAAAATTATTTTTCTGACGTACCGTAACTCTTACCGCAGAAATTAAGCTAGGCTAATGGAAAATAAACATGTGAATAACAGTTAATCTAAATTCTTGATTTTAATACTCCTGAGTGTTGATGACAGTACGAATACATCGTTCACATTACCAACGCATTTAATCTACCCATTTATATAATCCTTTGCGAACACAAAATAAGATACGCGTGGGTGAATGTTCAACGGTCTGTTATACACGTTTATTCATTTATGTTATAAATTTATACACGAAAAACCTGTTTGCATATACATCTTGCGGTATAAGGACACCGTGTTTACGTAATTACATTCAATAATACAATTAATATTATTGCAAATGGCAGACTTACATAACGTTGTGTATTACCGACAATACAATTCTATATATATGTACATATGATATATAGAATTATAATTGGAAATTGTATCCTGCAAAACAATACACGCACAATATAATGTGGAACTAACGCGAACTAGTTAGACGGTTTAATTAGTGTTGTGAATTTATGCGCTAGAATTTTTAAAAGGAAAGGATTTGGATCATAGAAATAAATAGAAATATATTAATGTAAATTTTATGACAAATTCGTAACTTTTTTGCTAGTTTCCATCGCGATTATGAATAGAATGAATTAAGAATCAATTGACCACCATGTTACAAATCCGAAAGTGAAATTAAAACGCGCTTCGGTGAATATTTTGCAAGTAAGTCTCAACAATTTTGGAAAGAGAAGTCATAATGAGGCTTTGTGAGAGAACGATTCATATAACACCGTAAATGAACCTTAAAGAACAAATATGGTCTATTGATTACGCATCAGAAAAGGGAAGACATTTATGGGACACCCTAATACATTGAACCATGTGTAGTTTAGACAGTAGTTATAAAAATTTGTAGTATGTAATTAGAATGAATATAATAATAATTGTGTTGGTTTAGAATTCACCCCAAAGCCTAGGCTTAGGGTTTTGAAATGAAATAACTTGTCTCTGTATGCAATGTGTTATTCCAACTAACCGGTACAAAATAATCGCACCAAAAATGCTATCACAACTGATAGGCATACTTTAAAAACAAATATAAGTCACAAGCAATAGCAGGTTGAGGAGTAATAGTCTTCTCTCCGATTTTATTTAATTACATCTTGCCACAGCGCAAAATAACTGCGGATGAAGGTTGTATAATGCGTGACTGAGGAAGATTTGACGACAATGGTATTCAAATAGTAAAACTCTGCAGTCTATTTGTATTAGGTCAAGATAAATAAGCTCTCAATATTTTTAGAAAACTTAGCAAAAAGTGCTGTAGTAGTGAGCTTACATAGAATTCGTTAAGGAGAGGTAATACTATGTCAGATACAACATCTTTGTATTTGACAACAGATTACATCATCTTCAAATCTCGATACTACAAGGCAGGTGAAATATTGAATGTACAGGACCCAGAATGTTGTAATAAATTGGCATTGCGAAGAAAACACATTGTGCTAATACAAACATTTACTAAACGCTTATTATGTGCTGCTAGCAATATTGAAACCTGACAATTGTTTTATTATTCTTCCATGCTACGAATGCCTTATTTCTTTCACACATTGTTAATGTTAGATTAGGAGTCAAGTATTGCACGAAGATTCACTTTGTTTGTACCAGTAGGTGACATTCAGTGAAAGATGTCTGAAATTTAGCCACCGTATTACTCAAATGAGTTCAGAAAACACGTTAAAGTATATCGAGAGAGCCAGTTTTCTATTCACACAGAACAGTTTATTGGGCTAACCTTATGCTTTGTAATGGTATAAATACTACGTGTGAATATTCTACGATATTCTACATCCTGTTTTTGATAATCATATACCTTGTTGTAGTAATAGTAAGTCAAAATATAATTATCTTGCATGGTATTCAAGCGATATAATTAATTCTATTAAAGAAAAGACAAGATACTTTAAGGAATATGAACAATCAGAATTACCGGCACACCTAGTTGCATGTAAAAGTTTAAGACGCAATACGAACAAATTATTTAATATAGATATTGTATATATAGTACTTTACAAACAAAACTGTTTTCGATACATAAATTAGTCACATGGATACTGTAAATATATATGTATAAGTATATAATGTATACAATTAAATGTTACAAAAACAACTAAATTTGAGATCAGTCATTTATCCTTATGATAGAAAGTTGCCTCCACTTGCATTCTTAAAAGGAAATATATACAATACCAGAGTGTCTAGTATAGTCAGAATAATAATACTATATAAATATATACCAAGAATTAGAACTTATATTTAATTTATCCACAGAATAAAATGCCTGTACCAGCAACACCTCCTTGAGCCTGCGTCGAAACATGTTTATGTTAGGCAGCTCTCTTAAAGCTGAAGGCAATTTATTGAAAAATTAGAGACCCATGCAATATAGTAAATTTCTACAAAATTGAGTTTCAGGCCGTGGAAGATGAATTGCGTTACCGTAACGTGTTTTATACGAATGGATGTCTGATCGAAGTTTGAATTTACTTGTATTTTTATAGACAATACTTAGTGCTTCATATAAAAATAGTGAAATAAGTGTTAAAATTTTATGTGTAACAAACAAGGGTTTACAATAAGCTCGGTTGTACTTCCCCAACACAACGCGAACCGCCCTTTTCTGTATTTTAAAGATCTCATCCAAGTTCGTTGTCGACATAAATTTCCAACATGACAGGCAGTATGATAAATGAGATTGAAATAGTGCGAAGTATGCTCTCTTGGCAACATTTTCACCCAAATCACGTCTCACTACTCTCAGGGCAAAACATGCAGACGAGAGCCTGCCAGAAAGAGTACGAACATGCTGCGACCAACCTAGATCCGAATCTATTGTCATATATAGTAAGAGTTTAGTTTTACTCAAATTAAGGCTCTTCCTATTCGCATCAAACCACAACTGTACTCTAGTAAATTCATTATTTATAACGCTTTCCAGGTCTTCTAAACTTGGAGCATGCCAGGTCAAGGATGTATCATCAGCGAAGAGTGTTAAAGGGGATCGAAAATCTATTAATGCCAGATCGTTTATAAATATAAGAAATAGAGTTGGTCCCAATACCGAACCAGGTGTCAGAATACCACATGAAACTCGACTAATGTCCGAGTCGATCATTAAGGTGTCACCAACTCTTACGCTTACATATTGACTGCGATCCGAGAGATACTTGTCTGGCTATCACGAAACCAATCAGTTTTAACGGCTCCCTCCAGAGAAACCATACCTTTCAAGTTTACGAAGCAGCATACTTTATAATAAATGTATAAGCAGCATACAAGCCGTGTTGAATCATCTATCAGAACAAATTCCAAAAATTGTCATACATTCACTTTAGGAGACATAGCGATAGAATACCTGGTCATATGTTTAACAACACACAAGAATTCACAAAACCTGCAGAAATCGTAAGTGCGCTTGGTGAGCATTTGGCTAATGTACATATATCGGCCTTCAAAATTATCTGATGCTGCTAATAGGAATTCTTTATATAACTGCGTTACTACTAATATACATAATTATATAACAGATTACGAAATTTATTGCTATACAGAAACTGAAAAGCATGTCCAGTACATTTGTGACTGCTACAGATCCATTAGTTTCCGAACAATTTTCAGGACTAAACATAGTATTGAGAATTGACGGAATTGGGTAAGGCACACATGTGGTCATTAGAGAGATGTAGTATTTCTATTGACAAATAAAGTTTTCCAAACAGTTGAAAATTGTATTGTGACTAGTTGTGGCGATAAACTAATATTATTTTTTTCTTATTTATATTATTATATATCATATACTAAAAGAAAGAAGACCTTTCGAAATTTCCATTCTATTTCTACTGGAGCCGTGATAAACAGCCGTAGAAATATCAATACACTTTTTATAGATTATATCATGATCACATGCCCTCAATGTCGCTGGCTATCGGGTAACATGCGCCGTTTTTTATTGCTACCAACTATAACTTGCAATGCTTGATGATTCTGTCACCAGTAGAAATTTTGGAGCATATACGTATTTGTGAAACTTCTTTAACCTGAAAATAATCGCTAAACTTTTTAAATTTGAATATTTGGCAGCACGTAACGTACTTGATGCGAATAAGACAGGTTTATGTCTTATGACTTAATACAGCGCCAACGCCATAACCACTTGAATCACACGTAATAAACATAGGATGTTTAGATCAAAATATGTAAGAATGTGTTTAGAAGGCTCTAACTTTGTACTATATTCAAATATCTTTACATTCCCCTGCCCAGTTAAACTCTACTACGTTTCTCTACTCTTATGTTCTTGCACATATCACAAATACGTTTTTATTTAGCAGATCACATGGATGTAAATTTTTCATAACAATTTATAAAATCTTAATATGATTTCAGTTACGTAAAATTTTTTAAATTATAGGATTTGGCCACCTACTGTGCGCAACTGTAAACAGAACATTCGATTTTATCATTTTATAAAGTTCTGTTCGTTAGATTTGTGTCTTGCATTTTGTATGCCCTATGAGAAACATAACTAAGATTGTCTTTCACTCTAAACTTGGTTTTGGTATGTTCTATGAAATAATTTTGTTCATCCACAAATGCACTAGAAAACTTAATATTAACTTAAGAAACTAACATGTCTGGCATTATTTCACATGTACTACCAGAACATGATCCAACCAATTTATAATTTAATTCTTTGGCAACTGCATTCACAGACTAATTAATAATTACACTGTTAGATTACTTTCTCAGGTAAGGTGGTAATGGTAACTCAGACCTTTGAATTACTAAATTTAGTATATACAATTAAACCTCGGTTATCCGTGTCTTCATTATCAGTGTTTTTCGCTAATCCATGCATCGTACGTATTTCGCTGGCTAGTGCCAAGCATCTAATTCCGATTCAATTGTCTGACTATATTTGCCTTATAGATAGAGTACTTGTAAAGATTGGGGAATTCCTGAATATCATGTTTTGTATGTTACATATCAAATTTACTATTGTCATTATTACACATATATGTACATCTGCATTTGTAATAGGTAAGTTGACGAATTAAATTAAGTATATTACGCATGAACTTTATTGTGCAAGTATATTATAGGTAGAAAATACATATTTAACATAATAACCTATGTATATAATCTACAAGCAACATGGAGGTCCAACACAGCAAATCAATTTTAACTATGGAAAATAAGTTGAAACCTTAACAAAGACCTACAATATCGGTTTACAGACTGTGTGCGATATTATACACCAAAAGAATAAATATTTGAACTTTAATTTAAGAGCCGATTCTATTATGGCAGTAACGTATCGAGGACGATAAAATCGTCCACATTTGACACATTCGATAATGTTGTGTACGAGTATGAGTAGTTTAAACAAAAACGTATTTAGGCTAATTTAGTGGGGCTCAATACTTCTCGCAAAAACACAGTGGTTTCATAAACAAATGAACATTGAGAAATCTGTTAAAGCTTCACAAGGATGGTTGCACTACTACTAATCGTCAGAGCATCCGGCAATTAGATATTTTGGTGAAAATTAAGTGCTGATGAAAACGTAGCAGATATATACCTCACTAAATTTAAGCGTTTGAGTGTATATCATAAACTGCCTCCCGAACAAGTCCACAAAACAAATGAGACGCGACTTTTCTGGAAATCATTGCCTTCGAAACACTTGTAACGCATAGAGAAAAGTTCGCGTCACATCACAAATCTAGTAGAGAAAGAGCGACATTAATGTCTTCTGCAAATGTCAGTGGAAACCATAAGTTGAAACTTGTGTGCATTCGAAAATAAATCAGTCAAATTTAAATTCAGCTTATTACTTGTGTATAACTATAAATGGTACAAATGGTTATTAAATGTAATATCTGCCATAATATTATTGTTACGTAGCCTACTTCGCGCAAATTTGCGGTTTTTTCGACAGTAACGGAAGAAATATACATTTTTCTCTAAAACGGTTGAACGAACAAACGAAAGAAAATTTAATTTTACATCCAACCCTGTAAACAGATATAGGGTTTATAGGGAGTTATTAGCATTTAAATGTTTCCAAATGTTGACGCCAGTAACTGTATGTCAACAGAAGGATCCATACATGTTAATATTGGAAATAGTAAACCAATTCAAGACGTATCAATTTGCGCAAACCAAAATGCTCTACCTTTTTTAGTTTTGATCCTACAGCTCATTAACGAGAGCGCTGCAACTGCAAAATTTTTGATAAAATATTTATTTTCTCGAAAACAAAAGCGCATACATAGATCTAAGACGGTCTTAATAAAAGTTACTTAAAATATCATGTAGAATCTAAAAAAATATAATATAGAGGGTGATCCACTTAAAATAATAAAGTTACATACGCTTTTTCTATAATTGGGGCAGCCTGTACATTTGAAAATATTTTCTAGCTATGCATCGTATAAATAGCGACAACTTTTATTTATCTATACTATAAAATAAACAAGTTATCAAAGAAACCGCGTCAGGTGGGACACCTGTATTAAGAAGCAAACGCAAATTGCAGACATACGTACACCAGCCCTGTTTATTGCTTGGACAGTCCTGTCACAGTCTTAGAATACGAGATCTGCCGAAGCTAATGCCACCTCTACACTAATTTGTCTCCTACATTCAAGGCCGTACACAGACAGCTTGCTGCTCAGGTTCTCCAACGATATTGAAATACAAATGTATATATGTATGAAGGGAATTTTTATTGGATTTCTTGGATGGACAGAAATTGAATAATCATTTCGATCGTTTAGTGCGTTTTTGTGTTTATGTATTAATATCATTTCTAAGATGCTACGAGCTTTGTGATTGGTTTCTTCGTTTAAAATTTCTGTTGAGTAAAAATCAGTGTTTTGATGTGTTTTCATGACGTGTTTTTGAGTGCAGTAATATTTTTGCTGTATTTGTGACCTTTTAATCGTTCATCTAGATATTGCATGGTTTCTCAAATATATACGTGGTGACATATGTACATATATGTAATATAATCGGTAGAGCTGGCAAACACCAGCAATAGTAGCACGTTTCTAATTATAAAAAAATAGTAGAATTCGAGAATTAATAATCAAATTACTTTTTAATCACTACAGTCTCATAGAGCGCAATATTTAAACCCAAGTTTATTAATCTATCAAATACCACAACTGCATAGGTAAGATTAGACTGTGGAATAATTATAATTTATTGTACCTATGCAAACCAAGTTCAGTAATTTAATTATATCTTATTAAGTCTTTTGCGTGCTTCTTTAAAAATATCTCACAAATTTTAGTGTAAATATATATATATATATTGGTTTTTTGGTTTTTTTCTTTGCCGTTGATTTAATTTAAGGTTTGTGTCTTGGTAATTAGCGGCTTGTCGTTTAATTAAAATTGATAAATTAAAATGACGTTTCTATAATATATATATTGTCTTCCTCAGATTTAAAAACTAAAACTAAATACAATTGACATTAGTATGTGTATTCTTGGTGTTATTTAATGTGTTTCTTATTCCTTATTTAAAAATTTTTTATGTGTTTACTATGGCTTACCTTAATTTTACTTCTAAACATTTTTTAAATTAATTATATATTTTTTTTACATTTTGTTCTTAAATTTTGGCATTTTAAATAATTAATATTACTAGCCTTGCGTGTTTGAAGAACATGTAATATATGTGATTCTTATTCTCTAGTAAATCTAAAGATCTTATCGTATGTACCTATTTTTTACAATTTTTCTTATTTTAACTTAAAAGTATTTATTTGTTCGTGCGTATGTGTCAGTGTCGTCTCTCGGGGGATCTCATATTATGGAATAATAAATAGATGATAAGTATGCAATGTCGGTTCTGTCATTTATTGAGTTTTTATTTTTTTGTATGTGGATGCTTTCTAATATATTTCTAGCTTTGTAGTTTGTTTCTTTTGTTATTATTGAGGTTTCTTTATAATTAAAAGAATGTTTTGTTTGGTTTTCATGTTTTTTTAAAGCTGTGATGTGTTTTGAAAATTTGTGTCCGTTTATACGTTCATTTAAATATTGTTTTGTTTGGCCTATGTATATGCTATTACAATTGTTACATGGAATTTTATAAACGACATGTGTTTGTTTATTGTGAGGTATTTTATCTTTGGGTTTGGTGAATAATGAGTTTAGGTTATTACTGTTTTTGTGGGCGATTGTTATATTATGTGGTTTAAGTATTTTATTTAGTTTTTCTGATAAATGTCTTACGTAAGGAATGGGTATGTATTTTGTATTTTGGTTTGAGTTTCTTGTTTCAGTGGTATTGTTGTAATATTTATGTAATCTTTTATTAAATATGTCATTTATGAATTGGAGGGGTAATTGTTGTCTTGTAGTATTTTTTTAGTGTGAGTAATAACTTCTGGTCTATATTTTGCGCTTGTTAGTTTTATTGTTCTATCTGCAAGAGCTGTGATTACATTTCTTTTATGTGTTATTGATTGGTTGGAATTGTAATTTAAGTATCTGTCAGAAGCTGTAGGTTTATGGTATAGTTTTGTTAGGATTTTATTTGATCTTATTAATGTCATGTCTAGGAAGTTAATTTTCTGATTTGTCTCTATTTCTATAGTGAATTGTAATTTAGGGTGGTAACTATTGAATTGTTCCAGCATATAATTGATTTTGGTTATGAGAATGCATGAGATACAATCGTCTACATAACGTTTAACGTTAATTACAATTCACTATAGAAATAGAGACAAAATCAGAAAATTAACTTCCTAGACATGACATTAATAAGATCAAATAATAAAATCCTAACAAAACTATACCATAAACCTACAGCTTCTGACAGATACTTAAATTACAATTCCAACCAATCAATAACACATAAAAGAAATGTAATCACAGCTCTTGCAGATAGAACAATAAAACTAACAAGCGCAAAATATAGACCAGAAGTTATTACTCACACTAAAAAAAATACTACAAGACAACAATTACCCCCTCCAATTCATAAATGACATATTTAATAAAAGATTACATAAATATTACAACAATACCACTGAAACAAGAAACTCAAACCAAAATACAAAATACATACCCATTCCTTACGTAAGACATTTATCAGAAAAACTAAATAAAATACTTAAACCACATAATATAACAATCGCCCACAAAAACAGTAATAACCTAAACTCATTATTCACCAAAACCAAAGATAAAATACCTCACAATAAACAAACACATGTCGTTTATAAAATTCCATGTAACAATTGTAATAGCATATACATAGGCCAAACAAAACAATATTTAAATGAACGTATAAACGGACACAAATTTTCAAAAAACATCACAGCTTTAAAAAAACATGAAAACCAAACAAAACATTCTTTTAATTATAAAGAAACCTTAATAATAACAAAAGAAACAAACTACAAAGCTAGAAACATATTAGAAAGCATCCACATACAAAAAAATAAAAACTCAATAAATGACAGAACCGACATTGCAAACTTATCATCTATTTATTATTCCATAATATGAGATCCCGAGAGACGACACTGACACATACGCACGAACAAATAAATACTTTTAAGTTAAAATAAGAAAAATTGTAAAAAATAGGTACATACGATAAGATCTTTAGATTTACTAGAGAATAAGAATCACATATTACATGTTCTTCAAACACGCAAGGCTAGTAATATTAATTATTTAAAATGCCAAAATTTAAGAACTGTAGTATATTTAGATTTAATTTGAATTTCGCGCCGTATTTAAAATGACGATGAGCCAATGGCGAAGAGATACAAGTTTTTTTCGGTGAATGTTGAAGAAGGGTCTTAGTCTTTATGTTTTTTTATGTTTTATGTGCTTATGAAAAATATTCTGTAAATTTGTGTTTAATTATACATATATATATTTTAAAAGTTACGTCGTTTTTATGAAATGGCCATCCTACAATTCTTCAGAAGTGGGATCAACTGAAAAGTGTGTTAATTATAGAAATTAATAGAAACTACGAAATTAAAATTACAGGTTAAAAAAAAATTGTGGCGATAACAATGGCGACGATTGTGGCGGCTAGCTATTTACGCGTACTTAGGTACTATGTGTGATTTTAGATATACTTAGGTGCTGTATAAGTGAATCTTGTGTTTATGTGAACAATTTATTTTAAACTATTGTGAAAGCTTAAATTTTCTACTGTTTCATTATGTCAGAAACTGATGAGGTCCATAACCTCAATGAGGTTGAAGCACTTACGGACACTGGAATTAGGAGAATTATAGGTGCCGATATTCCAACTACATCTAACACCACAGACTCGACGGTATCGCATCTCGCAAGGTTAGTAGAGCTAATGCTTAGTGAAAACAAAAGAAAAGATGAGTTATTAGAAAAGGCACTGGGAACGCGGTTAAATGATGCGGCAACTAATTTTCAAATCATGCCTGATTTAACGAAAGATATCGGGAAATTTGAGGGTGGTTCAGGTGCGAAAGAATGGATTAGCAAGATCAAAAGCATGCAAATGATTCATCGATGGCCAGATGCATTTGCGTTAGAGGTGGCTAGAACCAATTTAAAAGATGGAGCGTACGACTGGTGGTGCACAAAACAAGATAATATTTTTACGTTTGTGGATTTTATAACATCTTTCGAGAAAACATTCATAGTTGACGAGGGTCTACCTGTGAAATGGAAGAAAATGGAAGAGTGTATCCAGGGAAAAGGTGAGTCATTGCACCAGTATTTTCATAAAAAAGTGAACTTGTGTAAAGACTTAAAATTAACATTTTCTGAAGTGAAAGAACAGATTTTTAATTGGTTTGTTTAATCAACAAATGTGTTCGATGATGCTAATGAGGGTTCATGGGGATGCAGATCATCTATATCATGATTTAATTGAATATGACCGAGTTAACAGTGCTAGAAAAAGTCGAAGTAGTGATAAAAGTTATGTGAAATCCGGGAAAGAAGAAGGAAATAAAAACTATAGTGAAAGAGTGGAAAAGAAGACTTTCAATTGTTATAATTGTGGTGAAGTAGGACATAAAGTGAATAATTGCCCAAAGCCAAAACGTACGAGAGGATCTTGTTACACTTGTGGTTCAATGCAACATATGCAAAGGATGTGTCCCAGAAAAACAGGAAGTACATCAGCTACAGATCGAGAAGCGAAACCGGACACTACTACCAATTTAGTCGACCAGCATTTGGAAATAGTACCATCATACACGATTGAAGTAGACCTTAAAATCGAGGAGAAAATTGTTAAAGTAAACCCAATCGTAGATACAGGGAGTCCTATATCTTTAATTACACAATTATTAGTTCCTTTTCATTTAATTACTGGTAATTTTCATCCACAAGAATTTCATGGGATAAACGGGTCTATTTTGAACACGATAGGTCGATTTGCGACTAAGTTGATATTAAATGGTGAGGAATTAAATATGTGCTTTTTGTTGTACCAGATGATACCATGAGATATACTATGCTGTTAGGTAGAGATTTCATAAGAAATAGTAATTTAATTGTAAGTTTTGGAAAAAGTATTAGTATTAGGAAAGATTTTGAAAATAATACCGAAGAACAGAATGTTAATTCTAATTTCATTTTCCAAATTGATGTTGCCGAAGTGAATAACACAAATTTTCCTAATTTAAACATTAGCCAAGTAGATTCTAGTTTTAAGTCAAAATTTACAAAAGTTTTTTTTGAAAATTATGTTAATGCAGAAAAACCTGTAAAACCTGAATTAGATTTTTGTATGAAAATTGTCGTAAAACCAGATCATGTCCCATTCAACTTTAGACCTCGCCGTCTATCTTTTTATGAGAAATCTGAAGTTAATAAAATAATCGAAGATTTGTTAGCGAAAGGTACTATTAGGAGAAGTACATCGCAATACAGTTCACCGATAGTTCTTGTTTCCAAGAAACCAACTGGTTTGCGCATGTGCGTAGACTTTAGGGAACTAAATAAAGTCACAATAAGAGACAATTTTCCCTTGCCCCTTATAGATGACCAAATTGACTTATTAAGAGATAAATGTTATTTTACCCGATTAGATTTAAAAGACGCATTTCATCATGTTTCGTTAGAGGCTGATTCAGTAAAATGCACTTCTTTTGTAACACCGAACGGCCAATTTGAATATTTAAAAATGCCTTTTGGACTTAAAAATAGCCCTGCTACATTTAGTCGTTATATAAATTTAATATTTCGTAATTTAGTGGAACAAAATAAAATTTGTATTTACGTAGACGATATTCTGATTGCTACGAAGACGTTAGAAGAAAATTTAAATATTTTAACGGAAGTATTTACGTTGTGTGTGAAGAACCATCTTGAATTAAGATTAGATAAATGTTCCTTTTTCGCAAAAGAAATTCAATTTTTAGGGTATATAGTCAATGAAAAGGGAATTCGACCTTGTGAATCGAATATAGAGGCCGTGAAAACATTTCCTGTGCCTAAAAATTTTAAAGATGTTCATAGTTTTTTAGGTTTAACTTCATATTTTAGACGGTTTGTTATGAATTATGCACTTATTGCTAAACCCTGTACGATCTATTAAAGAAAAATATTGAGTTTAAGTTTGAAGAAGAAGAATTTGTTGCTTTTGAAACATTAAAGTCTCTATTAATGAAAGAACCAATTTTAGCAATTTATAATCCCAAAGCAGAAACTCAGTTACATTGTGACGCTTCGTCATATGGATTTGGTGGCATATTAATGCAGCGACAAGAAAATGGTCTATTTCACCCTCTTGCCTATTTTTCCAAAGAACTAGTCCGTATGAATGTAAACTACACAGTTATGAATTGGAAATGTTAAGTATTGTTTATGCATTGAAGCGATTCAGAGTATACCTACAAGGTCTCCAATTTAAGATTCTTACCGATTGTAACAGCATAAAGTTAGCTTTACAGAAAAAAGAAGTCAATACTCGAATTTTGCGTTGGTCACTAGAATTACAAAATTATTCATATACGATTGAACACCGTTCAGGCAAACAAATGACGCATGTAGATAGTTTAAGCAGGAACACAATTTTAATATTAGAAGATAACTCATTTGAGAGAAATTTGTGTCTCAAGCAAAATGCCGATGCAGAGATAGCGCAATTAAAAGAATCACTTCAGAATAAAGAGAGTAAGTTGTTTGAATTAAGAAATAGCCTAGTCTATCGGAAACAACAGGAAAATCGTTATTTTATGTACCCAAATCAATGGAATACAGTGTAATGCATACTTATCATGATAATTTTGGACATACTGGTATAAATAAAACTGTCGAATTGATCAATCGAACATACTGGTTTCCAAATTTAGCTTCCAAAGTTAAAAGTTATATATCTAATTGTCTTAAATGTATAGCATATTCACCAGTAAATGGAAGAAAAGAAGGCTTTTGAATAATCTTCCTAAAGGTAACTTAGCTTTCCGAGTATTACATGTTGATCATCTAAGTCCGTTGGAGAAGACAAGACATAGACAGAGGCATATCTTTGCCGTAATAGATTCATTTACAAAGTTTGTTAAAATATATCCATGCGTGAAGACTGATGCTAAAGAAGTTATAAAGCATTTGAAACAGTATTTCCAGCATTATAGTAAGCCTTTACGAATTATTTCCGACAGAAGTTCTTGTTTTAGTTCTACCGAATTTAAAGATTTCCTAAATGAAAGTGATATAGAACACACCTTAATTGCTACTGGAATGCCTCAAGCGAATGGTCAGATCGAGGTTATTAACAAAACAATAAAGGACATCTGTTCTAAGTTGTCTGCAGATATAGCTAAATGGGATGAGGTGATACACCAGGTGGAGTTTTGTATAAATAATACTGTAAATCGTTCGACAGGACATAGTCCAAGTATGTTACTATTCGGAATACATCAAAACGGAGAAACTCAAGATAATTTGAGATTATTTCTCGAAGAACAGAGCGCCATGGAAATTAGAGATCTGGAAGCAATTCGGAAAGATGCTAGTGAGAAGATCTTAAAGTGTCAAGGATACAATAAAACCTATTTTGATAAACGCCATAAAGCAGCTTATGAATACGACGTCGGAGATTACGTGATGATCGTTAATACTGATGTAACGGCTGGAGTAAATAAAAAACTTATACCCAAATATAAAGGACCGTATGTAGTTACTGCTAAGCTCGATAATGATCGATACGTTATTAAAGATGTTCCGGATTTTCAACTTACTCAAATGCCATACAACGGTATAGCAGCAGCAGCCAGAATGAAGCCATGGCACAAAACTGAACTTGATAACCAGGCAATACTTACGTCTTGTTAAACTAGGAGGTTTTGAAACTTATGTTTAGATATATCCGTATAGGTCAAGGCTTGATAGATTAGTCAATTTACTATTTAAGTCTCATTGTATTATGTACTCGTTATGCCGATGTAAATGTTAACTTTATGTAAGAAAGGTTTGTAATTTTATGTCATGAAAATAATGTATTTGTTGATTAGGGACAATCAACAGAGGTCAGGACGGCCGAGATTGTAGTATATTTAGATTTAATTTGAATTTCGCGCCGTATTTAAAATGACGATGAGCCAATGGCGAAGAGATACAAGTTTTTTTCGGTGAATGTTGAAGAAGGGTCTTAGTCTTTATGTTTTTTTATGTTTTATGTGCTTATGAAAAATATTCTGTAAATTTGTGTTTAATTATACATATATATATTTTAAAAGTTACGTCGTTTTTATGAAATGGCCATCCTACAGAACAAAATGTAAAAAAATTTATAATTAATTTAAAAAATGTTTAGAAGTAAAATTAAGGTAAGCCATAGTAAACATATAAAAAAAATTTTAAATAAGGAATAAGACACACATTAAATAACACCAACAATACACATACTAATGTCAATTGTATTTAGTTTTAGTTTTTAAATCTGAGGAAGACAATATATATATTGTAGAAACGTCATTTTAATTTATTAATTTTAATTAAACGACAAGCCGCTAATTACCAAGACACAAACCTTAAAATATATAAATATATAGTTGGAAAGAAGTATCGACCGTACTACGTTAGGAAGTAGAAGATTAATCGGGAAGGCGGTCTGTTATATATATATATATACATACATATTGCGTATACATAAGTAATATTATAAATAAAGTATTATCCATACACCACACTTCAATGAAAATTATCTTTGACTAACATAATTATCCAGTAAATAAAAACATATATAACTAGGAACGTTTTTAATTATACATACTTCATATTAGCCAACTTAAAGAAAAGTGTGAGTGTTTCACTGTATTATAGAATTGATCAATTTCAAAAATTTTGTTGCCTAACCACTGATGGATTAAAAAAAGTTATTACTACTTTTACTAGATACAAACAACATTAATAAAAATTTTTAATAAAATGTCTTTTTAATGACACTTGCACAAGTGTCGATAATTACAAATATTTAGGCGTAATATTAGGAGTAATTTACGCACTCAGCGCTAGCGACATCCGGTCGCTTCATGAAGTGGTTGAGAGTAAAATAATATGTATATCAATAATAGCTCATAGTAAAATAATTGAAGGTGTAGGGGCTGGGGAAGAGCGATAGCTCCGGCAATTGTCGCGTCACAGGACGGTCACATCTACTATCCAATAATTAAATGAAGCTGGTGTACATACAGGTACATTACATATGTATATGTTGAACCTGTTTGTATCTGTATGTAAAAACATACAATCCAATGGATGCACGTATTTTCTTTTTTCTGTATTTTCGATTTTCGGCGCTTTTGAATTATCCGGCAATGGCCCAATTAATATCCCTAATTGAGGTTCCACTCTATAATAAAAATTAGAATTAGGTACAACCTTGCAAAGATTGAGCTTCATTGGAAAAAATTTTCCTAAAAAATCAATAGCACAGGCTGATAATATCGTAGTTAACTTGATACTTTCACACGAATGAATAATGAATTACAAGGTAGCTCTTAAGGCAGTTTGTAAGAAATGTGGTAAATGTGAATATAATACTTTCACGTTATATTCGAGGTTCTTTAGGCGGTTATTATCATTTATGAATTACTTAATTACTAGTTAAGTGATGTGGATATATATGTATGTGATTTGATATACTGTGGTATAATTTATTTTTTCCTAATGTAACATCGTCATTCCATGACAAATAGTTTGTTACATTGTAAATGTTATTAAATAGAAATCTAGATGATTATCTTAGACAATTTTGTCTAGTATTGTACAATTTAGGTACTTTCGTAATGAACTATTATACATATATTATTCTAGTTTCTATTTTACTCTATCTATCCTAACATTTCTAGTCACTATTAATTTGACTCAACAGAACGATTTGAGTTAGTCTTGCTACTATCAATTTAAAATCTGTATCTTATTTATGTTTTTGCTCAGATAAATTTACTTTTCACCTTTTATTTGTCTTCATCGATTAAATACGTGTTATGTAATAGTCGGACTTTACATTTGCAGAATGATACGTATTTAGATTCTACTACTAACTGAAATTTACATATTTTGCGAGGGTGTGCGGGTGTACATACAAGAGAATATACAGCTTGTGCGTCGTATAGATACAGTTAAAGCTCGTCGGTTCTCATGCTGTGCTTTCGATGGATAGTGTAAACAGTATTTCGTTAGACATTAAAATATTTTAATGAAATGCAAACGGTTGCTATTTATTGCCTGTCTGCATATACCGATACCCTTGATGTCGACTAAACAATTTCTTTGAATGCTTAATGAAAGTGTCAGCGAAGAAATTCAAATAATTTCTTGATTTTATATGCTATTATATAATGACGGCCGCTGTAGCTAAAATTGAAGTGCTATTTAATGGCGGTTTATAGTCTATAGTCGTTCTGCGAATTGCATATTTATTTTAGTGCTTGTAACTCATTCTTAAACCAACCGTTTGATGTTGATGTCTAGCAACATACTAGTTAATGCGCAATAATTAATGTTAACGACATGGCTATGAAATATGTAAATGGCCTTTATGCACATATGCAGTTATGTTCATTAAAATAACAGTGGTACCTACATGAAAATATTATTATTGAATTATATTAAGTTATTATAGGTATAAACGAAGTCGGTGCAAATGCATTACTTAGAAACAGTCAACAAGAGTTACTATTGCAACTGTATTTGTCAATATAGCAGTATTTCGCAATATTTATTAGACAGTCATTAGAATAGTTTATACTATACAATTCATGTTTATACATAGCTTTAACTTATTACTAATACTCAAATATATTTATTTCCACCAGTAAATATAAACGATAAACAGAATATAATAAAAGGGGCTAATCACTGAACCCGTGGGAAGAGATTCATGGTTTTAAATTATTGAAGAGAAAAAACTACAGTTGAACAAGATGCAAAGATTATTAAGTACCTACCCTAAGAAGAAAACTGTCCAACTGTAAAAAATATTGAACATAAAATAATAATAAGTTAGACAATATCAGATCCGCAAGAAATAGACATAATGATCTTTCTATGACTCTCCATTTAAAACAGTAGTATACTAGATGTAACAGGAAATGTAACGAGAATATAGGAAAACATGCTGGTTGTGAAAAAAAAGGAAAATAGTATAATGAAAAGTAAAAGCAAAATTAAGGAGATTTAAAGAGAAGGAGAGCGCCCTTAATATGATTTACTACTACAAATAAGATACAAGACATGAAAATGAATCATGGAAAGATTAAGGTTATAGCGTATAGAAACAACACGAAATCTAACTAGAAATTTAAATGACTTATTAATAGAACAATTTGAATATTTTGAATACTCCATAGAAGAATTAGGAAGACAAGAAAGAACATAAGCAAGAGAATAGAAAATGCAATCAACGTCTATTTGAATGTGAAATTTGAACAGTAACAATAAAGCAGGAAAGAAAAATAGAAGCAGCAGATGTGAGAAAACGAAGACTACTCAAAAAAATAACAAGAACCGACAAAATCAGAAAAGAAGAAATAACAAGAGTATCAGAATCGCAGTCAGTGCTGAATTACATAAAACAGCGGGAACTGAGCTAGCGGCGATATGTGATATAAAACATGTTACATCGTCCAGAGAAAGAAACAATTTTGGATGTATTATTGGTTAAACCCATCCGCGTAGCATATGCAAATCGCCCGCATAGAAAGGTTGACGATTGCGCATTTAGTAATCTTCTCGTTTGATATAAATATTTATTATATAGTATCAACAGAGGGTATAACACCATCCTGTACCAATTTCTTTTTCTAATTAAAGTTAATAAAACTTTAACTTAAGATTAATGTTCTTTAAGTACTCTCGCTTCGTGTTTTTGTATTACATTTGAATGTACCATGATTTTTTTAGGCTAATGTATCTGCAATCTGTACAGGTAACGCTAGCGGGTTTTAAAATATTAAACCTCCTTACATCTTCATTTTCAGACTTTACGGTTTGCAATTACCATCAACATCTTTATTATATACACATCATCAAATTTAATTTCTGTTGACGTGTATTAAGTAGTCTATTCCCCTCTTATATCTGTTACGCGGAGCTGGAAGTTAGTAATTGCAGTGCAAAATGAGGTATATTGACGCGCAGCGCATTATATAACGTTCTAAATATCTCGTTTTTTGGTTCCAATTAGTTACAAAAATAATTTAATTTATATTTATCATTTTATTACATTTACTAACAGATACATTACAAGTATAATGGGATGTTTAAACTACACACACAATAACTTCCTTAATTGATACTTTACAATAAATAACAAAATAAGGAAATCATTTAACCGTTGACCTTTTGCATAAAGTCTCTCTAAATAGCATGTCTATTGTGAATAAAATCTTGACAGATTTATCGTATATTGACTTTAATGACGACGTATGATTTTGTATTAACTGAATCTTAAGAAATTCAACGTTCCTACCTTCTCCAAGCTAACTCGCGTTGACCCTAAGGCGCATATTCTAGACATTTTTTCAGCACTATTAAACTTGAATCAGTTTAACAATATCTCGAACAATCAGGGTAATTTTCTTGATCTTGTCTTTTCTAATATCGCTTCTCCGATATCGGTTGAATCCGAATATTGTCCTGTGGTTGCTGAGGATCCGTACCACCCTGCGCTTTCTGTATCTTTAACTATTCCTGCTGCCAGTAGGCCCGTCTCATTTCCTTCCAATACAAACCGTCGATATAATTTCCGTAAAGCTAACTACCATGATTTGTACAGTTGTTTATGTAGTACTGACTGGTCTGATTTGGAGCATTATCGTGACATTGACGATGGTGTTGCATCATTCTACAATAAGTTGTATAACATATTTGATCAATATATTCCACTTTGTTCTGCTTCCCAGAGTTCTTCATATCCGTTATGGTTTTCGAAGGAAATTATAAATAATCTTAAACTAAAAAAGTTCTATCATAAAAGGTGGAAAACTACTAATAGAATTTATTTCTACCATGAATTTAGTCGATTGAGGACGATCACTAAGGATCAGATCAGCAACGCATATAAAGCATTTATCAATGTGGCGGAGAATAATTTACAGGATGACCCTAAAAAAACTTTGGCAATTTATACATCTTAAGGAAGGATCATCTAGGATCCCATCTATTATGCACAATGATGAAATTATATATGAGACTCCGAATGACATAGTTAACGGTTTCGCTGAGGTTTTTGCCAGTATATATTTGCCTACTTCACTGCCTGATCGAGGTACCGTATCTTCTGTACCTCATGATTCGCTTAACATCACCTGTATCACTGAAGAACAAATTTTATGGAGTATAAATAAACTTAAATCTAACTTGACTGCCGGTGATGATCAGGTGCCGTCTTTTCTAATTAAAGATTGCCGTATGATATTCCTTTATCCTCTTAAAGTACTATTCAATTTGGCGCTACTAACTGGTAACTTTCCGTCAATCTGGAAGAGGTCTCGAATAAGTCCGATTTTTAAAAAGGGTGACAGAGCGGATCTAAACAACTATAGACCTATATCCGTATTATCGAACTTCTCTAAGGTATTTGAACAGATTATATATAATACAATTTATCATCACGTTAAACCGAGAATCTCTTCTGCTCAGCATGGTTTTATGAGTGGTCGCTCAACAATTACAAACTTGGTGTGTGTCACTCAGAGTATTAGTTCAGTGCTGGACGAGCGCGGTCAGATGGATGTCATATATACTGATTTTGCCAAGGCCTTCGACACTATTAATCACCATATTTTGTTAAAGAAACTATCGTACTTTGGATTGCATGGTGAGCTGTTTGCGCTTTTATCGTCGTATTTGACCGATAGAGTCAACTTCGTCCATTATAACGGATTTCGGTCAAGTGAATTCACTGCCACGTCAGGAGTTCCCCAGGGTCAAACCTGGGCCCCTTACTGTTTATAATGTTTATAAATGACTTGCTCGAATCTCTGACCTGTTCTGCGTTGGCATACGCTGACGACTTGAAAATATATCACCGAATTGATAGTCCTCTGGACGCACACTATTTGCAAGATAACATTAATATTATATGGAACTGGTGTCACCGAAACTTGGTCAAGCTGAACATCGACAAATGCACTGTTGTCAGATATTCTCGCAGGAAGGGTGTGATTCATTTTGATTATGGTTTGGATGGACGGATGTTGACATATACAGACACTATCAAAGATCTTGGAGTTCTATTTGACTCACAATTAACCTTTGTACCTCACATAGACCGTACTTGTATATCTGCTTCCGGAATGTTGGGTTTTATATTACGTAGTTCAAAGTGCTTTACTGACGTGAAAACCACTAAACTTTTATACTGCTCCTTGGTGCGGAGTAGATTGGAGTATGCTTCTATTGTGTGGCATCCGTTATACGTCTGCCACAAGGTGAAGCTTGAAGGGGTACAGCGACGATTATTGAAGTTTTTAACCTTTAAGTTGAACGGTGCTTATCCTGTAAGGAATTATGATCACTCTCTACTTTTGCTTGAACACAATCTAATGCTTCTCGATACTCGGCGTGAAGTGATCGATGCTAATTTCATGCATAGTTTAATACATGGTATTGTTGACTGTCCTTCTCTGTTGGAATTGGTCCCCATTTACACTCCGCGATTCGCCTCAAGAAACTCTACAACCTTTTTAGCACCTCGATGCCGTACTAACTGTATGAAGAGAAGTCCAGTATACCAGATATGCAGGAATGCCGATAAATATTTTGAAGATATTTTTTTTGAACAGAAACTTCTTTTTAAGTCTAGTTGATATGTATGTTATATATTGTATATTTGATTTGTAATTTTTTATATTACCTCTTTTCTTTTATTTTTTATTGTTTAGGAATTCATTCTTTCATTTTTTTTACTAATGCACGTTTTGCTTTATTTGTGCCTTCTTTTTGGTTTTTTACTGTTGGGCATAATAAACATTATTATTATTATTATTATTATTAAATTAACATACATGAATGTTGTAGCTCAATTTCAAACAATTCAACAATTTTCATATGTCAACGGTTTCTCCACAGCAATAGGTATATGTACAGTTTGTGTATTAAGTAATGTCTTCCCCTTTGAAGCGCTTATGCAACTTTTTTCCGCACATGCCCGTTCGGTCGTTTTCGTAACTGTCCCTTGAGATGCACAGTTAAGTATTAAGAGTATCTCCACTGAACGAAAACGGCCGAATCAGCATGAGCGGAAGAAAGTTTAATATGCTCTTCAAAGGGGAAGACATAAATTAATACACAAACTGTACATACGTTACTTTAACTAGAACAGCAACCATATTTTTCAATTTAGAAGTCCTCAGCGCATTTTATATACGTTGTGCTAATTTAAAGAATTTGGAGAGAATATGGGTCTTTCTTAGAAACTACCTAAATAACTTAAACTTGTATATACATAATATGCAATAGTCGGTGTATTTTATCTGCGTGAGGGGTGTTCAAACATAACGCAAACACATTTGGATGTATCAATATATAATGTATGTAATATATTTTACAGAGATGGCTTAGAACTATGGGTAATGAATAAAGAAAAGTACACTGAGAAAAGTGTTTTCTAAGGCCAGAAAGTTGACTTTCTTACATTCATTTCCTCAGAGAAGTAAGTTTTTCTTGGAACAAGAATACTTCTTGGACACAAGACGATGACTTTTCTTCGCAACAGTGAATGTTTTTCTTAAAAAATCTCTTAGGTCAAGCAAAAAATTTCTTGATTTTAAACTTTTAGTTATCATGCACCGTATAGTGCATAAGTAGTACCTACATATATTGACGCGGTGCGATCGAATGGAGAGTTATTTGGTTCAAGAAAATATATCTTTGGATTTCCGAGAAAGTGGAATATTTCACAGAAAACAATACGTTCTTGCTTATATAGGAGAATGAGCATTACTTAAATTAAGTAAGTCTTACTTGCTCTTAGTAAACACTTCTGTGTGTTAGTTTAACTAGATAAAGAAAAGCCTTTAAAGACCTGGAAAAAACCTAAAGAAGAAAATCTAAGAAAGAAATATAATACAAATGTGATAGGCCGGCCAAAAATGTAGGATATTTAGGCCGTGTTGTTGGCCATGAGTAGGCAAGAAAGTGGAAGGTTATCGAATGAATGGAAATTACATTTTAAGTCTCTATGTACTTACATGTAAAGAAGCATGTAACAACATTGTAAGTCGAAAATCTTACGACTATAAAAGACCCTAACATTGGCAAAGTATTTTTGAAATACTTCTAGAATACAGTTTTTAACGTTTTGTTTCATTGGCTCAACATGTCATGCGAATGCTGATAGAACATTGTACTATCGTATTTTATTAAAATTGGCAATATGTACCTATATATAATATATTGAAGAAGTATCTGCATCCGGTTGGACTTCCGAGAATTAGCAACGGCACAAGTGTGTTAATAGTTCTTTATGAATCGGGTTTATAACACGCCATATGCAATTTCTTTATGGTGGTGCTTCATGTTACTATCACCAAAAGGTTGCGACAGGTTTGCTAATACTGTATCAGCCGTATCATAATGCACCGATAGTCGTGAGGTATGAAGCACAAAATATGCAGAAATCTTTACAAAAAGTAAAAGTATGAAATTAATTTCCAGCAAATTCCGCCTTATTCAATAATAGTCAGATAGTGATATTGAAGTAAATCGGATTTTGTCTTCTTTTTGGATCGTTATTGTAATGAGTTAAATGTGCATATTTCAATATTAAATAAAAGGAATAATCCTAGTACCCAATACACTGAAAATCTATAAGATCCGCTTCGTTATGAAGCATTATAATTTTAGCTGTCCGTAGTTTATGCGTGCTCATAATTATTAGAGCTCATTAAAACCGTCCAGTAACATTGAATGATTTATAAATTTATTTTCTGACTGAACGTCTTGACAGTTTTGGCAGAAGAGCAAGTAACACAAATAATTCAAACATTTAGTGAGTCTGTACTATCAAAATAGGCACACAATCATAGAAATTTCAAACCCGCAGTACTATTATTAACTATTAGAGAGTTTTTCTAGGAGGAAGTAAAGAGGTAAGAACATTCTCCATTGACTGAAAGAAAACTGAACAATTTCGTGATAGTTGCGTATTCATTTTAATGACTTACGATTTGATTTGCTTTTACATCTTTTCTACTATTATTATAAGATAGATCGTACTTGAATCTATAATTGTATTTACGAGTATAACAAATTATGTGAACCGTTTTCTTTTAATGACGAAAATGGTGTCGTATTGGTGTTTATCTCTGCAGAAGCTGGCAGCATGGACTGGGAAACATTAGAATACAACGACTGAATCCGAAAGAGTATAGCCGTACAGTTCAAAAAATACTGAGTAGATTAGGTAGATATTTAGGTGCCTTTATAATGTTAGCTGCTGATCACCATATTGCAATACAATAATTGTTCTTTAGAAACGAAGAAGGCGGTGCTGCAGACAAATCTGTGTTTATTACAGAATGAGTAAAACTTAATGTGTAAATAATAAAACAGGCTGAAACTTAGAGCGACAAATATTAGGTTATACTCGTACAATTATTTATCTGGATGATAACTGGTTATTTGGAAGTCTGAACATCCTCTACATACCATAATTTTACCAAAACAAAACGCTTAAGACGAATGTAGATAGATAAAAAGAGCTCCAACATTTCTTCATTTGTACTAGTTTCGCGTAAAATCGTTGTCAATTAGAAAATAAGGCGATAAAAATTGTAATACCAACAGCTTTGTTAGCGATACTAGGTAATGTATGTTTTCTAGCTGTGTTGACAGGGATGGATGGCCTAGTACTTGATCAAAAGTTGCTCATCAGTTCAAAAGTTAGGTACAATGACGGCTACACGCCCAAAAGTTTTGCACAATAAAGTTTAAAAGCAGTAAAATTATTGTTGAATTTTGTACACTGTAGAACGACGCCTACAGAGTCGCTGGTGGATGGGGAATGGATTAATGAACTATCAACCAACATTTTCTAATCTCAAATCAATCTAGAGATTATGAAATGGATATTAACGTTTCCGTTGTGGCAAATATTGTTGTAACCTGATTTACAATTTGGTTTTTTATAAATATATTACAATGTAACATTTCTAATGAAGTGGTATGAGAACCATTCAGCTTTAAATAAAAATACCACATCGACATCTATTTTATTTTACTATACAGCAAATCGATGCCAACTCGAAAACAAATATCGGTGAATATAACACGTATCCGACAAAACGCAAATATGTAGTCTTTTATCTTGTTTTCAAATCAATATACAAAAGCTAAGTTATCACAACAGCGATTTTTTTATTAGACGCTAAGCTGCTGTACGGTCGAATATCCAAATAACTGAAGGGGATATATTTATACGGCTCTATGCAGATCTTCTAAAATGTTTGTTTATTCTTATGCAGAGAGAACGTAAAGGAGTTAATAACTTTAATGTTTATTAAATCCTTAATGATTGTAATGCTCGTCAAGTATCTCTGCATGCTAAATAAAGATTGACGGGAACCTGTGTTTTATAAATAGATCTAAATCGATGTTTAAGGAAATAACTTTACGGCATGAATCTGTCTGCCTTTGATTATTTTCTGCCATTATGAATTTTAATGTCTTGTCAGCATGAAAGCATCGATTTTTAAATGAGTTCTGACAACCACTTGAGATGAAACGAGAATTTCCTCTGTTATAATTTTGTTAAAACAATATTTAACATATTGAAAACTTTGCGATTACTGAAGGTTAAGTGGTTATTGGACGAAAACTTGCTGTGCATTTTCGGGTGACGTCAATGTCATGTTATCGGTTGATGCCATTTAGTGACGGATTATTATTTTAGATAAATTTGTGTACTAACAACTTATTCCATTATTCATGTAAATATGGAATAATTTTTTGTTGATATATACTCATAAAAAATAGGGTTAGTAAGCTTCATATCCAGATTTTTGACGTTTCTACTTTTTATAAATTATATACACCTACTTACGATTCCTTTACTCGTCCGATTGTCAATTTCAACATAATATGAAGACAAGATTCAAACCGCGGACCATAAGTACTGCCCCATTATGGCCAACCGCTTATACTTCTTCGACTATCGAATTTTATGTGTTTATTGTGTATACAGTTTACTATATTCTATACCTACATATATAAAACGTAATGCTAAGAATACTTTACTTGTATAGTAGCTTGCTTTAAGCAAAAAGCAAGTTTTTTTTCTTGAATATCACAGTATAATGGTCATTGTTACTAAATTTCAATGCTATGTATCGTTATTGCAAAAGTTATATTTATTATAAATGAACGATATTGCGCGTATTTCTTAAAGCATCGACAATAATCTAAATACAAATTTCTGAATATCGTCGATTATTTACACGTCCACTTACTGTTAGAAAAATTAATACGAAATTAGGAAAGTACCAAGTACGTAGAGTTAACGATTCAATTAAATGATCAATTTAACATCGCTCACAACTATTTCTAAATTGAAATTGCCACCATTTATCAAATTTTAAAGAAAGATTTCTATCTAATACCATAGAAAATTCCGTTAACACAACAACTGAAGGAAACAGACTATATGCAGAGTTATACCTTTCTCCATTGGGACGCAACAAACAAATTGATGATTTTTTTTAACAAATTATGTTCAGAGTTAAAGCTCATTTTCATCTTCATGTGAATAGCCTAAACTGTCGCATATGGTGTGCAGAAAATCCATATGTAAGTCATAAAATACAAATGCATCCACACAAATACACTAGTGTACATTTCGGAGTGCTGGGATATTGCAATTATATTTTTCCAAATTAAACTGGTAATGCTATTACAGTAAGTAGTGAACGCTGTCCTAAAATGTTGACCACTTATTCGAACCCAATTCATTTAGGGACATACGACATGCGTAAAATGGTGCAACATGTCGCATAGTACGAGAAACAACAATTTCTAACCAATTGTTTTGTTAAGAACATTAAATTTCTTATTGTTATTATTTTCTAAGAAAATGAAGAGAAATTATATGTTATTTTCAGCTTTTAAAATTGAATTATACTTTTGGACATACCTGTACATGTAACTCAAGGAGGAGAATGTAAAGCCGACGGAGAGAGAGTACCTCTTTTAGATACAAAAGAACCATGCTCACATGGAAATAGTCACAAGTTATCAAGGGTATTCCGAACGGAAAATCTCCGGGCGAGGACGGCATTCCGAATGGAGCGCTCAAAAATTTGCCTCTCAAGTTGCTAGTCAACCTGACGGCGATTTTCAATGCCACATTCCCGCTGACATGCCATTCTATCAGGTGGAAATCCGCGAGGATGATTCCCGCAGTGAAACCGAAATAGGAACCACACTCTCCTGAGAACTACCGACCACTCGCTGCTTGGCACTATGAGCAAAGTTCTTGAAACTCTGCTACTGCGCCGCATCACGGATCATCTAGAAGATAGCCTACTCATAGATAACGACCAGTTCGTATTTATGTCCGGACATACGACCACGCTGCAGCTTTTCAGGATCACGGATCATGTCACTACCGCCTTCAACAGGGAACAGACGACCGTAATGATTTGCCTGGACCTGGAAAAGGCATTCGACAAAATCCGTCGCGGTAGCCGGATTCCAGCCAAGAATCCTGAAGACCATCAGATCTTACCTCAAGGACTGGAAATTCCACACCGTCGTGAACGGAACGGAATCTTCAAACAGGAGAATGCTGTCTAGAGTTCCACAAGACTCGGCGCTGTTCAGCATCTACGTCGTACGAGTGATTAATGCCATCTACGCGAATGACACCGCAATAGTGGCCACCTCAAAGATTCCCGAGATCGCAGCTTTGGTCAGAGTCAGTTCCTTGCTGAGCCCCTTCCAAATCTCAGTCTCGTGTTGGACGACTGAGTTGTCGGCGAGAAAACCGGCGAGCGGTTTAAGGTTGCCGGTTTACAAGGCGCCTGTCTCCTTTCGAATGTTGGTCGCCTATGTTGACAGTTCGAAAGTACCAAGCTTATTGTTAGTCGACCGTATTGACAGATAAGCTTCCCGAATACCTTCTTTGGATGTCGGGCATCTGTGTTGTTGGTCCACAGAAGGCACCCTCGTCTTTGGTCACCCTTTCCAGTGTTGGTCGACCATGTTGACAATTCGAAAGATTTTAAGCTTATTGTCGGTCGACCGTGTTGACAGATAAGCTTCCCGAATACTTTCTTTGGATATCGGACGACCGTATTGTTGGTCCGTAGAAGGTTCCCGTTGTCCATAAACTGCACTGTATGTACCTCCATAACAGTACTAAGTTAATTTAAATTTAAAACCCGTAATCAATGTGTAACCGCATATAAATAAATATTTATTTGCCGCCCATTGCAATAAAATGTTTAAATTAATTCCGTATTTATTTCAGCATAGCCACTGAATCATTCTCCTCCGAAAATACTGAGTTTGTTAAATATTCTGATATAGCGTGCACGGATATTGTCTACCTCAAGCAAGCATTTTCCTTGTTCGAAGTATCAACAGTTGCGTAACTTTAAATTGTATATAATCAAATGCTCTATTTTATGAAACTGTAAGAGTGATTCCGTTAGAAGATCATAATTGCTTCTCTGAAACATTACCTTGCCTGTATATATTAATTGCAGTCTTGATAATCCTGTTAAACTTTGAGCCAGTTGTAATTTCCAGTTTGTTCCATGTTTAATTTGTTGATTCATGTATAGGTACATATGTCTGATTGTTATTTCGAATCCCTTTTGTTTTCTTGTATATGTTGTTCTCTGAAATCTATTTTATTTTGTTGAAACAAACCTTATGTAAATATTGAATTACTTACCTGTCTTTGTTGTTGTTTTCTCGGTGTTAACCGTTTAATGCATGCTATGAGTTTATTTGAAGTTAATGTCAAATAATTTGACATTCCGCATGTAGGGCACGTAGGGAATATCATCTAAAGCCAACCGGCAGAAGACTTTGCGGATTGTAGTTTGATAGTTTAGCGTTTTGGTTAATTAAGAACGCGAACCGAATTTTTAGTCCGATGTTTTGGTTACTGACAGAATCGATTCAGAATGATTCTGGAACCGTTCAAACAGTTCTTGCACTTCCATGAGTACCGATTCTGAATTATTAGTTCGAAATTACGTCATCGGTTCATGTGTTCAGAAATTCCAGTTTTTTCGATATGTTCGTCATCAATGACATTGATATTTACGTTGTCTTTTAAAGTTTGAGATTTTCTTCCGTTTGTATTTGATTTTTTTTTTGTTAATTACTGTCTTGGGAATAAAATTTATGGAAAGTGAGTGGTATCCTAAGACAGAGACAGGATTTGAAAGACTTAGCGCAGAACATTCGCTATTGATATTTCGTTGGTTTGTATTTTAGTCCGTATCTAAAAGATGGCAGTAACAGGCTCCTAAAATGTGGTTTTGTTATTAAAAGTTCGGAACCATTCTGGAATTATAATGTTGTGCGCTTACGTTCTGCGCAGTTCTGTTACTAATCTTGAATTCCGAACCAAAACAAAGCTAATAAAAGAAACAAATAAATTAGATCTGTTGGTAATTTGAAGTTTTAGATAGGTGTACTTCTCAAAATATAAAAATTTAGAAAAACAAGAGATTAATGAACTGAGACAATTGTCCAATTCAAGGCAACCAATTATTTATCTAGCCTGGAAAATTAATAAAATGTGACGGATCGGCCGTGTAAGACGATCAGGTTTTAAGTTGTTGCTAAGTTTATGTTTACTATTATCCTCACGTTAGTAACTTACAGTTTCACTGATGAAACACGTCATCTTTATGATGAATGTCTGGCGTTTTGTGGGTCCAGTAGTGGTTTCTGCGGTTTACTTATCTTGCCACAAAATATGAACATAAGTATGAATCTGCTGTGCTTGAATGAAACAGATTCAAGGCTGCTACTATTTAGTGCTGTGTTTCATTATATTAGCACTATACATACGTGAAATAGTCGCCCTACTTCCTCTCTGAATATTGTGGAAAAATAACGTTAACTAAACTAATGCCGCGATCGTATATCTCTGAAGAAGATCACCTTATATAACGACATATCTAGCTTTAGTCAATATTCGACTACACTATTTAGATATGGACTAACATGCCCACGCAGAAGAATGGAAAATATAAATTGCATGCGGCTGCATTAAAGCTGTAATTTATATTTATTAGACTGAGTCAATATGTTAGTTGTAGTATACAACTAGACAATACTATAGTCAATATTTACATCTAACATTGCTCGTAGAAACTTAAACTCAGCTTTACAATCTAAAAGATAATTTGCGCTGTGTGCGATTTATAGTTTTCTAACACATATACATGTTCCTGCACTAATACATATATTCAAGTGAATACCATAGCGTTTAACATTCCTTAGAGTTTCATTTTCTCGAATCCAGCGTTTTTGCAGTATTCTAGACATGACTACAAAGTTTGTACAGACATGAAAAATAGCTGTGGTGTGAAGAAATAGCAATACATTTATAAAGTTAAAAGTAAACCACAACACACTATAAACTTTATATGTGTAATTACACATAATTTACTAAGTAAAATACAATTTATGTGTTGGCTGTATAGCGAAATGGTAATAGTGTTAGAAACAATTACTCATACATATTCCTGGTATGTGAAACAAAGCGATATTGTATGTATGTATATGTACCTACTGCTATATTCTTATATATTTTTATTCCACACAGAGCTGTGTTTCGATTTATTTTGGTTAACGTATTATAAGCAATTTAGTTTTGAACAAACCGTATATTTGAGATCTCAATGTGTTTTTGGCTGCGAATTTGTTCGAAACCGTTTAATTCTTTTTTTTTGCTTATAATTCGGCGGCGCAAATTAAGACTCTCCAGAAACTATATGCTCACGTATAAACTCTTCGCTTAACTCCTGAAAGGCGATCCTGTATAGGCGTCACAGCTGTATGCACAGGTAACACGCATGTTGCCAACCTTTTTACTGCGTTACGGATCAACCACCATTGGTCTTGAAGCATGGTATGATTAGACCCTTATTGCGAAGAAAACAAAAAAAAATCTTCCAATTTTCTGGGGATTCCCGATATATACATACATAGTAATATACACGTAGGTTCAGCTCACAAAGCACCATAGGAAGTTACAATATACGTATGGAACCCAGTGCGATGTGGCAACGCGCTAGTCATGCGCCACAAGTTCGATCGTCGATTCGCACAGAACGAATATGCCAACGACTGCATTCTCGCTCGGCTTAAATTCAACTGAATTGTGGATGCGTGTGCTTCGCTAGACACAAGGTATAACGCGAAGAGAGGGAAACGCTGTTGCAATTCATACTGCCTATGGTGCATTGTGAGCTGAACCTACGTATATAAGTGTACAGCGGAGCTACAGTCCGCGAAATGAATTTATAGCCCGACCAACAGAAAACAAATACGGAAGAAACCTGTGACCTTCTATTGGTGTTGTACCCACCATTTAGTATTACTTGTATGTATATGTTTTATATACATACTCTACGCTCACGGAAGTTTGACCACTTAATAAAATATTGAAAGCATACAAATAACGGATGGAAAATAACACAAAAATAAATTTATTAATTCTGTTTCTGTCGACAAACGTATAATAAAGAAAAGTAACAAAATATTCACCGAAGTAAGTGTGATTTTGTTGCAAATTATTACTTTTTCTCATCAAAATATCCCCCTTTCGCGTTTAATACAGCTTGTACTACACGCGGCGTTATATCAGTTAATTTTCTAAGCCTATATACTAGCCTATAACCTATTGCTTCATATTCATTTCGTGGACTATAGTAGCACGGCTATAGCAGTATAGAGGTTCTATTCTGCGACACGATTACTGCAATGTATATACACATATGCTCTAAATCACTGGCAAATACATACATATGTATGTACAGTGATGTGCTTTAGTACTGACTCACCCCTCGAGGGCAGTCGGCTATATATCCTCGTACATATGGGTAATATTTATAAAGTTTTATGGGACTTTGACTCAGTACTAAAGCACATCACTGTACGTCCAAAAGTTGTCAACCCAAAGAAAATGTTTATAGTCATACTATTAATGAAGTGTATTAATTATAGGTTGCCCTCTTAATATGATAGAGTAATCAATGCCCCAAATAAAAAAGATCAGGTTTGGTTATCAATTTCGCTACACGCAATTAATTGCACCTTCAGTCTTCACTAGGTCTTCAACTAGGTAGCACAAGTAATTAAGTTAATCCATTGTACTGTAATATATTTGATACACTTAATTACACATTGTAACGGTTTAATATCGCGTTATGATCCTGGCAGAGTCATCTCGTGGTCGATAGTCGAAGATTGGATTAGATTAGATTGTGGAGATGGTGTTTGAGGTCGTGCTAGATTGTTCTGTGTATGTCAGAACTGGTTCAATTTTTGTGATTGGGCTGTTGGTCTCACGGTTGACTAGAAGTTTCACGCGCGGGGAAGAAAGTTGCTACATTATGGCATAAAGTTGGTTGACTTTTTGGGTTATTGAATGTATTTATCGTACTAGTGTACGGATCTCGAGTGTTGCAACTAAAATTACCGAGTTTTGGGTACACGGTGAAATTACCGGATTTAGTTTTCCCCGCAGCGCGATAAAATCTTGTAGCCGATTTCCATCTAAGGTAGGAACCGCCATCTTGACCACATGTTCATGATTTCATACTTTGTCGTATTATTTCTCTTTTAGGCTTTTGTCGACCACCAGAGCTTCATTTAGGAACATTTTATATTATTTTATGGGGGTACACGACATCCGCCGTACTGTGTGGTGTCTCCTGGTATATATTGTACATAGAAAATAGTTGGTATGAATTTTCCTTGGATAGGACAAAGCGCAGACGGGACTTAGACATCAGGTGTGAGGAATTCGGAGAACCTTAGGGTGCGGATTATCTTACACATGGCCAGTACCGTAACAATTTGAAGGTGGCGAATGGGATCCTTCGTGAAGCTTCCAGCTAAGTGTCATAGCATATTTCAATTAATTCCTTTCTTTTAAATTAAATTCACTGCTGGCGAGCACCTTCAGTGCCGCTCGGCCATATATTTTGGTATTGTCTCTCCTTTGCCGAGGACATTTTAGTTAGTTTTTTTAATAGCGTAGTCTTGTACTAAATTTATTTGATCTTTCTGGAACCAGTTAAAATTTCTAGATTATTATATTAGTTATTCATACAAATTTTGTCATTAACCTATGGTCAGCTTCTCTGACGTTTTGCAATTGTAATTATATTGGGTTCGACCCGGTAGATCATTAGTTTTACGGTAGTGTGAACCAACGTATTAAGGGTTCCTAGCTTAAATATTTTAGGTTTTGTCAACATACGGTCGCACTTGTTAATTTATGAATTATCTAATAACCCGAGGTGCGAGAAATTTGGCCAAAATTCCTGCGGCGTCGGTGTTCGGTTCTCGTTATTGTCCTTTCATGTATATAAGCCCTATATGGGTGTGTAAAGATTTGTTTTTTTTTAGTATTGTAAATACTAATCTTTCGAAGAACCTTAATCGTCGGGGTTTCTGGAAGTTATATACATAGTTATAATTGGGTCATTTACTGGGTGATACATATCTACATAGTTATTTGTATTTTGGGTTATTTACTACAATTATCAATGGTGATATACTGGGTGTTACTTATCTTGTTCCGAATAAACTTACGGGTATTCGACTGAATTGGGTTGTTTTCTTTTGTTGACTAAGCTATTTTAAATTGTGTTCGACTGTTCCCCTTTTACCATCTCATTTCGCCGTTCATGGATGTTGAGGAGTAGGAGTTTAATACTCGAACGTCGTGGCGCATTAGGCTGAGCAAGGTAAGAAACGAACCGTCCCATCTCCACTAGCTAGCAGGGGCCTCTTCAACGGATCCGGTGGGAACGACCATTTGAAATAGCGGTGTTGGGAATCTTTTCCCCTTTTCTTTGTTTTGTGGTAAGTTGAGTTTAGGTTAAATTCTATGCGCTAACTCCAATTTCGGTTAATGGCGTTACGGGTTGACACGTCATAAATATTGGCGCCCAACGTGGGGCCTCGATTTTTGGATTATTTAGTCGTTTACTCTAGGATTTTCGATTATTGTTGTGTTTGGACTTGGGAAGTTCGAGTTTTCTTTCCGGTAGTTGAGAGCGTTTTTTTTTCCCTTTTTTTTATTCTTCCGTCCTTGAAGGTCTAGATTGTCATGGAACCCAAAACAGCGGCTATGGAGGGGGCCATGGAGGTTAATAGATTAGATAAGGAGGAGTTGACTTATGAACTTGCAATTCGGGGAGTTACAGACAAGGCTACGGTGGGCGAGATGCGCAGCTGTTTGCGACAATTTTTGAAATTGGAGAAACACGAGTCTAATATTGCGCAACTGAGTCACCCATATACTTTCGCGGCTGATATGGAATATTTAGGGACCAAGGACACTGAAATAGAGGGCTTGGTGGAATCTTTTAAGGATGATGAACGGAGTGCACAATTCCGTAAAACCTCTACTAAACTGTTACACGCTTTCCATAGGGCTTTGCGGTCTAAGGCTGACACACCGGATGAACACACTCGGCGGTCTAAATTTTTAGTTAAATTTCTCGAGTTACGGTCGCGCTTAAAATCGAAGGCCAGACAAGATAAAAGGCTTTCACAGACAGGTAATACTCCGGTTGATGCGAGTGTGCTGATGAGTTCCACAACGATTGGTGAGGAGATTGAGGGCGATAGTGAATCCGATATCGAGGGTGCGGGTATATCGAATAATCAGGTTAAGGAAAATGTCAAGAGCGTTCCTGTTGTTAAATGGAACATTACCAAGTTTTCTGGTGACGGTAGGGTTTCGCTTAGTTCGTTCTTAGAGACAGTTGAAGAACTCTGTATGGCTCGGAATGTTTCAGGCGTTCAATTACTTGCGTCGGCTAGTGATCTCTTTACGGGACAAGCTTTGATCTGGTTTCGCGCGGTGCGGGATAGCATCGATAGTTGGTCCGAATTAGTAGCTGAACTGAGGCAACAATTCCAACCTAGTAATTATAATGACAGATTGTTTCAGGAAATTCGTCAGCGTACTCAAGGTCCAAAGGAGCCGATAGGTATTTATATTGCAGTCATGCAGAACATGTTCAGACGTCTTACAGTTCCTGTGGGCGAAGAGGTTAAGCTCAAAATTTTGCTTCAAAACATTTCTCCTTTTTATCAGGGTAGGCTTAGTTTGACGGATGTAATGACTGTAGATGATTTACTGACCGTGGGGAGAAGAATTGAGTCTCGTAAGCTGATGATGGATTCGTATGTTCCGCCTCCGAGGAACAAGGGTCAGTTGATGGAGCCCGATTTGGCCTGTATTTATTCGTCGTCAAGTTCTATTTCTGGTAGTAGTCATTTGGACGAGATAGGTGAGGTTGACTCTTCGAATAGGGTTCCTAACAATGAGGTTCGGAAATGCTGGAATTGCGGAGGGACGGATCATTTAGCTAATAGGTGTATTCGTGCGTTGAAGCGACATTGCTTTGGCTGTGGTCGCCCAGGTGTTGTTAGGAGCGAATGTAGTAATTGCAGAAACCATTCGGGAAACGGATCGTCGAGGCGTTAGTAATTGACCGGTCTACGTCTCAGGAGTGTCCATCGGTCGCTAAAGATTCGTTACGGTGTATACTAGATTTTGTCTTATCACATGTCCAGAATGACGAGCGTCCATATCTTACAGTTGACATCTTTGGTAGAAAGATGCTGGGTCTACTTGATTCTGGTGCGAGTCGAACAATTATAGGGGGTCGTGGATGGAAGGTACTTCGCGATATTGGTCTGTTGAGGTTAGATAAAACTTCTCTGTCGAAGGTTACTGTGGCGAACGGGAATACTTGTAGGTGTATTGGAGTATTGCATGTTCCAATGAAGCTTAAGGATGTTGTCAAAATTATTGATGTTTTAGTAGTACCAGACCTTGACCATACTCTTATTTTAGGGGTTGATTTTTGGACTCGTATGGGTATTGTTCCGGATCTTCGCTCGAGGGAGTGGCAGTTTGTTGCGGATGTTCCAGTGGATTCTGTTGATGCACTTAGGTCTGAAGAGGTTCTGTCTACAAAGCAAGCGTCGATTCTGAGCGAGTTGGTTGAATCCCATTTTAACAGCAGTATTGAAGAACTTGGTTGGACGAATCTGGTAGAGCATAAAATTGAGCTTATAGGTGAGGTCGAGCCAATTAAGCAGCGCTATTACCCGGTGTCACCTGCGATCATAAAGCAGATGGATACTGTTATTAAGGATATGTTGGACAAGGGTGTTATCGAACCTTCGTCGAGTCCGTGGAGTAGTCCTGTGGTGATGGTACCAAAAAGGGATGGGACATGGAGATTTTGTGTTGATTATAGGCAACTGAATAAAGTCACCAAGCGTGATGCGTATCCACTACCTTATATTTCGAGCATTCTAGATCGTTTGAGGGATGCTAGATATCTTTCCAGTTTGGATGTTAAATCGGCTTATTGGCAGATTCCTGTGGCTGAGGATTCTCGTCCTCTTACGGCTTTTACAGTTCCTGGTCGGGGTTATTCCAATTTAAACGTCTTCCCTTTGGTCTTCATACAGCTCCGGCTACTTGGCAGCGTCTTATTGACAGAGTGTTAGGTGTGGATTTGGAACCCTACTGCTTTAAGTATCTGGATGATATTATTATCACCACTCAGACGTTTGAACAGCACATTGAAGTTTTATCGAAGGTTTTTGAACGTATTAGGTCTGCAGGTTTAACTCTAGGAAGGGATAAGTGTAAATTTTGTCGATCTGAGTTGGGATATTTGGGATATGTTGTTGATAGGAATGGCTTGCATGTAGATCCTGGTAAGGTTGAGGCTATTTTGCGGATACCAATTCCAACTAAGGTTCAAGAAGTTCGTAGTCTCATAGGTACAGCGTCGTGGTACAGGAGGTTTATTCCGAATTTTGCATCGGTCATACAACCGTTGACTATGTTGCTGCGTAAAGGTGTTAAATTCGAGTGGACTGAAGCCCAGAGACGGTCGTTTGATGAAATTAAGGAACGATTAGTGTCAGCACCTGTTTTGTCTTGTCCAGATTTTAGTTTACCCTTTACTATTCAAACTGACGCGAGTGCATTCGGACTTGGGGCTGTTTTGACTCAGGAACACCCGGAACAAGGTGAAAGGGTTATCTGTTATTTGTCTCGTTCACTGTCGAGGCAAGAAAGGAATTTTTCGACTACCGAACGTGAATGTCTTGCGGTACTTTGGAGCATTGATAAACTTAGGCCATATGTGGAGGGTTCTCATTTCCAGGTTATTACGGATCATTGGTCTCTACGTTGGTTGAACAATTTGAAGAATCCCACAGGTAGATTGGCGAGATGGAGCTTGCAACTCCAACAATATTCATTTGACGTTGTTCATCGGAAGGGCAAGGATCATGTTGTTCCCGATATGTTGTCGCGCTCTGTACCAATAGTGGATAGTATATCGGTCAATCATCCGCAGGTCATAGATAGGTGGTATGAGAACATGAAACGTGGAGTAGCTGAAAACCCTTTAAAGTTTCCTTCTTGGCGTGTCGAGAACTCTAAACTCTATAAGTTTGTACATTCTAGGGGAGTCGCAGATCTACAGATTCAGGACGAATGGAAGATCGTTGTGCCAAAATTTCAGCGTATGGAGGTTTTACAAGCTTGTCATGATTCACCTCATGCTGGACATCCAGGGGTCTTTAAAACTTTTAAGCGGGTCGCACAGCACTACTATTGGCCAAAGATGAAATCTGACATTTCTAGGTATGTTGGAAGATGTACAGTTTGTAATGAGAATAAACCTGAGCAACGTAAGCCTGCTGGTTTTATGGCCAAGCGGAGGATTGTGGATAGACCATTCCAGGTTGTCTCGTGTGATTTTATAGGTCCGCTACCGAGGTCTACTCGCGGTTACAAGTATATCCTAGTTATTGTGGATCTTTTTAGTAAGTTTATTTTGGCTATTCCACTTCGTAGTGCTACCACTAAACTGTGTTGTGCAGCGATTGAGGATCAGTTGTTTCTCATGTTCGGTCAGCCTATGACGTTAATTTCAGATAACGGAGTTCAATTTCGGAGTAGGGAATTTGCTAACTTATTAAAGTCTTATCGTGTGCAGCATGTATTTACACCGAATTACCATGCTCAAGCCAATCCGACAGAACGCATGAATAAAACGCTAGAGACTATGGTTAGATGTTATGTCAAGGATAATCATCGAAGTTGGGATAAACATTTAACGAAAATTGCGTGTGCTATCCGCACTCAGGTACACGAGAGTACAGGCTATACTCCCTATTCTATAGTATTCGGTCGAGAGTTTCCATTGAATTTAACTGATGACATTAAGTTGTCGAAGGATCTTGCAGTCGACGAGAATGCTTTGAGAACTGATCGTACTATTCCACTTCGCTCGTTATATGCCGAAGTTAAGCGCCGGTTGGAAAAGGCAGCAGAGAGGAACAAACGATATTATGATCTACGTAGGCGGGACGTTCGGTATAGTGTTGGCGATAGGGTATTCCGAAGGAATTTTGTACAGTCGGATGCGTTGAACTACTTTGCAGCGAAATTAGCACCTAAATTTGTTGGACCTTTCGTTATAAAAAAAAGATTTCTCCTTGGACGTATGAATTGGAGGATACAGATGGTAGATTTAGGGGTAATTGGCATTGTAAGGACTTGAAGCCTTCATCGGATTAGGACGGATATGGTTTGCAGGTGGGCCGACGAATACTCCTGCCGGTGTTGTGTCCGAGGCGTAGAAGGCGTCCTAAAATCACTCAGTATCCCCATTGCACTTTGGAGGTGTCAGCGTTGAGAATCCTGTTTCCGTGTATTTTAGACGTGGAGATGTGGTGTTTTTCTAAGTCTTAAAGATGATCTGGAGAGGTAATTTCTTTTTTGGTTTGGTTGCGGGATTATTCGACCGTTTGGCATCGTATGGGCGATTAAACAACTTACCGATTTTGACGTACTTATTTATCCTGGATTTGACTTTTATTCGGAACGGTTGGGGATGTCCAATAAAAATCGTTCACCCCATCCGTATGGCTGAGTTCCGGCAGTCTGCTATCTCGTTTGGTATCCGCGGTTAATTGTTTTTGTTCCGGAATAAGGATTGGTTTGTTTTTGTTATAGTTTGTTTACCCAGCATTAGCTGTTTCCGTCCGGGTTGGGCCTCCCGTGACGTTAAACCTCCCCATATTACTGCTTTGCTAATTTAGAGTCATCCCCTTGTTTGTTTGGCCAAAATTTCCTGAGATAGATGTATCTCTTTTGTTTGTGTACGCCTTCTTTAGGATTTCTTCGGGGTGCTGTTGCAAGCGACTGGGGACTTGGCTGTCTCATAGGTGGAGCGGGGGTTGGGTTTAGTCGGGATTAGTCTTTTTGGTTTGTCACGTTCAATTCCTGAGTATACCGGTCGATTTGCCGAAGAGTCGCGGGGTGGTTTGACTATTGTGTCACCTTATGGGTTATGGATGTGATGGTGTGTCTGGTGCAAAGGGTAGTTGTTGCATTGGTTGGTCTTATATTTGGTAATAGGTTCCCTCGTGGTAGGTTTTCTTTTGGTATAAGTTATGAAATTTTTGGACAAAAATTTCTAAGAGGTTGGGGTGGAGTTTGTAACGGTTTAATATCGCGTTATGATCCTGGCAGAGTCATCTCGTGGTCGATAGTCGAAGATTGGATTAGATTAGATTGTGGAGATGGTGTTTGAGGTCGTGCTAGATTGTTCTGTGTATGTCAGAACTGGTTCAATTTTTGTGATTGGGCTGTTGGTCTCACGGTTGACTAGAAGTTTCACGCGCGGGGAAGAAAGTTGCTACATTATGGCATAAAGTTGGTTGACTTTTTGGGTTATTGAATGTATTTATCGTACTAGTGTACGGATCTCGAGTGTTGCAACTAAAATTACCGAGTTTTGGGTACACGGTGAAATTACCGGATTTAGTTTTCCCCGCAGCGCGATAAAATCTTGTAGCCGATTTCCATCTAAGGTAGGAACCGCCATCTTGACCACATGTTCATGATTTCATACTTTGTCGTATTATTTCTCTTTTAGGCTTTTGTCGACCACCAGAGCTTCATTTAGGAACATTTTATATTATTTTATGGGGGTACACGACATCCGCCGTACTGTGTGGTGTCTCCTGGTATATATTGTACATAGAAAATAGTTGGTATGAATTTTCCTTGGATAGGACAAAGCGCAGACGGGACTTAGACATCAGGTGTGAGGAATTCGGAGAACCTTAGGGTGCGGATTATCTTACACATGGCCAGTACCGTAACAATTTGAAGGTGGCGAATGGGATCCTTCGTGAAGCTTCCAGCTAAGTGTCATAGCATATTTCAATTAATTCCTTTCTTTTAAATTAAATTCACTGCTGGCGAGCACCTTCAGTGCCGCTCGGCCATATATTTTGGTATTGTCTCTCCTTTGCCGAGGACATTTTAGTTAGTTTTTTTAATAGCGTAGTCTTGTACTAAATTTATTTGATCTTTCTGGAACCAGTTAAAATTTCTAGATTATTATATTAGTTATTCATACAAATTTTGTCATTAACCTATGGTCAGCTTCTCTGACGTTTTGCAATTGTAATTATATTGGGTTCGACCCGGTAGATCATTAGTTTTACGGTAGTGTGAACCAACGTATTAAGGGTTCCTAGCTTAAATATTTTAGGTTTTGTCAACATACGGTCGCACTTGTTAATTTATGAATTATCTAATAACCCGAGGTGCGAGAAATTTGGCCAAAATTCCTGCGGCGTCGGTGTTCGGTTCTCGTTATTGTCCTTTCATGTATATAAGCCCTATATGGGTGTGTAAAGATTTGTTTTTTTTAGTATTGTAAATACTAATCTTTCGAAGAACCTTAATCGTCGGGGTTTCTGGAAGTTATATACATAGTTATAATTGGGTCATTTACTGGGTGATACATATCTACATAGTTATTTGTATTTTGGGTTATTTACTACAATTATCAATGGTGATATACTGGGTGTTACTTATCTTGTTCCGAATAAACTTACGGGTATTCGACTGAATTGGGTTGTTTTCTTTTTTGATTTGTTGACTAAGCTATTTTAAATTGTGTTCGACTGTTCCCCTTTTACCATCTCATTTCGCCGTTCATGGATGTTGAGGAGTAGGAGTTTAATACTCGAACGTCGTGGCGCATTAGGCTGAGCAAGGTAAGAAACGAACCGTCCCATCTCCACTAGCTAGCAGGGGCCTCTTCAACGGATCCGGTGGGAACGACCATTTGAAATAGCGGTGTTGGGAATCTTTTCCCCTTTTCTTTGTTTTGTGGTAAGTTGAGTTTAGGTTAAATTCTATGCGCTAACTCCAATTTCGGTTAATGGCGTTACGGGTTGACACGTCATAACATATAATATTCAACATAAAATATTCAACAGTTTGGTAATATTTCTTATGCTAGAAAGGCTCTTTTTTAAAATCAAGTTCACTAATATTTACGATTTTATACTATGGTGCCTTCGTTAAGATAATGTATTACAAACCCATATAAATAAATGCAGCTATTAGTCATTTTGAAGCAACGTGCTATTATCAGCAGATAAGGATTAGTGTACACATACCTCGAAACGTTTAATATTTAAAAAAAATATTCAGGTATAGCGTAACACAAATTTCATCTTTTCAGCTTATCAAGATACCAATATTGGATGAACCAAATACACAACGGTACACATTGTTGAACTACTTATAAGCAAGGAAATGAATTACATACCTAGCTGTGGTTTAAAAAACCAGCAATTCCAATAGCATGTATCATAACTGATTATCTTGTAGTTTAGGTAAATATAGTTGTACATATCTAGAATACCATTGTAATTTTATATAAAATTAATATAAAACAGAATTGCGACGGTGTACGTTGATATTTTATTACAAAGAAATTTTGTGAATTATATTTAATAAATCCATTTCAAACAATAATTTCTACGAAATTTTTGTTTAAAGTGGCATATTTCTCTAATTGTAGTAGCAGTAAGTAAGGTAGAATGCTTTTATTGATTTTTTAACGCTTCACGAGCATTTGTTTAGCAGTCAATTGTTTTAAAATTTAAAACGTCTAACAATGCTGCTCCAATAAATAAAAATACTAATTAAAAATACGCTATTAGTCATCAAAAAATGAGCACTTGGCTCATGAAATTCTTATGCAAGGTGCTACTAAAATAATTCAACGATTTATATTTGATGTTATACATATTTATTCATATAAGTAGTACAGATTACACGCCGGCAACGAAACGAACCTCATTTTTGTTTTATTTATTTTTATTTTATTATACGACTTTTTGATAGAAAACATTTTAATCTAGTAACATGCTCACAAATTTTTTTAACAATATAGTGCGCCTACTGTGCGTAGCGCTTTCTTGAATTACACATCGTACATGTCAGTGACAGAGTTTGTATTCTAGTTGTAGATCTATTAGTAATATAAATTTTTATTATAATTTTTTGTTGCAAATCGGAAGTTCATGTGAAAGTGTACATACCATGTCGGAATTGGTTGGTCATAGTGTGTGTTAAACCATATAGTAAGGCGTTGGAGGTATTACACTTTCAAATACATGGACGATACTTGATATATGCAAACGCTTGATTTAAAAAAGAGAAAATACATTTGAGATAGAATTTAAATATTAATGTTAATTGGTATTGGTGGTACAATTCGTCGTTAAACGTGTCCACTTATCCATAATGTTTACTGGTTTACTGTTGTACGAATAGTAATACGATATTCAACAAGTTCAAGTATGTTAGAGTTCGAGAACAAAACGGCCAGATGCTTTTCTCAAATGCCATCTTTTGTATGGAGGATTCAGTTAATTAACAATATTGTTATTGGTCGGAATGAATTGCGTATGTTACTCGCAAACCGAATTGCTCCGATATTTAGTACCAAGTACTAGAAAATGTGGACTTACTTAGCCTGAGAAAAAGAGTTGCTGGATGAGACCAGTATAGCACACGTAAAGATGTCATTTCGGTAGACATACGACCTTTGTATGTAGTCAACATGTCACCTGGGATGGGGACATCTTTCAATCTACAGCATGGAGAGGCTTTGCCTGGTAGGACTGAGTTGCGCTTAACCTGCTGCTGGGCTTGTCCGTTATGAACTGTGCCCTCTCCACCGTTCCGTTATAAATTGAAGTAACAACATTGACACTTCTGACAGGTTCGTACCATGACAACCGTGTTGTTTTCCCAGATAACGCGATAAACAAATAGTTGTGATGTCTGCCCGTAATCAGAATAAGCTTAATTTTCCAAATTTTGGCAAAATTTTCATATCATGCGATACATGATTGTATTAAAAAAAAATACCTTTTAAAAGAGCCACAAAAATTGCACGGTTCCAATTTAAAATTTTGAGGTTAGGTGAGATTACTAAACATGTACGCATAAGAAATGTGTTTTATTAAGCGTCAATAAAAGTATTTAGATTACAATCTGAATTGCTTGAAACTGCATCTTGATATCTCAAGTAACAAAAAAGTTACAGCAAATAAAAGAAATGAGGAGATTTAAGTTTTCCTTCAATATTAAACAAATGAAGCATGACAAGTAAAATTTGAAAATGGATTCTTAGTGAGCTTGAATCTACACCTTTTTGCTAATTTAACTATCTCACTGTCTTCAAATAAAAAAGTTACCCATGCTGTCCCTACGAAATCCGGGCACCCTGTATAAGTATGTTAACATCGCAACCAAATTTTTTTGCGATGTTGTGGAATAACTTTTCCCTACTACATATATCGTTATGTTACAACGTAGTAATTACTAGCACTGATTTTATTAAACTACATACGTTTATTTGACATGCCTCGAAAATTAAGATAGTTTCTGCTCCGCATTTATCATTTCCTTAAATAGAAATGTAGGGAACTGTCGTATTCGAGATGGAAATCATCTTTCCTTGAAGTAACTTTAATTAATGTTATATGTTTTACAATTACTGATAATTAGAGTAATTTTTGCTCACTCGTTGAACATTTAGTCTGGTAAAGTAAATAAGTACAAATATTTTCATGGCCTGTGTTAATGGATTGACTAAATATTTGTTTTCTTTTCAGATGTTGTATAAATACAACCGCCTGTAAGATCTTGGGACTGGAAATGGTATTCCATGCTTCTTGAATAAAATGGTAAACACATAATTTATTAATGTTTCCAAACAGATGTAAAAATGTGTGGGCTCAGGCTACTATGTATAGCAATCTGTTTAATATATGATTATTCATTTTTTAGAGAATAATAAATAGTTTATTAACACTTGTGTCTGCAGATATTTTTAAATAGACATTAGCAATGCTATAACGCATATGTATATGCATGTTTCATTTCTAGAGATGTTATTTTGGAATTATTACTTACGTAAAAAAGCTAATATACGTTTTATGCATATATAACCTCTGTAGTAATCAGCGGTTGGTCTGGTTAATATTCCACGCAAGATAATATTAAAACCTAAGCCGGTCTTGAAAAAGAAGCCAGTGGTATTTGTGACAATGACCGATTAACACTTCTATAAAACCGGACTAGGTACCACTTTGTATTTAATGTAAGCTGTGAAGGAATCTGCTTACTTATCTAAACTAACAAATTTGCCGACATTCTTGAAAGTATATACTTAAATGAAAAAAGGTACTTTTCTTTGGCACTATATGAACCTCTAAAAATATCTTCATCAATTTTATATTTTATAAGCGTTTAGCGTTTTTATGTATAAATGAGTTATTATACGTAAATGCCATAAACAGTAATTCAAGCCGAAGCATACAGCTTATTCTCTTTAAATTTAGCAAACAGATTTTGGTTATTTATGATACGTAATCAAGTTTCATTTTTAGTACGTGTTATGTAAATTTAATAATAAATTGACAAGGTGCAATTCACAATTAAATGTACCTATGTGAAATTGGAAAAACTATTTTGTATACAATAATTTATCATTTATACAATACAGAAGTGAAACTCAAAATATTTTAAGTAAAATTCTTGTCAGTCAACAGCAAATAAAATTATTAAATATTAAAATTGTTAATATCTGCAGATAGAATGCTAAAATTAACAAGTATTAAATATGGACCAGATGCTATGAATTACTCCAAAGCAATATTACAGCAAACTAATTTGCAACAAAATATACATGAACTACGTAATACCTATAGTACTAAGGCAAACAGTACATGCAGAAATAAAAAGTATATGCCTATACCGTACCTAAAACATTAATTAGACAGACCTAATAAGAGATTAATAGCTCATAATATATCTAAGTAGTTGTAGTCCACAAAACCAGAAAATAATTTAAGTTAGCCGTTCGCCAAAACTATCAACAATTACCCAGGTGTAAATTCAGGCTAACCGACACCATTTTTATACAAAAGTTTGACCAATCTTTGGTGTCCTATTCTACACAGACTTACAGTTAATTATTATTATTCACGACGAAAAGTTGTTGACGATGGACGAATAATTGAAGAATTTTTGGGCTATTTCCATCGTTTGTTGGATGATGATAGTCCTAGTATCAGTAGGATTATCATCATCCAACAAACGATAGAAATAGCCCAAAAAATTCTTCAATTAATTATTATTATACTGACAATTTATTATGACATTATTTACATTACTCACCTTACCATGGTATAAATAATATTCCTCGCTTGCTAATTCACCATGATAGTCCACTTTAACTTTACATGAGAAAAAGTTATAAATGTACATATAGTTGATTCAAAATACCTGCTTTTAGAAATGTCTCGTTTATTCAGTTCTCTATATAAATAAAAATAATAATATAAATAAATATAATAGACACTATTCATAGTAAGCTGTTTCTCAGGACAAGTTTGTCAGGACTTGACTATAGTTATAAGTAAGGTTGGCATATTGATGCCACACACATAACCGAAAATATTTAGAGCCTTTGCGATCGACAGCTAACCATCTGAATGAAAAAACACCTTAAATTGCAAATTAATATGAAGTCGTGTCGTGTATAAAAGTGCCATGATCGGTATGCTCGTTTAATCGCCCAATGCTGATTTTTTTATAATTAAAATTACATACATATATGCAAAATTGTATATGTACCTGCTGGAAAGTATATCAAATTTTTCCGTGTATAGTAATAAATAATTTGTTATAATTACTTAGAAAATTTGCAAGTGGAGTGCAATATTAGAATTGCATACATTATGCAATAATTTTCTTATTTTTATGTAATTCTCTATATTATCGTTATTTACTGATACTTGATATTTTCTACAAGTTAGTAGGTGTATTTCTGATGCTTCTGGTTTTGTTTATTGAAACAAATTTAGACGTTCTTAAGGAAAACAAAAATCAATTTGTTTACATAATTTAATGTTAAGAAGTAAAAGTATTCTCATTATAATGTCTGTACATTCTCATTCACTTTATCTCCTGGCATTTGCGTAGTTTTAGATGTTTATATTCTACAAAAATGCGTAGGCATACCTACGGCTATGTAGTTGTGGTGCCATTACACATAATACTTACTTAAATATAACAAATGACATCATTACAATACAACATTGTAATAAACTCAAATACGGAACGGCTATAAAAATACAAAATAGCCCAAGTATTTGCCGGGAGTAGTCAAGCAAATGAAAATACATAAATTGTTTTCGGGCAGATTCTTCTTGGAAACCATATGATATTAGTTGTTATAACGTGCTTGCAAATACGTTTTCAAATGTTATTGTTATATTAACGCTGTCATTATTTCGAGTATATTATGCTTATTTTATGATGCCTGTATAAATTGCAGAAAAACGTAACAACTATTAAGCATTGGTTTAGTGCGATATTTTAGTCAAACACGTGCACTCATAAAAATGCATATCTATTACAGCTACTGAGATGTGTATTTACAGTAGTTTAAATGTAGTGCAAACTTATAGAAGGGAGCTAAAGAGTACTAAAATAGTCCCTTTTTAGTACTCCTTAGTTCTATTTCTGCTAAAATATTGATCTTGCTAGAAGGTGCGAGGTCTTAATTTGATAAATAAAAAAATTATTAGGCTCTGCGTAATATGAAAAAAAAATTTATTTGATAAGTTTCATTTGTCGTATTTATGCAGCAAATATAAGGTAATTGTAAAACTTATAAAACTTAGACTAACGCATAATCTCTTAGGGGAATATTGTCGTCCGAATTTAATTAATATAACTATTTTCTGACCTTTATGTACTTATCTTTTAATTCCTGAATTATTTCCACTTGTATGTCAATAAAACAACAAATAATTAAATACCAATTTATTCCAGAACATTAAATAATATGTTTTCTTTAAAAAACTTCTTCAGTGGAAGAAATTGACATCTAATATGTCAAATTACTAATAATATAAATGTAAATTGCCATGCCTACCAACAAAATTATCTAAAAAAAGAGTTCATTGATATATCTCAAGTAATAATGAAGGATATATTGATTTAATACAACTATTAAAATTGAAATGATTTGAATTATTCGTATATCAATCTATTTTTTGTCAAGCTCTAACAATTCTGTTCAAGGACTAGGGAAAAACATGACAAAAAAACCTAGTCAAGAGCTTAAAATTAATAAAATTTAGGCGTGAATTAAATTATTATAAATAACGCTTAAATTATCAATATCCGTTCTAAAATTTACCGAGTTTTCATCTTTTTTAATGTATGTATATCATTTCGTAAATTAATCTTTTTTATAATTATTTGTGTGTTTGAGTGTTTGAAAAATAGTTTAAATGCCTACTACTACTAGTGTCTTTAATGTTTGTTTCTATTTGTGTGTTATCTTTACATTTAAAAAATTTATAGAATTTTGATTTTCTTTTTCGAAAGTAAATTTTAACCTATCTTCATATGTGTTAAATGTGTACAGAACATTTTAACATTTAACATTTTATTTAGAATATATTTTTTGCCAAAATTGTTTCTGCTTCTTTTTGAAAAACACTGTCCTTAATTATTTATTTATATTGTAAGAATTAGTTTTACTGTATATACTGTATATCTGTCAATGGTGATGTAAAATGTACTTTAGATGACATTCACGAAATATGTAACCCTGAAATACTGTTTATTTAGTGGATTATTATGCAAAGCGACGGATGAAACGGTCTGCCTAAGAGAAATTAATCTTCATACCAGAGATTTTGTAATGATGAATGTTGGACAAACGTGAACTACCTGTACTGCGCAAACTAGTTTCAATTAGTATTATTTCATTGATGATTTCCAGTTGCACCTACTTTTTATAAACGAGATAAAATTTAGCAATGTGTAAAACCTAGAAATCTGTTTGTATGTAATTGATGTAAGCAGATCACGAGCAAATCGTGTTACTATATCCGGATAACTACATATTGCTGTTGATTTATTTTACAAGAATGTAATTTTGTACTCCAAAATATTATGACCTAAACCACTGCAAATTAAGAATAAATATAAGCTATTTTGAACACCTTTCATCTTATATGTATGTACAGTCTGTTCCAAAATTAATGTCACCCCCTGTGCCAAGAAACACTGTATAACTGCTAATGCAAATTAGATGCATGAAGTTTAATGGATATTTGGTTTGCACAGCATTTACAAGATTAGTATTTACTAACGAAAAATCGTATTGGATTATGGGAAACATCATTTTTATGGGTTTGTTTAGCCTTGGGAGCGACATTAATTTTGGAACAGACTGTACACATATACCTGTTATCCTAACGAAATAAACGCGAAATTACAATCTTGTACGTAAATCACTAGATATTATTAGGTGATCATTTTTGTGTATTTTTCATTTATGCTTCTTTCGAAGTAGTGGTTGTTGAAATGGAGCGGCAAAACATAAAGACGAAACTTGACGAATTCTACTAGATGCTAGTTTTGTTTAGATCGGCGTCTGCCACCTGCAACTTTTATAAAATAAAATAAATGCGCCTGCGACATATTTTTTGATTTCCAACATTTTCTATGATTTGAGTCGTACCAAGTACCTTTTTACATAAATAGGGAACGTGTAACTATTACCTAACAAAGAACTAATAATGTTTTGCGGGAACATCACTGTAATTCATCACTTGCCATTTATCAAGTCTACGCAAATAAATCTTTCAGTTTTTGCGAATTCGTAGACCCTTTTAATTTTATCATATAAGTATCTAAAGGATTATCTTCTACCTATTTTTAACATACATCTTTGATGAATGCCTAGATTATTCCGGAACCTATCAGCAGGCCCTATAATTCTGTTCCGTAATTGCTCCTCACCATGCATCTCTCGACAGACGTTTCGTTTTTTATAAAGACCAAAAAAATCGATAAGAATAGGGTTGGGACTTTCACGACCAACCCACTATTTCCAAATGTTCTTTATAAAAATTGTTTTGTTCTTCGAGAAAAGTCAGTTACGCATTGTCATGCATTCTTTGAATAATGCTTAATGGAACATTTTCTAAAATGTTCAGTTCATTTTCCAAAAAATTAGATTCAATTAGGTAATTGGGTATACGTACCGCCACATTCATAGAAAACCATACCGGTGGTTTTCAATAGCTAGTAGTGAGCTCTAATAACCTCATTATTTCTTCTTTGAAATAGCTATTTTCTCCCAAACTTCTTGAATATTAATAAATGTTCTAGCATTATAAACGTCTTAATGAATATCTCTCTGGATTGATATATTGCAGAAGAATTTGATTGAGCCATAAAACATAATCATTTCTTTGTATTCTTCAAAAGTGTATAGCACAATTTTTAAAAGCAACTTTAAAAAACAACAAAAAACAGAACCAAACAAAAACGTAACCAGGAACACTAAAAACTTCAGTAAATTAATGCAATACCTACTAATTTGACAGGTGCTATAATTTTATAATATATAATTTTTATATATATTATGTATGTGGTGTAGTTTTTCAATGTCACTATGTATGCATATCCATATATACATGCATACATACTCACATATCCTAAAATGTATAATACTTGGCTTGGATAAATCATAGTATTTGAACTCGTTAAACATTTATTTATACCACATTCATGTAACTCATAAAAACGGGCAGGTTTCATTGTTTTGTAGTACAGAAAATTCTAGTGACTTTAGAGGAAGCTGGCTTAAATATGTCGAACTGTAAGTAAATGCCTCGCTTTTAACATCTGACGTTTAAAAATTGCTTCTTAACGAAACGTCATTCTAGCTTGATGAAAACATGATAGTAATATGGATTCGAATTAAAATTAATCTCTGGCAGCTTTGCTGTATATATGTAGTTACGTTGAGCCGGCAGTTATATATTGTAATGCGTACTACTCCCGCGAAGATATAATCTAATCCTTGAGTATTTTGTTGATATACATAGATATATATTATGTTTTATTTTCTTCATATTGAAAGTTGCACTGAGTATTTCGAAAATTGGGTAATCATTAAAATAATCGTTAAAGCAGCTACTGCATGCTACTGTTGTTGTTTTTTTGAAGTTAAAGTAGTAATGACTGGGTTTTGGATTTGGACTGCAAGCTGGGGTTCTACTTTTTAAATCGCGAAGTGTTCAAACAAATGTTCTGAATCACATCAATTTCGTTTTTGAACCTATGGACGATAACGTACAAGTGGACTGCATCTACTTTACTTCATCATTGTATGTACATGAACCTACTCTTATAATCTCCTAATATCAAAATGTCTACTGTACACGACTGAAAATTTTGCAGAAAAGTATCGACTGTCCCAGATTATTAAGATTTAACCACTGCCGACTCATTGAGCTGATCAATGAAACGGATAAAAACATTAATTTCAATAATTTTGAATGTAATAACTCATGACTCCAATCATTTACAAACACGACCCAGGCCATAAATCATAAAACGTCAACTTGTTTGTATAATTTATTTCACAAAAATTTGACGAACGCATAAAGATTTCTACTTGCGGCACGATGTTTTATGTATAATAGGGATTTATTGTTTTGGAAACAATATTATCACTTTTTGTTTAAATATATTTATTGTACCTACTTATACATTTACGAATCGGATGATCGAATATCCTGATTTCCGAAGGCTAAAGATTGTATTGTACCGTTGCGGAAGGTTTAAATCGCTTAGTATTGTTTTGTAGTTTGCTGCAATTATGTATACTTAAGCCAATCTGGATAAATACATATTGTATGAATCATACATATTATCCCACGCATAATTAATAATTTTCTAATCGTTATTTGTTACATTGTTAGATTTAACATGGCGGTCCAAACTAATTTTAGTGGCGATGGTAGGGAGACGATCTGCAAAGCAAAGGTGTTTGGTGCTTTTGACCTAATTTTAAGCTGTATTTAACCTTGATTTTGTCTTATATAGGATAGCATTAACTCAGAACTAGCTGAAAAAACAGTCCAAACCGGAACAGTCGCACAGGCCACAACAAAGTCCGGCGAATTCAAACGCATATGTTAACAACGTTATTCAAAAAGCTTATATTGTGGTTTATTTTAGTATCTTCTTTGACTGGAATCTTTTGAGTGTATGAGTGTTATATGATAATTTTGATTTGGTTAAAATATGTATGTTAAAATAATATGATTTATTTTATTTAGAAATGAATGTTTGCATATACGACTCCCAAGTTAATTTACGATCTGTAATTATTATTGGACTGGACACAGAACTTAGGAATTGTTTTGCATTGATATTCTGGATTAGTATTTGCTTTCAATGTTCAATGAGTTCTTTTTTTACCGTCACTCCCGAACAATCAGACCTGTAAAACTAGATTGTCCCACAATATTCTCAATGTCTGAGTTTCCTGATGACCACGCTATTACCTGCAGCGTATTATTTTCCTGCAGGGTATTCAAATAGATTGTACATATCAATGCTGTGTGCTTCGCATCATTATCAAGCATAAACATTAAATTATTTTATCGATTACAGGTTCGCGTGATAACACCGTATTTTGTGCAACAGCTCGAGATAGATTTTCTTCCGCATAGTTTCAATTTTTCATATTTTTTCCCGTATCAGCGTAATAAATCCAATCCCAAACAAGCACATAAGCTGTTTGTTGCTTAATGGTTGAAACAACAAAATCGCATTTTTGGGTTTTCAGTCATCTAGCAAAAACGTGTCCAAATACTTTGTGATGATGATGTGTTATGATCTATTTATCGTGTCTTTCTGAAATCATACACCGTCCAATTTCTATGTTTAGGTTCCATTGAGGTCGTTTCTGTATATTTCGCTATTAACAGAAATTGACAACTAATTTCTGTTGCATTTTTGTGACAACTTCGGATGAGGACCAATTTTTTATTGCATTTATTTAGTAATTTAGTGGGTTCACCGACTGCCGGAGGTCTAAACCCTGACCGACCTGGATATGAACCACGCCAAATCGACAAGGACAGATTGAGCGTGACGAAAATATCGAGGCGACAGCTTATCGATTTGGCGTGGTTCCTACCCTGGACATGTTTGACCTTGTACACTACCTATGCGTTAATATATCCGGACGGTATCATATTTATTTACAAATGTCTTTTTTACGCTTTGACATACTAAACAACCTAATGGATGAAATGTAAACATAAAGTCCATTTTCCGAGGTACGTTGCCTTACTCTATAGTTATTTTAACAACTTTAACAGAACCCTCTTACTAAACACTCACTAACCACTAGGTGCTGCGCAGCAGAACGTTTACTGAGCAATTAAAGCAGGAAGTGAACTCTAACAACATTCTGGACAGGCACTTTTGTAAAGCGTATTACTTATGTATACAATCGGAAATAAAGGATTACGGAGTATCCTTAGAATCAATATACAATGTCGTCAAGTGTAAAAATTGTTTGCACATATTATTAGATAGAACTTCCGGTTATTTTTGTTTTTGTATTTGACTGTAAACTTGATAAAATATATAATACCGTAATGTCATTTACATAAACAAACAACTATCCTATACATTAGTATGATTTCGGATATTGTATTAGGTGTCAGAACTAATATGAGTGGAGTATATATCAGAAAATAAAAAATTATTTATAATATACTTTATAGACTACCTACAAACACATTTTAATTACAAAATAATTAATTGATATAACTAATACAGTTTGCTTGTAGTTACTAAATTATGTCATTGGATATGGTCAATGAAGTATGCAAGGTTACAGAACTATATCAGTCAGGTTGTCAAGAAATATTACCCGCGTATTGTTATTACAAAGATCGAAGATGTTTTAGTATGTGCAACTGAACGGTGAACAGACAAGGTGCAATGTCATGGTCAATCGATTTTTAAATATATACAACAAGAGAACTATTACACTTTGATTATTATTGATGCCGGTAAAGCAATACTGACTTGACTATGTGAATAAAGTCGTATGCATGCCCTCATTTTTATCAGCACCAAATACAATGCAAAATTTACATTTTTTCCGCTTGCAAGCTCTTACCAGACTACGAAAAATTTATTCGCATTAACTTGATAATACATACATGATACATATCGTGCTGGCACACCTATTTAAATGTATAAATAAAGGATGGGCTCTTTAGTAGCATCGAATTGCTCTGATAGTAGCTAAACGCAAAATGTGCTGCGCCAATAGAAAAAGCCTTACAAGCCCTGCGTTATTTGTATTCAAATAATAAACCTTGAATAGTAACTTGGTATTTTTACATCTTTGCACGTATAATTGTAGTTTCTCACGCAAGTCAAATTCGAAATTGGGTCAATCTAACCTTCAAAGTGTATTTGCTTGTGTAATACATAGTATGTAAGCTCGAAAGTATCGCTAAGAAATATGTTGACTGGAATAAAAAACCTACAATTTGTCGATTTGGGTGTAGCTGACTAACTGTATCCTACTAAATTACAGAATTGTTATGTTATGATGACCAAGATTTTTACGATATGTAAATGGAACCACAAAATGAGTTACCTTGAGTTAAACGCGATTTCCAAAGAATAAGGCTAGCTACAATAGATTCTGTATTTTAGATTTTAGACAAACTCATAGTTATGTAAATGCATACGTCTTACTTGGTTTTAAATACGGTGCCTTTTGTTTTTTAAATCTTTGCTACTCTGTACATTAACCTTCTCCTGACTTACTTATAAATGTGGGCAATTTATTCAACAATGGGCAGTTGCATAATTGTCACTTGTATGGAGTATATTCATAGAAGTTCGCGACTTTAGTTAACCTTATGAAAACTTGTTAACCGGGGAGTTGTAGGGATCATATAACCGAATCAGAAATAATTTATCTTCGCAAAATTGAACCAGCGTCTATTGAGGGGTTTATGTTTTGATCGAAAAAAGTGTAATTTTGGAGTTTTTGTCTTTTTTTACTTTTGTCTAAAAACTGAATGAATTTTAGTTCGACTTTCCTAATCGGAAAATAGAAACCACATGTTAAATATTACTTTTGTTTTTGCCAGAATAAAAATTAAATTTAGACCGTGAGTTTGTCAAACAATACTTACAACCCAAAACATTTTAATATGTCGTAACATTTATATATGTACAATATGTACTTACATCTAACAGCACTTAAATGAAGTAATGGAAACATCTATTGCAATTTACAAAATGTATATAATAACTAAATTAAAAACGGAGATATATACCAGGTTAGGTTTGTTGGTTTATGCGTTAACAAATTTGAATTCATGAGATAACCGATATAACTTTTAATTTCCTTCGACTTTATGTATGAATTTAATGATATATGTATGTGCGTTTTGTAAAAATCTGATTGATCGTCCTTTTATGCTACAGTTGTTACGCCTGCCAATACACTTTGCTGTTACATACATATATTTGGAATATATCTACATTTGTAATTTGAATTTGAGATCAACAGTGAACCGAATATTGGAATACACGTAACTAATTAATGGCTACAGGAAACTGAGAGATGAATATCCATTTTTATCTTTTTATAAATTTGTTGAATTTTCAGTAAAAGATTTGTCAGATTCTTTGCAATCGATATGCACTAGTTAGTAGTAATAATCTCGATTGCAAGGCTCTATATACAGGGGGATTGCACGAAAGTTTAGTATCGGATTTATAAGAACAAAAATAGTTCTATGAATAAACATTCGTGTTAAAGTTAACGCCTTAACATATTTCTATAGCATTTTTACAATTTGTTAACAAATAACATTTTGGCAAATTTTTGGAATATTATTTGATTTTTTCTGACAACTGAAAGGACTCGCACGAAGTTGCTCCATTCTTTATCACAAATTATAGAAATACCAAGAAATATTGCAGCATATTATTTCTTTGTGGAAATATCTAACCAACTTACTCATTCAGCACGCTGTTGAAATTACTGGGTTTAATGGATACCTCATAATGTCAATTAATGAAATCGGCCAAAACGATATCTGGATTTTAAGAATCATTAAAAAAATTTTAATACAGTGTATCTCGCAATTTTAATAGAAAATTAAAAATATATTGGGCACTCACCTTTTTCTCAAGATAGTTTTTTTTTTGCAGCCTTCGAATAGATTTATCGATCTAAGATAAGCGAAGACATTTGTATAAAAGGTTAGAATATACTGGAAATAACTATTAATGCAATTAAATGCATTAATTGAAAAATAACATTAAGATTTCTGCAATTTAGTTCTAAATGGACAGATCTACACAAGATATTATCGAATATATTAATTACTAATAATTAATTCCTAATATGATTATTATTTTTATTACTAAAACTTCTTACATTTTAACACTTGTATTTTCTTCCGACGTTTACGTCTAATGACGTTTTTCTGAAGACAGTCAACTTTCAAATAATATCCCAACAAAACGCAAACGCGTATAGAGGTGAACATTGTTTATTGTTTTATAGTACGAGGGAGCGTTTTTATATTCGCGGAATGAGCGGGTTGTAGGGGGTGATTAGGCGCATTGGGGGCGTGGCCTGTGCAGCGACTCATAATTAGTATAAGTACGAAGTTTCATTGGTATTAGAAAGTTATAGTCCTTGAGCTATCGTCAACCAAGTAACATAATCAGGAGTGAAAAGTGAAATATGGAAAAAATCAAATATCGTGCCGTTATAAAGTTCCTTACCAGGCAAGGAAAATCAGTCGCTACCATAATGAGATGTTATTGGTTTACGGTGACTCTTGTCCAGGAAAAACCATGGTGTACAAGTGGCATAGTTTATTTAAACAAGGAAGGGAATCCCTTGAAGACAACCCGAGGCCGGGCAGGAGCATTGAGGTGACCACGCCAGCCCTTATCCAAAAAGTTGAAAAAATTGTACTCGAAGATGCTCGACTAAAGAAGAAACAACTCGCAGAAGAGGTTGGAGTATTCGATACAACAATTGTTATAATCCTACACCTACACGATAATCTCGGCATGTCTAAGGTCAGCGCAAGATGGGTGCCGAGAATGCTCACGCCGCAAAAACAACAGCGCGTAGAGTGTTCGCGTGCATTTTTGGACCTCTGTAATGAAGACAAGGATGGTGTATTGAGTCGAATTGTTACTGGAGACGAAACTTGGGTTCATCATTATGAACCTGAGTCCAAACAAGACTCCATGCAGTGGCATAAAAAGGGTACAGCACCTCCCAAGAAATTTAAAGTGTCACAATCAGCTGGGAAACTCATGGCAACGGTATTTTGGGATTCGGAAGGAATATTGTTGATTGATTATAAAGATAAAGGTGTTTCTATAACCGTAGAATATTACGCTTCAATATTAGAGCGACTAAAAGAAGCCATTAAAGAGAAAAGAAAGAAGCCATTAAAGAGAAAAGACGGGGAAAATTGACTAAAGGTGTGCTGCTTTTGCACGACAACGCGCCCTTCCACAAGAGCCGCGTTGCGTTAGCTGCCCTGCATAAGGTGGGCTTCGAAATTGTGAATCACCCACCCTACAGCCCAGACATGGCGCCGAGTGATTATTACCTGTTTCCGAAAATGAAAAAAGGACTGCGGGGTAAAAAATTTACTGCCGATGATGAAGTCAAGGAGGCAGTTTCGGCGTATTTTGCAGATAAAGAGAAATCATTTTTTTATGAGGGTATAAATAAATTAATTGAAAGATGTGAAAAATGTATCCGTCTTGCAGGTGAATATTTTGAAAAAGAAAAATAATTTGGTTTTTTTAATTCTATCCCTTATCCCCGCGAATATAAAAACGCTCCCTCGTATCTTGTGATTGCAAGAAACCGAACTACTTTGTATAATGGAAAATAATTGTATATGATGCGTTCATAAACATAAGACTTCTATAAACATATACATACATATGTAGCACAGGCATTACCAAAAACTTTTTGGTAAGTTATAAAGTTTCAATTCATAGATGTGGACTTTTCTGTACCTTCCTTGTTCATCGAATCATGCCACATATATTTGTATCTATAGATATTGACAAAGTAAGTACTAATGTTAATGGCATTTTGACTCATACCCTCCTATGCAAAGATTACTATAGATTAGTTATAAACTGCTTCAAATTTATGCTGTAACCGTGTTTATGAGCTTGTTGGTAAAGATCCGTATTTAATGCTTTATAAACTCATCACTATAAACATAAGTTATATCCTACATATATTTCAATTTTTTTTGTGATTGCAAAACGGAAGTGCAATCATTTTTTTGCTACATATGGTATTTTATCCTAGCAATAATTGTTTTTAGTAATAGACAATAATTAACATACTATATTTCATATTTTCGTTCTATTTCCCGATTGTATTTTCGGTATAGTATTCCGATACAACTTTCAATTGTGATATTCTTTTTATAAATTATCAGTTTACGTTTTCGCGTAGCTAATTTAACTAACCAACTAAATGTATTCGAAAACGAATGATAATGATGATGGTGATAATGATTTAGCTACCAAGTCAACTGTCTGCTATGATCACCGTCGTCCAGACATAATCTAGAAAGTTATTGAAGGGTTAAGGGAAGTTGTTTCAAAAAGTTAATCACGAAAAATAGCTATCTACATTTAGTTCACTAACTTTTGATGATTAATGAATGGTATGCCTTATGTAAGCTTGGCATAAACCTTAGAGCGCCTTAGACTTCAAAAAACCATAAAGAAGAACGTACAACGGTTTTAAATCACGTGAACTGGCTATCCAATCAGCGTTTAATCACCAGAATTCTAATGCGACCAAAAATTGATTCATGCAGTTATTCTATTATTTCTAGAGTTGTATGGCATCTGCCACCGTGTCGTTGAAATCGAATATCATCTACATTTATATCTTACAATTTTAGCACAAAAAACTGGATAATCATTTTTCTTTCGGGAACACCATTAACTCTTATTGGCTGATCAGTCGCATTTTCATAAAATAAAAGTGACACGTTGCGAATATGTGTCTTTCTCAACAATCATTTTGACGATTAACGAAGCCATCAAACCAAGAATGAGGTTCATCACTAAAAATGATTTTGTTTGAGAAATTAGCATCCACCAGTTGTTGTTTTGTAGTCCATTCAACGAACTATCTTCACTGTACATGGTCAGTAGATTTTTGCGTCAGTTAAACTGTGTAATCATGAGGATGCAAATCTTTCATGAGAATACACTGTAGAGAACTCGAATATTGAAATTTCGCCACGCTGCCGAATTGATATTCCTAGACTCTCAGCAAGACTCACGAACAGCTTCGATGTTTTGTACACAGTTAGAAATTTAGTGTAAATAATTAACACTAGCCGGTGTTTATATAGGTCCACTCTTTTTAGAGTAAAATATTAACACGAAGTGCACAGGTAAATTATAGAGTAAACATCTCTCTACGTAATGTAAACACATTTACTCTACTTTTACACGTTATAGATATACAGGGGTGAAGTTCACACTGTTTTCATAAGAAATTTTGCACTATCTTCTACCGTCTTTCTTTGGATGCATACTTACTATCCTTTACTGCTCGATTTAGTGTGAAATTATATTATTAGAGGCAATTTAAAATAGATACCTATATACTCTACATTTTTTATTCTAAAATATTTACCAGTAACACTAGACACTTTACACGGCTCTATTTTCGAACTGTGTATGCAACGATTTGTTGAAGAAGAATCGTACGAGAATTTTGGTATACACTTTATAAAATATACCTATCAAAGAAACATTCGTCATCTACTAGATAATTTTTTCACCACAATTAAATGGGTATCTTAAATAAGATAATGATTCTATCGTTATTGAAAAATGCTCATAGTAAATTTTCACTTATTCATATTTTTTGACATTTCAAGGTAACTATTGAATATAAACTAGTAGAATGAGCAATTAAGTAAAATAAGGAAAATACTTAGGCACTCCATTAATTACAATTGCTTTCTAATATTTCACTGGATAGAATAACTTGTTTTACCTAAATACTATACAAGTATCTCTACGCAGTAAAGTAAGCTAGCTATATATAGGCATTTTCAATGAACTTGTGCAGTGAACGTCGACTCGTGTAATCATGTAGGCGAACTAGAATATCCTAGCAAGGTTTTTATGCAAAAGGCTATCCAATTTAATAGAATATATATCACCTTAGCTTAGCGTTAAGATCGATGGTAATGATACAACGACATATGTTATATGTATATCCAAAGTGCCAAGACTGCAAGCGATGTAATTACAAATAACATACTATTAAGATTCCAAAGCAGAATTAATACTCGGAGCCGGTTCTAGAAGAGGCGTTTTGTTATTAAACAGATGGATTTCAAACAAAAAATAATACGCTGAACACCGTTATTAGATATACAAATCCGTTAGAAGAAATATAAATAAAAATATTTCTTGGCAAACTAGATCTCCGGATTCTAAAACATAACCGCAGTCATATATTTTTACGGTTATTATCTTTTTTTTTTATTCTTTACCATTGTAATACTAAAAAAATACACGCAGAACACCTCCGCATTTTTCCAAATCGTTAATAGGATCTGGTGGCTACATGACCAGCTCTAAAGTATGTAAACGGTTTTTATGTATTTTATACATAATGTATATATGCAACGGATATATGGATATAAAGCCCACACGAAGTTTGATATTAAACGTAAAAATTTAATACAGTGCTGGGGATATTAGACCATATACCTATACAAAACTATGTAAGAGCTCTCAGTTAGACGTCTTGGGAACTAAATGAGAAAGATACCTCAGTGCGGATTATTGCAACCCCGTTAAAAGTTCCAAAACGTGTGGTATATTTTTATAATAAAGATCGTAATTTTATAAACTCTGCAAAAGTTTCAGAACACCCGAAGGAAGTAAGATGAAAATTGAGGAAATGAAGTGTGGGAAGACTGTAGTTAAAGCTTGGTAGATACCGGGATGACTCTTTAATAAAAAGTAGCAAATTGTATTTCAGCCTGACATAAATTGCAGCTGATAACTTGAACCATACTGTTGTCGTAAACTAGAACTTCCTGTCTGAAAAATTTGGATTCTTAACTTAGGTATATGTATATCATTCAACAAAGACACTTCTCATCTGCTTATTCTAGCAATTAATAATACTGCAATTATGAAATCGAAATTAAATTTACCGGTCTTTTCCGTATGAATGGAATCCATGATATAATAAACAAACAAAAAAAAAACTTCAAGAGGTTGAGTAGCATTTTAATGATGATATTTATTAAATCATGTGGACTTCTTCAACTCCTTTATTAAAGGTGATATATAAACTATTCTATATAAAATAGTTAATTGTAATGTTTAATTATTGGAGATTGGAGATAAGTGGTGATAAGTTTATAAATATAACTGCTTGTGTTTGTCCGGATGTCTTTCTCCAGAGGAAAACACTTTGCTTTTTTCCCTCAATTTTTTACTTCTTTCTTAAGTTGACCATTGAGAATTTCAAAGAAAGATGCCGTTTCCACATAATGAATATTGAGTCCCTTTTTTGCAAGGTTATCAGCCGTAGTATTTTCTTTAGCATCGGAATGCCCAAGGGTTCATGTAGCAGATACACTGTTATTTGTAGCGTAACTTTAACTTGACGTTCCTAGACCAGTTTAGACTTCAAGTTATGTGAAATCAACGCTTGTAGTGCGCTCTGGCTGCGGCCACAGATGTTAGCTCTTTTCTTGCATTTATTCGGGAATATTCATACACAGCCCTAAGACTGGTATCGGAATTCGGACCATGAACTTCAACTCCGACCACTTGATCCGTCTTGGATTTATCTGTGTATCAGACAATCAAATCAATTTAGAATCATTGATGATTCAGATTGACAGTTTGACCTACTGTCTGTTGTTTTGCCTAACGATTATAACTCTTTTTGAACGCCTCCAAGAATCTTGAGGTATCCGGTTAAGTCGCTATCTTTAAAACGATACGATAATTTTAATCAGTGTGCGCTAAGAACGACAGCTCTTTGGCTAATATCAGTATTTATGATAGCCCTTATTGCAACTTAATTTGGGTCGCCTTTTTGTCTATTTTTGGCCACCATATAAGATAGCACAGATAAGCATAGGATTTTTTATCATTTTATATAAGAAATACACCATATTTGGTTTGAACACACATGTTTTCCTGAAGAGTCTTAAGGATGTCCATAAAACGATTGTTTCCTTTTTGAGAACTCTACCTCAGTGACTGTTCCAGGTTAACTTTTTGTCAAGGATTATCTCAGATATTTGACTTCGGTGGAGTATACTAGTTCGTGTCTGTTTAGAAGCAATAAATTTCCTTCTTTTAGTAACCAAAGCAATTTTGATGGTATTAAGAGCATTTAACATTAGGTTAGCAATAATATATTCGTGAAGATTAGATCATCTGCGTAGCTTTCGACGTTGAGGCCATATTCGTAGAACCATTTGAGTAAGTTTTCACTGAAAAAGATCAAAGCACAGGCAATAATGTCCTCCTTTTAGGGTGTTCTTTTATTGACTTACGAATTCTATAAGGAGTGAACGTACCTAATTGTACAGCGCTCTAAGTTTTTTTGCTCCTTAGCTTTAATTATTAGGTACTTTAAAGGAGACGGAAAGGATAAAAGTACATTTGGGAAATTTGGATCTTCTTGAGAGACACTAAATATTAAAATAGTGTACAAGGAGACTTGCAACAGATTCTTAGAAAGCTTGCGGTTTGCGACAGTAATATCAGCTTATTTACAAGTTAGCACCAATAATTAAAACTATATATGCTGACACCCTGCAAGGTTGGTAGTACTTTGGATTATTCTGTTCTAGTTGTGCAGAGTTACCATTCAACGAAATATTGGATGGTAGTCAAGAGAAATAGTAGGGGTCATGAATGAGTAATGCGCCCGCATTTAAATATATATTTCTATTTGAAGGAAGATGTAAAACTTAATTCAAAATTAAATAATAGATATTATTATAGTAAATATTATGCAAAACATCAACTAGGCCGGGTATATTTCCCAAAGTAGAACGATTGTATTGTGCAAGAAACCATACTGTTTTTCATTCTCATTTAATAGCAACCTGCTCTCGTGGATACACTATAGTGAGAATCCTAATTGTTGCAAATCACTGTTTAATTATTTATTGCATTATTGCAAATAGGCAGTCTAAATATCTTTGTCATAATCATTTTTTCGTTTCTTTTTTAATTTATTTTCTGCAACCAATAGTTGGATACAGTAAAACATTGCAATAATACACACATCAATATATAATTATATTCAATTTAATTAATTGTAAAGAATAACTTTTTAAGACATTCAATTCGGTACAAACGTTATAATGTGTACGCCTTTACATATTTTTTTTTTTTTTTTTTTTTTTTTTTTTTTAATGTGTGGTGGGTGCTTAGTTGCAGTGACTCCGTAAGCTGTATCACTTGTCTGGCTATCACTGCAACTCTTGCGGTGTAGTTTAGTGTGTGTAAGTTGTGTTTAAATGGCTTTGTGACAACATCATATCGCCTTTTATGATGCCGCGCTGTTAATCACTTTGCTCCCAACAGCGAATGGCAAGTCGATCCGGGATTAAACTCTCTGAAAAAATGTCACCGTCCCTCCAGAGAATTGAACCCCGGCACCTATCGTCCTCTCACAACAATAGTCAGCCGCCTAACCACTGCGGCCATCGACCCGTTTACTAGGAAAATTATCAGTTTATGCAGCTCTTTCGAGATACCCAAGTAGATTAGACAATAGCTTTATTATTTAGACCGTTCTATAAATTGAAGACAATTCAAATCGGTATAACTCGTGCTATTATTAATATTTATGCCTGAAGCAGAGCAATTCTTATGTATGTACGATGTGGCCAATACTGGTCATTGTCATGTTATTGTTGAAACGACTGTCGTTCATCGAATAGGTTAAAGGCTATTTTAATGTTATCGATCGTTAATCTGCCAGTTAACGGTTAGGAAACTTTGCGTTTGAAATATACTTCGGCTCAGACAGTAGATTCTACATGTCTGTTAAGTAAAAATACGACGCGCAGTGAAAGGGTGTGGTATCTTCCGTGAAATAAAGCAGTGATAAACTTGTATTGCCTGCACATTCGTTAGATAATGGAGTGAACTTGAAAATCGAATATCTAATTAAACATACTGAATGATTTTCTAAACCGATATGGCTGGTTCTAAAATTTTGATATCTACTAGAAAAATATGCTTTGCATGGTATGATCAATAAAACGAATACGCTCGCAGATTTAGTGTTTGTACTAGGTGTACACTGAATAGTCGTATTTATATCCGATGTCCGTATTTGTATCCACGGATATCCGCTGTGATCCAGAGGTCTTTACTCGTTTTCTTTTTTACTGCGGATTTCAGAAAGAATGTAACTGTAGATATACAAAACTTTCTCCTACAAGTCAATTTCTTCCACTGAAGAAGTTATTTAACGAAAACATATTATTATATGTTAACGAAAACATATTATACAGTAGACTCGCGATTATGTGAACACCGCTTTATGTGAAACGCTGGAATATGTGAACAGACAAAATTTTGTATTGATAGCCGTACTATGTGAACAGCGAAAGATTTCCGCCGCTCGTTAATGTGACCTAACGTACTTTATATTTCATAGGTGGGGAGATTTTCTTGTTCTATCCTGTCAGAGCATTTATATCGTATGTTCAATGCTCTTCGCTGTGTATAAGATACCTACTTATCATTATTAGTGTTTTTTTGTGTAGTGCGAAAATGGGTAAGAGAGGGAAATGTTTGACAATAGAGTGTAAAAATAAAATTTTGGATGAGCTGGATAAAGGAGTTGCTGTAACCGCTTTGGCTGTAAAATACAGTATGGCAAAATCAACAATATGTGCTTTAAAAAAAAAGAAAATCGCAATTCGTCAATCCACAATAAATGCTGTTGGCGGATTAGGTAAGAGAAAAACTCTGCAATCCTCACATTTTGTTGAAATGGAAAGAAAGTTATACAAATGGTTCCTTAAGCAGCGAGATAAACATCTGCCAATTTCGGGTGAAATACTTAAAATGAAAGCAAAAGAATTGTATTCTATAACTTACGGAACGGTTGCAACGGTTTAAGAAAAGGCACGGCATTCGCCTCCTTAAAATTGTTGGTGAAAAACTTTCATCCAGACCCGAATTGGTCGATCCATTTATAAAATATTTAAAAGAAACCATTGAAAAGTTTGATTTAACTCCAAATCAGTTGTATAATGCTGACGAGACAGGGCTATTTTGGAAATTATTACCTGACAAAACATATGTTTCTCATCACGAAAAAATGGCACCAGGACGAAAATCGGAAAAGCAAAGACTAACGTTTTTAGTCTGCACAAACGCAACAGGCTTGCACAAAGTGAAGCCTCTTATTATCGGACGAGCTAAGAATCCTCGGTCATTAAAGAATCACAATTTTGAGTCAATTGATTACACCCATTCCAAAAATGCGTGGATGACAGGGCCTTTATTTAAACAATGGTTTCATACCGCATTTGTACCTCAGGTAATTAAAACAGCCTAAAGTATATAAAATGTGAAAGTGTAGTGATTTGTTTCTTCCAGGTTAAAAAATTTCTGAAAAATCAAAATTTGCCGCAGAAAGCTTTGTTGCTGATAGACAATGTACCCAGTCATCCCATCGAAAAGGAACTAAGAACAGAGGACGGAGCAATCTTTACAATGTTTTTGCCACCAAACGTAACATGTCTGATTCAACCAATGGATCAGAATGTTATACGGATTACGAAGTTGCTCTACAGAAAAAAATTATTGTCATCTATCGCGGCAAAGAATCCCGAAAATATTGTAGAAGCAATGAAGGATATTACACTGAGAGATGTATTCACTAATTTGTCAAGTGCATGGAATGACTTGAGCCCATCCATGATCACACAGTGTTGGAGGAATATTTTGAACGATGCCAGCAAGCTAGATGATGAAGATTTGTTGCCATTAAGCATTTTAAAGGAGAGGCTTATAGAAGTAAAAGCAGTTACAACGTCTGCCAGGGATGTAATTCTAGAGCTACTGAATAAAACAGATACAACTGAGTCTTTAAATAGACATGCGACCTTCATTAATATTAATACATATGCTTTATTTCTTTATAGGAAGCAGTTACTGATTCGGATATTTTGAAATGGAATGATGATGTGGCAATCATGTCCGGAGTAGAGAGTGATTCAGATGCAAATGAGGAAGATACTCTTATTCAACCTGAACCACAACATTCAATATCAACTTCTACAGCTATTGAAATTATTGATAACGTTATTGCATGGGCATCGCTTAATGGTGACATAGATGCCTCTGGTATAGCTACATTACATAAAATACGCGAAAAGGCTGTTCACATAAAGCATCAAGAAAAGTTAAAACAACAAAAAATTACGGACTTCTTTAGTACATAAACAAAAAGCTAAAATTAAGTTACAATGTATATTGTATAAAAAATATTTTAAATAAATATATAAATACATATGTTTTCTATTATGTGAACAATTTGGGTATGTGAACAGTGTCGGTTTTATTTAGTTCACATAATCGCGAGTCTACTGTAATATGTTATGGAATAAATTGGTATTTAATTATTTATTGTTTTATTGACCTCTAAGTGGAAATAAAGCAGGAATTAAAAGATAAGCTACAAGTAAATAAAATTGAATGTGATGGAAATTAGTATTTAACAATAATAAATACTTTATATTTTATGTATTAACATAACTATAGCATTTCTGTGTATCGGCATAATGTTGGTCTTTTCCATCTTTAAGGAAATTTACATAAGATAGATAAATTCATAGTGATTAATTAATCCAGCAAATGATTGTATACACCGAAAAAAATACAGACTGCAATATGATATAAAGCATTTGTATATTTAATAATTTTTTTAATTTCTTTCTTGTATCCCAACATTATTATTTAGCAACTTGATATATCAGAATGCTGTACGTGTTTAAGTTAAATATATGTATGTATCTGTCATGCGATCTTGCTTAACTTTGTAGGAAAGGCGTATCAAGTTTTATTGATTAGTTGTATATAATTGCTGTATTTAAGTTTATTAGCACTTTTATTAGGTACTTGTTCTTATTTGTAGCAAGAACATATTTGTTCTTTTTGCTCTTGTTTTCTCCGTTTTTTTAAACTAAATAGGTTACTTATGTAGGGTGTGACAGTCGGGTATAGCTTTCCTAATCCTAATAAAAAAATATAAACATCAAGTAGACAACGATTTATAACTGGCCATACAATGACATCTAAAAATAAAAGATCACAAAAGACTACCAAAGAGACTAACGTAACTCCTTAAATTTGATGAATTTAATTAATTTATTATAAGTATATTCATGTTATTTGAAAAATATGTGATAGTTAAAATTTCAAGGAAAATTCTTTCAATATAATTAGATTCATTAAATAAAATTGTAACTTGGTTAAAATTTACAATCAGTGGTGTGTATGTATATGTGTAGCCAAGGCGTATTTTTTGGGATTTACCCGACTATCACTACGATGTCGGTGCTTCTTTCACGCCACCCCTGGATAGTTTGCCCAATGTAGAATTTAGAGTAGTCGTTGCATTTAACTGTATATACATATTTCGAAAAACCTGTTTGGAATTTGATGGAATCGATTGGAATATGTTAATACCCAGTGTCTCATTAAAAAACATAGGCTTCGTTCGTGACCGACTGCTTAGATAATCCTGTATCAAGAAAATATTTTTAAAACGTAGCCCATGTAGCCCCCAACCAAATTCCAAAAAGGTATTTCGAAATTCCTTGCCGTTTATTTATAATAGTACACCTTATCTTGGTTGCACCATCCTGTATATACAGGCTTTTAATTTTGTGGATATTTCTATTACATTTTCTATTATTTCTATTATATCTATTTAGTGTTTGTAAATGTATCACCCTGTATATTCTTACATTTTTTAATTCTTTAATATAAGATAAATTTAGTCAACATACTGTCTAGTTTTCGTGATACTCAAAAAGGACTGAACTGAAGGCTTTCGTAATAAGTTCTTTGAAAGGCATCTTCATTATTTTTATAACAGTTACTTCAAGTTTTATATTTCATGCTACACATTATTTCTATACTATACTAGGTGTTTAGATATCGTAAAAAAAGGGGAGATTAAACACCTTTAAATGACTAAAGGCCGTTTATTTCAAATAGAAAACGCTGTGTATTTTTCTGCCAAGTATTACAGAATATGTCCACTATTTACTAATTTCATTGTATGTAGTAGCTAGGTAATTAATTATTGTAAAATCAATTATCTTTGATTTTATTACCATATTGCCTTTCCATTAAAAGTAATTGTAGCAATACAAAGCAACTAAAATGAAACAAATTATTAAACGAGAACGTCACATTTGACGTTTTTTCATACACGTGCTTTTTATAACTTCATATGAATGTGTCGGTTTTAGAACAGCTATATATATATTTTTTTCATTTTTACAAATTTTCTGTTGATCGTAAATTTAACGATTGTTAGCTAGAACAAAACATCAATATTTTCACCTTTCAACAGTTTTATTACATCTGTTTCATACTTTTCGTTCGCGAGGCATCGTTGTATTATTCAATGTACCGCTACACATCTCTTTACATGTGGTTCATCCAACGAATAAAAAGTGAGACTGATGTTTTGGCACTCTTCTCGAATCAAAATACTTCTTTCGGAAGCCGCTGAATTCAATGCCTAATTTTATATGATAAAAAAAAATTAATTTGATTTATATTGTGGTATTGTTTATATCTCCACATTTGAATTCAAAAGTGTTGGCTTTTGAGCAACAAAATAATTTTTCAAAATTTTTAACAATTTTATTGTGATTTAGAAAGCTAAGCTAATAGTTGATATACTTGATTTAAACGCCTGTTTAATAAATAAGGTTTCATCAGTGTTGCCCAGCACACTACAAGATATTTCCACTGCAAATTTGTAACTTCCAGGAAGAATATAGTTACGAACTGTCAAACGAAATGGCTAATATTAAAGTTTTGCTAAAGAAAAATTGAGCTTTGCGTTTTGGAGGTAGTTGTCGTTCACATTTGACAATCAGTTGCAACATCCAGAAGGCTCTTTGAATATCATAACTCAAATTCAAATTTGAACGATTAAAAATGGCGATGACTCTCATAAATCAATTTTATAGTATTACAAGTCTGAAACTAGTTTCAGGATCCACTAATATTAGCGTTGCACAATCGATGTTATAAAAATCTTTGCCCATAATTTTCACTGCTTCAATTCTTATTATAAATTAAAGAGTCGAAGGATATTTATGAATTGTAACGAAATAAAGTAATAAACTTAATTGATTAATTACGCTGTTAACGGTCCAACACCTTCTAGATCTTTACATATTAACATATATCGTAACTTTATTTAAAATATAGAATTTTTTAGAATTAATAGTTGTAAAAGCCAGATATTTTTACCAATACGTTTATATCAACGAATGTAAACTTTCCACGAAATATTATTTATTTTTTCGGGATATTTTTAAAATAGCTTGTCTGTACAGATTTGCAGATATCCTGTTGTACACGATATTTAAAAGTATCACTAAATAACTGCAAATAATATACGGAAATATTGTAAAGTGGAAATGTTTTTAATGGTCCGGATATTTAACAGTAACGAATGTTTAGTACATATATACATAAAACTTACTCGAAAGAATTCAGTGAATTATTGTAATGACTTACGAAAATATCCCATTAGTGGGCGAAGTTATTCTTAAGCATAGGAAACTATAAATATAGTTTCGGGTATTTATAAAAGCGTAGGCATTGAATATTTAGAAATTTTCTTATATAATAAGGTTCAAGCGGATAGTAAATAAATATTTTAAAAGTCTATGAAAACATCTCCTTTAATGAACTTCGAGTTTTAAACCAAAATAAAACACTGCAGGCTCACTTGGCAAAAAAACATACTTTCGGATAATACTTAACTTATTAATAGCAATATTTAATTTAACAAATACTCAGATTATACTAGACAAGAAAAAAATCTTAAAATTCTAGATACTGTCTGTTCAATTTTTTTTTTGTTAGAACTTTTCTACTATCCTGCTTGCACGATCTGAAAACAGGTGACGGCCTGGAGTAAGCCGATATTTGAAGCTTCTAAAATTATAAGAATCCCATTTGCAACATATATATAATTGAAATGTATTCGAAGTCAAGGAAACATAAACAGTGGCACCTTCCGCTTAATAACTGTATATTATCTTATATTCCAACAGCTCAGTCCACATTACCAAAATGACAAAGTTATGTCAAAGAAAGTTTTGTTTGTTTACCAGCATTCAGTGTTCAAAACACTTAAGTAAACGTGACCTTTAAGAAATATAACTTTAAAAGGCTAATGAATTCTCGTCCACCACTTATTATTACGTTAGGCTTAAAAATTTATCGAAATCTCACCAGTAGACGAAAATTAAACGTATGCATTTTTTCTAGTCAACAAATCTTTCTTTTCGTTTTAATGATGGAGCATATTTATGGATATAGCTCTTATATATGTTTGACAATAACAGAAACTTGTTCTTAAATAGATTATTTCGATCTAAATATAATGATAACAAAATGTCACTCGAAAGATTACAATATTTAATGCTAAATAGGTAACTCACATTTTCATATCCCTTCGTAAGCATCATACATTGTATTCATGGCCTTTCGTTATCTTATTTATATCAAGAATATTAGAAAACACAATCGAATCGACATAATGTTATCCGAAAATATTAACTAAAGCGATATTGCGTTTATAATTCCTCATTTGGAAATATGTAAGAACATAACATTAATATGATATATTGAGGTGTTCTTACGCTGTCATAAAAATAGTGTAAAAGATTAATGAATGTAGGCACTTAAGACTACGTTCTGAAAAACGACAGCCTATAAAGTTCGAGTACGTAGAAATATAGTATTTAATTTGAGAGAATGTGATTAGTTTCGAAACTCTTTGAAATAGAAGATTAAATAAAGAAGTAGAATTAAATATACATACTACAATATATCCTGGATAATGCATTTATACATATAATCTGTAACATCACAAACGACACCTAGTGAAATAGAAAATTTGGAAAGAGTTGCGAATAGAGATAATGATCGAAATGAATTTCCATTTCACATTTTATGTTTTGCTGGCGATAGGGTGGCAACTACTTTAGATAGAACTTTTTTGGAAAACTCATCAGTGGTCAGTCGAATTCACTGCTTGCTAGATATATATTAATAGTCTAATTACCTGCGGTTACTATTTAATTTGTACCTCTATTATTTCGTAATGTTTTATCTTTAATTGTTCAATTTTTTTCTGTCATCGTCTTATAAAAAAATTGTCTTAAAAAACCGCAATTAAATGATGATGTGATCAACTACAATCAAAAAGTTTTATCCAAAAAAAAAACAAATACATTTAGTATTTAGTGCTATCGCTACTATATGCAAATTCTTGTAATTTTGAAGATTACTTTACTCAAATTGTAAATGTAATGTGGAACAGCCTGTATATGTAGGTAGTAAAAACGACTACACAAAGAAGTAATGAGAGTCACTTCCAATCAGTTTGTATGTATTATTACTTGGCAAAACCATTGTGGGTGTTTGTAGATAATGAATAATGTAAGCGTACTAATGTTAGAATTATATTTGTCACCAAGCAAATATTTTCGCTCACAAATGAGTAGATAACCTGTTGTGTGCGAAACACTCCTACAGACGCTATACGCAGATTTTTAACACACCAGCAAAATACACTCTCTAACAAAAGGTTAAAAACAACTCCATATTAAACGAACAAGAGCTTTTGATATATTTTTTTATATTACTTACTACTGGCTTTTACAGATAAACCATCGGTAACACCAACAATACAACCCCTACCTACTGGAACTAGAATGTCGCTTTTTTTAAATGAATAACTACATCATCTTAGTTAGAAAATGTAGAAAGTATTAAAATGTTTAAAATTATAAACGCTGATATCTCAGAAAACCACATATTTTTCTTTCTGAGACTGAAAAGTTTGTTTTCGCTTCCCCAGTGTTATGTATAAAGATATCTTTCCCAATACTAATTATTTCATACCTTTGAGTTTGTAAAAATAATAAAATTATAAACATTTCTGTTACGATTAACAGCAACTTTCATAAACACAACTGTATCAAATATAAATTACGCGGCTGCAAATTCTGTATCGAAATATCTTCAAACATAATTTTGTTATCTTAAACATAAACATTTGTAAGCCAAATTAAAATCGTGGCTCTTTAAAGTTTCTGGGTACAAAAGCAAGCTAAAAACTCCTACTCCTAACTACAGTTACGGGCTTTGATCAATAAGATCAACACCAAAAAAGAAAAACACGTCCTATTACCTATTTTTCGTGTATCTATTCGAATGAAAATCTTACGATTCGTATTTTGTGTATCTAAAAATTGAAATCGCTTCCAGGAACAAGCTTTTACTAAAATATCTTTTCAGGTTATTTGCAATTTCCGGCTGTATAGGAAACAGGCTCGGCGGCGCGCCTCTCTTAAGTCATCGTAGCATATATCAAAATGCTCCAAGTAGTAGACTTTAACGATTATAGAATCTCATTTCCTTTCTTAATTTATTTCAGGAGCATCTCTTGAAGTTTCTCAGTTTCTATAAACATGATTATATGATAATTTCGGAACGATTTAAAAAAAATCGAAAAAATTACTGCATATATGTAGCGAATATAATGAAATTTATATGAATATATGTAGCTTGTAGCATAATATTGAATGGGGAACCAGGTATTGTATTACAGGTAGCATTAACCGTGTCTGACTTTGAGCCTTAAAAGGATTTAGCTGGATGTGAAGCACCAGTAAAACGAGAGGTACTTATATAAATATAATAGGTATACTGTAAGTATACATGTTGAATAATTCAGTAGGGTAACGTAAGCAAGTAGATTAAATATTTATCGCGGTCACACGCAAATCGCAGTTGTTTACATTTTGTTTTAAGTTACCTGAAATCTCTACTAGTTATATATACCATGCTTAAATATAGTTTATATTTTAACACGATATATTTAATGTACGGCTTGCTTTTTAATTGAGGAGGACAGCCTTATTAAAGCTGTGTAAGTAAAAAGGGATATTACTTTGGTTAAAAAAAGATAGAAAGGTATATATTTTCAAAACAGAACTATGAAGTAGTGCAAAATATTTCAAAAGGCTTCCCTAACTCTTTATAATCGTACCAAAATATTACGTACGAGGGAGCGTTTTTATATTCGCGGAATGGGGGATAAGGGGTGGAAATAAAAAAACCAAATTATTTTTCTTTTTCAATATATTCACCTGCAAGACGGATACATTTTTCACATCTTTCAATTAATTTATTTATACCCTCATAAAAAAATGATTTCTCTTTATCTGCAAAATACCCCGAAACTGCCTCCTTGACTTCATCATCGGCAGTAAATTTTTTACCCCGCAGTCCTTTTTTCATTTTCGGAAACAGGTAATAATCACTCGGGGCCAGGTCTGGGCTGTAGGGTGGGTGATTCACAATTTCGAAGCCCACCTTATGCAGAGCAGCTAACGCAACGCGGCTCTTGTGGACGGGCGCGTTGTCGTGCAAAAGCAGCACACCTTTCGTCAATTTTCCCCGTTTTTTCTCTTTAATGGCTTCTTTTAGTCGCTCTAATATTGAAGCGTAATATTCTCCGGTTATAGAAACACTTTTATCTTTATAATCAATCAACAATATTCCTTCCGAGTCCCAAAATACCGTTGCCATGAGTTTCCCAGCTGATTGTGACACTTTAAATTTCTTGGGAGGTGCTGTGCCCTTTTTTGCCACTGCATGGAGTCTTGTTTGGACTCAGGTTCATAATGATGAACCCAAGTTTCGTCTCCAGTAACAGTTCGACTCAATACACCATCCTTGTCTTCATTACAGTGGTCCAAAAATGCAGGCGAACACTCTATTTTTTCCATATTTCACTTTGCACTCCTGATTATGTTACTTGGTTGACGATAGCTCAAAGACTAACTGTCTAATAACAATTAAACTTCGTATTTGTACTAATTATGAGTCGCTGCATAGGCGACGCCCGCAATGCGCCTAGTCACCCCCCTACAACCCGCTCATTCCGCGAATATAAAAACGCTCCCTCGTATAATAAAATAATTAATTGTAAGGTAGCAGAAAACTTGGCGATGTTGAATTCGTTATTTCAACCTATAATTTGAAGTAAATCGATTGAGAATTATGCATCAAAGAGGTACTATTCATTTCACGTAAGTCACGATTTTAACTGTCGTACACACGATCAATGATGCGCTGTATTTGTTGAACTTGATTTGTGTTAGACTTGAAACAGTACTGAAGCAAACATAAAATAATTGGCCATTGCATCGTCGGATACATTCCAACATAAAATGGCGCATATTTGTTGTAACATGAAGCCAAAGTCGGAAATGCACGATGCGAACAGCTCTGTGTAGTCGCGAATATGCCCGAATATACCTTACTGACAAATTAAAAGTATAGGTTTTTGGTTTTCTATAAACTTCGCGTAAGCATAAATATAGCTTTTAATTTGCTAAGATTCTTAGACACTTTTTCTACGATCGAATTATAATATGTTACTATATCTATACTGACATCCATTACTACAGAATTTTACGGAAATGAATTACTGACAGTTCCAGATCTGTCATTTATTTCGCCATATGTTGAGATTTAAATTTGTTCATCATTGTATCCACAAATTACATACAGTCACCTACCCTGGTAATTGAATTTGCTGCTCTTGTTTTTTTCCATTTCTAATCTTGTATCTCACGGAAGATTGAAGGAACTCTTTGTGCATGTTTGGACGTAGTTTATTTGAATTGATTCCATTCACATCTGTTCTGAAATCTATGCGATCTTGCCGAAATCTTGTTGACGTATCATTTTCTTAATATATTTCACATTAGTTGAGCAGCTAGCAAACATTTCTCGATATTGCAACCACTTTTATAACAAGTCATTCCCACTCACAAAATTCGAAATGTTTAAATTATGTGACCTTGAAACATTTATTCATGCTTGTGAAAAGTACGTAGATAATTATATGATTCGAAAGTCATTAAATAATACTACAGTTTTTGTGAAATCAAAACCAAATAAAGAACAGTCTGTATACATCCACACTTATACATGTTTGTGCTCTTCCTCAAATATATCTTCTTATATAAAAAACGATTGTATATCAGACTGCGGATGTTGGTAATGTAGGTACCTAGCAGGTATGTGAATGTTTACAAAAAGGCTAACAAAAACACCCACATAGGAGACGTCGAGCGTTATCTGTTGCCGTCGCGTAATACACATACCTACATAAATACTATCTCTACAGATTCTCGGAAGAAGCGCATCTAAATCGTGAGCGCATCGCGATAAAACAACAACCGAAAAGCGGCCTTTTATCTCGACGCACTCTTTACGGCCAGTTATTTCGGTTGTGTTTGCTCAGCGTAAAAAAAAATAAATCCAATAAGGCAGATGTGGGGTAGTGGTGTTAATATTTTTAGACGGTTAGAGTTATGCATGACGAAGACCCAGTGGAACGTAATCAGCCGCGTCTATACGGTTCGGCGTTTGATCGTTCAGCCGTCCTCAAATTATTCATCACGTCTCACCCGCCCGCTATTACCTTCCGATATAATCTATCTTTACCTACACAGGATGGTATAGCAGGATACATGATTCGGTATATGGAGAATAAAATATACAGTTCAGTGGATTATATAGTCCTGAATTTGAAGCGAATCTATGGTTGAGAAAGGTCTGTCCCTTTGTCATTCATCGAGTTTGAATCCGAAAAGTATTTCAGGTAATACAACGTTTTGAAAGTTGATGTATTTGTAATGTATATTGATCATCTAGTCCGTTCAAGTATTGAATTACAATACTCGTAGTTCTCCACTTTACAAAGTTAAATCAAAAGTTTGAGCTATCCATTTACCTAATTACTTACTCTTAAATTTGTCTAAACAGATTTTTTTTACTTAAAATAATAGGTATTGATCCTACTTAACTTTTATGATACTGGCGCTATAAATATTGCTTTATATTCCACTCAGAATTATCACAAACAAATTATAAAGACATGATTTCCACACGGCAACTTGTACGTAAAATTCCGTTAGACAGCTGTGACTCATCGTTCCACACCGTCACTTAATCATTCATATTGACATTATGCTACATTTTGGACATATTACCAGTGATCCTGTACATCGATGAATCGCGTATTTTTCTTTTTCTTTTCCATCTTATTCTAAGAAAGGCCTGCATCTACTATCTGCACTATAGTCATAGTGAGGTGTTTGTCGTTTATAAATATTTTTAGAATACTGTCCTACACGAGAGTTCCAATAATTCTTTAATTGTCAGTAAACTCTTTACAATGGCATAGTAGGCGAAGAAGCGATTATTTATCCTCCTAGTATCTTTAGCGTCTAGGAGCGGATAAAAGGCAGAAGTTGCAAAGTGAGTTTCAGCTCGCAATACTTGATTATTATCCTGCTATCTGTGACTACTTCAACCTACTAAGAATACTAGATAATCCACTATCAAGCATTCATGTAGAGCCATCTAACAGGTTTCTTATTCGGTAATCCCTCACCTGTAATCATAAAGTTAGCTTTATTTAATCTCTTATTTGATAACTTCTAACTTCAATTCACAGATTACTTTCGGTAATACTACAGGATTTATGGTTTCTTTCTATAGTTGAATGCCTAGGAGCACAGAGCATATTAACAGTGATTTCCACAACCCTGCCAGAATTAGTTCGGGAACGATCTCATGATTACTACCGGTTAAATTCACATAACTGAACAATTTTTTTTGACTTTATTTTAGTTAATCTTTTCAGTACTAAGCGTTTAACTATATTAAAACAAAGCTCCTTGGATACAAGTAATATCAATCATTTGTTGGTTCGTTTTGAAGCACCTACAAAGCGATAGAAAAGTTGATAAAATGCTTCTAGAGGTATATTTGTTCTAGATCAAGAAACACAATTGTACAATACTTCATATTCTTGACCGACTTCTTGACATTTACCAAATTTTAATGGACAACATGTATCGAAACGCCCGAAGATGAATCAGTTAAATTCGACTTCAAAGGAACTACAACCTCCACTTTATTATTAAAGTAAAATAAATAAAATTTTGTTTTTATTGCTTCTGTCTCTTCAATATAATTACTTATTTTTGATTAAACATTACGGCTTGATATACACCTTCAAGGTGTTTATCATTACTTTTCAAAGCAATACTGAGATTTACAAAAACACAAATTATTTCCATAATAAATTTTAGTAACGCAATGAAGTTGTAGGCAGCATTCTCAACTTCATAGATACAACTTATGGTATTTGTCTTAGGCGCGGACTTTAACATAGACCATTACTTCACTATTAATTACGACTTTTCAATTTGGATATTTTGAATAGTAAATGTCTTCATAAATTACGTAACTGATCAACTGTATTTTTTCTATTGTAAGTTCTATTATTCGACTTGCCATTCGCTGTTGGGAGCAAAGTGATTAACAGCGCGACATCATAAAAGGTGATATGATGCTGTCACAAAGCCATTTAAACACAACTTACACACACTAAACTACACCGCAAGAGTTGCAGTGATAGCCAGACAAGTAATACAGCTTACGGAGTCACTGCAACTAAGCACCCACCACACATAAAAAAAAAATTATGCAGATGATCCACATGTACCATCTTTGGCAAATTAAATGCGAATTTTTCAGCGAGGAATTTCCGTTTACTAAATAAAGGCTATACTTTGAAGCAAATTTAATTTCTCTAAAAGAGAGTAGGTACTGCATTGATGAACTTCTTTAGAGTAATTAAATTCACTTTAAAGCAAAGCCTTTATTTACAAAATCAACATTCTCCGATCAAAAATTCGCATTTAAATTGCCAAAGATGGTACATATGTATTTCTTGATTACGATATTCTTATTTTCAGAGCTACTGCTTTAAGACTGCAACTCTTATTTCTAAATGTTTGAAGTATACTTGGAAATGGTTTATCCTTAAAGACGAGTTGTGAACGCAGTTATATTATTTCCAAGAAATGAATCCGAATTTTAACAACTTCATGTGTTCGACTTACATACTTTTGGCGCTATATATACCTTTAACCGTTTTAAAAGCATCCTCATCCTCGCAATTCATATAAATTTTCATTGAGGACGCAATCTTTGTTGTTTTGCTTTTTTTTTCTGGGCGGACAGAATCAAAGTCATCCAACAGAAATTATTTAGCAGTATTTTCAAATTTTGTCAAGAATACGCACTAGTACCTTATAAATTATTTCTTTAATGGGCAGAAGTAATAAAGAAGCAATCGCATACTCACGTCCTTCATACAAACATCGTGTTTATGTTAATGTGTATTAATATTTCTGGAACTATCAAAAATTTATACAGCGTAGGAATTGTACTATAACCTATGCTAGGTTCATTCATCATTCAACATTTACTAATTACAAATCGTTCCGTATGAATATCTTAATAATATTTTTGAAGAATCTGTGGAAAGTGTCTAAATTGTATTCACGAAATAACATTATTTTGCTTTGTATAAAGGAAAGTTTAACACTCTCCAAACATAAACATTTCTGTATTTATGTCATCGTCTATATGAATTATGTGTACTTTACATGAAGTGAATAAATTCCTCTATCCTTATATAGCGTCGTTTAATGTTTTAAAATACGTCCAAAAGCATTTAATCATTTTATCCCTGTATATATGTGGTTTATTGTGCCACTTGCATGTCAGGCACGTAGAAGTAATTGATTTTTTCATTTTGTGTGTGCATTTCGCTTGTCTACCTGTAGGAAGTTATATAAATATACCAAGAAGAGAATTTTCTGTCGCCTTGGAAACTATATATAGACGTGACACCCGTTCTAATAGTGTTTTTTATGTAAATGACATTTTATTTGTTAATCTTGCTTAATGAAAGACGAGGGTATCATGTACGGGTATGCATTAAGATTCCAGCGCGACATTATACATAAAATACTGCATGAATTGCTTCTTTAATAGTAATTAAGTTTGAATAAACCAGGCCTGCAGTGCTGATATTATACATTATTCAGTTTTTCTTTCAATTGTGTTTCAAATATTATTTACAGTTCGAAGTCAAACATAAATGCAGTTTACATTTTTTATAGGTCATAAGTAAATACATATACAAATAATTTTAAATGAAACTTAATAAAAGTGCTATTCATTGTGTGAATGTATGGAATGGAGCTATTATGACACTAACAAATGTCAGTTTCAGCATTATATTAACACCAAAAGATGCAGAACCAAAGTTACACACAGCATCTAATTTGATTCAGAAGTGAACTTCGTTAAATATTACATACAGAGATATAGGATAAGTTAGTATTTTGAATATAGATTCTTTTTCGTACTAACGCATTATCGAGATGGTTGTCTAATTGACCTAAGCACTACCTGTTGGGTATCTTTCTTTAGCTGAAGCTAGAAGTTAGTTTCAGTTTGCAATCCAGTTCTTTCTTGCTTGTATTGCTCGTTGTGTATTGCGTTCGCTTTCAGCATAGGAACTGAGTAGCTGCAAATACCATTTCGTCATGGTGTATTCAATACGTTGAGGAAGAATAGGTAGGGAGACGACATCACGTGGTTAAAACGGGTACAGGTCGGCTATATTGGCATATTGACACTTATGTCAAACACATAGATTGTAGTGTATGTTTGCATTAATTGTTTATTACAGTGATATGATAAGTAAAATATTAGGAGACGTTACGATTTCTTGTGCTCTACGAAGTTGTAACAGTAGAAACAGTGTGGACAAGAAGAGTTCGTCTAGAATAACATTTCATAGGTCACTGTCTGAAGCATAAACATTGTGCAGGGCCGTATCGTCCAATTATGACATCTATGGGCCTTGGACCTAACAGGTGTGGGATTACGTAATTAATTTTAAATAAAGCCATCTGTTAAGTGGAGGCTTAAAATTACACTTATAATTTTCAGTAGTCCGGACCTGGTGAGGCAGCCATATTGGTGCTACACTTAGCCTTAAATTTCTACGTTGGTGGACGACTTGTTATAAGGTGCTGTACACTATAATAATAATAATAATAATAATAATAAAAAAGCCCTACATGGGAGATACCCTGCGCAGCTAGACGAAGGCCACATTGACAAGGAAGCATCAACCAACTGGATGAGAGACTCCAACATTTTCTCGGAAACGGAAGCCTTTATGTGCGCAATACAAGACCAGGTTATACCCACGAGATATTACAGAAAGAAGATAATGAGAACAGCAGAGAACGAAAGCGAAATGTGTAGATTATGTGGCACAAAAATAGAGACAATAGACCACATAATATCAGGATGTACCACGCTGGCCCCGACACAATATACTGAACGACACAACAACGTCGCAAAAATATTACATAGTGAAATCCTATATAGAATTGACAACAGACCTCGAACACCATACTACCGCTATGAACCACCAGCAGTCGTAGAAGAACAAAGACATACGCTATACTGGGACAGAGATATAATAACCGATCACCCCATTGCGCACAATAGACCCGATCTGGTACTAATAGACAAACCAAATAAAACAACATATATTATTGACGTCGCGATTCCATTAGCACATAACATCAAGAAAATGCAATCTGAGAAAATTACAAAATATCTGCCCTTAGCGGATGAAATAAAAACAATATGGCAGCAGGACAAAGTCATCATCATACCTGTTGTGATTGGCGCTACGGGCGAGGTCCCGAAGCAGCTGTTTGAGTCCCTCAAAAAATTGAAGCTTTCTAAAAACATATATAAGCAAATGCAACAAGCAGTAGTGCTTAAAACATGCAATATAGTGCGACGCGTTCTAACGGATTCCAATTACACCTGATAGCAACAATAGCAACAACAAACCAATATAATAGCCACACCCTTTACGTAAAATAGCAAACACGCAGTAAATCAATAGAAATAGGTCATTTATACATGTATATATTTATATATTTCTGTAATCAATTGTACATAGACATATAAAACAATAAATTGCAATAGTCTGAGCCTATCCGTTGGCACTGTGTGCTCCGGGTAGGTCAATGTTCCTCAGTTAAGCTGAGAGAGTGCGCTGGGACAGCAAGTCAGATAATAATAATAATTTTTTTTTTTTTTTTTTTTTTTAAGTGAGGAAAAATGCCTTAACGCACCATCAGGGACGAGACCCGTCCCCGGTGTGTGGGGCTCGCACCCACTAAAAACCTCACTTTGTCAGGTGTAGAATCCATCCCGGAACCGCTGGTCGCATTACTTCAAGATGGCACCTCGTAGTTAGCCTCGGTCGGCTGCCTCCATTACTTGGGTCTCTCTCTTCTTCTCTTTCAGCACCTTCTCGACGAACGTGGCGATCTTCTGCCAGTGGTCGTGTCCGGAGAGCATCGTTTGCACGACGTTATCCGGCGTTAGAGGTCCTACTTCGTCTTGTAGAGCGTCTCTGTAGTCACTCCACCTCTCGCATTCGAAGAAGGTGTGGTGAGCATCATCTTCCGCAGAGTCGTGATACTGGCATGTCGCGTTCTCTGCTATACCCATTCGAGCCAGGTATGCGTTGAAATACCCATGTCCGCTAAAAAACTGAGTGAGGTAGTAATTTACCTCGCCGTGGTCTCGGTCTATCCACTCCGTTAGGTTGCGGATGAGTCTGGCCGTCCACCGTCCTCTCGTGTCGTTCTGCCAGCGCTCTTGCCAACATTGTCGTGTGAGCGCTTTAGCGTCCGCTCTTGCTTGTCGTGCACCGACGTCTCGTTGTGTCTCGTAGACTCTCTTCTTTTCTTGAGCCAGTAAGTCTATCGGGGTTACTCCTGCGATCACGAGCACCGCCGGTTCGGAAACCGTACGGTATGCGCTGGCGATCCTGAGTGCTCCCCGTCGCTGTACTGAAGCCATCCGCTTTCTGTACTTGTCCTGCCGTAAGGCGTCAGCCCAGATCTCGCTTCCATACAACAGTATGGAATGGGTGACGGTCATTAGCAGCCGGCGTTTACTCGCCGTCGGTCCTCCTACGTTGGCCATTAGTCGGCTCAACATCGTCGTTACTTTAGCGGCCTTATCGCTCGACGACTGAATCTGTTGCCAGAAGGTCATCTTGCTGTCGAGCCGCAGTCCAAGGTACTTCACGGAAGTTGTAGTAGTTATGACTTCCGTATCCACCGTCATCTCGATCTCCCTAGGGATTCGTCTCCTGGTCAGTAGAACGACCTCGGTCTTCTCCGTTGCCAGGGTCAGGCCGTGTTCGTCCATCCATGTGGTGACTCTTCTCATTACCTGGTTGAGCCTTCTCTGGGCATCCGCCTCGTCACGCGCTAGGATGACTGCCGCTACGTCGTCTGCGTATCCTATCAGATACGCATCTTGCGGCAGCTCCATTCGGAGGATCCCGTCGTAGGACACATTCCATAAGTCGGGGCCCAGTATGGAGCCCTGCGCCGCTCCCGCTGTTATCTTCTTGGTGCACGGCCCGCCTGCGGTATCGTAGACCAGGTTCCTGTCGCTAAGGTAGCTGCGTATCATCCTAAGTAAATAGGATGGCGTGTCGAACGTGTTCTGCAAGGAGTCAAGAATGACGTCCCATCTCGCCGAGTTGAAGGCGTTTCTTACGTCCAATGTGACGAGCATCACCAGGGGTCTCGAGTAATGATTTCCCCGTTGAGCGGCTTCGAAGGTTTCCACTACCTGCGCTACGGCGCCGACGGTGGAGTGACCCTTCCTGAAGCCATGCTGTCTCTCGGACAGGCCTCCCGCGTCATCTATGCTGCTCTCCAGTCGCGTTTTGAGCAGTCTCTCTAGTAGCTTTCCAGCCGTGTCCAGCATACATAGCGGTCTGTATGCCGATGCCGTGGTCGGGTCGCCCTTGCCTTTACTTATCAGCACTAGTCGCTGTACCTTCCATCTCTTGCAGAAGGATCCTTCTGTTAAACAGCGGTTGTACATGTTCAGAAGCAGATCTGGGCAGACGCGCGCCACAATCTTGAGAGCTTCCGTCGGAATTCCGTCGGGTCCAGGTGCCTTCCGGTTTTGTAGGGAGTTCGCCGCCCTTGACAGTTCATCTCCGCTAAAAAGCGGGATGTCGTTCAATAGCTCGTCCTCCATTTCCGCAGTTCTCTCCGGATGAGTAGGGAACAACGTGTCAACGATGTTCCGCATCCGATCTCGTTCGAGGACTGGATTCGCCGTCTTCGTCGTAAGCTTCTGCATGACGATCTTGTACCCAAGTCCCCATGGGTCGTTGTCAACGTCCTGCCGCAGCTCCTCCCACTTACGTTTCTTGCTCCTGTAGATGGCGTTCTTGAGATCTCTCTTGGCGTTCCTAAAGTCCTCGGACTCTAGTTCTGCCGCGTTCGGATCTCGTCGTCTCACTCTGGTTATTCTCCGTCTGAGCTGTAAGCATCTTTTCCGGAGGGTCGCGATCTCGTCGTTCCACCAATACGCAGATCTTCTGTTGTGTTTCCTTTTCCGCGGCATAGAGGCGTCGCAGGCGCGCCGTATGAGGGCCATGGTCGCGTCCGCAATTGTCTCCGCCGAACCGGAACATTCCATGACGGCATCCTTTCCCCGAGCGATTGTATGAGCCAGGGCGTCTTCATCCAGCTTCGCTACGTTCCATCGAGGACCGGGCGGAGCAGGATTTCGCCTGATCGGCTGCTGCCTCCTCACGTTGTAGCTTATGTACTGGTGGTCACTTCCGGTGTAGTCCTCCATGACTCGCCAGTCCACGATGTCCCGCACAATGTCCTCCGAGGCCAATGTGATGTCCGGTATCGTCTCTCCGTAGCCGGGTCTTCTGAACGTGGTGGTGTCTCCGACATTTACCACGCTGAGTCCGAGTCTGGCCGCCATGTCCAATATACGCCTGCCTCGCGAATCGGTGTATTCCATACCCCATTCCACGGCTTTGGCGTTCACGTCTCCTCCTAGAATAATGGACCCTGTCATTTCCCGAAGGTCGTCTTCCAGATTGTCGAGCTTGCCCTGAAAGTCCGCTATCGGCTCGTTGGGTGTGAGATAGCAGCTCACGTAGGTGATGGTGCCGCTCTTTACCCACACGTATCCGTTTCGGGCTCCGTGGTTGTCGACGATGACTGTATTCGTGTCCGGGATCCATATAGCTGCAGTGCCGAGTGTGTCCCTGTACCACCCGGTGCATTCCTTATCCCGGTATTGTTCACTGATAAGCAGCAGATCTACTCCGGTGTCCAGTTGTAGTTGGATGAGGAGATTGTCTGCTGTTCTGCTTCGGTGCATGTTGCCTTGTAGAATTCTTGTCATTGGCTCTTCTTTGCCTGATCTAGTGCCCTTCTGAAGGAGGGACATGCGCCGGAACCAGGGACGTGGCTGCGTGTCGCGGTGTCTCCCGTGCAGAGAAAGCATTTTGCTTTGTTCTTGCAATCCTTCCGTTGGTGGCCTTTTTCTCCGCAGTTGATGCAAACGCCTTGTGTTCTTCTGTCCGGTCCCGGACACGAAGCCTGACGGTGTCCGTAACCGAAGCAGCGGAAGCACCTGACGACTTCTACCCTGCGTCTTATTCTGCTGTTTATCCAGCCGATCTTTATCCTTGGAGTTTTCAGCAGCTTAAGGGCTTGACGCTGACTCAGTTGGACGATAGCCAGTCTCAGCCCTCTGCTGTTCGCGTTAGTGAGGCTGATCTTCACGTCCCCGTCACTGATTCCTAACTTCGCTTTGACTGCTGCGCAGACTTCCTCCGTTGTCGTCAAGCAGTCTAGATCTCTGAATTCCAAAGTTTCTTTAGGCTCTAGAGTGCTAATGTTAGCCTTCTCGCCCAGGATCTTCTTCAGCGCGCTGCTGAAACCTGCAGTATCCTTGGTGCTGGGTCCTAGTTCCAGCAGCATATCTCCCGCACGTGTCTTGCGGACCGCTTTAATCTCGGTACCCGTCTCTTCCGGTTTCGCGTTGCTGCGTAGTTCTCGCAGTACTTCGGCGTACGACTTTCCTTGCGCGGGTTTTACAAGAAGCGCATCTAGTCGAGGCTTCGTGTTTCGATTCTTCTGTTTGTTCTTCTTCTGCTTTTTTCTGTCGGTGCCGTCGTCCTTGCTCTGACCGCTAACTGTCTTCTGCTGCTGTTTGCTGTCACAAGCTTTTGCAGCCGCCTTCTTTTCTTCTTGGGCTTGTTTTCTTCTGCCAGCCCGATCCTTCATCCATACATTCTCAGAAGGATGCGTGTTCTTCTTCTCTATGTTGTCGTTGACCGTAGCAGAAGTAGCTTGCGTCTCGGTTGTAGGTGCTGCAGCCCGTTGCGCGCGCTCACTTTCTTGTAGTTCGGCTTTCTTCCATCTGTTCCTGCAGTTGGAGATCATATCCACTGCTTCTTCTAGCTCCTTTAAGCCGTTCTTAACATCCATGGAGACGTTCTTCTGCCTGCCAATAGCCGTCTTCATCGTCTTAATAACGCTTATGCATTTCTGCAGTTGCTCCTCTTCGCGACGCCGTAACTCGGAAATCAGTGTGGTGTCGTCGCACTTCTCTACTGGTTGCACAATGTTGAATGTCGTCAGATCTATGGTAACTGGCGACCTAACGTGCTGCGCCGTTGGTGTTCTGAAGCCACCGTTGGGGCTTTCTTCGACGTTGTTCTTCGGTGTTCTCTGTTGATTTGATGATGTTGCCATGATGAGTTGTTCGCCAGCGCTTCGTGTATGGAGGGGCGGGCCGCAATGTCAAGAACGGGTGTACCCTCAGATCCTCGGGATCCTACCCCAGTTCCCTGAGGCCTGACCTACGCTTCACCAATCCCGGAATACGCGGACGGACTGGAGCTCGCCCGGGGCAATGCAGATTCCGACATCTTGCATCCACCATACACTACCTGATCAGGGCCCGAAGTGGCTGGTTCCTCACAATGCGTCGCGGATCCTCGTCGGCAGAGCAAGCTCACATCAGCCTACTCCCCAGCCGGATGAGAAGACCAGTCGGTTCGTAGACACTCCCGGAGTCGCCGCAACGCTTGTCGATCTGTACCTGGGAACAGAAAGGAAAGGGAAGAGGAAGGGTAGGGGTCAGCGGACAGCTGGCGTCACCGGCTGTACCGTTTCCGCATACGGTAGCGGCACTGGGGCCGGCCAGACATGTTAGATAATAATAATAATAATAATAATAATAATAATAATAATAATAATAATAATAGTTTTATTGTCGTCAGTTTAAAAAACATCGACATTGTCATCAGATAATATATATTATATATTTTGAATGTTGCTGCAATTGCCGTTACATTCTGTTTTTGGAATTTTTGTATTGTGCGTCGTGTGTAGGAAAGTGAACAGTTTTGTGAGTGACAGGTACCATTAGTGCTTATAACCTTATATTTGGACAATATTTTTGGACGTCGTCAAATAAATACAGTGTGACTATACGGATACTATTATACAGGGTAACATAACCCCAAAAATTAAGTGATAGTTCGTATATGTATTCATTGCCATATAGATAATCTCTAAAAATGTCGTCTAAACGACGATTGACGTATGAGGAGATGTTGCACTTGACCGAACATTATCGGAAATTGAGGATCTGAGCGAAGACGATGAAAATCCACCCCTCAATGAAAGCTCTGGACCTGAGTCTTTGTTTGCGAATGACGAAGATTTTGAAGAAGAAAATCAACAAATCCAGGAATCTAAAGAAGTTGTGGAAACTGAACAAGTCGAGGAAGATGTACCTGCTGAAGAAGTGCCTACTGAACCACAGCCTGGACCGAGCACCTCACGTTCCGCTTCAGCGCGCAAAGAAGACATAATGAAGGAGTTCATGACGCAAAATGAACTAACTCCCAAAGAAAAGATTGCTTGGAGGAAAGGGGCCCAATTTCTAACTCCAAACATCAAGAGGTTCGAAAAAACACTTGAAGATGTAGTTGAACTAGAAAGTCCAATGTTTTTTCTGAATACTTTTGCGACAAACTGTTTGAAGAAATGGTTGCGTTCACAAATTTGTATGCCATACAACAGCATCAAAGATTTGGTCCTACCTGCCTCCAAGAAATGAAAACGTTTGTTTAAGTAACCTTTAATCACGATGTCGTCAATTGACGATATGTGCCAACCCCTGAACGACTTTCTAGTACGACAGTTTCATATTTTTTCCAACTAAAACAAATAGTGACCGTAGGGTTAAAACCGTTAATAACATTCACTTTTTGATTAAGTGTTAAAATACCGCGCCTTCAAAATCTTTCCTCATTAGAGTAGGCTTTTTTTTGTCAGTTTAGTTATCATAGGTTGGTGCAAATGCGATGCTTTTCAAAACTTCAAATTCTGACATTTGTCAAACTTAAATTCAAATAATTGACGTTTATATTTTTTAAATTATTTTATTATAGAATTAGAACATAATATTTATAATTCAATGTTACTGTAGAACTGAGCAAAAATTAGAAAATGGGGAATGGGTTTATTCCATTAAGTTAAGTTAAGCCAGTTACTTACGCACAACTGCTAAAACACATTCAAGCTTGCGTTTAAATTTGGCAAAATAGGTGCAGTAACACGTAAACCTGGCAGTGGAGCACCTAAAAAACGAACAGCAAATTTAATCGAAGATGTTCAATAGCGAATGGAACACTCACACAAAAAATCTGTCGTAACACTATCGCAACAAGTTGGCTTGTCAGTGGGAACATGTACGATTTTAAAAAAGGATTTAAAATTGTTTCCTTATAAAATTCAAGCAGTTTCAGAACTTAAGGAGATAGATTTTGGTACGAGAACACAGTATTGTCAATGGTTTTTGAATAACGTAAATAATAATGATGTTCTTGACAAATGTTATTTTTCTGATGAGGCGTGGTTCCATCTCTCTGGCTATTTAAACAAGCAAAACATGAAAATTTGGTCTGCAGATAATCCACATGAATTCACTGAAACTTCGTTGCATCCGCAAAAAATAGGTGTCTGGCTAGCAATTTCAAGAAGACAAATTATTGGGCCTATATTTTTTAAACAAACCGTAACTGCTGAAAGATATCGAAACGAATTATTACAACCGTTTATCAACGAACTTCATGATGATGAACTTACGGTAGGATATTTCCAGCAAGACAATGCACCAGCGCACAAATCTCGAGAAACAATGGCTTTTTTTACAGCAATTTTTCGATACAAGAATTTTTAATTTTCCTGCAACAATATTAGATTATTTTATTTTTCCATATTTAAAGAATACGATTTTCAAGATCAGACATCAAACAATCGAAGAGCTTCGTAATGCTATTGTTAATTCTTGTGCTGACATCACCGAAGAAATCTTAATAAATGGCTTTGAAAGCATGAAGCGTAGGGTTCAACTTTGTCTACAAAACAACGGTCAACATTTCCAACATCTGCTTTAGTATTATTTTCTCTCAATTTTGGCTTTTGCAATAAATATTTTTTCAAAAACTTAATTACTCTATAATTATTACAGATACACATTTATATGACATAACCAAACTGTGAAAATGATGCATTTCTGACAGATTTACATGCACTCTGGCCAACCATTAAAAAAAAGCATGGCCGATTCTAATGAGGAAAGATATTGAAGGCACGGTATGTCTTCCTTTATTTGGCAAACGCTATTAATGTAATTATTCAATATACTGCAGTGGCAAACGGTATTAATGTAATTATTATAATGCCAAATAAAAATAATAAATTAATATTAAATATGTACTACTGTGCGTAGAACTGTAGAGGAGTACCCAGCAGAAGTATAATCACTACTACACAAATGCATATAAGCGACGATCTCATCGTGCTGTCACAGGAAAGAGTTTTGTTGAACAATGTTTCATAAAGTACTCTCCGCGTTCATTTAAGGGAGTGTCCAGCCAATAGAGTTTAAATAGTTAATAATTATTGTAGGAAGTTTAAGAGACCAAGAAAATTATCCATCCAAAGGAAGCGTCCAGTTAGCGGAGATGTCCGTTAATAGAGGTTTAACTGTATACCATTTATTGAATATGACTATCTTACAGAATTATTATCACATAATTATATATGATAATGCAAAATATTTAGATCTTTCAATACTACGATTTATTCAGGGGACTCCACACGGGTACTCTTAACACTATAGTGCAAATGGCTAGTCCAAAATTAACACTATAATTGGTAAAGGTTTACAACTATCCTCGCCACTCTAAACGTAAAACATTTATCAAGGAAGCTCAATAAAATATCATAAACGCTCACAAACATACCAGCACCTTAAGTTTATTATTTACTGTATCTTAGCTTAATTTTCTTCATCATGAATAAATACATGGCGCTAAGAAAATTCATTCAACCTTCATTAATACAACACCAACACTTACAAAATAAATCAATAATAAAAGCTGAGACTACATTGGAAACCATCGACAAAAAATTCTAACGCAATAAACTATTGCCGTTCTCGATTTCGTATCTAATTTTATAATACCCTTGAGAGACGACATTGGCACACCATTTTACAAACGTAATTTTTAAGACATAACACAAACTTCATGACAACGTACACATTTGTAATATATTTATACACAAACATAAAAATAGAAATGTAATCGACTTAAAATAGTTAATTTTAAGACAGAAAAGAGGTATATTTATGTCAAGCGCAAGAAATATAATATTGTAAGAAATTAAGAAATCCTCAGATTTATATTACATTCTGCTGTTTCTTATTATAATTAAACGAGTAATTCCTACAACAACCAACTACTACAACCAATCGCTCAATATCATTACTAGTATTATCGCTATATTTAAAGTCACCACAGATATTTTTGGAAATTGTTATGAAAGCCTTTAAAAACTGAATCAGTGATCTAGTTGCAAGAAGAGGCCTTATTTGGTTTTTCGTGGAACGTTTCGGTGTACCGGTCGACCCGTCATTCATTGCTAAAATACATTTAAGTGCTGTAGCACTTAAAAGAAGTAATGATCTCTTGTGTTTACAATATTTCACAGGGATCATTCGCGTTTGTCTTTAGAAATAATCGAAGCACTGACCTTCTTTACACAATGCAGCGAAACATAATATATGGATATTTTAATTGCTAATAAATCTTTATAAATCCTCGATAAACAATTATAGCAGTCATATCGCAATTATATTGAAAGGAAATACGCAGCTAGATAAGAGATATCTTCGTTTTCATAGAAAATCACAGATTTATTTATTCAACCCAATAATTAAAAGCAATACGAATGCTCTCAAAGTTTCCACAATCTAATAAAGCAACTACACTAAGATAGCCAACGACTAAGATGTCAATAGTGTTATTAAGAGACAAAATGAATCAAACAACAGCACGCCAATTGATTAGGAAACAACTAATTAGAAGGTAAATTGGCATCATTCGCTTACTAATTAACCTAATGTTGATATAAAACGATTCATATACAGTAATCTGATTACGATCTCACGACGTAATTGCTACAAACATTAATTTTACAGCATTAGATCGATATGCCTTGCCGTCAGTTTGAGATACATAATGAAATTTTATGTAGGAAATGTTTACTTCATTTAAGTTCGCGAAAGTGCTGTAAATCTTTTAGTTTATTCGTTCAACGTATTAACATTATATGTATTTACGCTTTGGCTGTAATGTATTTTATTAGCACGAGTAAATTAATTAACTTGTTTATTTTCATATATATATTATATTACTAAAATTTGCTTATAATGAAGATACGTTTACTGGCACACAATTTTTCGTAACATTCTTGTATCTCATTGTTCAATATTTTTCTAAGAACGATGTTTGAAGGTCAGATTTTTCAATGACATGTGAATACACAAGACACATTATTATTATTTGCTAGATAATATAATTGTTTGCAATGATACGGTCTTTTTTGTGCGCTATATGGTGAAAGAACGGTCTTAGTTTGTGCTAATATGTGTTTGAAATCTTGAGCGCCACGATATATGAACAAATCCTCCTGTGAACGCACAACGGCGGACGTTACTGATACCGAAATAAAGAAATTGATTCCCCTTACTAACAAAAATGTCGGTCGCAATCGCTCTAACGTACTAAAGAAAAACATGTGTACTTACTTTACAAACTTTATGATCTTTCTTTTATACATTCTCAGGTGCGTGCGGTAAATGGAGGATTTATAATATTTTAGCAATAAATAACAACAAAAGTATGCAAACTTATTTGCCACTGAATAAATGAAAAGGCGGTAAATGAACGAATAACAAATATAATAAATAAAATGAGTGAATATTTAGATACAAAATTAGAATATATTAAACGAAATCTTAATACTAAATGCACCTTGCTTAATTTAATTTAACAACTACGCGATTAAATGACTAACGAACTAACAACGTTAAATGTATATCTGAAGTTACGAGAACAACAACGGTAAAATTTATATAGAATAATAGTTAATGATTTTATTTGCTACGAGCTCGTATTAATGCAAAGTAATAGTTTTGTGGCTAAATACCTTTGCGAATGCTTCTCTCTTCTCGTACGGCCGCTGACACAGGTTCGTTCCGCCAAAATTTCCGCTTCTTTTTTCGGTTGCTTTGTCTTGGGGCTTCGGGCGTGTCCTTTCTTGTCTGTTCCTTTACCAGTATTTTATTTATTGGCTACGTGATGGCCTATCACCAGTAACCACGGCCGTTTCCTTTATACTAATTATTTAAACAAATATGATAAAACAAGAACACTCTAAGTTCTAGTGCGTAAAGGAAATGTATTGGAAGGAAATTTTAGGAAACTATTAAAATTAACGTGCGTAGACTATAAATGATGCGAGTGAAAAATATATGGAGATCTAAAAGTTATAGCTTTGTTATTAGGAATAAAACGGGGATTCACAAAATACAATTGCTTTTTGTGCGAATGAGATAGTCGTGCTAAATTACAGCATTACATTGTGAACAGTTGGCCAAGTAAACAGATGGTTGTTGAAGAAAAAAAATATTTTACATGAAAGCCTTGTCGATAGAAAACATATTTATTTGCCTCTTTTGCATATAAAGTTAGGGCTGATAAAGAGTATTGTAAAACGTATGGATCTTGGCGGCACTGGTGTTTAGTACATAAAAAAAACAATCAAAAGTCAGCGAAGCCAAGATAAAATAAGGCACCTTTGTGGCTCCTCAGATTCGACAATTGATGAATGACAGCGGATTCAGTGCAGTTCTGAGAGCAGAAGAATGGCATTGTTTTCAATCTGTAGTAATCGGTTTCTTAGGCAACAACAAAGCCGAAAATTTCAAGAATATCGTGGATGAAATATTAACAGCTTACCATAAAATGGGATGTCATATGTCACTAAAGATACATTATTTACATTCTCATTTGGACTGACAATTTGGGAGCTGTAAGTGACGAGCATGGCGAGCGTTTCCATCAAGACCTTTCAACGCTAGAAAAGCGATACTAGGAAAGATGCGATGCGAACATGTTGGGTGATTACTGTTGGTCACTGATTAGAGACAACCTTAATAGATCGTTACACAAAAGAAAATTGTCGTTTTAATGGGTATTATGTACATGTTATTATGTTAAATGCATGTAATTAGTTCATTGTTTTATTTCTATACAAAATTATTTTTTTGAAACTATATGTGCTAGCGAAAAACCAAAAGCAGATTTGAATTCAGCATAAAAAAAAATAATCAAGTTCACCTATTTGTAACTAGGAACCAGTAAAAAACTTTAAATTTATTGATCAGTGTAATTTATGGAAAAACACTTGAGAAACAAAGCCTTAATACATTCGGAGAATTATTGGTAAATATACAAATACATTTAAAATATCTGTTGCAGTATCATCTTTATAGAAGTGAATTCATGTATCTACATAAGTGCACTGGTTGATACATCATAATTTAATTCTACTGAACATGGCAACATGCTTGATTACATAATGTGTTTTGTTTGGTTGGTGACTTACAATAAACAGTAAATGACTGATGCTCTTGACTACCCTTTGATCGATTGCTTCACACTTTTATAATACTATTTCTCGGTTCAGTAAACTATTTGTTGCCTCCTTTTATATTACAACAAATATTTTTAAGTATTTAACCATTTCATCATGCAAAACTATGCAAAATATTGTAAGAATATTTACGGAATGTAACAGAAAAATTTACGAGAAGTATAACTCAGATCATCAGAACATGTTTTTACCATAATACCAATGATGAAAAACAATTGAGTTAAATGCGAATTAGTGGCAAATATGTTTTGGTGTGGTGCTGTAACATCATCATGCAACAAGAATAAAACTATCTTAGTTAAAATTCCACAAATGTCTATTCTTGACGGCAAAAGGAACATACCATATATTGTTACTTCAATCCCGATACTACCCCCACTGCAAAGTAAGTTGCCGGTTCATATTTTGTAATTCAGTTTTGAGTATATTAAGTTCTGTGATTGTTCAGAGTACCACCAACAAACAACTTTTTATAATACCTTTAAAGATTCCAAAATAATAGTAGTCAAAATTATGATATAGGATTTGGATAGGAGAAATTGTAAGAACAGCGTTGTTACAGTAAGTGAAATAAGGGCATGTGGGCCCTAATTATATAGTCGCTGTGTATTTCTGCATGAAATCATTTTAATATGCCTGCGTTCTAACATTTAAATTTTCCTTACACACAGTTTTCGAACAAATGCCAATCAAAATCTAGGAAGCGTAATGGAAGGTATTTTGGCACATAATACTTACGCTAGTTCCCGTAAGCCTTTACGCTTTTAGGAAAAGGCATGGACTTAGAATTAGAAATACCAACGACTACTTTAGAATCGCTCTAAACGTACGACCGAATAAAGGATGAATTCAAATTAGTAATTAATATTCATATAATTGTGATGATTGACTAATGGAACTTGAACTGAACCAAATGGAATGCAGAATCAAAGCAACATATTATCTCCTATTATAATACATACTTGATGCGGCAAAAATTACATGCAAACAAGGCCAATTTATTTTTGCATTTTGTTGCGGAGAATAAGTAAAACAATCCAGTTAATACTTACATTATTTTGGTTTCACATTTCAACTAATTCAGATCCAGTTGTAACAGTCGACCATCATAATTATATGAACATCTATATTATTAAATTGAACCAATATTATTTGATTGTACGCTGAGAAGAATTCTAAACTGGTTTAAGTGTGGAATCAAAACAAATCCAATAGACATTAAATAAATTACTAAGGCGGAGACTCGTAGACTTTTCGGATGTTAGAGGAATTTTTATCTGCGTATATATCCGTGAAACTATCAACTAAATTTAAAATAACTTTCAGCTTTGAACATGTATTTTCGCAATTTCTTCTCGTGAGAAATCTGTAAGTTATCAGTAAGTCTGAGAGGAGATTAGTCCACACTACTCATATAAAGAGGATAACGTTTTTGTCTAACGTTTGTTAGATAAAATTGAAAACACGCTAGCATGAAATCTGTTGGAGAAAATGCTTATTACAGCAAATTTTTGCTTTATAAATTTGTTGAATGCATTATAAAGAGTGATCCTTTATAACTGAAATGTTGCTACAGGCACTGAGTTAAAAAAAATTGTGTAGAATTTTCACATTGCTCTAATTGCAACAATTGCTACGTTTTCTCATGCAGTTGCTCATACTAAGTGTGCAATTTCTGAAATGTTTTATTTACTTCGGAGGAATCTGTAAATTATTTTTCGTTCGGAAACAACTTTTATGTTATATTTTTTTCTTTTATGTCTCTGGTAGGTGCTGGTTATATTGGCTGTATCTATTGCTTGACTGACTACTATGCAACTCTTGCTATGTAAGTTGTGCGTGTGTAAATGTGTTCAATGGCATTGTTACAGCACTGACTTAATGTTTATAATTCTGGACTGTTTAATACCTTTGTCCCCAACAACAAATTTGATAAAATTGTCATTTAATTCTTATTTCAGTTAATTCACTTTTCATTCATGATTTTTATTCATTACTGTCTATTTGAGAATAATCCACAAACGGTTTAATTATTGTTTGACATAAATGAAAATGTTTGTTACTAATGCATTGTAATTTACTCTCCTACGGTCCGTGGTGTTCGCATGCCTTCTACTGTTTCGAAAACAGTAGTATAGTAGCATATTATGACAATAACTCAATATGATATCAGAACACAGTGTAGTAGAATATTAACAAACAACGTTGATTAGATGTCTATGTATGTTCTATATACACCCTTCTCTTAATATCTCCATGTCCTCTGGATAACTAATAATACTCTAAATGTTGTAGATAGTTGGATAAAGAAATTACCTGTATGTTAGTTTATAACAAATTTTACATCAATCAAATACAGGTAATAAAGAGGCAATTAAATTGTAATAAACTGCATCATAAACATTTCAGCTCGCATACCGATATATTATGTATTGCACAATTCAATTTTAGTTATATGTTTAGTCCACAAGTATTAATAAAGTAATGATAATATTGTCTCATTGTCTGGTAACAGAACTACACCGAAATATTGTAAGGTAAATTACTTTCTTTAGAGAAGGGGAAGCTTAAGTCGTTTTGTATTCAAGTCATTAAATTTCTCGTAAACGGATTATGCGCCTAAGCAACCTATTGGTAGTGTTATTTCATTGTAAAAATGCTTCCATTGAAGGCAAGAATTGATTGAAGATGGTGAGCACTTCGGATCTAACTGAATTGAAAGCGTGTTAACAAATTTCAAGTATTGAAGAAATAGCATGATTATCGCCTTTTGAATGTAAAGGTATTAGCAATGATGCCTAACATTTCTGAAACACGTATCCCTCGAATTCTCCATGACCACTTGCATACCTATGTGTAAGATTAATGCAAGATGTACCATGTTTTCTTTTCACTATCCAAGATCAAGGTCAGATCGAATACGCGCACTTGTTTTTGTTGTGTGGCGACGACCGGAAACCGATTTTGGATTCCATTGTCACAAGAGACGGAACCAATGGTTTTTCTTTATGATGCTCAATTCATACTTAAAAAGGATAATGAGTTTCAAAAAGCTGTAATAGAACATTTTGAATTAAAAACAGAAATTATTTTTGTAATGGTATACAATTACTAATCCTGTTTATTTTTTATATATTAAGCCAAGATTTTTTGGCGCCTCACTCGTATCAGTAAAATACATGCATATGTATATAAATATGTTATTATATGATCTAAACTTTCAATGGTCTCGAACTACCGATGTATTTCCGCTTACGTGTGATGCAAATACGACACTTGCAACTTATCTTCTCTGTACCATATCCAATAATCTTCGGATAAGCTAATTTCCTTCCATCAATTATCGTTATGTCAAATGAGTTTGTTTCTAGGTAATTGTGGTGAGTTTTTTTTACTAAGTCGCTGTGAAAAGAAGAAAATTAGAAATTGTAATTGCGCCATTTTTGCCGCCAACTAATGAACGTGTATTGCACAAATAAGTAAACTGGTATGCAATTAAGATCGTACTCACGGAGTGCAATTGATGTTTACGTATTTATTGTCTAAATGGATTACATTGATTTATAAATGTCGCTGGTGCGGCGCGTAAAAGTCTATGAATAATGCAAACTACAAGTACAACGTAGACACGAATGCGTAAACATAGCGTGAATATATGCTATATACCGATGTAGCTATTATTACGTGTCGCGTAAATACAAAATAAATTAAGGCGTTTATTGCTTCTTCTTAAAATCATTGCTTTTGATTTTATAGGCGAAGAATTATGGAGATGGTCAGATGTGCAAGTAGAAGAAAGTTTTCACAGCGACGTGAAGTGATTGACACCTAAAGCTATACATATATGTATGTATTCAATTTTATCGTATGCTCTACAGTGCTTCTTGACCTGAAACTTCCTTTCATTTCATACTCTCTGCCGATTTGTCTTAAAAGGGAAGTATGCTAAGTGTTAAACGCCGATCTCAATGAGACTGCGTCAGTTAACGGCGCCCTTCGTTGCTGCAGAGATGCTTACTTAGAGGACACCTACCCTTAAAAATCACCCAAAATTTTGTTTTTTCTGAATAATGTTTAAACGGTTAAAGATAGAAAAAAAGTTTCCATGGCAGACTAACACAATTTACGGAGATCTTTCGATTGGTATAAGTATCCATATACAGGACGTTACAATAAAGACGCAACAGCGTATGTGATGCTTACATTTTTTTGCTTCTTTTATTTCAGGTAATCATAATTTACTTACGTTCTTCAACGAAACTTTATTTTTAATTTTTTGTCATTTCCTACTGTATACACATACGGTAAAGGTAATTGTTATATCTCGAGGTGCGAATGAAAACGACATTAAATCAATATCGCTGGCAGTTTACTGCGGACTGTTTGTTCATACACGTTATCCTATTGGAAAAAGTGACGAACACACACTGTATAATCTGAATGTGTGATTTTAACGCAATGAAATTTGGTATGGAAGTAGTACTAAAGCAGCATAACTTATGAGAGGATCGTTCGGGAGCAGCGCGTAGCATCGTTACACGACCAGGCAGAAGAAGCCGGATAACATCGAAGTATCCGATCGATCATATCCCATATATGTTCGATCCGCTTCATATCCAAAGAACGAGCCGCGTCTGGGAGTATTCCTATGTGGCGCTCTTCCACAAAGGTCTGTACAACACGTGCTATGTGCGGTCGAACATTGTTGTGCATGTACAGCAGATGTGGGCGCCGCCCAACGTAGACAAGCACAGCGGGCCGTAGCACCTCAGCTGTGTATCGGCGACCCGTCATCGTTTACTGTACACGCAGCAAACGTGTTCGTCCAACATGTGTAATCGCACCCCCGTATCATAATATCCTGCTGCTGGTGGATATGGTGTGGTGGGATGTACTTCTCGTTGTCTCCGATGAACCAAAATTCCCACATCACCAAAGTTCAATTCGAAACTGGATTCGGTGGAAATCAAAATGTGTCTTCACTCAGCAACCCACTGATATCTTGCCTCGACCCATTGGCGCTGTGTATGGCAGTGCTCGCGAGTCAATCGAATGTGGCCCAACGCACAGCACGCTCGTAGGCCACTCTCTCCCAAACGCTTATAGTGAGTACGCCTTCTCTTCGTGCTGACCAAACAGCACCAAGTTGCCTTGAGAAGGACATACGTGGCGTTAGAGCGTTGAACCCAAAAGCTCATTCCATTCTCATCATCCCCACTGTATTCTCGACAACGACCGCTAGAGATAGCGCGCGATTTTACGGAAGGAAAAACTTATAATGTGCATACCCACAACCAATGCTCGCTTAATCTCATTCAGCTAACGCGAACGGCCTTCCATTATGCACACTAGTGCGACTACATAGTACCCCTTCGCACCGCAGGACGAACGGTTGGTTTCTCCCACACGTTTCGGTTTTCAAGCCGATGGAATGTTGCATCTCTCGCAGCCGCTCAGTAAAAATTGCAGCTGTAGAAAAATTTCAAAGTCGTCTAGGCAAAAACAAACCGCTAAAATTATGCATTATCTTTAAGCGTTCAGATTATATAGGGTATGCTCCTCCCTTTTTTCCAACTGTGTATCACATTACAGTAGAAGAAATATGTACAAAAACTCTTACCTTCTATATAAATCTAAAGACATACATATTATGTACACACGGATAAATACAAGTACAGGTTACATGACAAAAAGCATCATATAAGTACATATTACAGTGATACTAGATCTGTAGTGGCATCGGTTTTCTCTGTCAACGACATCGGGTTTTTTCTTCTGTTACTTTTTTTCGAGTTGTTGTTCTTTTCTTACTTTGAGAGGCTTTTGTAACGGGTACTAGTAATTCTGTCCATTTACTGTCAATTTCGTAGTCTTTTATTGCATTTAAATCATTGCGAAGAATGTACCGGTCATTACTGCGGCAAAATTACGCTATTGAGTCTACTGAAAATTCCATAGTATCTATTGACGAACATCGACAAAACTTATATTTTACAATTTTATTCAAGTGTGGCTTAAATTTTGCAGGTATAACAGAGTATTGGTTTGTGATGACAAAGTATCATCCAGAACTGCATATAGTTTTAGTTGTTGGTTGCTTTTCTAAGGTGAATATTTAAGAAGAATGTATATGTACTTCTTCTTAAGATCGGTTGCTATCCATTCTGTCGAAAAGAGTAAAAGATATGCAGAATCTTTAGCTAACATTAGATATAACGCAATAGCTTTTGAGATATTTATTTCCAAAAGGAAAAAAGATGAATTCACACGGATTTCCTAGACGCGCTCAGTTTTTCGTAATATGTGCTTTGAAACAAAGCTTCGGTATTATTATAACAAGACTTCAAATTTCACATTTCATACTAAACGCTTTTCCTTTATGGGTGTTTAGAAATCGAAATCGAAGTTAAACACCTTCACTGACTGAATCTCGATTATTTCAAATGGAATAGGTCGATGGCTGTAATGGTTAGATTTTGACTATATATGGGAATTATATCGTTTCTGTTCTTTTTAATGAGCATATTTTGTGAGAAATAGTAATTTAAGTCGCAATGTAACTATTCAATCTACTGTAACCACATTATACAACCCTATATTGATAACAAGTCCTTTTAATTACAAAATAAAATAAGAAATTTAGTTTTAAGAGAAATATAACAAATAGAAATACACATGCATGTCTCCTTATTTGTAATAGCAACTCCTTCAATTAAAGTGTTAAGTAATTAGACAAATGTCTCAAGCCGACTATGTCTTCGCTACACAATTGCCGGATCCCAGGAAGATGTTACACCTTATATATATAATTTCATTTGCGTTTATTACTTGCACCTGGTACTCTCACTTTATTAAAAATCTCGGAGTTAATGTATCCTTGAAATTTTTAAACGTATATTAAATTTCAAGCAGAAATTGAATTCAGTCTCAACTGTGCCTTACCAAGATGTTATTTGGATAAAGCTTTCTAAAAGGTAAAATTGGAAATATCACTGAAAAAATTACGTTCCAGATATTATGAAATATAAAGTTATTAAAAAAAGGATTCCGCCTACAGACCAACTTCAGGTTTCGGTTACACCTGGTTATTTATCGACAAACCTTCATCTCACTTTAATATTAAGATAAAAAAATCTTTCAAAACAGATTTAGGTTACGATAAAAAATTACAATTTACTAAGTAAAATCTTTGTGCTTAAATCTGCAGTTAACGTGTAAACTGTGGATTTTCTCCAGTTTATTAATCACGCCGGTAGTGACATATACGATAGACGTGATCGTAAATTTCATATCAAATGCATCTATATAAGACGAGTTTATGATGTACATTAACTTTATAGCTGCTTACGACGTTGAAGAAATAAATCAAAGTAATATTGTAGATTGAAATGTCAATCTTTTTAAATTATACCTTACCTGTTTCCTTTGATATTATTAATACTTAATCTAGTAATAAGAAGAGAGGTTCACTATAGATACTTATATTTTTTCTTAAACGCAATTTAGTGTTTCCACTTAAAAACTGTATATGTAATTAGTTATTTTTAACGTGTTTAATCAATATCCTTGAAGATATCAACTTCGAAATTATGCAGTTCGTGTATCAAACACCATGATTTTGAACGGCCATATGTCAAAATAAGCGCGAGTAATCTAAATCTAGGTCAATGTGAACTGAAGCAATAAACGCGAAGGCTCACGTGATAAGCAATTAAATTTCAGACAACACATTAACGAAGTACTTGTACAGGGTATCATAAATGAAAAAGTATATGTTCCTATACATGATGTTTTGTTATTAGGCCAACATTTCTTTAATTTTACTAGTTTACAGAGTTGTTAATGATATTACTAAGAAATACTGCCAATAAAGTAATCTTATGTGAATAGTATTGAAAATGCGTCATCTGCGCAATTAAGTTGCGTCGCGCTTGATGAAAATAAACTGGACAAATCACTATGGTTTATTAATATTGCCTTACATTCTTTTAAGTTAGGCGCACCTATTGTATATCCCCTATCGTCTGAAATATATCATCACTATTGTAACATGGGTATATCTGGACAACTTTCTAGTACAAATTTGCAAATGATTTGTTAATTATTTAGAATAGGATTTCAAAAAATAAGGTAACTGAAACAAACAGCTTGATTGTCACGGGAGACAGAGCAAACGGCCGTGCGTTGGGTAGTGCGTAGTGCGTAGTGGGTAGTGCGCATTTGGGCGATGATGCTTGCGGTATATCTTGGTAGATAGGAACTATGTGTGCCATTTTAGCTCTGCTTTTAGAATTAGCTTAACTTTTTTGTATCAACAGCATTTTCTACCACCTTTTGATATTCACTAAATTTCCCAATGCCCACAATTTTAAGCACAATGCAATTATTGCAATTTCTACAGGTTGTGTCATTTTACATTTACATACTGTAGTAAAAAATTGTCACGTATTGACACTTTCTTTTAATTGAATGTGAACACCTGATATCTTTCTTCAATCTTTTAGTTAAATCCAGAAAATATTTCGTGCAAGTAGTTCAAATGAAAATCTTAAAAAAAAATGAGAAATTGCTTTTGTATTTAGATGTTTTTAAGCCAGAATATGTAAACTGTATCGTATCGTCATAAAATTAACATACATCGCATACTTTTCGTTAAAAATCCGAATATTCTAAAATTGCCGAACTATTTCCTATAATTAAAGTTCTTTCTTTATGGATACTTTGTATATTGACGTACTGTACTTATATAAACAGCTATTCACATTCATTTGGATCTAAACTTCTGCATAATAAACATCTCATTCGCGTAATAGAAATGAGTCGATTTGTATGAAAGTCACAGGCGTCTGAATGAGCACATCCTGATTGCACAAATGTTTGCGACATCTATTAGAGCGACAGTACATATCCACTTTTAGAACGCTTGAGATTTGTCTTGGATAAAACTCTAAAATTGTCTGCGATAAAATTACGGGCTATATTTACAAAATTTGCAAAACAAAAACTAAACAATACATTTATTAAAGTTATAGTACAGTATTTGTCATTGTAAATTATTATTTGACACTTCGTACGCATGCTTTGGCCAAGTTATAAAAGACCGCGGAAGAGAGCCACAAATGTTTTTGTTACAAACAAGTTTTGCCCGCAATTTTTATATTCACATAAACCGTTGAATTCTATTTATATACACAATACTGTGCAATACATTAACGCAACTTTTCGCTACGCAAAATGTCGACTTAACTATCTTCTGCACTTACAGAAGTTGTTTTCCTACTAAGAATTGTGGTATTAGTATTGAAATGCCTGAATATGTATAAAAATATTAAGAATTTTCTGCAAAGGTGTTATTTATTAGGTGAACTACAAAATTTCAACAAAAAGCAGCAGCAGTGTGGGTACAACGGAAACTGTACAAACATTTCTGCGAAACATGCTTCTATAAAGTAGGAGATTCTACCAAATAATTACAATTAAGTGTTTGTAACAGAATGTACGTATATGTACTATAGTTTTTTATCTCGACTCGAAGCAATGTTTTGCCGTAGCCATCTAAACCCTCATGAATACTTTAGTTGAATAATTATTTACAATTGCGGTATACGGGGAGTTACCCTGGATTTGATCGTTTCTTATCTATCGGAGCGTGATCAAAGTGTCTGCATAAATATGGAAGACGCAGCAAATGTATTTTCTAATTCGTCGCGACTGCTGAGAGGGGTTTCCCAGCGATTCACGATCGGTCCCTTGCTATTTTTGGTCTACGTCAACGATTTAGTTAGTTATATCACCAAAGGTCAACTCTACCAATTTGCAGATGATACCACGGTAATTATATCGTGTAAAAATTCAGCGGAATTATCTCATTTATCAACAGATGTTATCAATAATATGAAAAGTTGGTGCAAGGCTAATGCTATGCGTCTAAATCCTGAAAAAAACCGAGATTCTTCAATTTTCCTTAGCCAAACCGAAATGGTCAACGCTTGTAAGGTGTAACAGCAGAACGATTAAGTTTAAATTCCCAGGTCAAATTTTTGAGGGTTTGGTTTCAGTCTTCGCTTGAATGGGAATACCATGTAAATTATACGATAAAAAAGTTAAACTCGACGTATTACGCTGTCTATAAACTACGACAATGTGTCACTTTGGATGCCTTGCGAAACTACTATATGGCGTGTGTTGAATCAGTTATAACGTACGGTATTACGCTGTGGGGAATGTCATCATTCGCGAGGAGTATCTTCGTAGTGCAGAAGCGTATATTGAGATGTATGTTACGGCTTGATATGCGAGAACCATGTAAAAATCATTTTATAAGACAGAGGATTCTTACTCTACCCTCATTATACATTTACCGTCTAATGATACTGTATATAAAAAACAAAGATAGTTAAAGTTCATGTAATGGATCTTTAGACACACGTCATTGTTTGATGACATAAGCAAAGATTGTCGGTTAATCTACCTATCCTTATTTAATATCGGTGTCGAATATTCAAGCGCGAAAAATACGTATGTCTGCAATACAAATCATATCTAGACTACTGCCTTAATCAAGTGTCATATTGTACATCATTAGTATTCATTGTCATAACTTATTTGCAATATGACAGATTTATATAATAGGACTTTATTAAAAAGGCGAAATTCAGCTTATAGATGCTCTCTAAACGTTATAATCAAACGTAATGCGTGTTTTAGGTTAATGCTCAATTGGTAGAATCCTAACCATAGAAAAATCCTAACCTACTTTGTGTGTATGTTTACTGTCAGAAATGTGTATTTTAATGCATTATGTATATAGTGCTTGACTTGAATTAGAAGTACCGATTTGATTCGTACGCATAAAAATTGATGACGTGCGTCTAAAGATCGATTACACGAACTGTATGTTTGTAATGGCTAACTAAACAAGATCAGTACCCGAAATGCAAATTCACTATCGATACCTGAGCATAGTACAACACGCTTCGAAAAAGGACCGGAGTATATGACTATTCTAATTTATGACGCGTTACCACACCATTTGAAGTTCATCGGCAGTACAGGGGTTTTCAAATCTAAGCTAAAAGAATACCTTATAGAGAAGTTATTTTATAATGTACGTGAATTTCTAAATTCTAGTTGATGTTTGTAGAAATGTATGTGCCAGTTTTGTATTATTTAATCTGTGACAATTACCAATGTCTTTAGACCTACGGTAAATAAATTATTATTATTATTATTATTTCAATGCACATATTCAGGATACAAATATTTTCACCCCAGCGCATAATGCACCACTTGCCGAAACTACGCAGTAGTCTGAACACGGCAATTACATCCATGAGACTTGTTTTAGTTTTCAAGACTTCTACCAAAACTTAGTTTTTCGTTTTGACATTTTTACAGTACAGTACAGTTATTAGTGAAAGTTAGTAATGTGATTTTGGTATTTCAGTTTAAATACCACAGTTAGAAAAGTCACTATGCTAACAGAATGTGAACTAATAACTTTATGATTAAGGCATACGTGTAGGTCCTTCCAAGAAACAAGCGACCGTCCAAACATTCCCTGCATGAACGGGGTCCTATTTCTAAATGAAGAACCCGCAGAATTATCATATCTAATCTTAGTAACGAATTGACCATTCCAATTGCTGGGTCTAATAAAGTCAATAATAAAAAATGTCAGAGACACGTCGAGTTAATAGACGAGTTAGTAAACTTTGTATATTTTTTGTGCTTTTGTTTTACGTTAATTTGGATGTAGTTTATTTTTGTGGTATGTACATAGGTATATATTGCACTATTATGACGCGATCAGAACCCGGAAACTGTCATGACACATGAAATGTCGTTTACCGAAAACTTTTCTTCTAATGCAGTAACTCCTGAGGAGCTTGATAGCAATCAATCGGCAATTCACAATGTAATACAACTACGGCTAATTTTACCATTAAGTGTTTCTTTATTTGAGGTGGTGTTTTCATATATTCAGTTCAGTTGCCAACATACATGAAGTAATACGTGAAAACTATTGAAATTAGTACAGAGGCTTCAACAGCCAGAATCAGTGACAGAACCATTCCGTTTAAAGATAGTGAAAATTAAGTATACAAAGAAGAATAGAAATGATGTGCAAAATACAATACAAGAAAAGAAAAACAAGAGAAAATAAATAAAAATCCTGCTCTGAAAGACAAATAATCCATATTTGGCTTTGATCGTCAGCGCCTTCTTATTGTCAATGCACTAGTGACACTTGAGTACTGAGTTTTGAGGATGCATGTACGAAAAAGTCATCTCTTAAGAATTTGCGTCTTTGTTTGCATTCACTTACCGACTTACAGTGGACGAGTTTATTCGACAATGCAAAATGATATATTTGTTTTATTTTTACAGAGTGTAATAGCTTTAATTGTTCTAGATAGGTGACTTTTGCATGCATAATCTGTGTACATTGTGTTTACAATAACTTAAGCTTAACGATTGATAAAACTAATATGCATTTACTAAATAAGAACATACTACAGATGCAAACAATGATATCAAGGGTGCAAAAAGCCATATCTAGGATATGGACATCAGATACTAAAGAACTCTCGTTTCTCTGTAGTTCTAATAACCAGATACACAAAATCTTACAATATAATATACCTACCTAAGAAATTATAACCACAATCACTTACCTAAACGATAATACAATACAGCTGTTCCAGCACATAAGATGGTGTGACGATGTTATACGTCACAGCATCTTATGTGCTGATCTTTTCTCATACTCTGCACTATTTTCTTCTTCTCTGATTATAACGATAATATAATTTAATTAAAAATTATACGCTTTTATTACTGCAGAGGGGGTACCGCTTCGATTGAAATGCTATGCCTTTCTAATTTCCTGGATAGAAATTAAATTTGAAAGTCATTTTACATCTTGCAAAAATATTCAAACAGTTCTCTTGATATTCAACGGTGAATGTTTCATGTATATACACCCATCTTGAATAAAGAGTATTTCGTTGAAAATAAACAAAAGAATCTATCGTTTTAGAACGGATTAATGACTCTGTAATAAAAAATTTTAGGTTATATGCACATTGTATGTGCTCTCATGTTATAATGTTAAGTTTTGTCATGTTCATGTTGATAAATGTCGCACATGGATAGAAGAGTATTGTGGGGAAATAGTTAAAATGGTCACCTCTTTCAAACTGGATGCCATCAACACCGTGGGTACATAAAGATCAAAAGGATCGATACCAAGTGTCGCTATTGTTTGTAATTCAATATGTTGTAACTCGACGCGTAAGCTGAACTAAAACCTAACTCTCTTGGGCGACTCTTGGGTTAACTCGACATATGAATCACAAAATCTTGTTTTGGTTCGCAACCAAATTGATTTGCGACAGCGGTTCCGAAAACGCTAATACGTTTGTGAACCGGGTTTCCATTGTAAATACTGTTTAATAAGAAGAACAATTCAGTATATAAACAATTGCAATTCAAATTCCATATGGCTCTTAATAAGTGCAACGTGTGCATAATTCACCAATCGAACATTCCATGCAGAAACGAAGTTGTTAGGGTATGCCCATAGCTTCTAAACCGCTATATCTATGTTAAACATAGTAACTTGTTTAATTAGTAATACTACTTCTTATTATTGAAATTCCTTATATAAGCTCTATCGTGTTATTACATCACTCAGACAACCTCAAATAACTAATATTTATGTAATTAGAATGACATATTGCATATGTGTTTCAATAAAGATGGTTGTATAGAAAAATGTACAATACACCATAAAAACAAAATGCGTGCTTTTGTTTGCAATCAGTTCTCTGTAAATCGTAAAATTTAATTGTACTGCAGTTCCAAAGTGATTATTGCCGTATTGTTTTCTCTGCAAAAATTATTTCTTGTGAATGGGCTACACGCCATAACATTTGTAGCTTATTTACTACTCACGTATCCATTGCCAAATTCATTAAAACACAATTATTGGAAATTTAATATGTACATACATATACCCCACATTACGATGTTACTACTATCGGATCGTTCTAAAATACTTTCTTGAAAATTAGTAATCAAGTACACATGTACGGCATTCTGTTTTTATAGTGTGCTTTATTGATGCCAACATTTGTCAACCTTTCGAATATATTTTAAGAAATTGGCAATCAACGGTGTTTTAATTTAATGTATGTTGCACGCATGAATTATTGCCGGTATATTTTAGGTTAAAATCGTGGTTTTTGCAGTTTTATGTCCGAGGTAAGTTTGTAATAGCTTATATCATGAAATTTATTAAACTTTTAGAACACTTTACCATTTTCTAGCCTTCAATCGTGAACCATACTTACGTACTATATTAGTAGTTAAATATTATTGTGGTTTAATTTTTAAATAATTTACAAACAGTTAACAAGAAGGCCACAATAAAAATTGTAAATATCATACATTATTTGTATCATTGAGTTGTTCTCGAAGTTTCCCCATTGCTTAACTAAATTATTTGTTGCAGCAATAACGCAAGCATGTAATTTGTTTGAGTAAACATTTATGGTTACAGCAATGTGTGAAACTGCCAAAGAAATTACCCGTAGCATATAATTTTATGAGTTTCTCAGTTGCCGATAAGACATCAAGTGTTACACAAAGTTCAGTAAAACAAAACGCGATCTGTAATTTATGTTTGAGGTAATGAATAAATAATATGCAAAGTAAACAGTGTTGAAAACATGACTTACGTTTACAATAGAAAGGGTCAGAAATAATTGGAATACGCTAAAATTTCAATTGGTTTACAAACTAGTGATTAGTGATCACATTTTATTCCAACTGACCTAATATAATATGATTTCCAAAAGTGATTTTTTTCCTAGCTAGTTACAACAAATCTTTTTTTAAAGCTTTCCTTCTCAATTTTCTGCTGAGTGTAGATTATTACATCAAAGTAATTTGATTGTTCGATCCGATTGAAATATGTGCGCCAATATCAATACACTTAGCAACACTAGTCAGAAAATACGTTTCTTATACTTTATGGTATTATGTAAAGTTTAGGTAATAAAGTACTTACTTTCCTTTTATGATGTTTATTGGTTCCTCTATGTCCAGATTTAGTAGCGACCTAACGACCATAAAAGAGAGTGCAATAGACATAGAAACCCTGTGGAGAAGCACATATATATATATAGGGTTATCTCATCGAACACAAGAACGAAAGCCTGGAAAAGATATTGACTTGAAGACTCAAGACCAATCAACTCCTAAACATTTATTTCCAGTTGCGACTGTTTTTAGATATCCTGCAACCCAGAGGTATTTCACTTTATCAACGTATCTAAGTAAGCAGTCACGTATGGAACAGTTGGAATCAATATGGTAAGAGACAAAGCTATAAAATCACCAACACCGTTAGAACGATGAACAATAGAGAATTTTGTTGCATCTAACAACGTTATAATGAGAAGGCACAAGTTCTGAATTAGAAAGCGAATCATCGAGCCAACTAAATTTAGCAATTAATTTCAAATTAGAAACATTCCGTAGAATACTAGCAACAGTGAATTCACAAGAAAACGATACTTTAATTGGGCGACAACGATTAACCAGCGAGGTATCAAATTTACCAAGTCTGGAAACTTTTACGTCTTTTTCCTGAATTTGTACTGCATTACAGATATCCATAACTGTGCCAACATCAACCGCAATCTGCTCATTTTTGCATGCATGCTACCTCAGTAGAACCAAAAATGACAATATTGTTCTTACGTTTTTCGCGATCGGCTATTTCTTAGATAGACACAGATGCCCACGAGTCCGCAAGTGATTGTTTTAAAATTTTTATATCCTCCTGAAGTGATACAATAACACATTTCAGACTATTTACATCATTCCCAAAATTTCCTGCAGTCGTTACAAGTCCAAGTAATATCTGACTTAAAATGAATCTTACGCGCTTCTGTACTGGAAACATCAACACAATAAATTTTAAACGTTTGTTGCAGATGCAGCAAATAACAAACTTGTGAGATTGCTCGGTAGCACCACAACATAGACACACCGGCACTGTATAACGAATATATAATTAAATTAAAACCCGAATCAGAAAAAGATAAAGATCTGTAGGAACGCTTCACGCCAGCGGTGCCCGTCGCGGCGACTTAATCACAAAGGAAAAGAAAGGGCAACGGATAGGTTCTCCAATAGTAATAAAGGTATTACAAAACGTAAAATCATATATAATAGTTACGATCAAAGTAGACACAAGTGTACAGAAAAAATACTAGGAAAATTCAGTCGCAAAAAAAAATGTAACAAGAAAGCAACTAGTGCCAGAGATAAGCTTACCGATCAAGATTGATGACTGCAACAACACAGCAGAGTACAGGATATACAGATCAAACAGCCGCCCTATAGTCGGGGCATCGTATGTCGGAAGCATTTGGGAGTAGAGAAGTAGGGATGCATTAGTAGGCTTAACTCGACAGCGCACAGTTGTATTGTATTAGCGAGATAAAGTAATTCATGCTATCGTAAATATACGATTATTATTGTTACAAAATATCGTTTGTGGTTTAGGAAATACATTATATAAGTTTTAGAATAGTTTTTGCGTTATTTCTACTTTTTTTACTAGAACAGTTTCTACTGCTGCTATATTAGAAAAGCTTACTTATTTGCATATTTTCAAGGGATAGCTTATGGAAAGGTGTTTATTAGAATGTTTTTTTAAATTTATTTATGAACAGAAATTATTGTCTTCGTTGCGTGTGTAATTGCTTCTCTTATTTGTGACGAGTTCATCATCTATGTTTTTACCAAAAGCTTCTGTTTCGTTTATAAAGTTTATAGAAATTTTGAGAATAAGCAAACAATTATTGTATTGTGCATATTATGTATTGAACAGAATACAACCGTGCGGTCCCGAGTGAAGCGTGCATCTAACTATCTACTAATACATCCCTGCTTCTCTATTCCAGAATAGTTCTGATATACGATGCCCCGACTATAGGACCGCTGTTTCATCTGTATAGAAAACTAACGATGTATATCTACTAAACACAGTTTTGATAGCTATCATTAACACCAAACATCACTTGTATTTTACAGAATGAGATAAATGCATGGTATGCAATAATGAAACAAATAATGACATACATTCAAAAATTTTGGAAAAAGTCGAAAAATCTCTAAAACGACTACAGTTAACTATAGTGAATTCTAGTAAAAGCCGCTCTAAAATAACGCTTAGATTTCAAAGTTGCAAAGAATTATTCTATTTGAAATAAAAAACTGTACATTAATTTCCGCTACTTCTGGAAGTGTCGCCCTCTTGAAAATATTTTTATTGAATAGATTTAATTACCGTGTATGTATCTGCAACTTTGCAAAAAATATTTATCATTGGAAATCGCAATCTCTCTAATAGTCGATCACAATCAATCACCCTATTACTATATAAATATTCTTATGTAGCAGATAGCATTTTAAAAGAAATTTGTTTGGGATATTTCAGATGTAGCATGTACCTACACACTGCGTTGTAAAACTTCTTTATCATCTCTCTTTTCAAAATCTCTATATCCCCACTAACGCATGACCACTGCAGTAGCATACAAATGTGAAACTGGGTAAATTACGTTGGTATTGTATGTACAGGGTGGGCAAATTTCAAAAAATCTCTGACGCCACTGCAGTCTAATCAAGAAAGTGCCTGAAGAACGGAAAAGTCATTTTTATCAATTTTCATAAATAGCTGAGATATCGTGATAAAACGAAAATGGAAAAAATCGAATTTTCACGGATAACTCGAAACCGAAAGCCGATAGCCAAATTTGGTTTTCACCATCATCCTTGTCTCGAAAAAACAGATCGAGGATGCGTGGTCCGTTTTTTGATACCTCTTATAGTTACCGAGATCCCCTATTAAAACATCGAAATTTGCCCACCCAATCTAAAATTAACTTTACCGCTGTATGTACTAACTTTAAATTTAAATAATGCCATTGTAATCAGTTTATACGTGCTTCTTATTTAACACCTTTGTTATTAGCTTCTGTACGCATATAATAAAAGAGTAATCAAAGTGTTGAAAATTTACTCTAACAACTAAAATTGTATCTCTAAATTTCCAGAAAATTTTATTTTTAGAAAATGTTTATACATATATTACACCATTTTATGTATTCATGTCATATATTTGAAGCTACATATATTATTTATAAAATTAGAAATATATATACTAAAATTTGTGTCAGTTTCACCAGGATAACTTATTGTTAATGGTAGGAATTTCAATATTTGCAAATTCCTACGAAAATAAAAGTACGCTGTTTAAAACTACAGAATTATTAAGATTTTATTACTTTTTATATTGTAAATATACATTTATATCCAACTAATAGTAGTATTTTTCCATTTAATTGAAACAGCTTCGTATCTCATAGTTCTTATGTTGTCTCTCAGCAATTCTTTCAATTTCTTACAACAAGCAACTTTTGATAGTGTTGTGTGTTTTCTAGCTTATAATGGATGCTAGTTACTGCAGCAATATAGCTTATTGCTTGTCTTACTGCCGTGCAACTCTTGCTATGAGATTTTTATTATACTTATTTATTAAGGACTTTGCTGATTATAATTATAAATTAGATAGTGAACTACTAAGTCGTGTTGATAATATTATAATTTAATATCCAGATAGATTATATTAGTCAATGTTCCTTAGTGCCTAGTTTAGTTAATAAACGCTCCACACCTGCAACCGACCAATCTTTTTGTGGGTATTTGTTCAAGCTTGTACGTGTTAATAAGTTAGAAATATTTTATTAGGTTCCACTAGGGCCCTATGAAGTATATTCTTTTGTGCAGGAATATACTGAGCCTTGACTTGACAATCTTTAACAACGTAGTGGAAATTTCTCGTTCGACTGTCCCACTGACAAAGGCAACAGCAGTGCTTTGTGTACCGCAGTTGTAAACCGAGTAGAATTGCTACAACTTTGAGGTCAACGTGAATATGCAATTTATACACTTTGTAATTAATTTTGTCGATAAGACGCGTCATACTTTTATAAGTTTCCTTCATACGGACTGCATGGCCAATAAGGGTGGATGGATAAACGTTTGCTATGTGAAAAAGGACAGCTTTTAAACACAATGGCAAAGCATCTATAAAAAGACGCCATATTTCTGGATTGCGTTGATGACCTTCGGTTGCACAATACTACGACAGTTCTTTCTGGGGATTAAGATACACAGAAGTATGTGTGCCCGAAGCTAACAGTTTCCATCCTTGAAGTTTAGATCCTAATAGTTCTGATTGAATTTTTGACAAAGTACAAATCTCGAATAAGGTAATTTAATCCTGCCTGATTTACTAAGTGAGATCCGTCCTGTAAAGATGGCATCGTCGCTGGTCAATAATAACTCGGAAATTTCTTCCTTCGCATCTGTAATGGCATATTCTTCACTCGATACACCTATAGGTCTTAGTACTGACAAGGCTTCCGAATGAGGTACTGGACAACTAACAAAAGACACTAGCGTAACTAATTTTGTTCTTATTTTTGTTGGAGAACCCGAAAGTTTTGGTGCAGGAAAAGTAGCAATCAGACAAATGGTCCGTTTGTTCACGCCAAATCGTAGGTTTTGCAAATGGCATAGCACCTTTCTTACCGTTTAACCAGCCCTTCAGTACACCGTGCGCAGCAAATGTGAGGGGCCCATTCCTCGTCGCGATATTTAATTTTTAGACCAAAATAGTGAAAATTTATAAATATAAATTTTCTATTACAGGAGTAATATTCCGTTTATGTCGCTGGGTAATGAATTCTCTCATACATAACAGAAGCCGCTGGTATTATTTGTATACGCACGGAACATTGTGAAATAAAGACATTTAGCTATCACAAACAGACTTAAATTGAATCTAACGAACCATGGGTAACTCCTTATAAACCAATACAGCGGGAAATTACAAATTCCTAATTTCATTGGCTTCTGAGCACAAATGGACGTGGTTTAAATGTTTTTACATAGAAAACAGGCAAGGACTAACTATATAAAATCTAACATGTCCACTCAATGCTCGGCACTACAATATATGTACATATGTATTTTGTAATATATATCTTATATAAAAGTCACTTTGAAATTCTGTAAAATTTAACGTAAAAGTATGTAAATTTTATTTACATACGTTTTGAAAAAGCTATTTACAAAAATTTCTCAAAATCCTGACGTAATGGAGCAAAATTAAAATTAGTTTCGGAATCAGCATGAAAAACGACAAACTGCACCTAATAGTGTACGAGAAAAAAAATTGTGTTGGACAGTGAATTCTATCAATCTTGACGTAACGCCAATATTACAATTACAAATAGTTATAAGTCTAAAATTGTTTCGAAAGAAAAAGCAAGTGATGACCTACCAGATACCTGCAAATGCAAGTTCCAATCTTTTCAGAGCCTTTTTAAAAACCACAGTTTTGCCATATTACTATGGGGCAGAAGTTTTAACTTAGCACTTAGTATTTCTTTACAGCAAAAGTGGCACACATATTGTACAAAATTTGCACTTTTCACTTGTATGTTAATTTTAAAAAAGTATCTATAGGGAAGATATGAACATGTAAAACATGTCAAGTTAAGCGACGAGGAGCATCTTTCGGGTAAGGATGTTAGAATACAGAGTAAAATTTCAAACTGTACTGTGCAAATTTCTACTATAGAATATACAGAGTGTATTTGCAATTCTGGAGAATATAAATCCAAAAATTTCTGAGTCAATTACGACGCGAACGTCAAAATTAAAAATATCCTGAAAACTGTACATTATGTGCAATCTATGCATTACGCATGTGTAAATAATGCTTCCATTGAACTAAACACGCGCACACACACTGCAGTAATAACTATCGATGTTATAAAAACCGGAAAGGTAGCATTGTTTACTATTTGAAAACAGCTTTGCATGCGAATAGTGCAACAATTCTAATGATACATACGCAAATATCGAATAATAAAAACATCCCAAATTATTTTATTACAATAAAAATAGAAATAATACGTTAAATAAGTAGAGATTATTTCTAACACAGTGAGTGTGCTCGTTTTTTGTCTCTCTTTTTGAAAAATTTTAAATTCGCACTCAATCCTTCCACATGTAACAATCGAACGAGATTGAGTCGTCTGCGCGCGCACTGCAGATACCGTAGCAATACCTATCCATATTCTTTATACTGCAGTCATCTTAAGGAGGACTGCCGCAGCGAACATTTTAAAAATTTTGTAATTTTTTTCTGACGTCTGTGAGAGAATTTGCGCAGAATATTTTGGAATTAAGTCTAATAAAGTTACATTCTTCCATTTTTCATACTTTGTCCTCTTATTTCATGTACATTCTGTATAATACGGTAATGAATGGTAAATTAAACTAAGGTAACAAAATTCCTGATAGATGTCGCTAGTTCCATAATACAATATAACCTCAAAACGTACAGTTGAACTTGTTCTAACGTGGTACATTATCGATGTTTCACCCTTATTACTATTGAAGATCATCCCATTCTCAGTTTCGATAAATATTCTTTTTTATGATGTACTTTGTAAACTATATGCTAGTTTCTTTAATTTTCAATTATTACAAGCGTCGCATATACAAAACTTTTTGAAGCACTGATAAGACACCCAAACAGATCAAAAACATCCATTGCTTAAGCTTCGTGATAGGTGACAATGTCAGATAATAGATTTGTTAAAATTCTATTGACCGGTACAGCATTCTTAAGAATGTTAATACTCGACAAACTACAAAAAGTCAAAACGGTTATTACTGTTGTAGTCGCGAAGAATTCTATTTAACCTTTACGTTCTGTTCAAGAGAAGTTTTATAAAAACAGTATATACTTATGCATATGTATTTCTGTATATACGATAATATAATGTTCCTCAGAATTAGTATGTGTAGTTTACTATCGGGTAAGCGAATACTCTCAAAAAGATCTGCCAGCAGTCATCTCTGCAGTCATGCCGCTGGACCATGTGGCCTCATTATTAAAAGTTACATCTGGTTACATATCTGAGGGAGTTATCAAACTATTCAACATCAGATACTAAGCTGCCAACTATACATATACTCAGATTTACCCTTTCTGTGAACTTACAGCAATAAAACTGGCGCTGCGTCAAAGAATACATACTTTCTCATGTGTTTAAATGATCTTGTAAAGTTTGTGCAAATGTTGTTCAGAATATGTTGTTCTATAAAATTGGCATAAATATGGCAAACTCATTTGCTGCTTCCGTTGTAAATTGTAGATTATATAGAAGGTAATAGCGAAGATGTTAAATAAAAAGTAGACATAAACTGATTACAACGCTACGTTTTAAATTTAAAATTGATATAGCAATAAAAGTTAATTTTAGATTGTGTAAGTGTATCTCTTTTGTCGTGAATACTGGTAACAACAGGAGGTTATTCAAGTTCGATTGCAGTTCTCGGAATAAACCAGCGCCAACTTTACTGCTTTTATATTGATTTCTCTACTTGTCTAACTTGAAAATATCAAGTTTGTTTTCCTCGCCGACATTTCGTAGATATGTTTCCTTTCGCAGACTATCGTACATCGTAGCTATATCTTTATTTTCATTTATGACAACAAGCTCTCGCCGGATATTTTATATGAAATTGAAATTGTAGTTCTTTCGTATATAAGGAATAGCGTAATTCTATATGATAGCGAAAACAGAATGGAACAATAGAATGTGAATAGTAAATACAATTCCAGGGCTTGTTTACATCGGTCACCCGGCATTGTAAACAGCAATCACGAGGATATTGATGGAATCTCTTAAATGTATTTTTTGTCTGCCTATGAATTGTAATGTAACGAACGTTTTAACCAGAAGTTTCGATGGAACAAAAATATTTTTTAGTGAAAAGCCATATTTACATTTTTTTTTTTTTTGTAACCGGGATCCTGTTAAACCTAGCAAAAGTATATACGTATGTATATCCTGTCTAAACTGAACAGTAAAAATTGGTGTGTAGTTGCTACAAGGTATTCTATAGATCACAGTAAATTGGAGACCCAATGGAACTGAGACCGTTACTTTAGATAGCCAAACCGTAGGGGATTGTATGCAGCCACCTATGTATATGTTAGAAACTATCTTGACAAGTTTAATAGTTTTCTCATGTTAGTAGGAGATAAACGGATGACATTTTCTGTGTGTTATATTAGTTTGACTATTTGTTATAACCACAGTAGAAGGAAGGATATTCAGCGTCGGAGTATTATTAGTATGAAGGGATGTGAACTGCAGTTATGTAATAATGTAATGTAATGTATAATTATTAAACTCAAGAATAATCCCATTGATGAAAATGTACGGGGTGGCCAAATAAGAATCCGTATCTCAGTAATGGTTTATAGTACAGCTTCGGGGAAAAAATATAACTGACTATAGCGGCATCAGAAATATCTGAAAGTTATTTAGGAAAGTTTAGGATGACCGCTAGATGACATAACTGAACACCGAAAATTTTAATTCTAATTTTATACTAAATTTACCAGCTTACGATCTATTACTAAGATAAAAATTAAAATTTTCTGAAAATTCCTCATATTTTACAGTAGACAAATTTTTGTGTTTTGTCAAATAAAGGAAAGGGAGGAGGGGAAACTTTCTTTTGAAAAAAACGCTTATAACTCCGGTTCTGTTGAATCGAATTTTACAAACTTAATCTTGTTGGAAACAGTATTATTCCTCCAATCTAATCCTTACAAATTCGAACCAATCTAATAAGTGACATGCATGCTAGAAGGGGCTATTTAAAGTGGAAAATTTTGCTTTTATCGAAAATATTGAATGCAAACATACATTTTTGACTACCGATTAAAAAGGTAGACTAAATTACCAACAAATCAGCCAAAAACCGGATACCATTGTTGGAAAATACTTCTACTTTTTTTTTAATTTTATACCGTTACTATCTTCTTTTTTTATTCTTTTTTTTTTCGAGTGTCTCACGCTGGTCTGCCAGTTGTCCCCAACCATCTAAAGGGATGGATAGGCGCAAAAAGCAGACCACAGACACATTCTATTACTTTCCAGTTAAACAACTTAAATAGCAATACTTATACACTGGAACCTCGCTTATCTCCGCCCTCACTTATATCCATCCTCATTCATATCCGCACTATAGCGCTCATTTGTATCCGCTCGGCATTCACCACCCGATAGTGCATGTATTCACATGAGCCAATCAGCGCGTAGCACGGCCTCTGCTCTACGCTAACGGGATAAGAGTGGGGACCCCTCTTGAGCGGATGTAAGTGAATCTTTACGTTTTCCGACCGCGGATATAGACGAGGTTCCAGTGTACATATCTACTTTTTTTTTGGTGAGGAGAAACCGCTTGGCACCGATGCGTGGGTTCAATACGCATCGGTAGTGTCGAGCGCTACTCCGACTAAAACCCTCTATTCTCTATTGTCCTTCTCTGATACTCCGGAAACGTTGTTATAATATACCTTCAGAGTGCCAGTGGATTCTATGATGCTCCTAATTTTCATTTCATTTTCATTTTACGTTACACCCTTCCTTGTCTTTGCCATTTCTCGCGCTTTTTGTTTGTCATAATATTGGCGACCATATTCTGAATGTATTCTCAGTTTTCCCTACTCTCTATCATTTTTTTAATCAGGTTGTTTGGTAATACTGGTCCCAGTGTCTCATGGATTGGTTTTCTTAGATTATCCCATCTTCCACATTTAAAGATAGTGCGCTCCACTGTATCCTGCCTTGAGCAATATATACATGCATCTGTTATATCGTTACCGAAACGTTTAGCATTCTCTCTAAAAGTACCGTGCCCAGTCAGAACCTGTGTCAGATAATAATCTGTTTTACGATGTTGACAGCTGGTCCAGGTCTTGATGTCCTTTATCAGTTTTTTAATCCATTGGGCTTTGCCTGTCTCGTTCTCCCATCTGTGTTACCATGTCTCCCACATGATCTCGTTTGCACGTGTACAGGCTATTTAGCCACCATGTTCATGCACATATTGTCTTTTCCTAACTTGTAGGTCTATGGGTGGTATACCTGTTATAACTTGCAGTGCTGTAGTGGATGCTGTTCGATATGCCGAAGATATTCTTAATAGAACCTTTCTTTATGGCTTTTCTAACATGTTCCGGTGTACCATCTTATCTACTGCCGTATGCCATACGGGCGCCCCGTAAAGCAAAATAGTGTGAGAAACTCCACTCAGTACCATTCTTTTATAATAGTTTGGGCCTGCTATATTTGGCATTATACGAGCCATCATTGTCGCCCTTGTTTCAGCTTTCTGAGAGACCCGTTTTATGTGTTCGCCGAATGTAAGCCGCTGGTCAAGAGTTATCCCCAGATACTTTATGCTTTTTGCCGGTGCTATTTTTGTAGTTCCCACAATAAATCGTATTACGTTTACCCTTCATGATGATGGTCTCGGTTTTTTGCGGTGCTAGACATAGTTTATTCTCCGTCATCCAATCTGTTATACGTCTCAGGTTTTCGTTTACGTTTGTGACCAGAGCATGCTCATCATTCGCGGTTATCACAATTGCAAGATCGTCGGCGTATCCTATCGTGTAGTCCTTTCCCGTTAGTTTTAATTCCAACACGTCATCATAAAGAATATTCCATAATGCAGGGCCGAGAGCCGAACCCCCGCTCTGTTTTGCAATTCGACCTTTTTTGTTATTTGGAGATGTCGCTCATTCAAGTAACTGGATATTATCTTATTTAGGTATCCTGAGATGCCTCTTCTGTCCAGTTTCTTGATTATAAGATTCCAATCGGCCGAATTGAAGGCATTTTGCACGTCAAGTGCTATCATGGCGCAGCATGTATCTTTACAGTTTTTCACTTTGTTTGTAACTGTTTCTACAGCATGTATCGTCAATCTTCCTTTTATGAAACCAAACCGGTTGTTGGATAAGCCCCTTTTCACTTCTATCTCATCCAACAGACGTAATCTAATTAATCCCTCGTATAACTTGCTTACGGTATTCAAAAGACAGAGTGGTCTATAAGATATTGGGATTCCTGAGTCCTTATCTTTCTTTAGAGGAAATATCACCTTTGCCATTTTCCACGCTAGCATTCATGACCGCTAGAATCCACTCAGGAACAGTCTTAACTGCCAATTTTATGGCTTCTGGGGGAATCCCATCTACGCCTGGTGCTTTCCCGGATTTCATATTATGTGCTACGTTTTCTAATTGTGCAACTGTAAACGGTATAATCTCCTCCACTGTTGTCGGTTCACGTGCGCAGTTATTATTTCCAGGGAACAGTGGCACGGTGCCACGTTTTTTAATTCTCTCATAGCGATTTTGTATCCAGCACCCCAGATATCGTCCTCAAGTTGTTTGCAGAGGTTTTTCCAATGATTACTTTTCGACTCATTTATGAGCTTCATCAGATCTTTCTTTTGAATTCTATGCAGCTCTTTTAGTCTTTGTTCTCTTCGTTTCCAACATTTGGGTTTTCGCTATTCGAGTAAGTTTTTTTCTGGTTACTATACGTGCAGTCCGTTTTCCATTGATGGTTGTTGTATGGGGTTGGTAACCTTCTATTTATTCTCTTAGTTATATTCCCAATATACGCATCATTTATTACTTCCATGCATTTTCCATGCGATTTTCTTTGTTGCGGGTTCATTTCGGACACTTTTTGTTTAATTCGAGTGCAGAATGTGCCCCAGTCATTTATAGTTCTTTCTTTTCCTGCAGCGTTGTTAAGAATTTTGGTACCTTTTATTTCAAAATAAATAAGCATGCTCCGTTAATGTTTCTTTCTCAAGAACTTTCCATTCGCTAATGGTTTTAGCGATTATCTGAAACCACTGTTCCAGACCTGCTATCCGCAATGTCAAGTCCGAGTATTGAAAATCAGAGTACTATAGCATATCCATGAGCATAATTCAAAGTATTAAAATTTACAGTACAATTATATTATTTCATAACGTATCAACTTTATGATACTATTTACTCGAAAAAAATATCGACGAAGAGAGCTCAAGCCGCATTATTAGATCATGGATTTCTATTCTAGATGTTAGATAAGAAATTGTCACTCAAAATTTGAGATACCGGGCCTGGATTTTATGTTGCAGATAGCAAATTCAGATCCCCGATGTGCAGATAGTAAATTATCTGGATTCGGATAACACTAGTTTTTAATATACTGAGAATAAACATCCTTCACCATTCACCATTTTTTCAGAAATAAAATGTTAACTATAACGTAAAGATTTAAAGACAACTTGACGAAGCTATTGCTCCAAGAACATGCATAGCACACGTAGACTTTTCTGCCGCGCTTGCTCTAGGTCTTTCTAGCTTAAGAAAGCACTTTACTATAAAAACTATTTCTCAACGCGTCAGTTGTTAGTCATTCATAAAGAGATGTAGTTATAAAGGTTTTCCTAATAATTTTCACTATATTTGTGGGGAGTTCATTCATTCCTCTCAATACACCAAAGGTTTTGAATTATATCCCTGGGTATGTCTTTTGACGCCAAGTCTGATGCAGATGAAGAAGCTGGCCATGAGATTCAATACAAACAAAATTTAGGACCAAAGTTGTTTACAGAAGCCGAAAACTTTGCGACAGACAATGCTGAACTGCTTAGTTTTGGACCTAATGAAAAAAATTATTGGCACTAAGAGAGAGAGAGGAGAGGAAAAATGTTTTAAATTTCTTAGATAGAAATATGTATGATTTAGTATACGGGTCAAATATTGTTTGTTCAATGAAATTGATTTACGAAATTGAATATAAACAGTATAGAAACTGTTTATAAATTTCTAGCACCACAGTCTGTACATATCGCGGTTTGTTTGATACGCCTGACTTTTGAAATATATCGGTTTTCGACCTTGATTCGAAAAAAAATTTAAATGAAAGACAAATTTGGGAGTTATTCAAATAAGTTGCTACTATTTTCTTGTGCGAGAAAGAGAGGGCTTCCTTGATATTTTTATTACAACGAACATTCTGGAGAAGTATAAATACTTGGGATGTTAATGATTTCGAAGATTCTCTTTTTTGAAGAGTTACCTTAATTTCTTCCGGACAATTTAGACGACATCAGTAAAAAGTAGAAAAAAAATAGAAAAAGAACGTTATCAACGCTATTAAAATATCAACATACGATTCAAAATTGGCAAAGCTATATGATTCGCTTTAAGTTCAAAGAGAAAATAAAAATTAAGTCAATAAACACACATATGTAATGAATAGGTATCCTAAAAGTGTTATTTTAATTGTAATTGTTTTATATAAAAATGTTAGAAGTACAACTAAAAGAAAATTATGCAATTGGAGAGTATCAGTAACTTATGTAAAAATGGCGATCGAATGTGCGGCATGCAAAAGTGGCATCGGTCGTTATGACGATTATATATGTTGTAAAGACAATTGTGAAAATAACTACCACATAGCTTGTGTGAAAGTATCAGTAGGGGATTATACCCAATTAAAGGAAAGTGGATTAATACGAACCTGGAGGTGTAATAACTGTCGAGAATCCAGGGCATCGAAATCACAGAACGAAAACGTGTTAATGGATGCAAGTAAGTTGCAAACTTTTATAAATACCAAAATTAACGACGCAATAGAACAAATCACCAACAATATTACTCTTGCATTCAAAGCAGAGATTGCAAAACTTACATTAGAAAGCAAAATGCGATCACAAGAAATTAAAGAATTAAAACGTTATATACAACTACAAATGGGCACGCAGATGCAAACAGGTGATACCACAAAAACTGTGAATGCAAAAAGTAACAAAAACCAGGGACAACAACAACAAAAACAGACACATATAAACTCACATAAATCACCAAAACAAACGGGCACTGACCTCCACTATGAAGAAAAAATTATCGATACTGAACTTATAACGTATGCAGGCGTTGCTAAACGGAATTCTACACCCAATGTCGGAAAAGGAACGGAACTGCATAAAACTGACATAAAACATAATGAGATCCAACCAGAGGACAATAATTTTACACTTGTTGATCGGCGACACAAAAGGAAATCTCAATTAAATACAACCTATGGTACGGCGGCAAACATAAACATAAAAGGTATAACGCGATACGCGCACTTGCATGTATATGGCTTTGAACCAAAAACAACCAATGAAACTATTGTCAATTATTTAGATAGTAAAGAAATTAAGGCAAAGGTTGAGAAGCTGGAATCGAAACACCCCGACGAATATTCCTCTTTCAAGGTGTCGGTGCCCTTCGATAAACTCGATGACGCAACCAAACCTGACATATGGCCATCTGGAGTACGACTAAATCGTTTTTTAGAGAGGCTAAGAGTAAAACAGCAAGCGAAAACATAAGTGAGACCGTATTAGATGATAGTAACAATACACTCAACAACGCATTTCATATATTTCATCAAAATATGCAATGCATAACAAATAAAATCAATTTATTGGAGGAATTGCTAAATAAAGAACGTTTCAAATGGGGTGTATTGGCATTTACTGAACATTGGTTAAAACCCACTCAAATAGACTACATAAAGCTGCCGAATTATAAACTGGTTTCAGTTTTTTCCCGGACGAGATCTTCACACGGGGTTCATGCATATTTGTACGTAATGATATCCACGCGTCAGAAATGGTAAACCTGAAAGAGAAAAGCATAGAATCGGTCCTGGAATGCTCCGCGGTAATTATAAAAGAAATGAAATTCATAGTTCTAAGCATATATCGGCCTCCAATGGGAAATTTCGATCTGTTCTTTAGTACCATGGAGGATATCCTTTTATCTCTAAATAGGAATGTAAAACACTTCAGCATTGTGGTATCTGGAGATTTTAACTTAAATTTCCTAAACACAACCGACAACAAAGTAAAGGATTTTATAGACCTCTTACGGTCCTTTGGACTGAAACAAACGATTTTCGAACCGACTAGAGTTTGGAGTACAGGATTTTCGTTGATTGATAATGTTTTTGTTGGATCATGTCTAAAGTTTCAGAGCTATATATGTAAAACTTCGCTGTCAGATCATCATGGACAAGAAACATATTTTGGAATTTCAGTTCCAATAGAAGAAAGAAGAAATAGCTTACCATTAAGAATACTCACAAATGAAAGACTAGAACAAATAAGGAAATGCTTACAAAAGGTGAACTGGGATATTATATATCTAGAAGAGGATCCAAATAAAGGTACACATTTGCTACTTTCAACCTTGGATAGAATCTACAAGCAAAGCTGTCCTGAGCAAATAAACAACAGGCATCAACATCCAAATTCACTGCAGAAGTCCTGGATAAATAAGGATATAAGGAATAAATGCAAAATAAAACGTCAACTTTATGAAGGTATGTTAAACGGACGAATCTCAAAAGACTATTACAAATTATACTGTGCAAACCTACAAAACGTCATTCAAGACACTAAAACAAGATATAATAGCAACTTGATTTTGACTTCCAGTAACAAAATTAGAGCAACTTGGAAATTAGTGAATAAGATAACTGGCAAACAAAGTGGGAGTCAGTTTGACATTCAAAATTTATGTAGTCATCATAATAAAAGTACGAGTGATATGCTAGAGAACATGAATTACTATTTCACAGATCAAGACAATGCAAATAGTGGTGACAACAGTCAAGCTCATCTGAATGTCGAACTGAAGAGGAATTCCACATCTATGCACTTGCATGATACTGAACCTGTGGAGATTTTTAATATAATCTTGTCTCTAAAAGACACAAAATCAGTAGGAGCTGATGGCTTACCAACAGAGCTCTTTAAGAAATGTGCCGACATACTTTGTGGTCCTTTATCTCATATAACTAACAGCTGTTTCCAATCTGGTACGTTTCCAGAACATTTAAAGGTAGTTATCATAAAACCCATCCATAAAGGAGGTGAAATGCACTTAATAGAAAATTACAGGCCGATATCATTAACATCGGTCATGGCAAAGATTATTGAGAAAGCGATACTCTCAAGGTTGTTAAATTTTGTCGAAAGCTGTAATCTACTAACAGATAGACAAAACGCGTATATTGAGGGACGCTCAACTACAAGAGCGATTTACATGGCGATGTGCAAAATAAACGAAGCAATTTCGAGTAAACAACAAGTAGCAGGAATATTTTTAGATCTGTCAAAGGCCTTTGATAGTGTAGATCATTCAATTCTTTTATCAAAGTTAGAGTTGATGGGTATGAGAGGAAACATCAACAGGTTAATAAATTCTTATCTCACTAATCGACTACAATGTGTTGCAGCAGTCTGCGAAAACAAAGCTATTCAATCTGGATGGCTAAGAGCGCGGAAAGGAATACCACAAGGTTCCATCCTTGGACCTTTCCTCTTCCTGATGTACGTAAACGACCTACCTAATGCTACGTACCACAATGTACATATGTTTGCGGATGACACATCGATAATTGTAACAGAAACGGATGAGAAAACAATTAATGAAGAAATAGTATCTACTTTACATACTATGAGGCTGTGGTTTGATGATAATAAACTCAAATTAAATGTACAAAAAGACAAACATAATAAAATTTGCACTCAGTAAAACTGATAAAACGACAATACGATATGAAGACATGGAGATAGTTTCGACAACACATACAAAGTTCTTAGGTTTGCAACTTGATAGTGCACTAAACTGGAAACAACATATTAATACACTCACTAAAAAAATCGCCGGAATGGTTTACGCATTACGAGTGATATCCTCGGAGGTACAGAGGGATGCAGCTCTTTCTGCGTATCATGCATACATCGGCTCAAGATTGACATATGGCATTATGTTTTGGGGCAACTCGGTAGACGCAAAGAGAATATTTATTCTTCAGAAATCATGTGTGCGTGCCATATTTAACCTGAAAAGAACGGAAACATGCAAAACTGTATTCAAACAGTTCAATATACTTACTCTTCCAAGTTTATATGTATACGAATGTGCGTGCTTCGCAAAAAAACACTATAATGAGCTCCTCAAGTGCTATGAAGTGCATCACAGTTATAACACGCGAGAGTGTCTAAGAGGTACTTTAAGAATTCCTCCAACAAGTTTTACCCGAATTTACAAAAGTGCTGTACCTCAAATTCTTAAAATATTTAACCATATTCCTGAACATTATAAGCAGGAACGTTCTCAGATATTTAAAAAGAAACTAAAAGTGCATTTGGTGAATTCATGCTTATATGACATCCAAGATTTTTTTAGAAATGATTTTTTGTAATTATGTACTTACTGCTATGTTTTTTGCTTTTTGTTTTTTTGACGTATTTCATGTTTATACACAAAGGAAATAAACGAGTGTTATTATTATTATTATTATTATTATACACATATTTAGAGAGAAACTACTACATTAAATAAAACCGTATAGTATTCTACAATTTTGCTATTTACTATTAATATCAGTGATATTTGCAACAATTGCAAAGCCAGTTGAAGCTAATTTAGGTAAAGGTTAACTAATATTTCAGGTAGGTATACCACATAGAAAAAAACATCCTACAAGACATTATCTATTACTAATTGTAAGTGAAGTATTAACTATTACAGAACAAGCATTTAAGTAATTAATTTAATTTCATAAATTGCTTGCATGCAGTTTAGGAATGTAAACGTCAGATGTTATAGGTATTTTTAGAAACAGATGAGTGAATTACAGTCCGTCAAGTCACCTATGATAGCTTTAATGTAGAGAAGATACACTTTAATAATCTACAAATGCAGTTATCTAAATAGATATATTCTTTTAGATTAATAATGTTATGTAGTATATCATTGGGTAAAATAAACCTGAACTGTTGTTAACATGCATGTATACAGGGTGCCCGCCTAGTACGGGGAAGTCCAATATCTTGGTTGATAAGAGAGATAATTAAAATTTTTTTATTTCGCGTTCTAGTTTCCTCAAGATCTACAAACCTAAAATAATGCCGATTATACAGGTGTGTTTCATTTCGTCTGCACAGACAGCAACTTTTTGTTTTTTTAAATACAACCCTATATTTTTAATAATTTATTTTGAATCTACATATATGAAAAATAAAAGCGACTTTAGGCATGATATTTATATGAAAAAACTGACGGTCTTTGAGATATTTGGCTTACTATGTTTTTCTAGTCAATTTTTTTTAATTACAATATCCCAAATTTTGTGGTTACGCTAATTAATAGAAAAGCTATTTTTAGACCAAATGTTAGGCAATAATTGTTCTTCAAAACACCATGTCAGAAACTGACCTACAGTATAAGGAGTGCCCAGAAAATGTCACATTTGAGGAAGTAAAATATGAAAAACCTCCGTTAATTCAAATGGAACAGCCTGTGTATTATTAATCAGTAAAACGGAGAATTAAATATTTTACAACTTTGCTATAGCATTCCCTTTACCTAAGACCAGCTTTTAGGTAAAAACCCCATATTATAGTAAAAAGTGAGTAAATTTGTGCATTACTTCAAATATACTCCATTAAAAAAAAACAACAAAATTAAAAATACCATTAAAAAGTTGTACAAAGTGTTCACTGTGCAAAAAATAATCCAACAAGTTTATAATAGGTTTTATTATCATTAGGTTTTTATGTATATTTTTATCCATTTTGCAGTAATTCTTTTATTGATGTAGGCTTGTTTCTACAAAAACTGAAACATCTTTGCATTAGTACATATTTGTAGTGAAATCGCGTTGAACGCGAATATTCCTGTAGACCATTCAGGTAATTATTATAAACTTAATAAAAACCCTAACAAATTAAAGAGATTGCTTGAAATATCCAGCGATGTTTTCTCAGCATAACATAATCCTATTTTGGAATTTTCTTGTCACATTTCTTCAAATTTGCTATGTTGCGATAATCATCTACTTGTATATCTGGCCTTTTAATGTTGCGTAACCTGAAATAAAAATTATTATGAAGAGTAAATATCAAATTCATGAACAAGATTGCCAATAATATGAAATGCATCATCATGCTGAAACCAGTGGCGATTATTGATATCTGGGGGATTGTTTATTAGCACTATATGTAACTAATTTTCAAAAAAATTCAAATTGTTTAGTTAAATTGCGTTTGTTGAGAAAAGGATGTCGAACATTCGTTTTTTTGGTTTTTATTAAGTTTATAAGAATTACCTGACCAGCCTACAACAATATTCGCGTTCAATACGATTTCACAACAAAATAGTAATGCAAAGAAGTTTCAGTTTTTGTAGAAACAAGCCTACATCAATAAAAGAACTACTCCAAAATGTATAAATAAAATATTATTCATAAGAACCTAATGATAATAAAACTTATTATGAACTTGTTGGATTATTTTTTTTATTATTTTTTAATGCAGGAAATTTGAAGTAATGCATAAATGTACTCACTTTTCACTATAATACTGCGTATTTTATCTAAAATGTTAAACTTGGGTACACATTATATTATATGTATATATTACCCAGGTCAAAAGCTTTCAGGGGTCTTGTGCTATAAATTGCAAGTACTGAAACGTTAACTTCACGAGAAAATAAATTGTCAGATTTCTCTTTCTAGATCTTCCTGTCACTGATTGATTACATTGCAAACGCACAAAATTTTATGAGTACAATAGAATCTATAATAGCAACTAAATTGTTAAAGGTTAGCAAAGATAGTAATGTAGAGATAATTCAATTCTGTTTAACAAAAATCAATGTATTTAAATCAAGAATTTTTTAATATGTAATTAGTGTTTTTATTCATGGTTCCTTTCATGAATAAAATCCATCCACTTCACAACCTCGCTCAAAATTACACGAGGAGGTGTAGACAATTATAAAATATGAACAGGTTAATAATGGTAGGTAAAGGTCGTTTTAATCACTTAAAATTCAAATTACCTAGCAACTACTGACGCCATCTTAAATTTTGTGGAAAAATACCATATTGTAGTTAAACATTAAATAAACATACCAAAGCCTCGGTGATAATAGGTACCAATATCCCCGGGAAAAGTTATAAAATACCGTCACCATCATTAATAACATTATGTTCAGTGTCTGGAGACAGAAGAGATTATAAATTTGTTGAAATGTATGCTTTCCTGTAGTAGTGAAGAAAACAGAGCGTCACCTGCTAAAGTAAATTGGCCATTACATATTTTACATGTATTTAAATTGATTTAGGGGAATATAAGTATAGCCTCGCAATTTCCTTGTTTATTACGAATTACAAACCGGGCACTCCAGATCTTGTTCGCGAACGCAGACATTATAAATAATCGTGAAAATCAATGAATTGTCAGCAAAAGTCTGAACCACCCAAAATTAAAGCATTACAAGGCGTCAATTTGTTTGAGCGCGGTACGCCTGGGCCACTCCTTTAAAGAAATTTAGGGCTGCCTACACTGTGAATATTTGGTTTGAATATCATTCACATTACACATACAATTTAATGCTCGATCCAGTCCGATTTATACAGATATTAAGCATGTGCCTCTACGTACAATTATTGAAAACTTTTTTAAAATTTGGCCGGTCTCATAAACCTTACAACCCTACGCAACATTTTCGTTGTAATTTTCTATCTGTATCTCAACAGTAATAACTGACCAAACTGAAATATAAAACTGTCGAAACAATCTTGGCAATGTGAAAATTATTTTCGCATGTTGATAGTTAACAGATTGTAGGAGGTGCCATTCTGAAAACCATAAATGCAGTTCAATAGTTGGGCGTAGATTTTCACGACCGTTGTTTACTGTGTTAAAGTCTTCCGGGTGTTGCCGCGTAGATAAATTTGTACTTGACGTTTCGCTGATCATACTGTCAGCTTCTTCAGAAAGTTTTTAAAGACTGACTGCAAGTCTTTAGACCGGCATAAATGCAGTTATTTTAAGATTTTGATAGGTGTCAGATATTGTATAAAAAATTCGTTACTACTAGTCTTTAATTAAATACTCCTTTCTAATCTGGTGTTCTTACTGAATTGAAAGCAATGCGTTTATCTACTAAAATTTAGTTTTTCGAGAGTAGTCGATTGCCAGAAGATTATCAGTTCTAAAGCCCGATGGACACATACAAGAAAAACTTTAAAAGGTAGTTCTCTCTCATCGATTCATATGAGCTAAAAAGAGCATGCTGCAATTTACAAGTCCAACTTTGAAAGTCGAAACTGTACAAGTAAAACTGGTACATGCAGTATTTTTCTTGACAAGTATGAAAAAGCTACAAGCGTAATGCAGGTATATAAAAATGAATAAAAGCGAACAAAGCACATGTTCATGTTTATTTTGAATTAAGTTCTTGACTTGTACAATTATTACATACTTTTATAGATACATAAAATGTGTCTTGTACATTTATAATAATCCTAGATAAATTATCTTTTGATAGAATATTTTGCTGAAAGTTGAAACGAAGTTGTTGCAATTCTGGAAAGTTTGAATTTGTTTGCACAGTTTCCAGCACATGAGATATTTTAATCTATTTAAGGAGCATTCAGTATATCCTTCAGCCACAGCTGCAGATTTCCAACCACCATGATTTTTTAGTGTCAACTAGTCACGACCATGTTTTGCGAAATGTGTTGCACTAGACCCTCTGAAACAATGCCTTGTAAACTGTTCTGGATTTGGCAATTTTAAAAGACTTGCAATCTCCTTCGTTGTTTTGCCTGTAATTTTAATGCCCATTGGACTATTAATACATTGACCGCTATGATACGTCAAAAACCTCGCTTATGACTAATATTAATAGGCCATAAGTTATCATATTTCTTAACTAAATCGATCCGCATTGTATTTATAATGACAAACATTATTTTTGTGTCAAGTACACAAATAATATTATCAGGCTTGTACTATATGTCCTCAACAAGACATATTGGTTATTTCTCTTCATCTACAGGCACCGTTGTAATCTATAATTAAGACTACCTACAAATTAATACCGTTACATACAAAGATACGATACAAAAGGTAAATGTATATATTTTCATCGCCGAATCTATTTTATCATCTGTGTCTTGTAGCAATTTATTAATATCTATTTCCGACCGATAGATTTTTTTGGCTCGTAACCTTGAGACGAACGCTTCAGGAAAGCGTGGAAGTTCTTATATTGCGATATATTTACATCTTTATACATACACTACCGTTCTTAAGTTTAATCGCACTAGATAAAACTGTGAATTTTCAATGAATATAAATAGATAAGCGCATTATACAAGAATGTAATATTAAAACCAATAATTTGGGACATAAATACGTAATTTTAAATAAGTACGAAAACTATCTGCAGATTAGTTTAGAAAGATTTCAGTTTCTTAGAAATACGGCAATTTAGGTCATAAACAGTTGGGGTCCGTAATCCCTTAATCGGAAGTAGATATTGGTTAATTTATAGTCCGGGTTAAATGAGGATTATTACCTGTATAATTAGGAAATACTCCCTCCATTTACATTTAAATATTTGGTTCTGTACTTATTTATTTCGGTTGATTAGTTTGACGAACGTGATACTGTAAAGAAGTGTTGATATTAAATTGTGTTTTGAGTTATTTGTTGCCAAATGGCGAAGCGGAAGCAGTTAACCCTTTTGGCAAGATCACGGATCATAACTTTATATGAAATGAATCTTTCCAAACGACAAATTGCACGACGATTGAAAGTTTCCGAATATTGCGTGCGACAAACAATTAAAGGAACGGAAGAAACTGGCCAACTTAATGATCGTAGACGCAGTGGACGGCCAAGGGCAACTTCAAACAATGAAGACAAGTATACTAGAGTGATGTGTTTGCGAAATCCACGACTTACGGCTTCTGAAATCGCCGCAGATTTTAATGTTCATCATCGGAAAACAATTGGCGTAACAACCGTTAAACGACGTTTAGCAGAAGCTGGGTTGAAAGGTCGCGTAGCCGCAAAGAAGCCACGTCTCTCAGCCCAACATAAGCGAAAAAGACTTTCTTGGGCACACACCCATAAAAACTGGACAGTTGAACTGTGGCAAAAAGGTTTATGGACTGATGAGTCCAAATTCGAAATTTTTAGTAATAAACGTCGCACATTTGTTCGCCATCGTGTGGGAAAAAGGCTGTTGGACGAGTGTGTTGTGAAGACAGTAAAACACGGTGGGGGTAATGTTATGGTCTGGGGGTGTTTTGGGGCCTGTTCTGTTGGAAAGTTAGTCCAAATTAGTGAAAAAATGACAAAAGATGTGTATCTGGATATACTGCAGGAACACGTAATACCAGCAGGACTTGATATAATAGGCAGAGGGTTCGTTTATCAACAGGACAACGACCCCAAACACATCGCCAAGATAGTAAAGAAGTATTTAGAACGACAATCAGGAGAAGCAATCCTGACATTAATGACCTGGCCACCACAAAGTCCAGACTGTAACCCTATTGAGTTGTTATGGGATTATTTGGACCGTGATGTACGTAAAACTTTACCTACGAGCAAGGAGACTCTTTGGACTGCCTTACAAAATGCATGGAACAACGCCGAAAAAGACTACCTTGAAAAATTAATCCACCGTACGCCTCGCATTTGTAACGCCATCATTAAGTTGAAAGGAAGCTAATTTGTCGAAAGCAAAATATAATTTGTATAAGCAAGTAAATATTTAGAAATTTTATGTTTATTTTTTATATAGTTTTATTAAAATATGTAGTTTTTATTTAGTAAATATTTTTTCTATAAAACTCAAGAATTTTATTTGTAGTAGTTTTATTTCATAGCAACACTATACTTTTATATGGTGCGATTAAACTTAAGGACGGTAGTGTACATAGTTAATCAGGACTGCAACATAGAATAAGTGGTCCATAAGAACTGCTAAGAAACTTGTCCTATTTACTGAAATAGTAAAGGTTCTGGTATTCACCATAAAAGATAGAACAACTATTGCTGTGTAAAGCGGGCGTTCTTTACTATATAATTTGATTGATTACGTTAATTACTTACGAAAAATTAAGTCTTAGCGGTCTATTAATATGCTAGCCGAAATGCCCCTTGTCACATATTTTTATTAACAGTCAACACATTATATTATTATTATTATGGTACATTATAAGACTTTCATCTTTTATACACGCATCTGTACCATAGAATTATTTAAAGTTACAATAAATACTAGCGACAGAGATACTGTACTGTCCATAGCAACCTGCTGTGCAGTAACTGCCTAACCATTCCAACCTTCGCACGAAGCATGGTTGTATATTTTTATTAATTTACAATATGAATGAAATGAAGTATACAGAAGTGTACCTATGCAATTGCTTTGCAGATTAGTTTAGACTTTTATATTAGTTTTCCTAAAAATGATGTAATTATAATGAAAGTTCAAGTTTTTGTAATTTTATTTGAAGATATAATGTCAGAAACGTATCAACGCAAAGTATTAACTTATTATACTGAGCTTTAACAAAAAAAAAAACGTTTTTATATTGACACGTGCTTTTGTAGCGAATAATACATAAGAATACGAATACTCCAAGAATACCGATGCTCATAATAATAATCATATAAGAGTAGAGAGTATGTCTAGTTCAACTCCCTGTAATAACCGTGGAAAAGTACATTAATTACGTACAATCTCCTACACTAGATTATAAATTGTACTAACACAAATATTAATTTTATTTTTAAATGTAATTACGTCATATCTAACGTGAAACATACTATATTTATCGTTAATTTTCTATATGGAAAAGACTTACGCCAATCAATTTTGTTTCAGATATGGCTCGACGTCGAAAACAGAAATTCAAATACTCTTAGTAGTCGTCGATAGTACGATCATCCGGCTGCTCTTCTGCTGTTAACGCCAGAATGGATCACAGCGTGAAGGCGATGACGTCGCCGAGGATGTTGTCGCGCTTCCTGAATCCGCACCGCTTTGAGAACGACGAGCTCGAGATGCTCTATCAGCGGTACATCTGCAAATTGCAGCACTCGAGCGTGACAGCGGTCGTGGCCCTCTTTTGTCTTATTGACCCTTGTCCTGGCTAATCTCGGTCTTGTTTACATACAGGCGCCCACACCCCAAGTGGTATATTCGTTTACGCATTGTATACTATTCGCGCTGTTATTAGGCTTCCTGCACACCAGATTCATGCAGGATGCCTATCTGTTGTGGGTGTGTTACGTAGTGCTGTTCTTTCTAGTGACTTTTTGTGGTCTCGCGTTGCCCGTTTACCTTCAAGTCCGAGAAAGGTGGCTGCAGAAGGCACGTGGCATATTGTTTTCGTTGTATTCTTGGCTTACGCAATGATGCCATTGAAAACGTGGATAGCCGCCGTCTTTGGTTTACTACTCTGTTCGGCACACATTATTATCACAACGTTCCTGGCCGAGAACTTTGCGTATTTATTTTGGCAACAAGTAAGTATACTTTTTAGCTAAATTAATTTTACGTTATTTATGTGTTTAAGCGAAACATCATATTTCATGTTTTGGCGCACATTTACATTTCTATCACAATGATAAATAGCACTCGAAGCGACTTTTTTCAATTTTAAAAATTGGTTAATATTAGCACTGTACCAAGTATAATAGTCATAAACATGCAAGATATACAGAGTTATTCATGGAACTGGTTCGTTAGAACTTCTCCATTTTCTTATAATACTATAATTCGGAAAACTTGCAGTTCAAGATAGTGTCCTGAGGTATCATTGGCGAAATTATTTACGTTTCTGTATCACTTCCGGTTTACCGAAAGTTCACGCCAACTTCCTTAAGTTAAATAGCATAGTATATTTTTTATGGGTTTTTTTAGATCGCGCATACAATTCTGTATCAAAACTTATTGTGATATACAATATACAATATACTTTATTGTCCAACAACGTACAATTACAGGACAAAATTATAAATTTATCATGTGAAATACATACATATTAAGTAGAAACAAAAAAGAAACTAAGTGAATAGATTAATTGAATCAACAAAAATATCATAATGCAGATTAGCAGCTCGACACATCGTTGTCAATGGTAACGACTGTAGCATGTTTGTTCTTGAGAAGGGAATAGAAAAAGTACATGAATAACGGGAAGACAATCGAGGAACCAAGAAGTCCAGGGAAGATAGAAGAAAAGGACTATCTATTACACCATTGACTAACTTCCACACAAAACGAGCTCCATGTCTTTCCCAACGAAAACTTAGCGCATCCATGCCATGTTCAGATAGTAGATTCGCATAATCAACATCTCGTGGAGGATAGATACCATCTCTTTTGAATGATAGAAACTTCAGGAAACGTCGCTGAATCTTTTCTAACGAAAGCTGGAGATAGACATAATGTGGCGACCACACTTGTGATGCAAATTCCAATTTACTTAGAACGAAGGAATAGAAAAGACTCTTGAAAACACGGACATCATTGAAAAATTTACAAGATCGCAGAACAAAGCCCAAGCTACGAGAAGCAGACAAGGATAAGTTCAGGATGTGATAAGAAAAAGAGCAACGATCATCAAAAAATACTCCGAGATCTTTCACAATTTCTACCCTTTTCAACATCATGTAATGTGTACACCGACTCAATAGGAGTCACTTTTCTGGTATAGGTAACAGCACTTGCATACATTAAGATTAAGATTAAATTTAGAAGACCAGACATTTATTGTATTTAAATTATGTTGTAAATGAAATACATCGTTCCATGAATGAGTGTGAAAGTGAGGTAAGAAGGTCATTTATATATCATAAAAAAAGCAGTGGCCCCAGATTGGAACCCTGGGGAACACCGGAAGTTGGAATGAAAGTGGAAGATGAGAAACCGTTGTAAAATACATAGTTACTTCTGTTAGTTAAGTAGGACCAAAGTAATTGCAGCAAAGAAGGACAGAATCCGAATGCAGATAGTTTATACACCAATATCCCAATGATCAATACTGTCAAAAGCGCTACTGATATCAGTATAGATAACATCCACTTGACCTTGCTGATCCAATTCCTGGCAAATGTATTGTGTGATGCTTACAAGATTTGTAGCCGTTGATCTACCCCGAACAAATCCATGTTGATACGGTGAGATAGAATGTTTGACATTGTTATATATGCAACTGTATATTACATTCTCATATAACTTTGCGAAGTTAGAAAGTATTGACATAGGTCGATAATTATCAACGCAATTATTGGCCCCTTTCTTAAATACCGGAATAACTCTAGCCCGCTGCCATAGTGAAGGGAATACAGCTGTTTTGATAGAAAGACTATCAACGCAAGAGGTTTAGCTAAGGCGTATCTGGCATTACGCACTACAAACGAGGGGATTAAATCGTCGCCTGAGGTATGAGCGTTCGCAAATTTAGACATTAGTTGGAGCAAGTCTTCTTCAGTAACATAAGATAGAGAGAAAGGAACGCTATTATCTTTAGCAAAATCTAAGGGAAATCCTGAGCTGGCACTGAAAATGGACGAAAATCGGTCAGCAAAGGCGTCAACAATACTGTTCGGACTATCCAAGATCACATCATTATAGGTCATTGTGTTAGGTATTCGTGTAGAACCCCTTCTGTCGTTTAAATATCGAAATATTTTAGAATTATGCTGCAATGAGCCTTCAACTGATTCCATGTAGGATTTGTATGCCTCCGATATTTTGCTTGTGCACAAAGAACGTGTTCTTCTGAATTCATTCAAAAAATAAGTGCTATTGGTTGTTTTCCATTTACGTCTATAATACAATTTCAGTTTTAGAGTGTTAATAATCTCCGGAGTAAACCAAGATGGATATTTCGAGCGCCTCCCAGTTGCAGAATACTTAGGAACACAGTGATCAAAGACAGTTTGAAGTACCTCATAACATTTTTCTACAGCATTATTTACGTTATCGAAAGATTCGAGGAAAGACCAATCCACATCCCTGAGATTACTAGACAGTACCTCGAAATCAGCGCGTTGAAAGTTGTAACGTAGATTTGTGTTTGAAGGAAGGCAGAAGATGTGTGAGTTGGTATGAAAAAGTTCAGATATTGAAAGAGGTGGATGATAACGGTCAACTGGCACAAACGGAACATCATCAATTTCGACGACAATATCACAGGCCGCATTGAAATGATTAAATCAAGAAATCTGTTGTCACAGTTTCTCACAGAATTGTATTGCTTAAAATACAGGGAGCTACAAAAAAGCAGGAAAGTGCGCAACATCTCGGACACGTATGTGAATTGCTTGCATATAAAGGTAGGTTAAAGTAACCAATGATAATAGTAGGTTTATCAATCAATAATATTTCAAGATATTCACAGGAGGATTCAAAATCATGTTGATTAATAAAAGGGGGTATGTATATTGCTGCAATATAGAAGAAGATAGAAAGAAATGAACATTTACATACAATTAGGTCAATTGCAGGTACAAGTGTGGTGACAGAACTAGAGTCGATAACTTTGTAATTAAAAGCATCAGTGAGAGCAATCAAGACTCCACCACCAGTAGAGCGGTTGATCAGAGAACATCTTCTGTCAGATCTAATGATATTATCGTTAGAAGGTAATAACTCAGAGCTGTTTATAGAATCACAAGTCAAGTCTCCCCCGAAAAACCAACACATCATAAGAGGACTCACAAGCAGCAAGAAAAAGAGAATGGGTCTTAGTACGAAGTCCCCTAACATTCTGATAATAGGCAGAGATCTTTTGCTTGAACGCTGTTGGGCCGATTCAGTTTAAAGAAGAGACAATGGAGGGTATGCCTTTGTTATATTTATTTTCAAGTTAGATTCTCCTACCTTAAAAACGACTCTGCAACTCCAACCTGGCTTGCCTGTGTATCTCCATCTGCATTGGGGTCTTGTTCCGAGATATAGACAGGGAGGAAAATTTTGATTGGACTTTAGTTTAGATATGTTGCACAATATCCATGACAGAAGACTCGTTTGAAAAAACAACTTTGATAGACGAGAATTAGATGCTTTAGTTGAATCAAATTTACCTAATCTGGAGACCTTCGTAGCAGTATAAGGAATCTGAAGTGTTGCACAAATATCAGTAACAAGGTTTGTATCCAAATCAATCCGTTCCCCACTTCTGTCACACTGTGCCTCCTTGCAACCGAAAATCATCAAATTTGTCTTCCGGTGCTCACGATCCGTTATCTCTTGATAATTTTCTCGCTTACAAGCAATGATGTCGACGATGCTGCAGGCGAAGTCATGACAGTATCCTTTAATATTCTTATCTCATCCTGAAGGAGACTATAGCCAATTTAAGTCTGTTTAAGTCATTTCCCAGTAGCGAACAGTTATTACACGTCCATGTAATTCCGGTTTTAGGAATGAATTCTACGAGCTTCGGTAGTTGTAATTTTAACGCAATCTATGTTAAAGTTTTTGGTACATACTGCACACGCAACTACTTTATGATCATCAACAACAAACGCGGCAGCAAGAGCAAGCGGCGATTGATTGATAAAAATTATCAATTATTAAATTAGGATGGAATAAGGACAAACACTTCACGCCGGCGGTGCCCGTCGCGGCGACTTAGAGCACACAATCGGAAAAAGAGGCAACGGAAAGGATCACGAGCAGAGTAACAAAGGAAAAATAAATAAACAACGTTGAACTAAAAAGCAGCCCGGAATGCGCGCAAGAAATATTAAAGAAATAGTAGACACAGGTACCGAACAAAAAGTCAAAGCGATATCGTAAATGAATATATAGATAGTAGACTTACCGCACAAATTAAACTAAATACACTGAGTTAATTAACACAAAAATTAGAAAACTTTTGTAGGGGATAATGTAAGCTTTAAAATGATATAAATTATAGTAAATATCTCTACAACGAAATCAGGTGAAATAAGGATTTAGTTTAGAGAGAAATGATACGTATGTACTCAACGAAGTGGCACAACGACATGATACTCTATACCAGTTGTTTTTGAGTTATTCAATTCTTTTCAAAAATAAGGCCAACTGCAACATTATGCTACAAACTCCGTATTTCGGGAACCGTTGCAGCTGAAATACAGCGCATCAAATGTACGCCTCCAAAATTATGTTTATGTATACAAAGGAGTCCAAAATTAACGCTCATTTTAACCGAGGTCACATAGGTGAAAGTGGCTGTTTTAAACGGAACTACCTATACAAGTACATCATTGCATCTTTGAATATACTTAATAATTCTGCATTACTCATTATTAGACATATTAGCTACTATCTTTTACGGTTTTTCACGTTAGTCATGCTTTCCTGATGAAAGTCTGAAATACGCCCTTTTAATGTCTTTAAAATCTTAGTAATTCATGAATGTCAAAATAATTGATATTGTATTTGTATTATAAATACGCATAGTCTATATCTATCAAGTAAAATAGCAAAATGAAATACATTAGAAAAGAAACGATATTTTAAATTCAATATTCATTCATGGAGAATGTAGTAGAATTGTTAATAGGACATGTCGAGCATGTAATTACAGATATTCAAATTTTTGCAAAAAAATAATCTGAAAAACGTCAATACAAAAACTCAATCAAAAAATTAAAGAAAAAGCGTGCAAAGGACTAAGTTAAATATGGGCTTCGAGTCCTTTCCAATGCTATTTTGTTTAACATTCTTTTAGGATTTTGTATTGATATTGTTTAGGTCATGCAGAATGTGCATTTGCGCACAAGCAGATATAGATGAACTATACTGTATTGTGTTATATTACCGAAAGATATATAGCAAAAAGGCTAGATAATTCAAATAAAAAGATAATAAACAACGTGCTTAAAGAAGAAGTTGATGTTCAGTTAGCAAATGAAGTTATTGAGATAAGTTAGGTGACATGGTTTAGTTCTTTGCAGTGTAATACGGCAACTTTTATTGGAAACGTTCTTAAGTGTCTATGTGTGTTTGGTATGATATAAAGTTTGTTGTATTTAGCTGAATGTCTTCGTAACTGTTGCTCGATTTAATATTATTGTTTTTGCCACTCATCATTTTGGTTACCATGCAGTAGAATGTAATGGCTGGTGTAATGGCTTCCAATATAGTAACTCAAATCTGCAAAACAGAACAAAGATAAATATAGACACCACTAAGTAAATGAAAAGAAAAATAGGACACAACAAAAAAAACCAACTAATCTTATGTGATTCAGCCATCTGTAATATATTGACTACACAAATAAAAACTAACAGCAATTCAGAATCAGAGGGAGGTACAAGGTAAAGTTGGACCAATGCCATTTCGGAGAGGTTCTTTCCATGCAGTTTTCTGACAGGGTTGGATAAATATACCAATATAAGTACACCTAAATATTGAAAGGTTTATAGTGGGGGAATGATTTAATTGACATTTAAATCTAGATAGTTGATCAATTTTATATCGGAATTGTGGATTATTAAATTCTAACTAGAACTTCTAAGTATTTGTACCAAAAAGAACTTTTTTTTAAAGTAGACAAGAGTATAAAAATAATATGTACATAGCATGAATTGCAGAATTATCAAGTAGAGCACATCTTTATAAGGCCCCATTAATTTTCGTATTAGTGGAAAGTGACACAGATAAAAAACTTAAATTTTATTCACGACATTATTAATAATAACTCTGTTATATTAAGTCATTAAATTGTGAGACCACATTCTGTTTAAATTTGTCAATAAGTAGGAACAATTAGAGATATTTACGAACAGAGAATTCATACTAGACTGAAGAAGTTCATTCGTAATTTTGTTAGAAAATCAACAGTAAGTTAGGTTTTGCTGGCAACCGTTTCTTATTACCAACACATTCACACATAACCGGTATTTAGCTCCATTACAGAATGAAGCAATACACTGTTCGGAAAAAGTTAGAAGCACACCCTGTATATTTTCAACGCGTAAATACGTATCCATAATTTTAAGTGCATAAAGGTTTTCCTTACTTGCCTATAGCGTCAGTATGTCCTCCTCAAGGCACTTAGAGCTATTTCGAAAGTTGAGACGTGGTGAGCTTCAACTCGAGCATATCCACCGCCAACCGGGCATTATATTATGGGATGCGATGACACATGGTGGACGTACACGATTGCTATGTGTACAACAGACGATGACGGGTTGCCGATATGTAAATGAGGTGCTACGACCCGTTGTGTTTCCCTACGCTCGGCGACGCCCATACCCGCTACTGTAGACGCTCTTTTAACCGGTATTCTAACAACCGGCACGCTCTACTAACCGGCATCAGCCGGGCGCCCCACGATCGGCTTTTTCCGGTTACGTTCGGGCCGCCTCGGGCGCTGGCAGACGTAAGTAAATACTTCCCGCCAATCTATTGGCAACCTATTAATTATTGGTCTCTGCGCGCCATTCTCTTTGTCATTTAGTGTTTCTCAGTTTGTCTACGTCTGATGCAATACTTAAAATACAGATTGTGCACAGTGTACTATCAGTGATTTGATTAGTTTTGATCGTGAATGTTAGTGGTTAAACCTAATTTGTCATTTTAACCTTTAAATTCTGTAGTGTATATTTCTACTCTTCTTAAATACTATATATTCTATTAACCGGTTAAATCGGTTAACCGGAACGGCCGTGGTTCCGAACGTGCCGGTTAATAGAGCGTCCACTGTATATGTATACGCACGACAACGGCCGATCGCGCGTGTTGTACAGGCTTTTGTGGAAGAGCACCACAAACGAATGCTCTCATGGCCGAGTAATTCTCTGATCTAAATCCTGATCTAACTTGTCTGGGATATGATCGGTCGGAGGACACTTACGTTGACCGGCTAACAGTGAGGAGCTATGAAGGCGAGTTGAAGCAGTATAGGTTAGCCATATCGCGATGTTACGCACTGCTCGCAGAGGATGCTCCCGCTATTGATGCATCCTCCCAGCAAAACTACGCCGCTCTCCAGATGACGGTAAGCTATGTTACTTTAGTATACTATGGCCACTACTCCCATGCAGATTCCATTGCGTTAGCATCTGGCGTTCAGTTTATACAGAGTTTACTCATAATTTTTTTCCGACAATGTCTTCATTTCCGTAGCATTATTTACAGGAACGACTGAATAATGTCGATTGTAACAAGATGATGCTTCTTCTCGTTGTGGTGTGGAAATTCAAGTTATTTAAATAAAGTTCTTTTTCTGTACTAAGATGATTTGGAAGGTCACTATTTACAATTATTAGATTTGTCTATTTGGGTGCATTTTAAATCAAAACTCTATACCAAAAAACTGAGTAACATTGATGAATTAAATGATTTACAAAAACCGTTTACCTGAATTAGAGAAAAAATGGGTCCGTTGCCAAATCTCCTAACACGATTTCCAGACTAACGAGCAGGATGTAGATTAGAAATATGTTTTGATGATAGCCACCACTTAAAATCAACAAATATTTATATGAAAAGAATACAGTTTGTAAAACTTTTTGTTTAAAAAGTTTGTTGAATATTACGTGGCTACAAAAATATTTAGGTGTTCCGGTACATTTAAATAACTCTGTATAGAATAAAACAGAGCACTATCCAGCACGTGCTCGAATTATTATTATTAATGTCCATGTTTATATGGCAGAATGAACGAATCTCTAACACAGTATTTTATGTCGGCCAATAGTGCGTTATAGCTAATCCGGTGTAGTTTGTAAAGAGGAAAAGTTGTAGAGTAAGTTAATTCAAGCAGTATAACTTTGAAATAGTCAAAACGAAAAGTTTCATAGTTAAAACGATAATATTAACTTGTTTATTGTAAACGCCGTTACATCACCATCCTCTTGTTTACCGAGCTTGATTACAATTTCATTAAAGCTTTTTAAGCCCTGCATTGTGCTAATCCGTATTTTTTGATCATTCGTGTATATACATGCATTGATTACATGAGTAAGCGGAGGTATATACTGTGTATTTATTTATACAGTATATGTGTTCATAAATACAATTGGGTTCAATTACTGCTCAGCATTGCATCATGAACTTCCATAGAGACATAATTATGTGGATTTTCTTTCCTTAAACAAACGTTATACATTTCATTACTTTCAACGCCTTTGACCTTAATTTGCTTGATAGGTACTGTAGAATTCAACAATTTTGCTACGCATCATATCCCCCTATCCAGAATCCTTACAGTGGCTGACTAGCGCTGCTCTAATTAAAATCCAATATAACCTTCATACATAGATTATAAGTTGGAAACACTTTTATGTTATATTGATCGTTCATACACACATATAGTATTATATTTTACGGAAAATTGGTGATATACGTGACTAGCCACGTGTGCGATTTAAAATTTAAGTTTAAGTAAAGTTCTCTGATGTGGATAATTTTAATATTATGTCAGTCATCCTACATTCTTAAAATATACGACGATTTTTCTGTATTCTCAAGCTGTTATACTTTGACGTAGTTTTCGGTTATTATGTATTACTCTCGATTCAAGGTACTATACATTGTCAATTACTAGCCGTGTAATAAACTTTTCTTAGAGACATAATTTTATTTATTTATTTTTTAATAATCGAAGTGGTATCGGATTTTAAATCTATAAACAGTTCAGAATAGAATTTGCACTTCATATTACCAATGTCATTTTTTTAAGTAATGGTTTTCAACTGATCACATTTTTTCAATTCTAAATCAAGGTTCTAAGTGATGGTTTGATTGTTGGTTGCAGCCTATTGTTAATTAACTGCTCATATATGCTGCATGACATGGAAACTGCAACACCAAGAAGGGGTGCGGAATTTTCCGGTAAACTTGGTAGAAACTTGGTAGTCAAAGGCAATAATTGATTAAAATTTCAAAGAAAAAAACAAAAAGACTAACACAATTTAACATAATTTTTATTAATAATGTGTCGAGCCGCCATTATTAGTTACACACTCCCTCACTCTTCGTGGCATTGATTCGACTAGGTGGTCCGATATTCTCTTGGTGTATGGTGGCCCAAGCAACCTGTAATTCATAGCGAGAGCTATTAGTGTCTGCGGGGTATTGACTAAATTCATAAGTTTTCGTTCCATAATGTCCCACACATGTTCTATTGGCGAGAGGTCGGGGGGATTTGGGTGGCCATGGCAAGATATTGACATGAGTCTCTTCGAAGCTTGATTATGGAAATTCTCGCTACGTGGGGAAGGGCATTATTTTGCTGGAAACGTGGGTCTTCGAGCGTTTGGTGCTGGAAGAATATGGGGTTCTACCACCTTATCAATGAACGCTGGGCGTTCAAGGTGGTTTGGATGAATACCAACTGAGACCTACTCCCATGTACTATAGCCACCCCATACCATAACACCCCTGCTCGATGCACATGCCTTTCGATGGAAAACTGAATATCACGACGTTCCCCACGTCTTTCGTCTGACCCTCATACGGCCATCACATACATCCTAGACGAAATCGAGATTCATTACTGAACACCACCTTATGTCACTCACACGATCAATGCATTCGCAATCTACACCACTCCAAACGTTGCTGTCGGTGTTGAGCCGTAAGTGGTAACACAAGATGTGGACGATAAGATTGTAGCCGAAACCCTAATTCGACGATAAACGGTTCGAAGGGTTACAGGACGACCTTGATTACCTAACCACACGTCAGCAATTGATTTGGTACTGGAGAACCTGTCTCTTAGTGCCATTATGCGAAGGCGGCAGTCCTGTATCTCATTAATTTCTTCTTCGGCCTCGGTTCCTCTTTGGCGTCTTTCTGGCCCTCTAGTCAATGATTGATAACAGCGCATAATGGTGGTTGGTTCGGTTAAGGTGATTTGGAATTTCCCTGTATGAAAAACACCTTCTCGCAAACTAACAATTTGACCTCTGTCGAATTCGCTTAATTGACGATAATTTCCACGTTGCCGCACTCTAGGCATAATAAAACTCTTTAAACACGTTAAACAAGGTATAATAAGACAAAACCGTTGAAATTAATTTGAAACAAACAGTAAATACACCACACATTAATATCACTTGAAAACTGAATGAAGTGTCAGATGCGCCATGACCACTTGATCTATCGCAACAAATTTTAATCAATTATTGCCTTTGACTAGTTACACGTTTCTGCAAGTTTGGTCAAAAATTCGCACCCCTTCTTGGTGTTGCAGTTTCCATGCCATGCAGTATATTGACGCAACTGTACTTACACTTGTTAGTAACGTTATACCTCTGTAATTATTACCATCTAATTTTGTTTTTGTGAACCGGTGTTGCTGGTATCACTTCCTAATCTTCCGGCATATTTTCGTATTTCCACGACATATTAATGATCTCCAAAAGTATCTTTGTTTCTGCTTCACTAATATTCTCATCATTTCTGTCACTATTTTGTTATTTTCAGAGCTTTCAACTTCAGTACGCAGAGCTTCAGAACTTTACAAACTACTTTTATAGAGAGGAGGAAATAGACTCCGTTTGAGATAAAAACTGTTGCCATATGAAGAAACAATCTCGGCGTGGCTTGTAATGGCGGGTTATAGAAAACAGAAGGTCTTCTCTAATGTCATTGGCATCTAAATACTACCAGATGATATATTATTTATATTACTTCATTATCATCTGGATGCAATCAAATTTGTGTGCTTTTATTTTCTCATCTAATGGATCATTGAAATTATAATACCATATGTGTATTGTGCGACTGATTGTACTGTTGGATAATAGCACTTTTAAACCAACTTCCCAACGTACGCACGAATCATAATGCTATATCTACAGCAACTTGTAGATGATTTCTTTTGCGATTCATTCTTTTCAACCTTACTTTTTGTTTCAGTATGTACTTTCAATTCAATGTACAGTGGCCAGCAGCATAATCGATACCGTTACGGAATTTCTAAACCTTAATAACAATGTAGAGGGTTACATTGTGTGGCCTTCAGTTAGGATTTATAGTAGATATTATTATTAGTAGATAAGGTCGACGTTAGCTTGCGGTGGTGTCGATTTAAAAGCTGGCCACTGTACCTTATCTTCAATCTATGACGATTAGTTTCAATTTGCTAGGCAGCATTCACTTATTGTTAGTGGTAAGAAGTTCAATACACACTCCGTACCCACTGAAATGTTTCTAAATTTTAAAATTTTTATTTATCAAAAGAAGGTTTTCCTAGTCGTGCTACTAGGTCAGAACCATTGCCTTCGTCTACAACGTTTTCTTCTCTCACAACGTTTGTGCGTATTCCAAAAGAGTTGTCGATCATAAGAAATACAGAAATAGCACAATTAGCTGCGACTATATGTACAATGCAATGGTGTGCTTTAGTACTTCAAAATGCCATAAAACTTTATAAATATAACCCTTATGTACGTAGATATATAGCCGATTGCCCTCGAGGGTTGAATCAGTACTAGAGAACATCACCGTAGATACATATACGACCTAATGCAATACCTAGGCATTTTGTGTGTATTCAGAAAAGTAGTTACAGTTTTGAATTATAAATTGACACCAATTCCCTTAGATGTATTTTACCACATAGAATTGAAAATAAAAATGATTATGAAGAATGCGTATAAAATATGCTATCATGCGTTGAAACGTTAACCATTTGGAGACAAGCCAGATTTTTCCTTGGTTACAACCTGTATGAAATTTACCACTTTTAATGCCAGCGGTCAGACATTTACGAATTACGAAAAACTTACATAGTGTTACACGTTGGGTTTTACTTTAGACTTTTATTTTACTTTACTTTTATTTTATATACACATTAGACTCTTCAATCAACTAATGTTTTTATTGTGTAAAATAAACGTCTGACAAAAATATATTTACTTTGACACACTACATCATCAACTGTTTTAATATATGCCTTCTTAAATAATTACAATTGTCATTATTACTTAACACCATCTCCTAATAACAATTCTAACCGAATCTGACATTTAAAAATGTCAACTATTCCTAACTACTTTCTTATTAAGGTTTAATTCTAGTACCTAATCTAGGCTTTCGAACTCCTACTTCGGGAAGTTCTAAGCCTTGAACTCAAATTATCAATCATAGGCGAGTCCTAGTACAATCCGCTTTCTGTTTCGATGTAAGCGGCTTTCCTTTAGCTTTTAACCGTTGTTTCTTTCTCTTTTCTTCTTCTTCTTTTCGTTTCTCTCTTGCTCAATCTTATTTGTTCTAATCTGGCTTTCTCCGATTCTTCCTTTAGGGTATTCTTTCCTCCTCTTGCTTTTTCAAACGTTCCTCCTCCGTCTTTAATTTTTTCAATGGTTCTTGCATCACTTGTGTATGCATATTTTTGTTCAGCTTTTTCCCTCCTTCTTCTTCTTTTTACTTTCACTTTCACCTTGATCGTCATCGCCTTCCCTATTCATGTCTTCATCTTCAGCTTTCACATATACGTTCGTTTCGACTACCAATTTTACCTTTTCTTCTTCCGGAACAGTTGATTCTGAACTTTCACATCAGAGGATTCATTTTTAACATCTGAATATTCCATTCTAAACTCGGCTAATATTTCATCGATATCTTCATCACTATCATATTTCTTCTTCCTATTCTTCTTATCCTTTTTTGCACCGGTTTGTTCTTTAATCCTGTCAGCTTTTTAAATTTATTTTCTGCTAACATCGATTCTGCTTGCTTGTTAATTTGCACGATATAAAGACCCTTTTCTTGTTTTCTTCCTTCCAGTACTTTCTTGTCATCTTTAGTATTGTCAACCTCTGTCTTTTGTAAAAATTACTTCCACCTTCGTTTTCAGTTATTGCATGCACAGATATTAGGTTTTTACTTTCTTTTAGTTCCGGTACATAAATAACATTTTTTAAGAATGCATTCAGTTCTCTCAATTGTTCCAACACCTAGACCTTTCAGATCGTCATCCTTTTTCGCAACAGATATGTTCGTTTCGATCTGTTCTAATGACATCAATGTTTCTATTGAATTTGACATAAATATGTGACGATGCCCAGAATCAACTACAAAACTTTCCATTTCTTTTAATCTAGTTTCCTCCTTTTCGGTAAAAAACGCAATTCTATTCTTACTACTTTGCCCTTCTCGTTTTGTTCTCCTAAAAATCAGTTTTCTTCCAGCATGATTATTTTTTCTTGCATATGACCCATTGAAAACCATTCGGTGCACTTTCTTTTTCTACATGCTTTTGCGTAATGTCCTTTATTCCCAACATTTCAAACATTTTCCTTCAGTTTTTGTGTACTTATTGTTAGGACAATTGATACTAATGTGACCTTTGTTGTTACATCGATAGCAAATCCTTTCAGAAGATTTAAATGCTACTGTATTTTCTTTTTCTTGATCTTTGTTTCTTAATTCCTCATTTAATAATCCTGATATTAATTTTGTTAACGTCTTGTCCTCGGTAGGAGCCGAATCCCAAGCTGTTGTACCTTTTTCATATTTTAATTTGAAAAAATCTCTTAATCAAATTGCACTTTCTTCTTCCGTGTCTAAATGAAACTTGCTCAACTTTCATACATTGCCTTAGCTGACGTACAGTTTACTATATGCAACAAAATCTTCCTGCCTATTGTTGATATGATTATTTGTTGTGCTTTCGCATTTTTCTTTGCCATTCTTTCCTTTCCTCATCTCTTGCTAAACCATGAAGTATTTTTCACCACTTACTATTTCCATATACTTTGAGCTTTACGTATTGTCACTTGAAAATTCCATAAGGCGTGTACTTTTATTCATCGCATTGATGAAGCGATTATGATGGATGTCAAATGACGTCATCAGATACATCCGATGAGCACGCTTACCGATTAGTAAAAGAACGCACCCTGATGAGATGCCGGTGAGTTTGACGTAGAGGAATAGAGATTGATACAAATCATACAAGGTTATGATCATTTATGACAACAAATGCGATCAGATGTTTATCCCCACCACAAATCCGTCGGTTCCATCAACTCTAAAGCGTGAATCCGATGAGCATCCGATTGCCTCGATTGAAAAAAAAAGAACTGTCTAATCTATTCATCGCATTTCTAAAAAGCGTTTACTAAACAGACGGCCTGATAGATTTCTGATTCAAACGCTGCGTCAATCGATAAATAAAAGTACGCGCCTATATTTCAGTTGACATCTGACAGTTTTCGACATATGTTAAATCGTCCATTGCTTATGCCATTTTACGGTACTTTTTATTATTACACGATGCCTGGGCCCATAACCTGTTACACGTTAGGTTTTACTTTAGACATTGGGTTTTACTTTTATTTCATATAGACATTAGACTCTTTTTTTTTTTAATGTGTGGTGGGTGCTTAGTTGCAGTGACTCCGTAAGCTGTATTACTTGTCTGGCTATCACTGCAACTCTTGCAGTGTAGTTTAGTGTGTGTAAGTTGTGTTTAAATGGCTTTGTGACAGCATCATATCGCCTTTTATGATGCCGCGCTGTTAATCACTTTGCTCCCAACAGCGAATGGCAAGTCGATCAGTTGCGCTCTCTGAAAAAATGTCACCGTCCCTCAGAAATTGAACCCCGGCACCTATCGTCCTCTCACAACAATAGTCAGCCGCCTAACCACTGCGGCCATCGACCGTTAATCAACTAATGTTTTTATTGTCTAAAATAAACGTTTAACAAAAATATATTTACTTTTGACACACTACACTACATCATCAACTGTTTCTAATATATGCCTTAAATAATTACAATTGTCGTATTATTTAACACATAGTTTGTCCACAAGAATCATACGAAATTTTATTTTAACAACTCTTTTATGGTTCTGTCATCATAACTGCTTATGATCTTGAATCAACGTTGATTCTAAACTTTATTATCTTTCTTAATCATCTGGTCTCAATTTTAATTAACAAAAATAATAGTGTCAAAGAATGTACTACTTCAGAAGCGTTTGCAATAACAATAAACAGAATGTAATATTCGTTTCTAAAATATTGATTTATAGAGTTAGTCTTTTACGTATTAAACAGGTGAAACCTTTCAAAGTTTAATCTGGAAACTAAGTATAGCACCAAAAGGGTTGTTAGGGTAGGTACAAAATGTGGTTTGGCAACGGTTCGAAACTAATGGAATAGAACTTCTATATTATTCGAGAGACAGTAGGTACAACATTTGAATACAAAGTTTACGGCATCCACATTATGCGATAATAGTCAACATAGTTCAAGGTAAAGATCGCCTTTCATCGTTTTGATATCATTGATGTAGAAAACGTAAGTTTTATTATAAATATCAAAAAGAATGAAAGTCGTGGGCCTTACTTCCTTTCGTGCAGCTAACGTATATAATTTTGACATACACACTTTCGCTTTCAAATGTACAAACCCCTTTTTGAAATACATTTCATCGTTTTATCAAAGATCAAAACAATATCCTAGCAATATGCCTAATATTCCAATACATGACGCACTCGAATTTGTATATGCATAGATGTAGCAATCCTATTATAAAAAGTAATTGATACTTCTCGCTCTAGTCAACATATGCATACTTATTATCTGGCATTTAAACAAATATATATCAAAACATACATCTACTTACAGTCCTTTGCTACAAAATTAGGGAAACTCGAAAATTACATTTAAACAAAACTGTTAATTAATGAAATCATTTTCTCAAGTAGTCTGTGTAGGTTTATTTCATTAGGTCATAGTGATTTGAAATGGTATCTTAAATAAAAAAGGAAAAACAGCGAGCTATATATCTTTTAATTTTTAAAATTGCTACGTAAACAATTTGCTTTAGAAGTAAGTCGTCAACATGTGCTTTCCCGTGATTTGTTTAATAATTTTATTGTTGATTTTTCTTTGAAACGGCTTTTATAAAAATGATCTTTTTACCGTTCCTAACATGGTGGACGTACACGATTGCTATGTGTACAACAGACGATGACGGGTTGCCGATATGTAAATGAGGTGCTACGACCCGTTGTGTTTCCCTACGCTCGGCGACGCCCATACCCGCTACTGTAGACGCTCTTTTAACCGGTATTCTAACAACCGGCACGCTCTACTAACCGGCATCAGCCGGGCGCCTCACGATCGGCTTTTTCCGGTTACGTTCGGGCCGCCTCGGGCGCTGGCAGACGTAAGTAAATACTTCCCGCCAATCTATTGGCAACCTATTAATTATTGGTCTCTGCGCGCCATTCTCTTTGTCATTTAGTGTTTCTCAGTTTGTCTACGTCTGATGCAATACTTAAAATACAGATTGTGCACAGTGTACTATCAGTGATTTGATTAGTTTTGATCGTGAATGTTAGTGGTTAAACCTAATTGTCATTTTAACCTTTAAATTCTGTAGTGTATATTTCTACTCTTCTTAAATACTATATATTCTATTAACCGGTTAAATCGGTTAACCGGAACGGCCGTGGTTCCGAACGTGCCGTTAATAGAGCGTCCACTGTATATGTATACGCACGACAACGGCCGATCGCGCGTCGCGCGTGTTGTACAGGCTTTTGTGGAAGAGCACCACAAACGAATGCTCTCATGGCCGAGTAATTCTCCGGATCTAAATCCGATCTAACTTGTCTGGGATATGATCGGTCGGAGGACACTTTTACGTTGACCGGCTAACAGTGAGGAGCTATGAAGGCGAGTTGAAGCAGTATAGTTAGCCATATCGCGATGTTACGCACTGCTCGCAGAGGATGCTCCCGCTATTGATGCATCCCCTCCCAGCAAAACTACGCCGCTCTCCAGATGACGGTAAGCTATGTTACTTTAGTATACTATGTACTACTCCCATACCAGATTCCATTGCGTTAGCATCACAACGTTCAGTTTATACAGAGTTTACTCATAATTTTTTTCCGACAATGTACTTCATTTCCGTAGCATTATTTACAGGAACGACTGAATAATGTCTGATTGTCACAAGATGATGCTTCTTCTCACAGGTGAATTCAGAATTATTTAAATAAAGTTCTTTTCTGTACTAAGATGATTTGGAAGTACTACTATTGGCAATTATTAGATTTATTCTCATTGGTAGATTAAATCAAAACCTATACCAAAAAACTGAGTAACATTGATGAATTCAAATGATTTACAAAACCAAGCGTACTTGAATTAACAGAGAAAAAGGGTCCGTTGCCAGCCCCTAACACGATTTCCAGACTAACGAGCAGGATGTAGATTAGAAATATGTTTTGATGATAGCCTACTTAAAATCAAATAACAAATATTTATATGAAAAACATAGTTTGTGACAAACTTTTGCTTGAAAAGTTTGTTGAATATTTACGTGGCTACAAAAATATTTAGGTGTTCCGGTACATTTAAATAACTCTGTATAGAATAAAACAGAGCACTATCCAACACGTGCTCGAATTATTATTATTAATGTCCATGTTTGCATATGGCAGAATGAACGAATCTCTAACGCAGTATTTTATGTCGGCCAATAGTGCGTTATAGCTAATCCATTGTGGTTGTAAGAGGAAAAGTTGTAGGAGTAAGTTAATTCAAGCAGTATAACTTTGAAATAGTCAAAACGAAAAGTTTCATAGTTAAAACGATAATATTAACTTGTTTATTGTAAACGCCGTTACATCACCATCCTCTTGTTTACCGAGCTTGATTACAATTTTCATTAAAGCTTTTTAAGCCCTGCATTGTGCTAATCAACATTTTTTTGATCATTCGTGTATATACATGCATTGATTACATGAGTAAGGAGGTATATACTGTGTATTTATTTATACAGTATATGTGTTCATAAATACAATTGGGTTTTCAATTACTGCTCAGCATTGCATCATGAACTTCCATAAGAGACATAATTATGTGGATTTTCTTTCCTTAAACAAACGTTATACATTTCATTACTTTCAACGCTTTGACCTCCAATTTGCCTTGATAGGTACTGTAGGAATTCAACAATTTTGCTACGCATCATATCCCCTATCCAGAATCCTTACAGTGGCTGACTAGCGCTTTGCTCTAATTAAAATCAATATAACCTTCATACATAGATTATAAGTTGGGAAACACTTTTATGTTATATTGATCGTTCATACACACATATAGTATTATATTTTACGGAAAATTGGTGATATACGTGACTAGCCACGTGTGCCTGATTTAAAATTTAAGTTTAAGTAAAGTTCTCTGATGTGGATAATTTTAATAGTATGTCAGTCATCCTACATTCTTAAAATATACGACGATTTTTTTTCTGTATTCTCAAGCTGTTATAACTTTGACGTAGTTTTCGGTTATTATGTATTATCTCCGATTCAAGGTACTATACATTGTCAATTACTAGCCGTCGTAATAAACTTTTCTTAGAGACATAATTTTATTTATTTATTTTTTAATAATCGAAGTGGTATCGGATTTTAAATCTATAAACAGTTCAGAATAAATTTGCACTTCATATTACCAATGTCATTTTTTTTTTAAGTAATGGTTTTCAACTGATCACATTTTTTTCAATTCTAAATCAAGGTTCTAAGTGATGGTTTGATTGTTGGTTGCAGCCTATTGTTAATTAACTGCTCATATATGCTGCATGACATGGAAACTGCAACACCAAGAAGGGGTGCGAATTTTTTGACCAAACTTGGTAGAAACTTGGTAGTCAAAGGCAATAATTGATTAAAATTTCAAAAAAAAAAACAAAAGACTAACACAATTTAACATAATTTTTATTAATAATGTGTCGAGCCGCCATTATTAGTTACACACTCCCTCACTCTTCGTGGCATTGATTCGACTAGGTGGTCGATATTCTCTTGGTGTATGGTGTCCCAAGCAACCTGTAATTCATGCTTGAGAGCTATTAGTGTCTGCGGGGTATTGACTAAATTCATAAGTTTTCGTTCCATAATGTCCCACACATGTTCTATTGGCGAGAGGTCGGGGGATTTGGGTGGCCATGGCAAGATATTGACATGAGTCTCTTCCAAGCGATTTATGGAAATTCTCGCTACGTGGGGAAGGGCATTATTTTGCTGGAAACGTGGGTCTTCGAGCGTTTGAAGATATGGAAGAATATGGGGTTCTACCACCTTATCAATGAACGCTGGGCGTTCAAGGTGGTTTGGATGAATACCAACTGAGACCTACTCCCATATGCTATAGCAACCCCATACCATAACACCCACTGCTCGATGCACATGCGCCTTTCGATGGAAAACTGAATATCACGACGTTCCCACGTCTTCGTCTGACCCTCATACGGCCATCATACATCCCTAGACGAAATCGAGATTCATTACTGAACACCACCTTATGTCCTCCACGATCCAATGCATTCGCAATCTACACCACTCCAAACGTTGCTGTCGGTGTTGAGCCGTAAGTGGTAACACAAGATGTGGACGATAAGATTGTAAGCCGAAACCCCCTAATTCGACGATAAACGGTTCGAAGGGTTACAGGACGACCTTGATTACCTAACCACACGTCAGCAATTGATTTGGTACTGGAGAACCTGTCTCTTAGTGCCATTATGCGAAGGCGGCGGTCCTGTATCTCATTAATTCTTCTTCGGCCTCCGGTTCCTCTTTGGCGTCTTTCCTGACCCTCCCTAGTCAATGATTGATAACAGCGCATAATGGTGGATTGGTTCCGGTTAAGGTGATTTGGAATTTCCCTGTATGAAAAACCACCTTCTCGCAAACCAACAATTTGACCTCTGTCGAATTCGCTTAATTGGCGATAATTTCCACGTTGCCGCACTCTAGGCATAATAAAACTCTTTAAACACGTTAAACAAAGGTATAATAAGACAAAACCGTTGAAATTAATTTGAAACAAACAGTAAATACACCACACATTAATATCAGCGAAAACTGAATGAAGTGTCAGATGCGCCATGACCACTTGATCTATCGCAACAAAATTTTAATCAATTATTGCCTTTGACTAGTTACACGTTTCTACCAAGTTTGGTCAAAAAATTCGCACCCCTTCTTGGTGTTGCAGTTTCCATGCCATGCAGTATATTGACGCAACTGTACTTACACTTGTTAGTAACGTTATACCTCTGTAATTATTACCATCTAATTTTTGTTTTTGTGAACCGGTGTTGCTGGTATCACTTCCTAATCTTCCGGCATATTTTCGTATTTCCACGACATATTAATGATCTCCAAAAGTATCTTTGTTTCTGCTTCACTAATATTCTCATCATTTCTGTCACTATTTTGTTATTTTCAAGAGCTTTCAACTTCAGTACGCAGAGCTTCAGAACTTTTTACAAACTACTTTTATAGAGAGGAGAAATGAACTCCGTTTGAGATAAAAACTGTTGCCATATGAAGAAACAATCTCGGCGTGGCTTGTAATGGCGGGTTATAGAAAACAGAAGGTCTTCTCTAATGTCATTGGCATCTATAAATACTACCAGATGATATATTATTTATATTACTTCATTATCATCTAGATGCAATCCAAATTTGTGTGCTTTTATTTTCTCATCTAATGGATCATTGAGGTATAATGCCATATGTTGTATTGTGCGACTGATTGTACTGTTGGATAATAGCACTTTTTAAACCAACTTCCCAACGTACGCACGAATCATAATGCTATATCTACAGCAACTTGTAAGATGATTTCTTTTGCGATTCATTCTTTTCAACCTTACTTTTTTGTTTCAGTATGTACTTTCAATTCAATGTACAGTGGCCAGCAGCATAATCGATACCGTTACGGAATTTCCTAAACCTTAATAACAATGTAGAGGGGGTTACATTGTGTGGCCTTCAGTTAGGATTTATAGTAGATATTATTATTAGTAGATAAGGTCGACGTTAGCTTGCGGTGGTGTCGATTTAAAAGCTGGCCACTGTACATATCTTCAATCTATGACGATTAGTTTCAATTTGCTAGGCAGCATTCACTTATTGTTAGTGGTAAAGTTCAATACACACTCCGTACCCACTGAAATGTTTCTAAATTTTTAATTTTATTTATCAAAAAGAAGGTTTTCCTAGTCGTGCTACTGGTCAAGACTACATTGCCTTCGTCTACAACGTTTCTTCTCTCACAACGTTTGTGCGTATTCAAAAAGAGTTGTCGATCATAAGAAATACAGAAATAGCAACACAATTAGCTGCGACTATGTACAATGCAATGGTGTGCTTTAGTACTGATTCAAAGTGCCATAAAACTTTATAAATATAACCCTTATGTACGTAGATATATAGCCGATTGCCCTCGAGGGTTGAATCAGTACTAGAGAACATCACCGTAGATACATATACGACCTAGTACAATACTAGGCATTTTGTGTGTATTCAAGAAAAGTAGTTACAGTTTTGAATTATAAATTGACACCAATTCCCTTAGATGTATTTTACCACATAGAATTGAAAATAAAAATGATTATGAAGAATGCGTATAAAATATGCTATCATGCGTTGAAACGTTAACCATTTAGGAGACAATAGCCAGATTTTCCTTGGTTACAACCTGTATGAAATTTACCACTTTTAATGCCAGCGGTCAGACATTTACGAATTACGAAAAACTTACATAGTGTTACACGTTGGGTTTTACTTTAGACTTTTATTTTACTTTACTTTTATTTTATATACACATTAGACTCTTCAATCAACTAATGTTTTTATTGTGTAAAATAAACGTCTGACAAAAATATATTTACTTTGACACACTACATCATCAACTGTTTTTTAATATATGCCTTCTTAAATAATTACAATTGTCATTATTACTTAACACCATCTCCTAATAACAATTCTAACCGAATCTGACATTTTAAAAATGTCAACTATTTACAACTGCTTTCTTATTAGGTTTAATTCTAGTACCTAATCTAGGCTTTCGAACTCCTACTTCGGGAAGTTCTAAGCCTTGAACTTTCAAATTATCAATCATAGGCTGAGTCCTAGTACAATCCGCTTTCTGTTTCGATGTAAGCGGCTTTCCTTTAGCTTTTAACCGTTGTTTCCTTTCTCTTTTCTTCTTCTTCTTTTCGTTTCTCTCTTGTTTCAATCTTATTTGTTCTAATCTGGCTTTCTCCGATTCTTCCTTTAGGAGTATTCTTTCCTCCTCTTGCTTTTTCAAACGTTCCTCCTCCGTCTTTAATTTTTTCAATGGTTCTTGCATCGCAGCAATATGCATATTTTTGTTCAGCTTTTCCCTCCTTCTTCTTCTTTTTACTTTCCTTTTCACCTTGATCGTCATCGCCTTCCCTATTCATGTCTTCATCTTCAGCTTTCACATATACGTTCGTTTCGACTACCAATTTTACCTTTTCTTCTTCCGGAACAGTTGATTCTGGTTTCACATCAGAGGATTCATTTTTAACATCTGAATATTCCATTCTAAACTCGGCTAATATTTCATCGATATCTTCATCACTATCATATTTCTTCTTCCTATTCTTCTTATCCTTTTTTGCACCGGTTTGTTCTTTAATCCTGTCAGCTTTTTTAAATTTATTTTCTGCTAACATCGATTCTGCTTGCTTGTTAATTTGCACGATATAAAGACCCTTTTCTTGTTTTCTTCCTTCCAGTACTTTCTTGTCATCTTTCAGTATTGTCAACCTCTGTCTTTTGTAAAAATTACTTCACCTTCGTTTTCAGTTATTGCATGCACAGATATTAGGTTTTTACTTTCTTTTAGTTCCGGTACATAAATAACATTTTTAAGAATGCATTCAGTTCTCTCAATTGTTCCAACACCTAGACCTTTCAGATCGTCATCCTTTTTCGCAACAGATATGTTCGTTTCGATCTGTTCTAATGACATCAATGTTTCTATTGAATTTGACATAAATATGTGACGATGCCCCAGAATCAACTACAAAACTTTCCATTTCTTTTAATCTAGTTTCCTCCTTTTCGGTAAAAAACGCAATTCTATTCTTACTACTTTGCCCTTCTCGTTTTGTTCTCCTAAAAATCAGTTTTCTTCAGCATGATTATTTTTCTTGCATATGTTACATTGAAAACCATTCGGTGCACTTTCTTTTCTACATGCTTTTGCGTAATGTCCTTTATTCCCAACATTTCAAACATTTTCCTTCAGTTTTATTGTACTTATTGTTAGGACAATTGATACTAATGTGACCTTTGTTGTTACATCGATAGCAAATCCTTTCAGAAGATTTAAATGCTACTGTATTTTCTTTTTCTTGATCTTTGTTTCTTAATTCCTCATTTAATAATCCTGATATTAATTTTGTTAACGTCTTGTCCTCGGTAGGAGTCGAATCCCAAGCTGTTGTACCTTTTTCATATTTTAATTTGAAAAAATCTCTTAGTAAATTGCACTTTTCTTCTTCCGTGTCTAAATACTTTGCTCAACTTTTCATACATTGCCTTAGCTGACGTACAGTTTACTATATGCAACAAAATCTTCCTGCCTATTGTTGATATGATTATTTGTTGTGCTTTCGCATTTTTTCTTTGCCATTCTTTCCTTTCCTCATCTCTTGCTAAACCATGAAGTATTTTTTCACCACTTACTATTTCCCATATACTTTGAGCTTTACGTATTATTGTCACTTGAAAATTCCATAAGGCGTGTACTTTTATTCATCGCATTGATGAAGCGATTATGATGGATGTCAAATGACGTCATCAGATACATCCGATGAGCACGCTTACCGATTAGTAAAAGAACGCACCCGATGAGATGCCGGTGAGTTTGACAATAGAGGAATAGAGATTGATACAAATCATACAAGGTTATGATCATTTATGACAACAAATGCGATCAGATGTTTATCCCCACCACAAATCCATCGGTTCCATCAACTCCTAAAGCCGATGAATCCGATGAGCATCCGATGCCTCGATTGAAAAAAGAACTGTCTAATCTATTCATCGCATTTCTAGCGTTTACTAAACAGACGGCCTGATAGATTTCTGATTCAAGCGCTGCGTCAATCGATAAATAAAAGTACGCGCCTATATTTCGAAAGTTGACACATCTGACAGTTTTTCGACATATGTTAAATCGTCCATTGCTTATGCCATTTTACGATATTACTTTTTATTATTACACGATGCCTGGGCCCATAACCTGTTACACGTTGGGTTTTACTTTAGACATTGGGTTTTACTTTTATTTCATATAGACATTAGACTCTTTTTTTTTAATGTGTGGTGGGTGCTTAGTTGCAGTGACTCCGTAAGCTGTATTACTTGTCTGGCTATCACTGCAACTCTTGCGGTGTAGTTTAGTGTGTGTAAGTTGTGTTTAAATGGCTTTGTGACAGCATCATATCGCCTTTTATGATGCCGCGCTGTTAATCACTTTGCTCCCAACAGCGAATGGCAAGTCGATCCGGGATTAAACTCTCTGAAAAAATGTCACCGTCCCTCCAGAGAATTGAACCCCGGCACCTATCGTCCTCTCACAACAATAGTCAGCCGCCTAACCACTGCGGCCATCGACCCGTTAATCAACTAATGTTTTTATTGTCTAAAATAAACGTTTAACAAAAATATATTTACTTTGACACACTACACACTACATCATCAACTGTTTTCTAATATATGCCTTAAATAATTACAATTGTCATTATTATTTAACACATAGTTTGTCCACAAGAATCATACGAAATTTTATTTTAACAACTCTTTTATGGTTCTGTCATCATAACTGCTTATGATCTTGAATCAACGTTGATTCTAAACTTTATTATCGCTTTCTTAATCATCTGGTCTCAATTTTAATTAACAAAAATAATAGTGTCAAAAGAATGTACTACTTCAGAAGCGTTTGCAATAACAATAAACAGAATGTAATATTCGTTTCTAAAATATTGATTTATAGAGTTAGTCTTTTACGTATTAAACAGGTGAAACCTTTCAAAGTTTAATCTGAAACTAAGTATAGCACCAAAAGGGTTGTTAGGGTAAGTTACAAAATGTGGTTTGGCAACGGTTCGAAACTAATGGAATAGAACTTCTATATTATTCGAGAGACAGTAGGTACAACATTTGAATACAAAGTTTACGGCATCCACATTATGCGATAATAGTCAACATAGTTCAAGGTAAAGATCGCCTTTCATCGTTTTGATATCATTGATGTAGAAAACGTAAGTTTTGTTATAAATATCAAAAGAATGAAAGTCGTGAAACACTTCCTTTCGTGCAGCTAACGTATATAATTTGACATACACACTTTCGCTTTCAAATGTACAAACCCCTTTTTGAAATACATTTCATCACGTTTTATCAAAGATCAAAACAATATCCTACAGCGTACACAATATTCCAATACATGACGCACTCGAATTTGTATATGCATAGATGTAGCAATCCTATTATAAAAAGTAATTGATACTTCTCGCTCTAGTCAACATATGCATACTTATTATCTGGCATTTAAACAAAAATATATATCAAAACATACATCTACTTACAGTCCTTTGCTACAAAATTAGGGAAACTCGAAAATTACATTTAAACAAAACTGTTAATTAGTAAATCATTTCTCAAGTAGTCTGTGTAGGTTTATTTCATTAGGTCATAGTGATTTGGAAATGGTATCTTAAATAAAAAAGGAAAAACAGCGAGCTATATATCTTTTAATTTTTAAATTCTACGTAAACAATTTGCTTTAGAAGTAAGTCGTCAACGCATGTGCTTTCCCGTGGTTGTTTAATAATTTTATTGTTGATTTTTCTTTGAAACGGCTTTTATAAAATGATCTTTTTACCGTTCCTATTACTCTACAATTTATTTTTGATTTGCCTCCAATTATGTACTGTTTATCTCTATATTTTGCCCAATTTCTTATGTGCTTTATATTTTTTGTCGTTATCTTCTTAACTAGGAAATATGTATTTTGTGGCTTTAGGGCTCAAACCTGTACGGTGACACAGGCGTGTGCATAGTTTGTAACTAGACAGAAAGCTTACACTAATACTATTAAAACATTAACAATATCAGTTATCAAACTAACTACAATATAAAATTAAGATTAATAAGTAATATGCATTAATTATATGGATGGCTTACATGGTGCGAGTCTGGATGATAGAAGAATGATACTGTTGGGTTACTAACTCCAGTACTAAGGTGCACCCCAGACCTTACTGAACTCTAAATACTACGAATGTAAAACAAGTTGCACTGTAAGATACTCCTCCAGCTGTTGTTGCTTTCGGTAACTCCTACAGGAATTATACAACAGCTATCATTGGTAAACACGAAAGATGTGTGTTCTGAATAACCAGCAGAAACTTTAGTCAAGAAATAAGACAATAGGTACTTACCTAAACGATTGTGTTTGTAGAAATTTTTCGATTTTCTACCATACATACGTATTTTAATTGCTAATCTTACTTGCTCTACTCTACTGCATATTGTTATTACATAGGCGAATGATGCTGACGTATATTGTTAATAGCACCAAGAATTTCAAATGAGAAACACCATACCTATTGCTATTTACCTTTATTTGTTTCTTGTTTGGTTTGAGTTTGGTTTTATTAAAATAACTTTACAATGGCGTTACGCGTATAAGGTTACCAACGTTTACAACTTACTTTTTTACAATCACTACGAGCCCCTTTTCTTGCAGTTGTTATGTTGGCCTATAACTAAGAAATATAACTTGCTGAAACTGGATCAATACTAGTCACCAAGATAGACAGAAGGATATCTGCAATTTTCGTGTCATTTTATTGTTACCAAAACCAGTAGAAATTGAAAATAGTATTTAAAGCATATGTTTCTATAAAGACCCGGTAAAGTGCAGTAAATTGATGTATCTTTGAAGAAATACCTTTTGCTTTTTGACTCATTCTTACGGTTATTTCTAAAGAAATTCGTACGTCATTCTGTCCTCACGGGCGTCATAATTTGTGTGGTCTACTTTGAGACTTAAATATCCATTTGAATTCATACTTCAACATTAGGTAATGCAATTTACTTTAAACTGCACTTTTTAATTAATTACTTCGCCACGTAGAACCAGGCCAGAAAGACACTTCGCAATTAATCATCAATTAATTTACACATCTGTCATTAATTAAATTTATTGGCGGACAGTTCTAAATTCTAACAGGCAGAAATAAAGGATTTCATAGTATATACCGAGCGATCCACATAGTGATTTTCAGGTTTATTCGGCTTTTGACAAAGCCGTTATTTTGGCGTTCTGCAAGCAGAAATATGCTGCTGACCCTAAAAAGTTTACTGCAATGGCAATTTTAATGAAACTGACTTGAAGTCTGGAATATTCTAGTATTTAAAGAAATCTTGAAGTCAATACACAAAAACCAGCGGTAAATTAAGGTAAAAGCGTTATGTCAAAATGTATCTAAGGAGTCCATCTACCAATAATACTAGGAATAAACTTACTTCAAGTGAGACAAGTCTAGACAAGGAATGGAATTAAGATAATATCCAGGACTCTCGATTAAGAAAACAATTGTGAAATTTGGCAATTGTGGTTACTTCATGTAGCGTGCCATTCTAAATCATTGAATGCATTAGAAATAATCAGCAGAAGAGGTGATGCTAGCAGAAGTTAAGAGATTATCTGTGTAACATATATTCTGTAATAACTAAAGAACACTCTAGGAACCACCTTTTGAAACAACTAAGAGTAAATATGGCATATTTGTTCCACAAACATACCGGGAGATATTTCGAGCGTTATCGGGTTTGCAATCGGCTAGCTAGCCGTAAGTATGATAGCAAACATGAAATGCTACCGTCGATAAGCTCGCTTAATCGTCGCATATGTTTGTTTTGTTATAATTTAAATTAAATGCGAAATTGCATGCGTACACTGCTGGCATGTTTACAACAATTTGCCATGTGTAATGATAAGGGACTACATTGTTTAATGTACTGGACAAACTTTCAACTTCATTCCACATTTTCCTAGAAAAGTTTCATCGAATATTCTTTATTGTCACGATTAATTCGTACCTAATTTGTTTGATTATACTTTTTATTTTTTGCTGTATTTAAATTACTTTCATTTGTTACACACCTTACATAAAAGAGGAAATCTCCAGATTATTAGAAGTAATAGCGTATATTGATATACATAACATGTACGCGAAGTAATGTTCTTTGCAGCAATGACTGTCAATTGAAACTGCTATAATTTATTTCTAATTCTATCTATAATCTAACGTAATTTATTATTAGCAGTATTATTATCGTGAGGTTTGTATGGTAGTGTTTGTATAGTGTCAGAATTATTATTGTGCTCTTGTTTTCTCTAATTCGATTGTTAAAGGCCAGCAACCATCTACGTATGAATTGTGCGTTTGGAGTAATGTTAATTGCTTTACCTAACCTTTTAAGACCGGTGTATTAAAGATATATGAGGTCCTATTATTGCAAGTTACTGTACACGACAAGTTTACACACTGCGCGTTATTGTTCAGACGATTTATGTCGCAATTTATCAGGCGCTGCAAGTTTTTATTGACGCAGTTAGTAACTCGTTGATTTATATAAGCGCCGCTGGAGCAATTTAGAAGTAAGGTTTTTTTGTCTAAATTAAATGGTCGCAGAATAAAGCCGGCTATTTTATAGTAAAACGTATCTCAGCATTCACTTTAATTGCTTCTGTAATGCATTTTTTCAATACTTGGAATTTCTTTCACACAATTTAGTGGTAGTATTTTCAGAAAATTGTACAAAAAAACAGAGTTATTTTGAATTTGAGAATTGTTTTTTTATAAACTTGCATATTTCATATTATCATATAAAGGACTAAATTACCTGAAAGCAAGCTACACATATAAAAATGCGTACTTTCTTGGCAACCCTCCTGTTTTGGTGTCAATACTTTATTTCTATTGTTTAAATTCACATCTAATTTTACAATATATTGCGTGCAGCAATCGCGATAATCTTCATTCTGTTCCTGTAATCAATGCAATTTGTAAGGAAAGCGTCTCTCTATTTTAATACAATATACGTATGGTGAAACCTACTATGAGAATTAATATCAATACTAATAAAACATTAAAGTTCAGCGTTTCGTTAGCTTGTCAGCGGATCTAACAAGTCCGGATTCCAAACCCTAAAATTAAAAAATTACAATAGGTACTAAAGTAAGCACTAAGCAATTTTCTTTTTCTGGGGAAGATTGGACATTTATGTTCTACGTATGCGCTTAACTCAAGAACGGTAGAGAAAAACTTTTAAAACAAAAATTGTTGTTCTGAATGAGTTTCATAAACATTAAAAAAGTTACAAAATGCATATACATATGTACATATATTTATATATACGCGTTGCAGCGTTGCATTAAAACTGATCAACTTCAATTAAAATAAAATACATGTCATGGTTTTGTGCATAATTGTTAGCAGATAATATATAAATCTTCAAGACTATTTTCTTAGAAATTACTAATGGTAATTTAGAATATCAATTTGGTAGGGCTGCCTATAACATTTGGCCGCAACTGTATATGCATTATAATCTATCTATAATTATCTGCACTATAATTCATTTTACATTACAATTATGTAACAGAATTATCTTATCCCTTTCATTCTTCGTTCAAGCACCTACTTCAGAAATTTTAAGGTTTTCAAATCATTTTCTTCGCTATCGTTAATATATTCACATGTTTATTAGATGATGTACTGTAATAGTGACTAGTACCGTGACTGATGCAAGAGTCAAACAACAAAATGCTCTGAACTCCCACATTCGGTAAATATACATACCAATATATTGGTAAATATACATACCATTGCTGAAATAGTCTTTTATTAATTTTCCAACTGTGGATGCGATTAAATAAATATTCCACGGTGGAAACTGTGGTACACGCGGACAGAAATTACGACTTTATTCTTTGCAGATAATAAATAGAGAGGTGAGTGCACTTTTCCAGAAGCTGATATTGTTGAAAGTATGGAATAACTATGTCTAATAGCGAATATAGAAGCAAATGCTGTAACTGTTTTTGTACAGCTAAACTGCGGCCAGAATGTATCTCAAAGTTAAAACTACGCTCATCGGAATTATATGTATGTATTATCTATGCTGACCTATGTATGTATGTAGGTACATATCTTATATCATCTTTGGCACTATTAATGAAAGTTGTGGCAATTTCGTTCAATCGCTGGGAGTCTGTACCATACAATCGTATAAAAAATTTAGTTATTTTTCTTGAAATTATTTTCTAAGCTCTCTTCAAAGTCAGTTTCAGGATATTTTAAAATTCTCTAATGATTCTGTATAATTCCACCAATGTTTGTGTTAGCTTGTAATGTCCATCGCTAGATGCGCAAATCATGAATAATGGCACCCGTATTGATACTATGTACTTGAAAATTAATTAAATAAAAATAGAAAACTTATTAGCAATTTTTCCCGTCACGTACCACCCCTGTTTATTGGTTCTTCCAATCTCGATTGTTGTATAATACAAATACATACACATCGTTGCTATATCATGATATTACTTCACCATAGCCTATACAATTAATATATAGATGAAACTTTTGTTGGACGATACGCAACGCAAGTCGTCTTTTCTTCCCACTTTTCCAATACGAAACGTTTCGTTCAACTCGTCTTCATGTTCATGACTTTTTTTTGTTCTTCATCCATCATTTGGTTAGTTTTTCGAATCCAACACTTTCCATTTCTATAGGTAGAAGGCAAAGGTATCTTATTCACTAAATTATCTAACAAGATAGATTTTTTGTAAAATATTAAATTTAATGAATAAAAAACAATATAGTATATTATAGTGTTCAGTATATATTATAAGAAATGTCAACGCTATCTAAAGGTGCGTCTTAGCGGCTTTGCAAAGCTTGTTTAGCTCAGCTCGTTAACACAGCTCAGCTCCACTAATTTTTCGTATATCTTCTTAGCGAAGTTTTGTTACTTAACGAGCGAAGCGTTTCGATACATATAACAACATAACCTATGAAATTATAAAAACAAAATTTCTTTTTGAAGTAGTCACGAAATAATCGTAAATCGACAACGAAGGAAGGTGTTGTGCTATATTTTTCCCTCAACTAAGTTGCTTAATTTTTAATTGCATCAATTTTAGCGACAGTCACTATCTTTGACATTTACGGTGTCGCTTAGCTCGTTCAGCTACAAAAGTTGGGTTTGACCAACTTTTGTAGCCGCTCTACGCTACGCTGTACATGTGATTATTTGACGTCCTGTGATAGGTTTCTCGTTCATTTCGCAGCCTAGCTAAGCTAAGCGAGTTGTGTGAAAAAGTTCTCTAAGACGCAACTTTATATCAACACTATCCCCAACTGTACAAATATTAAACTTTATTGGTTAAAACAGAAGATGTGGTTGTTTATCTGTACGAGTACAAAACTGCAGTTTGACTTCTCAAATTCTTCTGATCTATTTTTCTTATACGTCAATTATTTATAATTATAACCGCTGTGACAGCGAATAATTGATGCATCGGGAATTATATTGTTATGCAGATGTAAGCACGAGTCTGATTCAGCATAATAGCTTGCTGAAGTGATTCCTTGTGCGCTGAAATGTTGCTGGTTATCTATATAATTTATTTATTTATTGTATTTCGTTGGAAATAAGTCACTGTAGTTACATATTTTGCGTTAAACTAAGAAAAATAAATATTGCGAAAGTGAAAATCAGGAAAACATCTGCAAACAAAACGACAAAAATCATGCATCACAAAATGTGAATTACGCGACTCGCTAGCATTAGTAATAAATATTTCTCAGCTGTAGAAAGGCATTGCAGGGAATTTAAAAAATACGAGCCTCTGTCCATAAAAATGATATATTGCACAAAAACTAGAATACAAAGTAAATCTAGAAACGCTTTGCAAATAAACCTCGTAAAAATAACTTCTACTAAACTTCAAAGATAACGAATTACTCAAAGGAAATGTCAGTTCTTATGTATATATGTATGTATATAGTAAATACTCTTCAAAAGTGTAATCAAATATGAATATTATGGCGTACTTGTACATATATTTGTCCACATTTTTTTAATAAAGCAGAAAATGTAAGAGAAAGAATAATTTTTCGGAGTTTTTCGGATTACTGCCAAATTAAAATGCACTATTTTCATTATACCTTGAGGGTGGTGTACATAACCAGATATCACTTAAAATGTTGTGGAAGTATCTATATAATGCTTCAAACTATGTAGAAACTATGTATATTCAATGCAAGTTTATGACACAATCAGTAAAAATTGTAGTTTTTTGAATATTTTTCTTTCGCGGAACTCGTTTTCTTAATCACTATCACTTAATCAATTCAGTAGACCACTACTCCATGAGTTATTTCGAGTATGTTATTCGTTCAGGTACCGCGCGTTTGAATAAATGATAGAGCAGCTAACGACACTCAAAATTTTTAATCCGCAAAATAAAAAATAACAGGATGCATAAAGAAACTCAGCGATTGGAAACCTAAGCTTGTGATTTTAAAAGAGCATTCCGCGAGGAATGTGTGCATTGAATAGTATTAATAAGGCAAAAACACCAAAGCAGAAACATAACTAGAACCACAAAAACTCAATATTACAAAAGTCATAAGACGTAAAGTTTATCTCTTCCAATAGTACCAGAGTTTTAGACATTTTTCGAACAAGAAATACAACAGTTACTACAACAGGGCGCGGACTTTTTCGACTATAAAGACAATAAAACACTGAAATCGACGTTAGTGTGTTAGGAGAAAATGGCGGGCATTAATTTTTTATTTATTATGAGTGAGTTCCTTCAGCTTTTCTTTACTTGTTTGAGGATTGGATATTGTCATACGAAATAGATATTTGTTGTTGTTAGATACAGGTGCATATAATTAACGAAATTTGATTGTATTGATTCATACAAAAATTTGAGGTAAGAAACAAGTGCAAAATTGTGAATCTGTTATTCGAAAACGTTAATCATGCCCTTCTTGTAGAAACTTGAATATAGCCAGCTTTATTGTCACGTCATTGTGATATTCAAAAATAAGTTAGTTGTTCGTTTGGCAGTTAAATTTCCATCACTTCACATATGTTCAATAGGAATGTAATCCGGCGCCATAGCAAACTGGATCGTTTAGTGAGATTGAATAACCGATATCATATTCTACCCCTATTTTCTAGTATTCGATTCTATTAATTCGCATTTTTTTATACACGTGGAAAGGTATTGCACTGATTTGGATAAATATGAATCCGCACTGAGAAAAGAAGATGAGTTGAATTAACAAAAAAATGAGCATCCAACAAAAAAATTTAGGTTAAATACAGTCAAACAAAAATGTTAGTTAAAATAACAAAACTAGTGTATAAAAGAAATTATGTTCCTTTAATAATATTACTAGTTATTTGAACAATTAGGAAGTTTCATTTTATAAATATGAGATGGTTAAAAAAACAGTTCTGTTTTGTTAAAGGAAGGAGGACCAAAATTGTTATATTAAAAATGTCTATTTCTTCTTCTCAACATTTTACCGATAATCTCGACTTGCCCTAGTCCGAGATTTATACCGTTAAATAACTGCACCTATGCATAGCAATATTGATCATTAACAATTGCTACCCGTACTTTAGTTATAACTTCGATGTGATAGCTGTCTTATTTCGTTTAGGAACAAGCTAATGACAGTTTAAGAACGAACATAAGGTTACATTTTTTCAATTGCACATGTAAGATATAGTAATACGCTATTTCAGCAAATATTCCATGTTACTAAATATTAAGACAGTGATAATGAATAAAAAAAGATTAATATCCAAAAATTTATTTAATAGAATATTTCTAATAACATAAGTATCAAACATGCTTATGAATTTACTATATAAGTATGCAGTAGAAGTATATAGTTTGGTTAAAGTAATACATTACTTTGTTTCCTTGCACAATTAACAAACTTTCAACTGACTATCATTGGTCTTTTTAAATAACAATAAAATTTTACTTGACTTAAACAATATTTTTTATTGAGCCTCGTGTTAATAATTAGTGTTTTGTTTATTTAACTAAATAATATCAACAATTTTTCTCTGTTGGTGTAATCTAAAATATTGATTAATTTTACAAAAAATATTGTCAATCGAAGACTTTTTTCCTAACAAAACAGTTTTTATTAATTGAATACATTTTCTTTTCTCAGTGCGTGTATCGGTAGAACTTACATAAATGCAAAATACAATATCGTACTACAGTATATACTAAGCAAAATATTATATAGTTCTAATACTCTTACAGACATTATTATTTGTTATATTTTGACTAAAGCGTTAAAACTTAAAACTACATAATTTTGATTCATAGCGACTGACTAAGCATTTTTGTTACAGTTTTCTGCCAATCTGATAGTATTCTCTTGCGCGAATATTGTTGGAATCTTTATGCACAATTTGATGGAACATGCGCAAAGGAAAGCATTCCTAGATACAAGAAATTGTATAGCCGCGAGACTGGAAATGGAAGACGAAAATGAGAAATTGGTAAGTGGGAATTGATACACATAAATATATTTTTACATTGTTTTAATTTCGTGTGAGTGTGGTCTTTGCAAAATAATCGCATATGTCATTATTTATCAGTAAACTCGAAGACATGGTGCCAATGAAGTACTTCATAGATAATATTTCATGTAATTCTAGTATTTTCCGGGGTTACGCTTTCGATATCTACATATATTTACTTTAAATATCTTAGGACAAATATACGTAGATATACAGCATGCTACAAGAAACGTTTTGGGTAACTATTGTGCAAGAACTCGAGGATCTTAAAAAATAAAAACCAGGTGGCTCTTAATTTCGGAATGATTCGTACAGATAAGCTTCTCTTCGTTGCTGTTTTATTCTTAACGCTTGATGATGTAAATGACTATTTCATTTAGCGGCAATCACTAAAAAACTTAATCTTCTTTTTCAATTGTTATACTCTGGGCTTATTACATCTTACTGATCTACCCTTTTATCGCATTTACACAACGCTGCGCCGTGTGATTGCGTTTTTTACTACATCAAAGAACCATCGAATATGTTATTTGTTTTTCCTTAATATATACCGCCACGTTCTCAATTATTACGCATTAGTTTGTTCCGCCTATAAAATTTCTTCTGCTACGATCTGCCTAAATCCATTTATACAACATTTTTTCTAGTAGGGATAATTTACTACTTCCATTGATCATGTAAATAAATTATCAACTTGTGACCTAAGCTGTGTATACAATGTTAAGAGTTTTTTACAGTACATTAAACATTTGTTATAATAATAAGTAACGTTAAGCGTATTTTTTTACTGTCCTACATACTTATGTATAACTAACTACGCATACATTTAAATTAGTAATCATTAGGTATGTAACTTGCAATGAAAGTCATGTGTCTGGGGGGAAACCATAATTCAAGTTACGCAGAAAATGTATAAATTTTAAGGAAAGAAAGCCACAGAAAATTAGATATTCTGATTTGGTTATTCCCAGAGAACTAAAAGCCCTTCTAATTCTTTCTCAGAAAGAGTTGCAAACGTATCTCTAATACAAAAGCATAAACATCAAAATACAACAGTTTAAGAAGGATTTCAGGTATTCTGTTATTATTAGTAAAGATTTTTGTAAAAATAGGTTTTTCTCGGATACTACTACAACTACTTATTTATATATTTATACCATTATCTTTATTAGGTATATACATGAGTCTAGTTCTACGTTTCTTTATGGTTACAACAACAAAAATAGTCCAAGTGAGGTATGTTGTTGTTTATGTCCGCTTTAATTGTGTTACTATATTGCAGGAAAACAATATTAGAAAATCAACATAAAATTTACTGGTATATATTTAAGAACGTGCCAAACATTAATACTGTATAAAGGGCAAAAATACAATCAATCTACGAATCACACTCTCTGTTTGACAACTGTATGACTTCTGTCAAAGTAGCTAAAGTTTAAGTGAAAGAGAACGCATAGAAATATTGATTACGTATGGGTACGGAGCACTCAAGTTGAAGTTTATAATTTATTTAATCATTTATATCCGTAAAAACAAATTTTACAGTCCGCTTTGTGGTAAAAGAATTTAGATAGACTGGAAATATAAAAGGTAAATCAAAATCTGATAGATCGAAAACGGCCACAGATGAGAATGTACCACTGGACACTCTCCTAACAGTACAGTATAAGAAGCATTAAATATTTCTGCTGGAGAATTAGCAGGAAAGTTAGTAATTTGTCATTAATGTGTGCGAAATTTTAAGAAGCAAGAAGAATTCTATCCATATAAACTCCAACTAGTCCATGAACTAAATTGCTTGAACTACGCATGGAAAGACGTAATTATCTTAGTCTTGCAATGAATATTGTATGTATTTAGTAATGAATCCACATTTATTCTGAATGGTACTGTAAATAAGCATACACGCAGAGAAATATTATCTGGAGTTAAAACAGACGTGTTTCAGTTCAAAACAATCCCATATTTGTATATCCGCAAAACTATATAGTGTTATCACAGGAATATTATTTACTAAGGAAATTGTTGTGACGCAAAGCAACATTGTTTTAATGTAAGAATGTAATGGGTTTACTTCAAGTACAACGTTTGGTTGAAATTATTCCTCCAATTCCCATGAACCTAAAATACACTTCACATAATCCATTATTAAATATGTACTTTTATTACTGCAAATTTCCACGCCTTAACTATAAAAAAGTTGTATGTATCTAATTCTTGCAAAATGATGCACGCAGATAGAAAGATTGAAGTCGAATGCACATATAACGCTTCATACACACATATAATCTCGAACGCAGCTGCTCATTTGCAATTCAGCTATTTCACAAATAGGGAAATTGTTCAAATCAAATACGTATTTTACAACAAATATAGTCTGTATTGTATTAAACGCTTTTACTTATTCCAAGAAAATGTGTTTGAATCAAAACAAAAATATTCTAGCATTAAAAATATTTGGGTAAAACAGTATATTTTCTTAACTCAAGAACATTTTTCTCTGTGTGTAACAGTTGATATTGGCCAGCCAAAAATTCCCATTGGCAGGAAAAGAGGTACATTCAGTACCCACAAAAAGTTAATGTATGAACAAGTGTTTTAAAGCTACATGTAATTCGACCATCTTTCATCGATTGCACTCTAAATGCTAAATAATTACCTTCAGCTTCTACAACAGCAAGTGCTACCAACTCTTATGGATTTATTTCCTAATTTGAATTGACGGCGCGGCACACCTCTGTATTATGAAACATGTCTTAGAGAATATTGGAATAAAATGTTTCCTAACGGATGGATAAATAGAAGAATATTTATCGAAGGTCTGCCACGTCTCCAGAATTATCACCGCTGACTTTTTATGGAGTGACAAAAAATTTGGTGTACAAAGATTGGTTGTAAAATTTAAAACAGCTACAGATAACTTCACGAATAGATTAGATCATTAGCTAACAATACACGGGCCCCAATTTGAAAGGTTTATTACATTTCTTTCTTACATTTTATGTTTAATACGTTCCTAAATTTACAATCGTAAATGTTACTCTACTGGTTTGGTTTTGAAGCAACATAAAATAATACTACTAACAACTAAGGACCGTTTTCAGAAATTAAAATAGTGCTCTTAAACAAAAACTAGTTGCTTTCCATACCAACGAAACCAAGGAAATGTCAAGTAAATTTCTTTGGAAATAATTTTTTTGATGCAAAGCTATAAATAAGAAATTACAACAATTATTCGATACATTTGCACCATGTATGATATATGTATAATAACGCATACACGAGAAGAATTACTACTACTAATTACACTAGTGTTTATTTTACTTAACTAAAGTAAGAGAAATAAATATAAAAATAATCTTGCATCTATTTGTATTAACTGAGAGTTATTTTGAAAACTTTTCTTTACTGGTGGCAGCATCCTAATGAACTTCACAAATATTTTAGGGAAAAAATATGAAATACAAGAAATCACTACGTGCTTGTACCTGAATATCGTAACATACAAACATGTGCTTTCTGCATCCCCTAAGTTTTCCCATGTAAGTCTCTGATTAAAACCAAATAGAGCTGTAATTACCTTTAACCATAACTCTCACTATGGTTAAAGGTAATTCTAAGTTTATGAAAGCTTTTCAACACGCTAATAAGAAATTTAAAACACTATATAATAGAATATGCAGACATTTGTAAAACAAACTTAAAACTATTCAGCTCTAATTTTACTTGTTCGCAAAAGTGTATGTGTGGTGGGTTCTTAGTTGCAGTCACTCAGTGACAGTGTATTACTTATATGGCTATCACGAAATGTAGGTTGCTGGACCTAAGGGACTCAGTTGCCGACCGACCTAAATGGTATACGGCGTTCAGGGGATGCACATACTTCCCAAGACCGAAATCATGAGGGCGAAAACCAGTTACCCGCACGAGACCGACACCTTTCGGAGAGAACCGGCGAACCGGTGGGCTCCTCTCCCCCGTGCTACCCATGTTAGACAAGTTCCCTTGTCAACGTTGGACGGGTTACCGCTGGCCACGCTTTAGCGAACTCCTACCTCACATCTAACCCCACGAGGCCTAGGTCTCTTTGCGGATGACAACTATCGGCCAAGCATGGGAAACGGAATCTGGCCGTGAGGTACAACCAGCCCGCCCGTGAATTAAGCCTGTACTACGGGGACGGCCGGGCCGAAGCCCTACCCCGAAATGCCAACCGCGATGCTCTTTCTCCCAACCGGGATAGAGATACCGCAGCAGCTAGAGTGAAACCGTACGGTCCCTGAGTCACCGAGTTGTTTTAGGATGAAACCAAGGCTTCCCCAACCAGACAACCAGCGGCAGTATTACTCCTCGGCAAGCCGACTTTTATTCTCCCCTACTAAGATTCTCTCGTCAACACCGTTCCCCAGCATGTGGCCTACAGGTATGGGGTAGTGAAGCTGCTAGTTCTTCGGGGTAAGTGCCGTAGGATACCTCACTTACCCACCGTATATTTCGACGGCGGCGGCAGGCACAAGTGCCCTCCCCTATTAGACTTTACTCCAAGCCACATCCGTTACCCTGAAACTATGAGATCAGGAATGGGGTAGTGACAGAGGAGTTTTAAGGGTGGAACGCAATAGGGTGAGCGCCCACCCTGTGTCTGGCTATCTGTGCAACTCTCGCAGTGTATAGTTTTGTGTGTGTAAATTGTGTTTAATTGGCTTTGTGATAGCATCATATCGCCTTTTATAATGCCGTGGTGTTAATCACTTTGCGCCGAATAGCGAATGGTAAGTTGATTCGGATTTCAACCCTCTGAAAAAATGTCACCGTCCCTCCAGAGAATTGAAACCCGGCTCCTATCGTCCTGCCCCAACGATAGTCAGCCACCTCACCACTGCGGCTATCGACCCGTCTAATTGATGTTGACAATAAAACATTACAATAGTGTGGCGGCTAGTGTGTAAAATTAACACTACAATTAATAATCCACACTACCAAGCGCCACCTTTTAGCACAATTTACTACATTATCACGGCACTAACGCACAGATTTTATCGTTGAGGCTGTTGGTATAAGAAAAATACCTGCAAGATTTCTTTCAGAGAATGACTGAGGTTTTTTCCTTAGGAAAAAGTACCTAAGTGCATATCTGCTTAAAAACATGATTTAAGCTATACATTTTTGAACCTGGCCCATTTGTTCACAAAATTGTAGACAAAAATTCGAACGCCTAGCATATCTACCTGTTTGAAAAATTTTACAGTAATACATCAGACAAAATCTTCCAGAGCAATTTTATTCTCATTTTCTTTTGTTTTAATGTATACTGTAGTTTAACTGCTCTATGTCAAAGGAACAGACAATATCAAGCCATTAAACATTGTTATTTGACTATTGTTTGTTCTAATTAATGCAAACAGATTTTACATATCTACATACATACATATTTTTATCCCTATGAATTTGCGAGTATAATATGTTTTAATGTGTTTATTTTCTTGTAACGAAAATTACAATTTTTGTTTGATTTAAACCTAAATGTACAGAATATTACCAGGACTTTTGCATTTTCCCAGTAAGGTATAGTTAAGCCTTACAAAACATTGTAAATTGTAAGGAACGTTTGCAATTGCTTCTGGGCGGCATATTGTAACTTTAAGCAGTTGCTGGTACTGGAAAGTAATGCCTGACTACGCGCTATGTCTGTCTAACTGTAGAACTATAAAAATATCGCTCTTATTTTTGACATATATTATACAGTAAAAAAAAGACGTGTAAGTTTTGTATGGCGTATGACTAAAATATTTAGTATAAAATAGTTCAGAAGAAAAACCATTTTATAATGTATAATGTACCCTACAGTATACTCTAGGCCAGCGGTCTCCACACTACGACCGACGAGCCCAGACCATCCGCCAACATCACTAATCCAGCCCGCCGTAGCAAGCCAGATATACGTAATTCAAAAATGCAACTGTAAATATGATGGGTTAGATAAGTTTTGATCTTCGGGAAGTTTTGGCCAAATTTATGTTGCCCTAAACCTGAACAGTTTGGAGTCCCCTTCTTGTTCTACAAGCACGAATTAATAATTGATTCAGAGAGAATATAACGAAATCTTGTTAAACGGTCTTTCTATTGCATCTAAATTTTGAGAGTGTCTTAGTATCAACTCGACAAGACATTATTTTAGCATTAATAATCTGAATGAAGCTCGAGGCCTTTATTCCTTGATTTAACGGGTCGATGGCCGCAGTGGTTAGGCGGCTGACTATTGTTGTGAGAGGACGATAGGTGCCGGGGTTCAATTCTCTGGAGGGACGGTGACATTTTTTCAGAGAGTTTAATCCCGGATCGACTTGCCATTCGCTGTTGGGAGCAAAGTGATTAACAGCGCGGCATCATAAAAGGCAATATGATGCTGTCACAAAGCCGTTTAAACACAACTTACACACACTAAACTACACCGCAAGAGTTGCAGTGATAGCCAGACAAGTAATACAGCTTACGGAGTCACTGCAACTAAGCACCTACCACACATTAAAAAAAAATTAATACCAAACCTATATAGACTCTAAATCCAGACCACACTAAAAACTTTGTGACAATAAAAATAGTAATATAAGTATTTGAGAAGATTATTTCATGAACCAAATATAATAAGAAATAGGAATAATATTATACTACAAACTATTCAGGTTTATTAGATTTGCGAAAATGAAGTTTATTAAATCACTTAGACGTTTAACTTATTACAAAAGCATGTGTTAATTCTCTGTGTAAAATGAAAACTAAATTGGTTAAAAAAATGAAGTTTGACGGACGAAAGGAGTAGTCAAAAGTACTGCCTAAATGACTGTTTATGATAATTCTTAGGCGGCTAATGTGGAGGCAATAATTGTTTCCGGCAATCATCATTCATTTTGAATTTGTACGCAGCTGTTAGAAGTTAATTGGGGCTATAGATGCGTTCAACTACTAATATTAGCGATCGAGAAAACTGCTGCGAGAATCGGGCTAATGGGAAACTTGAAGTTTGTTAGAATCCTTTGAAAAATTAAATATATCTGTTTAATATACAAATCCTAGCATTTCAACAACTATCAATTGAGTAATTATAATGTCGACGTTCGATGATATCGAATTGAAACCCACAGAATTCAACTATATGTTAGTCAAAATTAAATAAAAAGTCTACATTATTCGATAGCGTTAAATAAAATACACAAACAATTTTTCGCAAAGAAGTAAAAATTATATATTTTTCTAAATAAAGAAGGAAAAAAGATAGTCACAAATATTATAATATATTATTTGTGTAACAATTTACTAATGCGTTACAGGCAATTTTATGACTCAATGTGTGATACTACAAAGTTTTGAGTTATTGTTATTATTATTTTTCTAAAGCTTTCTAGATTATCATATACATTACTGGTCAGAATAGATGCTATACAAGAACGATCACATATTAGTCACAATTCCTGGCTGGTACTGCAAACTGAATTCTTGAGGCTACAAAACTATCTGCTAGCAAGATAACTTAGCCAAACAGGTGGTGCACCTAATATTTTCGCAGCTGTGATTATTACTATTCGAAGTAAAGATAATATTTTGTTTTTGTTTGTTTTAATATATTACAAACGGAATGGAGTATTGACTTTATTATTTGAGTAGATTCTACAATAAACAGGGACGTGTTGCTTGCGTTTACTGTTTAGATGATTACATGTGAATTTTACTTATATAAAAATTGCTAGCTTACTCAAAAAGTGTAATCTCGTGTATTCTATGTGAATCTCCTATCACATTATTTTTATTCAAAGTGCACTGCACATAATTGAAGGGGTTGTTGCAAAAAAGATATAGCTGACACGATAGTGGTCTATACAGTAATGTCAAACTATCTAAATCAACACACACTTTAAAAAAATCGATATTTACGAAATAATAACTCAACTATTTCATATGTTCAGAAGTGCAATTCTTGGTAATTCTGACTATCACTATTGTCAAGTGTTTATACAGGAAATACAAAATCACATGGAACTAGAAACTCTGCTGGATTTAGAACATGACCAATCTTCTTGGTTTTGCTTGCACTTTGCATGCCTTACATTGGATTTCAATATTCCTAAGCATTAAGTTGTTTAAATCTTTAATCTCATGTGAATACCTTGTAGTTTTCTCCAAAAATAATTTCTTCTGAGGTCTCCTTCTTCTGTTTTGTTGCAATACAAAAGATAAAACATATGTTTGGTTTTCTTTAGATCTAACTTAAAGTTTAACGCGGATGTTTTCAACGTAGTTTAATAAGTTTACAAAGAAAAATATTTTTTGAGTATAAATTAGCAAACGAATAAAACTAGGGTTTGATTAATCTAAACATAAGGCTACACACTTTTATAAAGCAGATAAATGTAGTGTAAAACAACAATATTTATATTTCTGTTCGACAAAATCTGCAAGTCACCAAAGTATTTTGGCTGTTGGAGAAATTACAGATAGATCCGGAAAATCACATCGGCGCCGTTCTAGATTATCGTATAAGAAATTATTTAAGACTGGTCTTGCATTAATTAAAGTATACAGTGAGTAAGTAATTGGCGACTGTGTCGGTATTTTGCAAACCGGAAAATCATATAAGTTGAATAAATATTAAAATCAATACAGACTACGCTGCCATATTAACCGTTGATGTGCAGTCAACTCGATATAAAGGTTTATCTATATGTTTTTGCCTGAATATAAATAAATATATTTCATTTATTCTGGTGTAGAAATTTGAAAGCATGATATAATTGATGTAATAATATTATATATGATATATAGCTATTTGAGTTTCAGTGTTAAACTGCATTGTTCCAGATACACTTTTACGTATAATTTGATAATAAATACTGTATTTTCATACACGAACTCTGTTAACAAAGAATATCGATTAGTACATGTACACTACAAACAATTAACAAGCTTTTAGATTAAATTCAAACATACTGGGAATTTAATTTTTCATTAAAACTAAATAGTAACGGTTTACAGATAGAGTAGTATGTAAAAAATAGCCCAATAGCATACGCCACCCGTTATTTACGACATGCTACACCATAAATAATGCAAAATTGTTGCTTTATTGCTGCGCATTTCATAACGAGAACAATTCCTTTTACAGGAGAGATTGCTTCTATCTGTGTTACCTCAGCACGTAGCCATGGAAATGAAGAACGATATTATTTCGCCGGTGGAGGGACAATTTCACAAAATTTATATCCAAAAGCATGAGAATGTCAGGTAAGTTCCCCTTCTGAGCATTATTTATGAGTAATATTACAAAAGTGTATTTTTTCTTTTCAAATATAATTTTAAAAAATCAGAATTGTTTCCATTGCGAAAGTAATCATAACGTGATACCTAAAAAAGACGTGTCTGCCAACAATTTGATGCAGAACACGATATTATTGATAATTGCGTTGCGTTATAACTAGACATGGCATATGCTTACCACATACAGTACAGGAGATATTTCGAGCTTTATCGAATTTGCGTACGGCCGAAGAATAGCAACCTTGAATTGCAATTTAGTATGCAATCATGTCGTATATAAATATGCCACTATCGGTGAGTTTTCTTAACTGTCCAATGGTGAATACAGTGCGTACATTTTCTCTTATAATTTAAATGCTATGAGTGCTGCATGCGTAAGCCGCTGGCATTTATAGCGAATTTGTCAAGTTTAGTTATAACTTTTATATCACAGACGTATTACACGGCAAAAAGACTACCGTAAATACTCAGATTTATTTGTATAATGTGGACGAAGGATAAATTATTTAATTAACGTATTTAATGAGAAACTTCTATGTTATATTAAAAGGTTTTTTGCAATGATATTTTAAATTAGACACATAATTACCTGTTTTTCATTATACCGCGCTTATTCCCAAATCAATTTATAACGCTGAAAGTACATTATTTTCAAAAATAAAATAAGTATTTTTCTTATTAACCATACCGTAAAACGAGGTGACTTTGTGACACCCAGGGGACTTTGTGACAACACTACACTCCTTTAAAAAAGTCATTCTTACATCTCTGTTTATTATGTTATTGTAGCAACCTCTCGCACACTTGTCGGTAAACGGTTGAAGCAGTGTCACGTATAATGTCTCGCGGTCATTCTGCAGTTTTTTTACAACACACATATTTTTTAAGTTAGATAAGCAATTTTTACTTGATCAGAAAGTTTACTTTGTCTTGTGTAACTTGAACCGTTTGTTTTATCTATTTTTGCATATGATAGTGTTATAGTATGGTCTATTAAGAAGCAGTAAGTGCCATCACCTCTCGGTTCTTCTTAAAAATAAAGTACTTATGCTCTACGAAATGATATGTCAACAAATATCGAGGTGAGATTGTGACAGTTTTTGGTACTAATAGGGGTGAAATTTTTTTAGTGTAATTATACCCCGAGCAATGGGGTGAATGTGTGACAAGTATACATCAAAATAATGGCTAAACCATTATTGTTTCTTGTTTCACATCGTCATTGTTTAGTAGCTAAATGATGTGACTATTTCATATTATTTACTCAATCTTCCAGCAATAAAACTAGAACTGAAAAAATTATTAAACGTGTCAAATCTGTCACAAAGTCACCTCGTTTTACGGTACATTATTATTCCACTCATTTATGATTAAATATTTGCTTATTATGCTAATAATTTATTGTTTATAATCATTATTGGGAAAAATTATTGCTAACGAAATTATCTTATTTCAAAATTTTTACCAAAGTGCAAATATTGCTGTAAAATAAATTACACGAAATTACTTGGGGCACACCATACTTTCCTTAGCTGCTATTATGTCAGACATTATCACCATGAAATCGTTTTACGAAAGTTATGAATAATCTTTTAAAAATGAGGTTGTGTTCAAAACTGTGAGAATATGGAAAATAATAATACATTATCTTCACACTTGTGAAATACATTGGCTATCCCGTGCAAAAATGAATCCCAGATTGTTTGAAATGTAAAGTAAAAAGTTTTATAAACTTGCGTGCGTTAAGTAAAAAAATATGGTGTTACTTCATCTGATATTTATGAATTCAATTCTCAAACTTCGTATAAACTAGCTTTACATTTAATTTTATAATGGTAGTAGACTTCTATTTTGAAAATTTGACCATCTTTGGCTGTAATATATCGCTAGCTTGTACAATAACTATCTGGATAGCATACTAGAATCAAAAATTTTATAAGTTTGTTAGAGTCACAAACAATTAACCTTGAAAACATATGTATAAATTTGTACTCTAAGCTTCTTCTAATAATACACCTTTATTATTGCCGGTTGAATAACTTGTTCTGAACTATAGAATCTACATAATTACGCAATCCAATCAGCGCGGAGGTAATTCCTAACTTATATACACAGTAACAGCTGACTCAGAAATGTTAACGTTATTGGTTAAAAAAAAATATTGTTGCTTGGGGATAAATTTGGCTGCGTTTGAATTACTCAGGGAAGATAGTTAGAGGGGAAGTAACGGCTGTCACAACGTTAACTAAATGTAAATAAGATGATCGTAGCTCACTAGCCCACTAGCTCTACGATCATCTTATTTACGTTTAGTTACTCAAGGAAGTTAACTGTAATATTTTGTATTTTTATTCGGATGCTACAATGAGATATAGCATATTCATAAAAACCTACAATTAATTCAAGAAGAAGAAACTTAAATTTACATTTTAAAAATACCATTAACATTAACGAAACATCCAGAATACAACACTGTTGTCACCACATTCTCATGTTTACAGTGACATTTTCCGCAACTTGTAGACAGCTACTTTCATCAACAACTGCACTAGATTCTCCTCTGTACTTATACGTGGACTACAAAACTTGTTTTGTGCATGATTGGTGGTATTATTTGTGGTCAGTACATTCTATCATATCCGTGCCAAGAGTCTAACGTTTTTCTTGGTGTTTTCCTAACCAGTTAGCTAGCTAGTAAGCTAATAATAATTCATTTTATTTTTTTGATGGGCTACATGATTATTTTACAATATATTTCATCCGGCAGTTCCTGAAACTTGGGCTTGTGTCTTCAGTCACTGGATATATTTGCTTGAATTTAAACTTTATACCAATTTTAATAATACTCTCCAAAATTCCATAAAAATACAGTACTGATTTAACAGTGACAGAAGTAATTGCAATTTTATATGAAATTGCAACTTTTTTTTCCATATATATACTATTGCGTGTTTCAAAAACGCATTTTTTTTTTCTTCACTATCATCAAATTATTAATTGGGTGCAGGATGCTACTGAACATAATTAGATTAGAATTTATTATTACATGGTTATCATAGCACTAAAAATTTCACAGAAAAACATATGACAAAGTTTTAGTAATTTGATCTATTGTCATGCTAGTGCGCTAGATTGAAGCTCTCTATCCATTCCAACCAAACTGGTATTACCAGAACTGTGTAAACTTTGAAAAATCAATTCTGTCGCGTAAAGTAATACTTTATAGTAACATGTTATACGTCTACTTCTAAAATTATATCAGCATTACTAATATCGCATCTACTGTAGGTTTTCATTACATGGTAATTAAAATGACATTTTTTTCAGAGAAAAGATGAGTATGCCATATGTTATGTCTTCTATTTAATTTCCAGGATTCACAGTCATATTTTAATCTGGGTCGGTATATTGTCTTATATACTTTTAGTTTTGTTTCACGGGAAATCTCTTTTTTGTTAATGAAATTATTCCTCGTGCTATGATACAGCTTCGATGTTTTTTCTATTCTTTGATCAATCTCAGCGTCCTGGGTCCCTTTTCCAGCAATTCTTACTCTTATGGTAAGTACTGAAATGTTCTTACTTGCTCTACCTACTTCAATTCCTTCTATTTCGATTTTCGTATCTACGTGTTCATCTCCCACTATCATTACTTTGGTTTTGCTACTATGCATTATCATTCCACTGTCGTTTAGTGTCATATTTCATGTTATTAGATTACATTTTAGATCTTTCTCATTGCCGGCTATAATTACTATATCGCCTGCGAATGCCCCTTCCGAAACTTCAACTGCATTTAAATTAAGATATCCAACTCTGATCTTTTTACCTTTAATTGTACAATTTTTGATAATGTCGTGTCGTTCATATAAATAATGAACAGCATTGGGCTCAGACTTGCTCCTTGGCCGACTACCTTCTTTGTTTTAAATATGTCTGATTCTAAATTGTTAGCTATTACAGCATTAGTATTGTTGTTATATATTTTCTGTATTAATCGTCTTATTTTGCCATTGACACCTATTTCTCTTAATATATAATAATAATAAATCACTTTATTGATACATATCATACGTATATCAAAAGGAATACATCAGACACAGTCTGCTATTAAGGTATTCCTGTCTATTTGATCATAATACACATTGAAAGAAAAGAAACTTTCTTCTAAGATAACGATAAGATAAAAATAAAAAAAGCCCCCATTATTGAACAGCTTAACACATCTACTACAAGCTTACATATGTACATAATTACTACACACTTACAGCGACTGAAGCGTTATGAAGGAAAACTGAAAGAATAAATAGAATAGTGATTGAGAGATGTATAAAGTGAAACACAGTCTAAGCAGCAAGAAGTACCTGCTTATACCTAGTTTTAAACATTCGTAGAGACAAGTGAGGAAATGCAAAAGGAACAGAGTTCATAACCTTAGTAATTTGATAAGAAAAACATCTTTTACACATACACATTGCACACATAGTCCAAGTCTATAAATACTAAGAATACTTTCTCCTGTTCTTTAAAGATATTTTAATTTAAATGAATTTAAATTCAATCGAAATAAGGAAAACAGGATATTAATCCAATAATATTGGAGGCTTAATTTTGATATTGTATGTATTGATATTTATCTTTTAATTCCTGATTTATTTCCACTTAGAGGTGAATAAAACAATAAATAATTAAATACCAATTTATTCCATAGCATATAATAATATGTTTTCGTTAAATAACTTCTTCAGTGGAAGAAATTGACATTTAATATATGTCAAATTACTAATAATATAAATATAAATTGCCATGCCTATCAACAAAATTATCTAAAAGACAAAGAATTCATTGATATATAGAATTTTAATTATATTCACAAGTAATAATGAAAGAATAATGATTTAATACAACATTAGAAATTGAAATGATTTGAATTATTCGTATATCAATCTATTTTTTGTCAAGTTCTAACAATTCTGTTCAAGGACTAGGGAAAAACATGGCAAAAAAACCTAGTCAAGAGCTTAAAATTAATAAAATTCATGCGTGAATTAAATTATTGTAAATAACGCTTACATTATCAATATCCGTTTTAAAATTTACCGCGTTTTCATCTTTCTTAATGTATATCATTTCGTAAATTAATCTTTTTTTATAATTATTTTCCTTTTTTAAAATTTTAGTGTTTTGAAAATCAAAATTATGTCGTCTATCTTTAGAGTGCTTAGATAAAGCAGTTTCAGCGGTGACGTTATGTGTAACAGTGTATTGATGGTTATAAATTCGTTTCTTTAAATATTGTTTGGTTTGTCCGATATAACATTTATTACAATCTTTGCAATCTAATTTATAAACGACATTACTTTGATTATCATGTTTAATGGGTGTTTTTAAATTTGTGAATAAATGTCTATTGTTGGTAGGTATGAAAGTTATGTGAATGTTTGATTTTTTTAATTCGTGTTTTATTGTGTCGCTTAAATTGTTTATATATGGTATAGTGTGGTATATGTTATTATTTGATTTTGTACCTGTGTTATATATTTTATTTATTCTTTTTGTGATTAATTTATTGTAAAACTCTTTAGGATATCTATTTTTTTCTAGTATTGTTTTTACTTTGCTTAAATTTTCTTTTCTAAAATCAGGGTGAGCTAATTTAATAGCCTGATCTACTAAACTGTTAATTACGCTTTTTTTTTAATTTACCGAAGTGTTTGAAAAATAGTTTAAATGCCTACTACTATGTATTCGGGACACTTACATTACACTTGAAAAAATTATAAATCACATTTCAACTACGGAAATTGACATCCGTAGTAAAATGTCATCTCATGATTACGGTGAGTTTTTTGAAAAAGTAAATTTAGATTTTCAAAGAAATTTTAATAAAATAAAAGATAGTGATATTAAAAAGATAGAAAATCTTTTAAAAGAAAATAACAAGAATTATTATCCAATTTTACAAGAAGATCGGATAATAAATTTAACAGATATAATAATTCCGGAAAATGTAAAGTTAATTATTAGTTTAGGCCTTAAATTCTCAGTAGATGTTAACCACATACCTTTAGATGATTTAATTTGTAATATAGAATACATTATTCAAAATTCTGTAGTACCGAACTAGCAAAACACATTACGTAACAAATTAGTAAACATCATAACTAATTACAAAAACAGACGTAATAACAAACACAAAGATACTGATTTAAATCGTATGTTAAAGGAAACAAAAAAGTTTTTAAATAAAAACCGAGATATTATAATAACTAAAGCAGACAAAGGAGAAAAAAGTATAATAATGTGCAAAAAAGATTACGCAGCCAAAATGCATTCATTATTAAACGATCAAAACACTTACATTACATTACAAAAAGACCCGACTAACAAAATTCAAAGTGAAAATAACCAATTAATCACTAGTTGGTTAAATAGCAATTATATAGACGAATCCGTAGCTAAACATTTAAAAATATATAATTCGATAACTCCGCGAATTTATGGCGTCCCTAAAATTCATAAAACTGATATTCCTTTAAGGCCGATTGTAAATTGTATACAATCACCAACATACAATTTATCAAAATTTTTATCCAAAATTCTCAGTAATGTTGTGGGAAATACAGAGTATCATGTAAAAAATTCGTGGGAATTTGTTAATTTCATTAACAAAAAATCCGTACCATGTAATCATGAAATTATCAGTTTAGACGTTGTATCTTTATTCACATGGCATTAAACATTATAAACAAAAAATGGAATTTAATTCAAAATTATACAAATTTACCAAAAAATGAATTCATGTTGGCTGCAAATGTTTGCTTAAATTCAACATATTTTCAGTACAATGACACAATATATAAACAAATATTCGGTACAGCAATGGGTTCTCCATTATCTGCTGTTATAGCAAATTTAGTAATGGAGGACTTAGAGCAGGTCTCACTTGACAAACTAAACTGTCATGTGCAATTTTATAAGCGGTATGTAGATGATTGTATATGCTGCATACCAAATGATAAAATTGAACATGTTCTGCACACATTTAACACATATCATGATAGGTTAAAATTTACTTTTGAAAGAGAAAATCAAAATTCTATAAACTTTTTAAATGTAAAGATACTACATGATAACACACAAATAAAAACAAATTGGTACATTAGTAGTAGGCATTGAAACTATTGTGAGAATTTCCACTTAATTTCTGCTAAACAACCGTCTCACTATCTATCTATCTCTCTTTCAAATGTATTATGTATTTTATACGAACATGGCACAAAATTGAATGTAAGTTATTTAGCCCTGGTATAACCGTTTAATAATTTTAAATAAATTACTTTGCTAGTTTTTCTATTTAATTAGGAAATTAATAACTTGCTTGTAAATTTCGTGGAAATCTTGATAGTAGGTACTTTTAGTGCCACTACTGCAGCCTTAAATCTCATGCAGCAAACCTTCTCTATTTAATAATTAGCATAATGTATTTCTTGTGAAAGCGGAAATGGCGGTACATACAATGAAATATAGTATATCTTTGTGAGTATACGTATATTATATAATGGTTCTGAAGAAGTTTAAAATGCAAATTTTTAATAGTTCTTTTTTCTAATAATTGCATGGCATGTTCATGAGAAAAGTGTATCTTATCTTGACTCATAAGGAAACAGATAATTATGTTATGAAAATACCAGCGCATGAAAAACTGGTTCCAAAATTAACTACGTATTATAATAAAATAATGTAGGAATATTAGGAAAAGTTATTAAATTATTCGTTGATATGTTTATAATTGTTCTCTTGTATTAAGTTAAAAATAATAAACGCTTTCCAAAATAAGAGTTTTTGTCTATGACCACTACATGCGTTAGATTTAGGATAGTTCCGACATTTTTAAAGTCGAATATACAGTAGTCAAATTACTGCCATTGTAGAAGTAATAACATCCATTATACATTTGAAGGCAGACTGTGTATCAGGACATGATGGATTTAATTTGGCCCCCCACAGGCTTACTTATCCAGATATTTATATAAACTATACAATGTTCATTCACCGGTTCTAACAAAGCTGGTAAAATCATTTAATACCTCTATTAACTCCTGTATACAAGTACAAGTCTCCGTCCTATACACTGACTTTAGAAAGGCATTCGATACTATCAATATCCAAGTTAAATTCCTTGGAATTTCTTCTAGGATTTTTATGTATGTATGTAATCGCAGCAATTAGAGCTGCTACAATAGCTTTTCTTTTTAAACGTTCACAGCTTCTTCATGTGATGTCTTACATTTAGTAATAACATTGAAAATGTGTCGCCTAGACCGAGGTTTGAATATGTATGTATCATCTGGTATCGTTGTTATATTTCTCAAAATGTACTATTAGTTTAATATTATAGTAAGTATTATAGTAGTATTATAGAATACATAATTATACTAGTAGTAGTATAATTATAGTAGTAGTAATTATAGTACAGTATATATAGTAGTATTATAGTAGTATTATAATAATATTATTAGAAGGAATACAAAGAAAGTTTTCAAGTATCTAAGGTTGAATAAATTTGTTGTTTATCTTCCACGAAATTGTGATTTCAGGTAATTTTTAATTTTTTAGTCAATATTCCGCATCAAAACAATCTGCTCATCCTTTTGGATCTCTTTGCCCCAAATTGCTCTGTTCCTGTTACTAGAAAGCCTGCTCCCTGGCTGACTGATACTCAAAAACAATTGATCAAGCTATGAGAACGCACTTTGTCGTTATTAAATAGCTAGCCTTACGGAGCATCTTCAGGAATAGAAATCTCTCAAGAACTACACGAACCGCGCAGTTCTGAGTGAAATAGAGCATATCTAGCCTTTACCAATGCTTGAGCCCAGCATCTAAAAACACCTGCAAAGCACTTTATGTCTGTGGAGTCTTGAATAAGCCATCCAGTTCGGTGCCGCCGATCTGAATAAGCCCGAAGATGTTAATAACTTCTTTCTTTCTATATGCAACGCAACTAGTTTACCTTCCAAATAACTACTTGAATTTTACAAATCTGACAAGCTCAGCCCTAACGCCAATTTTCACTTCGTTACGGTCTCTGTGGACCAGGTCGAGCGTATTATCTTCTCGTTAAAGCCGCGGGCCATAGGTAACCTAGGTACCTGACACTTTTTATTAATAACTGTTTCATGCCAAGCGTGTTTTCTGCGTCTTGGAAACAAGCTGTAATCCTGCTGTTGCCAAAAGTTGCCAACCCTACTGCTTTTTCTGGGATCAGTATTCTTGCTTGCGTCTCTAAGATTCTGGAAAAATTCAGGAATGAGCAGTTTCTTGAGTACATTCTTAGGCATGATACTTTGCCAAATAAACAATCTGGTTTGCGAAAAGGTCATAACACCGCCACCACGTAATTCTCTATTGTCAACGACATTGCTACAATTACTGATCGGGGCGAAATTGCAGCACTTACACTTTTGGACTATTCTAAGGCTTTTGACACGACTAGATGTAGATGATATCCGAGTCTATGTCAGTTTTCCCATCCATGATCTTCCACTTTATGAGCGCCTCATCAACGCTGATCTTCATGAACTAGCTCGAGTTGCCGAAGCGCATTGTTTAACTAGTAACCCCAGAAAGAGTTCTGTTGTTTTCTTTGATCCACCCAAAGATCGGTAGAGGGCCATGGACAGCTTGCAAGTGACTAATCACATTCTCGTCCCGCTCAATATAACTAAAACCTTGCGCTGCCTATACGCTTCTCAAAGCTTCTTATCTTGTCCTGTAAACGCTATGCTTTCTGATAGTCTCATCCTTTCTCTGTTCAATTGCTGTGATGTTGTCTATGGCCTGTACATTGACCAGACTACTTCCTACAGGATCCAGAAGCTTCAGAACTCATGCTTACGGTTTATATTTAATTTTCGACGACATGATCATATTACGGCTACAGTGAATAGAATGGGTTGGTTGACGATGGGAGGAGACAACTTCATTGCACCTGTTTTGCTCATCGCATTTTTTGCAGTAGCTCTCCAGCTTATTTTTATGAATTATTGACTCTCAGACACCATATCCATGCTAAAGCACTTCGCTTCATAGACCAACTAACAGTCTCGTTGTACTCTTCAGCAATTTTTTAAAAAAGGTTTTCATATGTTGCGCCTGCGTTCCCACTGAAGCTGAGGCTGGCTCTGCTCTCATCCCAAACACAGTCCTAATAGTTTTTATGATGATAAGTTATGGTACATTTTCCTGTGCTGGTCCATCGTAGTCTTACGAATACTCAAGATTAAGTAGTAGAACGCCTTCGGGCGAACTTTACCTGACACTTATATTACTTATATACTTATACTACATATATTTCTGTCGTAATAAAGGCCGTATTATTGTTATTATTATCGACTTGCCATTCGCTGTTGGGAGCAAAGTGATTAATAGCGCGGCATCATAAAAGGCGATATGGTGCTGTCACAAAGCCATTGAACACAACTTACACAAACTACACCGCGAGAGTTGCAGTGATAACCAGACAAGCGATACAGCTTACGGAGTCACTGCAACTAAGAACCCACCAAACATTAAAAAAATAAATACAAAAAAAAATAAAAAAAAAATTATTATTATTGGCAAATAGTGCTTCAACAACTCAGGTATGCGGTCTATGTCACAGACCACATACCTGAGTTTTTCAAGCACTATTTCCTACGTTGTACGGTCGAGTACTTCCCTGCCAATATTATTATTATTATTATTAACTATATAGACGAAATGTAAGCATGAGGGGGGGAAATTACACGCAAGGTATATAAATATTTGCCATATTTTAATTCTTTCTTGATTATATGCATGTTAAATTTAAAAGCATTCGGGACTACACAGACAGTTTAAAGTTATACACGTAAAGGATGTTAAAATTTGTTAAACAAGTAGTACTATTATTAATATACAAAAGACACTAGCAGATTCCAATGAGAATTGGCTGCATAAACAACATTTAGGTAAACTTTTGGAAAGTTTGTGTTCTTTGGTCTCATTTTACTTTCAGTTGCTTCATTCCATAAAAAAAATAGAGATAAAAAAAAATCTGCTGGATGCTTTTTTTTTAAACTTGATCGGGTTGCTCTGTGGGTAAGCACCAGGGATGACTGTTTGGTCGAAAGTCGAAAATTAGCTCATTCAAGTAACAAACTTTCAACCAACATTCATTTTATTGCTTATAAGGAGTATCACTGGAGCTTCTGCTGTGTAATTTCTATGTATAAATATGTTCTCATGAGTTTTTACATCACCTTGCCGTGAATTAATCATGAGACGTTACCACAAGCGCGACTAACAAGATTTCGCGTTTACCTCTGTGGCTACCAAATCGTTATATAAGATATTGTTCACTATTTTTTTACCACGAATGCAACATCTTCTTAATAAAAGTATTCTATGTAATGAGATACTGAAGCAAATCTCAGTTTAAACTCAGAGGTTGTATTACATAGAGTCATTTTAAAATTCTTATTTCATAAAGTAGTGAATATATTTGCTGTAATGGTATTTCATTATATGCCTGAGAAAACATTTTTAATATCGAAAAAAAGTACAAATATAGACGATGTATCCTTTTGCGCGGTTTCGTTGTTTTCCTAATGCTGGTGATCAGTGGAAATCAAATTAGATTTGAAACATTACATTATTATCAAATCTGTAGAAGAATATTAATATATGCTCATTTGCCAAATCTGTTTTTCTTTGTTGTGGACTTTCCAATAATCAAATGATAAATATTTCAACAAACGCCTAAATCTCTCCTGCGGTAGGTAATTAATCACATTTTACACCTGCTTCATCTAGTAGCCGTAAATTACCGGAATTTGAAGCTAAACATAACACTAAAACATAAGATTGTAGCAAGTGTTGAACTTTGTGAAATGTGTATTTTTTTAATTATGTTGAATTATATGGAACATACTCTACGGGTTTACAAGTATTTTTAATAATATTTCATCAGTAAAAACATCTTTCCAACTTTCTGCTAATTTTAAATGCTTTATCGATGTGTTTACATCTGACAGTAATTGTAATTTCTCCGAATGCAATCATTGCGAATGATACTGAAATGAATGTTGTCAATAACAATGTAGATTTAATTTATAAATAATTAGAATTAATTTACAAATTGCATAGATTTGCCAATACCATAAAAGACCTACCAAATTTAATTGGATTAATAGGCTCAAAATTAACAACAGTTACATACTCAATAAACAAGCGGATCTATATCTAAGGGCCAAATATGTGAATCAATCCCTTCAGCAGAAAATGGCATACCAGTATTTTGACAAAGCACCAATTATACTGATTCTGACACAAAACCAGCGTAGAAGTGAAGTACAGAAACAAACTTCCCTTATCAAAAAATCCTTACGTTGAATTAAAATATCACTAAATGAACACGAAAATAAATAAATGATTATTGGGAAATGGAGGTAATCTAAATAGACATTTATAGAAGAAATTAATAGATAGCGATCCCGGTTTTCACTGATTCGTTGGAAATTTAGCCTACTTTTTTAATCTATAGCGAAAAATGTATATTTTCATTTAATATTTTCGGTAAAAAACAAAATTTCCGAAAAAATTTAAACAGCCCTCTAGCATTCACGTCATTCAGATTGGTTCGAATTTGTAAGCAGTAGATTGGAGGAAGAATGCTGTTTTCAACGAGACTAAGTTCGCAAAATTCGGTTCAACTGACACGGAGTTATAAACGTTTCTTCAAAACAACTCCCCGCCCCTTACTTGACAAAATACAAAAAAATTATCTATTGTAAAATATGGAGAATTTTCAGAAAATTCCGATTTTTGTATTTGTGATAGACCTTAAGTTGGTAAATTTTGTATAAAGAATTTAAATTTTTAGTGTTCATTTACACCGTCTAGCGGTCATCCTACACTTCTCTAAATAATTTCCAGATGTTGCTCAGGATCACTTTAGTCAGCGATATTTTTCCCGAAGCTGTAAACCGTTTCTGAGATATGGCCGAGCGCCATTCTTAGTTGGTCCATACTACGCGCAGCAGGCCCTCAGGTAAAAGAATTTACTTACCCGCTTTTCCCAACTTTATTTGCCGGGGATATGAATAAGGTTCACCTATCTTTCTAAGCGTTTGTATTAAGGTGTCCGGCATAGTACACATATATGCAGACTTACCGAAAAACAGAGAAAATAGGTTCAATTCAATGCAGTGAAGTGTTCACATCTGATAGGTGAACACTTCAAATTTGCATTTCTAAAAATATATAGTCAGTTTCTCTACAAATCTTTGCAAATTATACAGGGTGCGGCAAAAGATCTGACGGTTTTACAGTAAAAACAACATAAAAATGAAAAGTTATAAAAATTGTTTTATTGCTTTATTACAGAAGGGAGTACATGTGAATTAATGAAAATGACAACAGAACAGCCGATTTCGTCCGTTTAAGATCTGAAGATAACGTCGTTTAAATGATGTCCTTGTTCGATCGAACATTCTTCTAGTCTTGCACTGAAGTTATCGAACACCTTCTCTAATAATACAGGAGACAGGTTGGGGATTTCTTGCCTCATGGCTCTTTCAGTTAAAACAGTGTGTGGTGTCTGTAAACTATTGTTTTAAGGAATCCTCACAAGAAAAAAATTACAAATGCTAAGGTCTGGGGAGCGAGCTGATCATGCAATGACCCCTAAACGCGAGATGACACGGCCTCGAAACTTGCTTCTCAAAAAGTCCATCACCTCATTGGCTGTATGGGCAGTTGCCACATCCTGCGCACTAAACGATTGCCATGAAGTTCAGGGATGAGGAAGCTTTTCAACATTAACAGATAACGGTGGGAATTGACCGTAAAGGTTCGACTATCCTCTTCAAAGAAGTAGAAGTTCTATTTAGTGACGTAACCGTTAAGATGAAAATGTGCCACGTCGCTCATCTTCAAAATTTGTTCATCAGTCCTCAAGTCAATCATTTTCTCTGCAAATTTTATCCGGTTTGCATAGTCGTTAGGATTTTCTGGAGAAGCGCCATTATGGGTGCAATTTTTCCCAAACGCCAATGTAGGGCTATCGCGATAGCCCTACATGGTGGTTCGACTCCACTTCGGGACGGCATATTTTTATATAAAAATATGTTTAAATAATTGGCGTTTGGGAAAAATTGCATTATTGTATTTACATACGCCAAGAAAATAATACACTTCGGTGTCAAAAATGTTGCCTATCCTAGGTCATTATAACATCTCGTTCGCATATATTTGTGAAGTTTACTTGTGTAGTCGAAGCCCCCGGTGGTCGCAACGGTTTGCGGTAGAGCCGCGATAGTCCTACATGGTGGTTCGACTCCACTTCGGGACGGCATATTTTTATATAAAAATATGTTTAAATAATTGGCGTTTGGGAAAAATTGCATTATTGTATTTACATACGCCAAGAAAATAATACACTTCGGTGTCAAAAATGTTGCCTATCCTAGGTCATTATAACATCTCGTTCGCATATATTTGTGAAGTTTACTTGTGTAGTCGAAGCCCCCGGTGGTCGCAACGGTTTGCGGTAGAGCCGCGATAGCCCTACATGGTGGTTCGACTCCACTTCGGGACGGCATATTTTTATATAAAAATATGTTTAAATAATTGGCGTTTGGGAAAAATTGCATTATTGTACTCAGTAGATATTTTTCAAAACTCACCATACTCAACCCTTATTTTTAGTAACTTTTAACTTTCGAGTACTATAATTTAGATGCATAAAAATCATGGAATGTTGACCAGTTTTAGGATTTTACTCTTGAGGTAGCTGAAAATGAGGGAATTTTGAAAATTGTTTACTGGGATGCATTACGTGCATAAGTACAAACACAATAAAACGCAGTTTATATGCATAACTTTTTATTTTACATTAGCGGTTAATATAAGATCTCCAATAGCACACCTGTGTAACAAAACACATAGGTATAGTAAATAATTATTTTTATTTCTCATTGTCGTTTTACACATAAAATTAGCCAAAAAAAATTTTGGGTAGTAACTGCATCACATCCTTTAGTTCACGATAATTTTTTGGAGTGTAATTTTGTTTAAGTTTGTGTTTTAAATTCAGGAATCTTCACAAGAAAAAATCACAAATGCTAAGGTCTGGGGAGCGAGCTGGTCATCCAATGACCCCTAAACGCGAGATGACATGGCCTCGAGACGTGCTTCTCAAAAAGTCCATTGGCTGCGTAAGCGCTTTTTTGGAAATGTTTCGACAAACTACAGCGTTTTTAACATTCACTTTATCTTTTCTCTTTGTAGCATGTAACCATTGCTTACTTACATATATCACAGTTTTTGGGAAAATGAAAGAATTTAATGTTTTTATCACAGGGTTTTTTTTTTTACTGGTTGTCCGAATTGCAACCAACAACGGCACAACTATACTTATAACAGTAACAAAATAGTGACTTACAAAGCACATGAAGAACGCATAAATTAGATAAATTAGCTATTGTCTCGTCAAGAACAAAGTAATATAGCAATCTTATCTAATTTATGCCTATTGATAAGCTCTTGTAAGTTAGTATATTATTACTTCTTATAATACAAACACAAACCACGATTGTAAAAAAATTGGATTGCTCAAAAGCTTGCCAGACAGGTGTCGCCAGACACATCCGATATACCTAACCGTCACGTACCGTACACTGCTTTAAACTAACTCTGACAGTGACGTAATGCGCACCAACAGAGGCTCCACCCACCATGCGCAATATCTTTATTGTGTAATAATGTCATAGGTAAAAGATAGATAGAAGCGACAGTACATTGAACAGACAAGAAATATTCTAAAGCGCCATCTACACAACTTGGAGAAAAAGTAACCCATGCAAACAACCCTATAATACACGTTTCATTAAAATTATCTCGAGTGCGCGGGTAATTTAAATATAAATTTATGTACTTCTATAATAAATCTGTGGACGTTCGTCTACCTGTAGTTCTACATATCGCCAAAATTGACAATTCTCTTATCCGAAAACACAGGACTCAATTTAGGCGATATGTAGAATTCAACTATACACGAAATTCCCATCACTGCTTTCATTAGAAAGACTTTTAAGATCCGAACAGAACTGCTAGAAACTACAATGCAATGAAGAACTCTAAAGCACAGAATATCAAATTACCAGAATTTGCGCTTCCCTTGGCGGGAAAAGTAAGCGCACTTTTAGTGCGCAGCGTAATCAACCATCTTCTCTGGAACAAAAATACTTCACGATAGTTGATGTTTAATATTCGAGATTCGAGCGTTGTTCATTGTTAACTAACTATCAGGAGTTATTGACGTTTGTCTCGAGATTAACTTTTGTTTTGTAAATATTTATTCGTAGTGTAGGACTTGTACTTATTTAATACATACATATTTCATATTTTATATCTACATATACTTATTTTAACGGCTTCTATAGTTTTCAGTCAATACCCCCGTGTCAACGTCACTTAATCTGTCTTAAAAAGATCAAAAGCACCGACAAGGAGTGCAAATTGTGCTAGTTTGATATTCTGTGTCTAAACTATAACCAGAATAATGGCGGCTGGCGAATGTCGATTGGCACCGACAAGCAGACGAATTGTAACGAATGTGCAGCGAGAAAATACAGGACATTTAAAAATTTAATCATCAGTGCCATCTGTACAGCTTGGAGAAATACTGCTAGCGTATTTACAATGTTCTGACGTGTGTAAACACTATTGTGTAGTAACATGAATAAATATTATTATTATTATTATTAATAGGTTCCATTTAAGTGGCATAGGCCCTCCTCCCACCACCTAATCAGATCTTAAATGGACGAAATTGGTTGATGTCATTTTCATTAATTTATATGTACTCCCTTCTGTAATAAACAATAAAACAATTTTTAACACTTTTCATTTTTACGTTGTTTTTACTTTTAAACCGTCAGATCTTTTGCCGCGCCCTGTGTTTTCAGAAAATATATTAAAAAGTAAGATATGCATAATTTTTGTTTATTGGATGAAGTCATTAACTGAGTCAAGCAAAGATGGGCACGAAGGAAAAAGGCGACGCGTGACATAATTAATTTAAAATTAAGACTGCCAAGTGGGTAATTGCTAATAATTAAGTAGATATGTTATGTATTGATAAAAATGTTGATGTTTCAACAAATACTGAGTATAAATAATTATTACAATATGCATATATGTATATATATTCAGAGTGATTGATTGAGATCGGGCATTAGAAAGATTGAGTCTCCTAATGATAGTAAATTTCTACAAAGTTGCGTATGCGTATAAAGTAATTTAAGTATTTACGAAAAATATTTTGAAGATGGCGGCTCCTTCTGCGGAAATTGACATCAGCTTTCTTGTATCAAATAGAATGGTATAGTTTGCTTTGCATTTTCGAAATCTAGGCGTTATTTTAGAGGAACTTTTACTGATATTCCCTATATGTACTTAGGTGCAGTCGTTTTTTTCGACTGCTTCGAAAATTTTAGAATTACATCATGGATAGAAGAGATCTTGAAGTTGCTCTTACAATTCCTAGAACTAGTGCATTATACACATGCACCCATTTTGTTTTTAATAGAAGAAGCAGAATTAAATTCTTAATTAATTACAGGTAGGTATAGGAAATGCCAATACAGTTATTTAGATGCAGAATTTAATTTCGCTGCAGAATATTGAAAATAAAATAGGTCATAGAAAATCAACTTTTCATGGTCTGAAGTTGTACTGAAAGGCAATTAAATTTTGAACACCCTGTATATAATGCACTAATTCTAAGAACTGTAGCACAAACGCTAAATTTTTTTCTATCCATAACCTCAATTTCAAAACTTTCACTGTAAAAATGGCGACTATATTATAATGTATCATCATGTAATCATCATGACGAAAATTCAAAAATTTTTAAAAAGTCGAAAAATCTCAAAAGCCACTCCCTACACTTAAGTATAGGAAATACTAATAAAAGTCCCTCTAAAATAACGCTTACATTTCGAAATGCATATTTGAAATAATAAAGTTAATGTCAGTTTCCGATACTTCCGCAACTGTTGCCATCTTGAAAACATGTCTAATGGATAGACGAAATTACCTTATACGCATAACCCAACTTTGCAGAAACTTATTATCATTAAGACGCCCAATCTTTCTAACGGCCTATCTCAATTAATCATCCTATATATGGTTGCTACGTTAGATATGTTCAAAAGTATGTGAACAAGAATTTAGATCTTATGAATATGTTAACTTTCCATATTACATAGTTTCTACTACTTACCGTATTTGCGACAAGTCTGCATTATCTCCGGCATTAATTATTTTTATTATCGTTTCTTGTAGTTTTAATAAATAATAAATAATATGTGCTTATTGTCTACTATAACTTCATCACTTGATGTTTCCGAAAATTGTGAAACTGCTCATTATTTCCTACAAATGCAATTTATACGCTTATGAAACGCTACTGATGTGCCAATACTTTTTCTGTTGAAAATACTGGTGAACTATTAAACAACCCTCATTCAACCCAACATTCATATATATCGTTACTAAATTAGATATATTGTGCATATTGTGTATCTTTTTCTTCGGTGCTTATTCAATCTACATTCATTAATAAATTTAATATTGATCCGCATTTAACATTGTTGTCAAATTGTAATTTATTTAGCTGCTTGTCGATCACAATTAAACCGCTAGTCCCAGTCCTATAATTCATTTAATTGACAGTACGCTGATCGCCCATCCAATTTCGACTAATTTAGGTCTATTCACTTCAAATCTGGAATTATCAAATCGATTGAAAGGGCTTTGCACTGTAATTACAATACTATAAATTTGCAGATGATGGGGTAATTTTGTATTTGTTATAATGTACAAAATGATGATAAAAATATCAATTGAAAGCACTGTAATCATTCCACCTTGTTGTAGGTAACTGTTTTACATGTGTACATTCTCTGACCTTCTCAAATATCTTATAAATACATTCTTTACAAATTGTTAACATGCCAGAGACGTAATATATCATTCGAATACATTAGTAAATACTATTACTGTTCGGTATTTACAAGATTATAATTACACATATGTATGTAGTTCGTGATATGTAGTTTTTAGTGAACTGAAACTGTTTCTCTGAAATACATCGGTTTAAAAATAAAATGTGGTGATTGGCAGCCTATATTTAGCATCGAATTCATAACAACAGTTTACATGTCTGCAACTAATTGTGCCGTTACAGTCTACCACCACCCGTCAAAACGTCACTATTAATAAGATTTGGTTTAGATGACTCACGCTTTTAGTCGCATGCATTATTAATTTCTTTCTAACCGAAATATTTCAATACTTGCAGACAGCTTTTTCAAAGAAGTGGAGTTTATATCAACTGTGTCAACGCTTAATTTTCTGTAGTAAAAATAGAATCTGACGTTTAATAATTTGAATATAGATCAAAATTAATAGTTATAGATGGATCATATAAACGGAGATAAAATTGCGTATAGCAGGAGTATTGAGATGTTCTTTCCCAGATAATACTTTTATCATTTACTTTATTGGAATGGGACAACAACGATCTAGAATAAATAGTAGAATTACTGAGTAAAGTTACATTAAACGCACCGATTACAATATAAAAACATTTTCACCTTCGTCAATTTGGTGGACGGACTTAGGCTTCCTGATAACTATGTATTGATCTGCCTTGACGTTGGGTCATTATTTACAAACATTCCTTTGGAGCTTGTTTTGTCAGGTATTCATGACAATTGGGATCTAATAGCTGATCATACAGGTTTGTCTGAAAAGTATGTGCATGACATTATTTGTTTCGTGCCTGGAGACGAGATTGAATCAGTCTATTCAATGCTTGTATAATTCGTTAACACTCACTTACAGTTCACTGTTGAACTTGCAACTAATCCTCATGAAAATATTGTTATTCTTAATTGGTACCAGAAACCAACTCTGGCAGGTGTATAAACTTTCATTCCAACTATCCTAAGGACCAAAAACTTAACATTGTTATTGCTATGAAAAATAGAATTTCACATATTTCTAATAATCAGTTCCTTCAGAACAATCTTGTTGATATTTTCACAAATATCGGTTATCCCAAGCCACTACTTCAGAAATTAATTTACAGCTCCAATTTTTATGATGGACAGATAAAAAAACCTAACATTGAATTCAAATACAAACGTTTGCCTGTTATTGACAAACTCACACCTAGAATTATACAGTTCCTTAAATCATACACGGCCATAAAAATAGCTGAATACAACTCTCTTAAAATCAAAAATGTGTTACCTCATATCAAAGACAAAACTTCGTTGTTACTTCAGTCTAATTCTATTTACAAAGTTCCATTGTTCACATTGTCCGGGTGTGTACATTGGACAAACTGTTCAATGGTTAAAACACCGCATTAGTCAGCATAAAAGCGATTGCAATAGGGGTAAAAGAGCTGGTGCATTGGCCAATCATAGTAAGGAAACAGAGTACCAACCATTCATACAAAACACTACAAATTTAACAGCGCACTATATGTTTTTCTAAATGGTTAAATGGTAGTATAAGAATGTTTCCAAAAGGTTCTGAACCGACAGTTGGCGAGTAGTTACGATCACTCATTATAGACATTTATTACATAGTACTGTTTAGACTCAGATAAAAAAATTCTTTCTTTTCTATTTCTTACTTATTTCTATTTCTATAAAGTACAGTACGCATTCCGTCTAACGTTATCTTATTAAATAATTTATTTGAAACTTTACCATTGTCTGAAAGTCAGATGTTTTTAATTGCTTTTAATGTGTTTTCAATATTGTGATGATCTTTTGAATTATGTTGGCCGCTAATTTGACACGACTCTTTTTTTGTAAGTAGTTCTTTAACTTTTCATTATCTTATTTCATTATTGACCATTGTGTTCTTTTTGATTAATTGTAGTAAACTCCTGATGAAGTTGTTAATAAACAATGAAATATTGAGATTTGAGAGTTTTATTGACTCCAGTCACGGACCGCATACCTGAGTATTTGAAGCACTATTGATTATTATTATTGTTATTGTATAGTAAATTATAATTTTTGTGTACCTGTTAACAAATTGTTTCGGGAATATTAGTAACAATTTTAAATCTAAATAGCATTTACGGTACACTACTGCAAAACAAATTTTGTTGAGAAACTAATACTATAATAATATAAGTGCAGGAGTTCTATTTAAAAAGCTCACGTTAGAAATTTTTCTAAAAAATAAATAAGTAGGTTTTATATATATAAAAAATATATAAGTAGGTAAACATCTGATCATAGATTAGATTTCGTTTGAAAGGCGTTTAATGTAACTTTTCTTAGTAATTCTACTATTTATTCTCAAGATTGTTGTTGTCCCATGCTAATAAAGTTATTAATAAACAACGAAATATTAAGATTTTAATAAATAGAGTTTTATTGACTCCAGTCACAGACCGCATATCTGAGTATTTGAAGCACTATTGCCTACGTTGTACGGTCGAGTACTTCCCTTCCAATAATAATTTTTTTTTGTTGTGGGTGCTTAGTTGCAGTGACTCCAGTGACTAATAATAATAATCTTTATTACCCAACAGAAAATTCCATTTACAGCATAAAATTACAAGAAAAATATTATGAATTAGTGCATAGTACACATTTTAATACAGCAAAAATTAAAATTATGATTATAATAACTAGCAAATAACTAATAAGCAATTAATCCGTGCAAAACAGAAACTACTAAGATTTTAAGAATATATCAGTGTACAATTTATTTGAATTTTGACACATATGGACCAACGGAGCTTTAGTCAACACATTAGAGCGCGCTCTAGGCGTATAGAAAGTGTTTGTAGCTCTAACATTGAATTGGGGAATCGCGAAGTCAATTTGTTGTAGGAGGGAAGGAGAATCAATATTATAGTGTACAAGTTTACATAGAAATTTACCACTAGCTTCAATTCGTCGTTGACTCAATGACGTAACTGCATGTCGAAGTAGCAGGTTGTTGTAATCGGACCCACGAACTGGATACAATCCATCCAATTTATATGATAAGTAACTATTTCAAAAATCGTTTCTGTACTCTTTTCACTAGCAGCTGTTGATAAACATAGTGAGGGTACCAGACCAAGGACGCATATTCCAATTTCGTGCGAACCAAAGAATAATACAATGTTTAAGTGTGTCTGGGTTGCTAAACGATCGTGAAGAGCGAATAAGGAAACCTAGAGATTTAGAGGCAGATAAGCTCATATCGGTGATGTGCTGTGTATAAGATAACAGAATCAAAAAGCATTCCTAGGTCTTTGAACTGCATGACTCTCGGAATAACGGTTTCATTGATAGAGTATTGATAAGTGGTGGTTACAGAACGCTTAGTATATGAAAGAATGGCACATTTGTCAACATTCAAATGAACTTTGTTCTTTATGTACCATACGTTGATAGCAGTGAGATTTCTTTGCAAGTCTAAGCAGTCTGACGCAGAAGTAATTTTGTTAAAAATCTTGAGGCCATCGGCATATGCAAATATCCTACAATCTAATGGATTCAAAAGATCGTTGACGTAAATAATAAAAAGTAACGGTTCTAAATTGAATGCGTACGGTACTCCAGAAAATGCAGTAAAGGAATTGGAAGTATAGCCGTTGTAATATACATACATAGCAGTTGCGTTGATCGAAGTATGATTTTGAGAAGGTAACAAATTTCAAACTTTAACATTTTTAGACCGTCTTAATTGTTTTTTGCAATGTTTTCTATAATAATTTTTGAGAATATTAAGAGCAAGATTTGATCCCGATGGTGCTTCTGATACACTATTGCAAAGAGAAATTTGTCGAGAAACTGGCATACAAGATGTTCCATTACGGTAAAAGCGTTGTTGAACATGTAGTCCATTGAAAAAAACAAAATTTTATGCTATATCATAAATTAGGTGTTGTTTTAAAAGTTTCGGATTTAACTTGTAGTAGCATCTATAATATTTCAGAAGATAGCTGTATAATGAAAAATCAGCCACTCCATATATGTTAGTATTATAATGATTTTTTAAGTGCTTTATCTTTTATTGCCTGATACATTTCCAGTTTTAGATCAGTAGAATAACAATAAATTCCCGAACACACATACAGATTGGTGAAGTTATAGGTTTATATGTACCAGCGCACGCATATTTTGCATGTACGTATTCTGTGGGCGTAGCAAAGTTACAATAGTGGGGAGACATTCGTAAGGGTTTACGACTTTCAATCGTATTGGTGCGGCAGAAGTGATGTAAGGATGTACTTACACTACTTACATGTTTGCTTTTAGGAATTATTACGTGTAACTTGATTATCTAGTTTTCCAAATGATGTATCTATGCAATAACATTGAGCTGAAACAAAACTCTGTAATAAATGTAACTAAAATAAAATTCAAAAAAATCTGTAACGCCATGGATGTAGGTACTCAGCTAAGTACCATCGTTCTTCCCTACATCCATGGCGTTAAAGATCACATCGGTAGAATTCTTCGTAAGCAAGATATCCAACCCATCTTTAAACCTTTAAACAAGATCTCCCAAATTTTTCTTTCGCCCAAGGACACTCGCCCTGCTCTCTCCCATAAAGGTATTTACAAAATTCCCTGTGACTGTGGCTCAGTGTACATTGGCGAAACTGGACGTTCTATTCAAACTAGAATCAAGGAACACCAACGGTACGTTAAGTCACGTTCCTCAACACACTCAGCCTTAGCCGAACACTTCATAGATACGGGCCATAAAATTTGTTTTGATCAGGTATCTGTTGTAAGCAAGTCTCATCGCTATTTTCCACGAAAGGTAAGGGAAGCTATCGAGATCCAGAGACATCCTCAAAATCTCAATCGCGATATTGGTTACCCACTCTCTAGCATTTGGAAACCCGTCCTTTCCGCTTCTTCGACCCGTGCTCACTGTTCCGCATCGTTGCCTCGCGCTCACCGTTCCGCTTCCCTGCACAATGGTATATATACCCCTGCACGTCCATCTTCTCCTTGTCAGAAGGTTTTCGCCTCTAGCGTGGTTGACACGTCGAGTTACCGTGACCTTCTGGCGCCCCTCACCTAGTTTTGCTCCTGAAGAAGCCACTTACATTAGTGGCGAAACGTCGAGTTTGAGTAAGTTGTATATATATTTTTTGTAATTTTTCTTTTTCATTTTTGCTTTATTTTATTTTGTATTGTATATATGTACTTTACTATGACGCGGTCAAAACCCGGAAGCCCTCATAACAGAGACTCAGACCGTGGAAGCCTTCGATATCATTTAAGATTAATATACACTTTTATGAAGTTTTACTTATCTTTTATTCCCTATCATTAATTACAACTTAAATTTATTCTAGTTCACATCTTCGATTACAACTTTATCGTCATCTTCTATTTGAAAGGTAAATGACAAATACTATCAAAATTGAAAGACATGCCTGTTAAAAATATTTATAACCAAATTAATCATTTATATATTGAACCATGAATGAACACTGACTTAATGTTAAAAATTGTTAATATAAATAAACTGATTTTCACTAAACAGAACTAAACAATTTACTTTCAATTATGACCTCTATTGTATTATAACTTCACAAAATATTCTATGAGTTCGCAACATAAATAATCAGGTACACTAAAGCCTAGGTAAAAAAAAATGATAATGTATTCTTTTGCGAACGCTTCATTACTGCATCTTATAACAAAAGGCATCTGATAGCTTTTCACCTGGTGAAGATGTATAATGTGAACATACATATATTACCTACTATTTTGTATCGGACGACAACAATCTTTTTTTTTCGGTATGTATTTGCACAATAGAAGTTGGTGTACTAGCGTGCGGTTGGTGTGAACGTGTGCTCCGAAGTTAAACTCAAATAAATAGGGTAATTTCGAGTATATTTTTTCACAAAACGTATTAACAGTGTGTAATAATAATAGGTGATAGATGAAATATAAAAATATAATATTATATGTACTATAATTAAAAAAAAAAAAGAAAAGAAGAGATCAGCTGGTTGACGATAGAGGTCAAGGCTTCGACGGGTTGACCGGGCCAAGACTTTTTTCGCGTACAACAGCAAAAACAGAGGTGACAAGAAAATAAACAACGCTTGCCGTAAACTAAAAAGAAAGGAAACGATATAACATATAAAGTATTTGGGATTCCGAATACAAAGAAAATATTCGTAAAATAAGAAATTAGAATAAAAGTCAGGAGATTAAAGATAGACGTTATAATACAGAGTGTATAGCCTGAAATATAAACAAGGATAAAAGAACAATTTTAGTAAATAATGAGTTCGAGCGAACAGTGGTCAGATGATGGAAAACGAAAGAAAGAAGATGGTGAGGAATTGTTTTATCGATCCAAGAAGACGCGTAGAACACCGAATAAAGATGATAACCCAAAAGAAAATATGACAGAACAAATGAATGAGATTATGTTATTACTTAAAAACTTAGCGGGTGACATAAGGGAAATGAAGGGAGAACAAACCTCAAATAAGGAAGAGACAAAAGTATTACAAGAAGAAATAAGAAAGTTGAGAGCAGAACAGGAACAATTTAAGGAAGAAATAAAATACCTGAGAGATATTCGCGAGAAAGAGACTGAAGAAATAGATAACTTAAAGAAACAGGTGAGGACAGCTAATGAAGAAATAGAAAGATTGAAGACAGAAAAACGAAGAAAGAATGTAATAGTGCAAGGACTGGAAATAAGTGTAAACAACCCTAAAGAGCTGAAAACAAAAATGGAGAATTTTATAGAAAAGGAATTAGGAGCTGCAATAAAAATAGAATCTGCTATAAAATTGGGAGAAAAAACATGTTTGATTGAGTTAAATAGTAAAGATGATAAAGCAACAGTTATGAGTAACAAAAGTAAATTACGAAACCATAAACAAAAAATTTATATTAATGATGATTTGACTAAGAAAGAAAGAGAAAAACAAAAACTTATAAGAACTTTTGCAAAGGAGGAAACGGAAAAAGGAAAGGTAGTTAAAATAGGCTACAATAGGGTTATCGTGAATGGCGAAGAATGGAGATGGGATAAAGAAAAAGATGAAATTAAGAAATGCATGACAAAAAACTAGGTAGAAAAAATGACGGCGAAAACAGGGAAAAGAACCTAGGCAATGAACAGGAAATGAATTCAGATAATATAGAATTAAGAAATTTAACAGTAAAAGAATGGCAATTGGAAAATAAGCAAAAAGTGAGCGGTAAAAACAATAAGGTTAAAGATGTATTGAACAAAACAATAAGAAAGGCTAATATTTGGAAAATTGGAACATGGAACGTCAGGAGTTTAGCAGGGAAGGAGAATGAATTAGGGGAGGAATTAGAAAGAGGTGATATAGACATATTGGGTATTACTGAAACCAAAAGAAAGGGAATAGGAGAAGTAACTTTGCCGAGAGGACATTTACTAATATATAGTGGGGTCGGAAAAGAAAAAAGAGCCGCTGGAGGAGTTGCTTGCTATATTAAAAAGGAGTATACAAAATTCATAAAAAAATGGTATGCAGTTTCAGAAAGAATTTTGAAGATAGAATTAGAAATTGACAAAAAGATGGAAACAACAATTATGGTAGTATATGGCCCGAACGAAGATGAGAAAAGTACCAATAAAGATACGTTTTGGGAAAAATTATCGGAAATAACAGAAGAAGTTAAAGGAAGATTGATAATACTAGGAGATCTAAATGGACGAGTGGGGAGAAAAGATGGAGAAACAGGAGAAGTAATAGGAAGTTACGGAGAAAGTGTCAGAAATAATAACGGAAGAAGACTAATAGATTATTGCATACTACATAATCTGATAATAACCAATACGTTCTTTGAGCATAAAAATATTCACAAGTATTCAAGGGAGCAAATAAATAGAAATGAAAGATCCATAATAGACTATGTTATAGTAAATAAGGAATTTAGAAGGGAAGTGAAAGATACTAAAGTTAGAAGAAGTTTTGAGATATATTCAGACCACTATCTTGTCCTTTCAAAAATAGAAATAAGTAACAAAGAAAAACTTGAGAATAATAAAACTAACAAAAGAATTAGAATAATGAAAACAATTAGAACATACAAACTTAGAGAAGAAGAAACAGCTAAGCTATATAAGGAACTAAGTGAGAGAGAAATGAATAAAATTAAGTATAACATAATCAACATGTCAATAGAAACACTTTGGAAAAGTGTCAAAGATATGTTAGTAGCCGTAGCAGGAGAAGTATGTGGATTCTGTAGAATAAATAGGAATAAAAAACAAACAAATTGGTGGACGAATGAAATAAAGGAAGAAACAAAAGTTAAAAAACAAAAATGGAAGCTATATCTAAGTAATAAAACTAGCGAAGCTTATAGCAAATATAAAGAGCAAAGAATAAAAGTCAAAGAGTTAGTGAACGCAGCAAAACAAAAATCATGGCAAGATTTTGGAGAAGCGATGGAAAGAGATAGTAAAGGAAATCAAAAGCTATTTTATGGTGTTTTAAAAAACATAAGAAAAAGTAACCAAAATAGGAGTATTAATATAAAATCAAAGGAAGGAAGAATACTGACAGAGGAAGAAAACATAATGACGCGATGGAAAGAATATTTTGTAGATTTACTTAACACGGAAATAACAAACCCAGTAACTATAGGGGAGGAAGATGAGATCTACACAGAAAACAACCAGATCGCAGAGGACGATGAAATAACGACCCAAGAAATATTAGAAATAATAAAGATCTTGAAAAGAGGGAAAGCAGCTGGAGATGACGGAATTACAAGCGAAATGTTGAAAAATTTAGGACAAACTGGAATAGAGGTTATCAAGGTACTATATAATAAGATATGGAAGGAGCAAAAAATACCCGAGGACTGGGAGGTAGGAATATTGGTACCCGTGTATAAAAAAGGAGACAACAAAGAATGCAAAAGTTATCGAGGAATTACCCTACTGAGTACTATGCTAAAAATATACGAGAGAATTCTGGAGAAAAGATTGAAAGTAATAACTGAAGTTCAACTTGAGGAAGCACAGTGTGGTTTCAGGAAGGGCCGAGGAGTACAGGACAACATATTTATACTAAAGCAACTAATAGAGAAAAACACAGGTGACGATAATATATATGTAGCTTTTATAGACATAGAGAAGGCTTTTGACTGTATACCACGGGACCTAATATGGAAATGTCTGAGAAAAACAGGAATAAATAGCAAATTAAAAAACGCAATTGCTAGTATATATAATAAAACCAGAAATTATGTAAGAGTGGGTGGTATGCAGTCCGAAGAATTTCTAACAAAAGAAGGATTGCGTCAAGGGGAGTACTTGGCCCGACTCTTTTCAATGTAGTGCTTGATGACATTTTGAAAGAGATTAACAAACAAACAAAAAAACTACCAATAGGGTATAAAAACATGAGGATAGTGGAAATTGCAGAAAGTGCCTTTGCCGACGACTTAGTAGTGTACGCGAGGAATGAAAAGGATCTGCAAGTAAACTTGAATATATGGGAAACAGCTCTAAAAAAGAGAAATATGAGGATAAATGCAGAAAAGACTAAAGTCATGTCAATAGGGAAACACAATGAGAAAATAAAAACTTATATAGATGGAAAGGTTATAGAACAAGTAGAAAAATTCAAATACCTCGGAATAACTATACATCACGAAGGTAAAGAGGAAGCAGAAATTAACAACAGACTGGAAAGTGGAATAAAATTATATTATGCAATGAACAACACCTTTATAAAAAAGAAGGAAATTTCCAAGAAAACAAAAATGACTGTGTTTAACACAATATTCAAACCTATATTGACATACGGCTGTGAAAGTTGGGTTCTAAATAACCAATCTAAGAGTAAAATACAAGCGTTGGAGATGAGGTATTTAAGAGCGGTTAAAGGGGTCACTCGGAGGGACAGAATATACAACGAGAAGATCAGAGAAGAATTAGGAGTAGAGCCGATCCTAGAAAGCATAGAGAGGCAGAAACTCAAATGGTTTGGGCATATGTCGCGGATGGAAGAAGAAAGATTGACGAAAAGAGTATGGCTGGCAAGATCAAGAAACAAACGCAAAAGAGGGAGGCCGAGAAAAACATGGGATTGTACAGTAGAAGAAAGTTTAAGAAAAAGAGGGATATCCTGGAATGAAGCACGAAGAATGGCAAGAAACAAAAAAGAATGGTCATCTTTTATTTATAAGAAATAAGGTAGTATATAAGAATTTACCTTTACACCCGTAGGGTAATTAAGGTCACTGATTATATATATATATATATGTATTTGCAAAAATGCTATTCCTCTTAATAGTAGGTTGAATAATTACAATTTAATAAAGGAGTCATATATTTATTAATTTTTAGTAAAACGAACATTCGGAAAATATCCGTGATATAGAACAACCGTCCTAAATTCTAACATTTTAATTTATGTAATATATCTACATATATATGCGTTTATATAATACAATGTTATTGTACGAGTTGCAAACTACCCCCAGCAGGTACTAAGCTGCCCTGCGGCTCTTTGGAATAAAGTATTGAGCGCAGGGTATTTCTCTATCTAGACGTGTCCGGATACCTTTGCACCTCACTGTACATGTCTATGACTGTGTATTTGAAGTCGAATGGGAACCGTTCACTACTCCTGTCTCTATATCTTTTAGTTTTAAACTTCTTCAACAGAATAACTTCCGGATAATAATTGACATTATTATTTTCTCTTCTGAAGAAAATTCACGCGAAAACATATGCATGCTCTCGAACAAATTGATTAACTAGAAAGTGGAAATACAGATACCACAAAATATGTAGAAGCTTTTAAAATTGATTAAACACATACATATAGTGTTCTATGTAATTGAATTGAAATTAAGGTAATTCATTTGTAAAATTGCATTATCAGACGTCTACATTACATAGCAAATACGGCTTTACACAAAAAAAGAACTTGTACTACTTATATTTTGCACTTGACATGCTTTCATACTGCCGTTGTATAAACGTGCTATAAACACAAACAGCGTTTCTCGTTACTCTTAAAATAAGCATTTTTGCCGACAAAATTAATAACACAGTTGGTTAGAATGTGTGGGCAACTAAACAAAAATTTTAAAGTGTCTGTTAAATAAAAACTGACAGGAATGGTTTTCTGTAATAACACTGTGAAGAAGATATTGATTAGAAGCCAAATTTACAAAATAAATTATTTAGGTTACTTCCAACAAACAATATTCGTAAATGTGGATGCGTTTACATTCAAAATTAACACGGACATAAAAATAAGTTTCTGTGTTTCCTTTTTCTGTTTTTAGCAATTCAATTGAATATTTCTGTTCCGCGTAAAAGGCTTCGTAAATTTTAATGCGGCTCAAATGCTGTACTTCAACGCAAGTTTGTTTCATCCGAATAACTACACTAACCGCGACAAACAATAAGCTTTAGTACAAACGAAATTTTCGGGTAATTAACTTCCAAATTTATAAACTTTACACTTAAGCGAACAGTTTCTTAATCCCACTCAAGTTGCAAATCTTATGCTTTCCATCACTGTACGTTCAAAGTATTTGTATAGTCAAACATTTCTAATTACCGAAGACCTTATGAGGATATAGTATTTTCTTTATATTACCTGCAAGACCGTATTTTCTTTTCTCTGTTGCTACTTTAATTATCCAGTACATGGAGCCAAAAAGACAGATATTGTCACTTGGTATCTACAGTTTCAATTATAGGCATCGAGCGCCTAGACTAAAGTAAACTTCTGTTTGTAATCTTAGTTTCTTTGCTATCGCGTTTGAAGTAAATGCTTCTACGGAAAAATAATTCGTAGGATATCCGGGAAGGCGTAAAGTGAAACTTTTTAAAGATATCCAACTCATTAAAAGGAACATAGATGTACATTTCATTTGAACATTGCTTGTCGCGGATTACTAAAAAGAATTATAAAAAATATATAATCAGTACCAGGATACTAAAGTAAGACAGATGGTTTATTTGATGTGTATTCCTAAATTGAGAAACTTGTTTACTTAATAGGAAATCACAATGAAAGATGATAACAGAAAATTGAAGACAGGTGATTAAGGGGTATACATACATAAAATACACAAAAAAAAGTAGACAGTGAGATCGGTCAAGGTGTGTAGCCTAGCTAAACACATGAAAGGTGTAGTATCTCGTAGCTGTTTTTTCTTTGTATTATTATTGGTTTACGTAGACGTGTTACCCTTAAGAGGAACTTGTACTTTTTCTCCAAAAATGTACTTCTCTGTCTGACAGAAATAAATTATTAATAACTGACTATCGTTATGACGAAACGATAGAAGCCGGGTTTCAGTTCTCCGAAGACACAGTGACATTTTGAGTTGAAAATCCGGATCAACTTACCATTCGCTGTTGGGAGGAAAGTTATTAAGAGCACGGTATTATAAAACGCGGTGTGATGCGGTCATAAAGCCATTAGAACACACTTTAGAGACACACAAATACTACACCGCGAGAGTTGCTTACGGAGTCACTGTAAGTAAGCACCCACCACACATAAAAAAAGTTAAGCTAGTTTAATTAATATCTTCAAAATAATATAATTTTATATAGAACTACAACAAAGTGTGAATGGGTTTCAATTCGGGGGCATCTTACAGTATTAACATGAAACCATTCAAACGTTGCTTTCGCATCGTAGGAACAAGTTAGGTCCACCAAAACATACTTATCATTAACATGGTATTTTTTTATAAATGTTAACGATTTAGGCATTTACTGTTGCATGTACACTTGAAAAATTAAGGCTCGTTGTTCGTGAGTCACAAATAATAGCATCAGAAATTCACTTAGAAGAAGTAGCCTACCAAACGGGGCCTTTTTAGGGAAATATTTCCTTCACTTTATAACATAGCCGTTTGTAAAATATCCAGTATTTGCAGACATATCTTCATTCTGTAGGGTAAAATACTTTTCATCATCACTTGGTCAATGAAATATATTCAAAATCTGTGTACTTGTCCATTACTCACGAACTAAGATGCTGGAACACGCATTAACAGCATCCGGTTTTGAAGAATGTTGAGACACTTTAACTCCCCTTTCCCCGCAAAACAAGACCAGATTAGTACCACATGCTAGGTGGGAATTAGAAACAAATGAGTGTATCTATCTAATCTTCAACTAGAACCTCTCAACAAATAATTAGAACTCGGACAAGGCTTGTTCTCATAAACTTAGTAGCAGTGAAAGAAATAGTGGCAATGTGTTGCTCCAAAGTGACACCGACGCATTGGGTGTGAAGCCTTTAAGGCTACCTCTTATTCTCTACGCACTTTGAAGAATTAATGCTCAACCCCCAAATTAAACACATATGACAAAATCGAGTCCGCTAACAAATATTATATAACGGTAAAGTCCTCATTACTAGCTGAACTTGTAAATAGCAGCGGTATTGGCATACATTAGACCTATGCCTATCGAGTATGAAATATATCTGGTGTATAAAATGAACAAGATTCCAGAAGGGTGCTCTTCAAACCACTCAATTTGAAAAGTTTGATCGGAAAAGTAGTAGCCAGAGCGGGCATTTCCAACTCAGTACTAAATAGAGGCATCTTAAGCAGTAGATCATCATTTCATACTCAGTTAAAAATGAACAGAAATTCCAAAACGACTACGAATGTTGTAACCTTAATGTGTTCCGAATCTTCTCCATAGTTTGCAGGTATGTATATGAAAATGATAATTCTGGCCATATTTGGAATTATGGTTATTAAAATGATTAAATGTAACACAGCTCGCTGAAGTAGTAATAATGATCTTCCGAAAAGGGCTGAACATAGAACGAAGATATTTTTGCTGAACTAACCACTATTGTGTTGTCTTTATACATAGACAATAAAGATATTGGAAAAGTATTACTGAACGAAATGAGTACGGTATTGATAAGAGAAATCTCTGGCGTCATTAAATTAGAACTGAGGCCAGTGGCACTGCTGCCTTTAGTCACCGCGACGTGCATGGGTCTATTGTAACGTTGCCCTTCTGGTTGTTAGACCAGCTGGACGCTTTTAATGAACTTAGAATTAGTCGGGGATTTTCGTCCTGGATGTCAGTAGGTGTTAGAAACGGCCTACTGAAGTGTTCGTGTCGAGTATGACTGGCAAGAACACATTTACACAAAATATGTTCTGCCGTCTCTAGATCTTCTTGGCATAGACGGCAGATTTGATCTTTAGCTTTTCCGAGTTTATGTAGGTGGTACTTCAGGGCCACATGACCTGTCAAAAACCCTGCCAGCAGTCCAAGGTCTTCTTTGCTGAAAGATAGCAACGGCTGTGCTGTCTTAGGCGATCCTGATAACAGTGCCTTCGCCTGCTTTTGTTCTGGCGTATTCTGCTAGTGGGAGGCCTTGTTGTTGTCCTCTCATCTGTTAACTGCTTGTTTTAGGTAGCACTTTTGCAGTCCATAACAGGGATAAGGTCCAATGAAACGCATTTTCGCTGCTTTTTTGACGTAGCTTATCTGCCTTTTCGTTCCCTTCGATCTCTTGATGACTTGGGCCCCACTGAAGAGTTACATGGTTATTGGGTTCCAATGGCCTTAAAATGCATATACATTCATGCAACAGACCGGATTCGTATGTGTAGGCACTCACAGTGTTCAACGCCGCTAGGCGGTCTGTTGGTATACTAATTGTTGCGGCACGTATCCCTAACTCAAGGTTCTTTACGACGCATAAGTTTATAGCAGAAATCTTCGCTTGAAATATGTTGGAGTGGAGTCCCATAGGCACTTTGAGAAAGAGGTTAGGCTCACTAACCCGAATGCCTGTCCTCACTCCTTCTATTCTAGAGCCGTTCGTGTACCATGCATGAGTTCCTCTTTTGAGTTGAGGCTCACCGGATGCCCACTTAGTACGGCTTTCGATGACCACTTTGTAGGGTTGGTCGAAGTTGTACTGCATAGAGATTTTGTCCTTTGCAATGTAAATCAGGAAGTTAATGATGGGATCTTCAACGATTTTAAGGTGTTCTCTAATGTCCCAAGCTTTTTTAATTTGTTAAGTTTGTCCAGAGATAGGGCACTTGATATAGCTTTATCTCTGGCGTCATGGTTACTAATTTGTCAAATACATATGTCGTATAAATAGTATCTATGTGATAGTAATCTGCGGAAAATACAAACAGTACAAATAATAAAATCGTCATACTTATCACTTCAATGCTCTTGATATACCTTAAGTCGGAAGGAAATATGTTGTAGTTAGGTATTACAAGGTTGTATGAATATACAAAATCATCTATGAAATACATACATACATATGTCGATAATAGCAAGTATTTTACAGCTGCTCGCCGGGCATTTGAATCTGCGTCTGCAAATATGCCTCAAATATCGCGTGTCTTTGAAATATAAGCACGTATATTTTATACAAACCTTATTGTTTCCTGAACTAAATTTTTCAATTTTATTAGCTTACTTGACTGCTATGCATCGCTGGGTGTTGTGTATGTAGTAAACATTACTAGGCTCGTTTACGCAGTTACGTTCAGTACTTTCATGGGTTTTCCGGTCCTACTAAATTCTATTTTATTATACACCATGTATTTAATTTATAGTCCGTCTATCTTCACACATGTATAACATATAGAATGAGACGTGACATTACTACAGATTTATCGTTTCCTGTTCAGGGGTTGAAACAACGAACAATATTTATTTCAGAAAGGACACGGCAGTCATTAGGTTCCGTTAGAATTTTCCTCTAAACTTGCATTACTTATTTAAACCGGTGGTGTATAAAAAAGGAATTCGCTTGCTTTACGTTTAACGGCAGTACATTGTAAAGGTATACCTTCACATAAAAACCGAAACATGTTGAGTTAGATCGAAACGATTTGTATAATGGTAGATATATTACCGTGGCGCATACATCCCTCAGGTACAATAAAATCAAATTAATTTCAACCACACAAAACGGAAAATAACCAACAAAGTTTACAACGAGCGAATATTACATGAACATTGAACAGAGAATATTTTTTAAAAAGCTTTCGTCGCAACCTGTGAGAAGATGTTTTCATTTGCACGAAATGCTTTTCATGATGTGCAATACAATTACGTTTGATCTATACACAGTAGTGCAACTATCCATAATTGTAATAAACTGCTAAACACTAACAGGAATGATTGGACATGGGGCTACATTTTTAATTTTGATGTTGGAACACAGTATGTGTAACTACGAGGCGTTGACCCAGTAAAAACGACACTACCTGGAATAGGCGTACAGAGAACCAGCTGACATTAGAACCATAGCCGCCGAGAAAAACCTAGACTTCTTCAGAAGTCTGGAGATCTATTCACACTAAAACATTAGATAGATATAATAGATCTTATAAGTCGCAGAGATAGGCAGCAATGCCTACACATCCCACTACTAATCTAATCTACTTTGGAAGATAAACTATAAAGGTTATTTATTTTATTTGCGTAGTTTTTAAGATTTCGCTAATAATAGGATCCGAGTGTTAGCTAGTCTTGGTTCATAATAACATTAAAAGCTATTGAAGAAATTATTTCTCTCTTTAGATTGTGACTCAGCATATGTTAGACGTTTTCATAACTTTCATTCCTTTATCATGGGAAATTTTAGGCACTTTTATGTGATATGAATGTCTATATCTTGCATCTCGTTCTCCTGGTGGGTCAAGCTATTCAGGAGTTCGCTACTATCATCTTATTCTGGCATTTTTTGATCCTTGATTTAGTACCAGGACTTACGTACTACAACATACTGCGATCTGCAAGTTCATTTATGTTTTTGTACAACATTGTTGCTGTCATTTTTCTCTTGCTGGAAGGCGAAAACAAAAAGAAGTATTTTCATTGATTGGCTCAAGTAGATTTGCAAGTAGGCAGTTACATGGTTTTTGTAATACCATAAAAGCTAGCGTGTAAGCTAACGCAAACTAATATTGTCATACGATATATCGACTGATATATCGATGAATATAATTTGGAATCTGCAAGGTTTTTCTGAAAATTAATTTTTGAACACCATGTGTCGTATCTAAGTATCTAATGTCCGGTGTCTCATTTATGTTGACCAACGACTATATTATAAATCGTTCCGATCTCTGTGTAAATACAAACATTATAATAAGTATTGCTACGGAGATTTTACGTTTCTTATTAGAACACATATATAGATTATCGTTCTTTAGATTTCCACAGAAAAATCTGTATCTAGCCGATTGTGGTATTTAAGCCAGACTTGCTTAACGAGTTGTCGTAAAAGTATATGAACCGAAGGCCGTGTTTTTTTTTACTGGACATTCATTTACGATTTAGTAATTAAATTAAAACTTTTCCATTATCTATGAACACAATTCAGTCATATAAGAATATCTCCTTCGGCATAATTTAAAATGATTTATATTTATGGCCAACATTTAATTAGATTACAGTTACTAAACACATATGACAATGAGTAATAGTACAGTGGAAAGGTCGCTGTTTTACGTTTGTAATTTGTTCACAATTTATTTCAATTAATATGCTTTTTAATATAGACAAGTAGGTAAACCAAAAGAGAGAGAATATAACAGATAATGCGATAAGCAAAAAGTTTAATAATAATAATAAGCAAATAATTTTTGCTCATAACCAAAATAAATTTCCATGCGATACATAATTGTCTTCAGAAAAAAATCCCCTTTCAAAAGAGCCACAAAAATTGCACGGTTCCAATTTAAAATTTTGAGGTTATGTGAGATTACTAAAAATTTGCGCAAAAGTTGGTTTCATTATGCGCCAATAAAGGTATTTAGATTACAATGGAAATTACTTCAAACCGCGTCTTAATATCTTAAGTAACAAAAAAAATTACGGCAAATAAAAGAAATTCGGAGATTTCAGTTTTTCTTCGATGTTAAATAAATGAAGCATATGTAAAATTTGAAAATGAATTCTTATTGGGCTTTTGAACGTACACTATTTTACTAAGTTAGCCGTCTCTCTATATCTTCAAATACAAAAGTTACCCATGTTGTCCTTACGAAATGCGAGTACTCTGTATATAAAACTCAATTTTATTTGTTCTGAATATGTCGTAATATATTTATTACTTCTCTCTTCAGGAGAAAATTCTACAACAATTATATAAAAGTTAATTAACAAAAAATTGAAGCAATGGACCATAATACATCCAATAGGTGAGTTTAAATTCTTACACTGACATCATATACATATGTACAAGGGCGACTGAAATGTTTCTGGAATCGGCAAGAGATGGCGCACGAAGGTTGAAGTGTATTCATTGGTCGGTAAGGGCACCTTTTTTATAGCAACTTAAAATTTCAGACGCCTACTGTCAATAGTTGTTGTTTAAGAGTGCGTTTTGTGTAGAAAGTCAGGTGATTTCGCAAAAATGGGAAACCGGCTATGGAAATTTGAGATATATTGCTAGAGGTTTATAGCGGATCTACTCCATCATTTTCGACCATCAGGTTCTGGGTGAGCGAGTTCAAACATGGCCACACAAGCACAAGTGACGAACCACGCAGTGGACGTTTAAAAACCGCTACCAACGATGAAATGACCAACAAGATTCCTGATATCGTGTTAGCCGATCGCCGAATGAAGCTAAAAGAGACAACATCCATCTCAGAGGAACGCGTTGGCATATCCTACACGAAATTTTGGGTATGAAAAAACTTTCGGCGCGATGGATAGGTACCGCGTTTGTTCACACCGGAACTAAAATGAAATCGGATGACCGTTTCGGAGGAGTGCCTGACCAGGATTCAGCGCAATCCAAGGGATTTTTTCAGGCGTTTCGTAACCGTGGATGAAACTTAGATCCACCACTACATACCGCATAGCAAGGAACAATCCAAGCAGTGGACTTTTCCGGGCGAATCAGTTGCGAAGAAAGCAAAGACCGTTCCATCGGTCGGAAAAGTCATGGTCACCATTTTTTTGGGATTTCCAAGGTGTATTCCTCATTGACTATACGCAGAAGGGAAGAACGATCACGGGGCGATACTACAGCGATTTACTTACCCGATTTGATGCAGTATTGAAGGAGAAACTGCCTCGTTTGCAGCGGAAAAAGTGCTTTTCCACCACGACAATGCGCCGGCACATTTATCCCGTATCGTCGTGTCCAAATTGAATAGGTTGCGCTACGAATTAGCCTCTCATCTTCCATAGTTACCGGACCTAGCCCCCAGCACCTTTTTCCTATTCCCAAACCTGAAAAAATAGCTGGCAGGAAAGAAATTTGTCTCAAATGAGGAGCTACAGATGATTGTTTTGCGGACCTCGAAATATCCTACTTTTCCGACGGCTTGAAGAGACTGGTGCACCGTTTGAAAAAGTGTACTGATCTTTGAGGAGACTACATCGAAAAATAAAAATAAAACCACACCAATACCATGTTTTTGTTGTTGATTCCGGAAATGTTTCAGGTCGCCCTCGTACATATGTATGTATATGTACGTAATTGTTAGCATAAAAATATGTCAAAAAACATTTCTTTAAATGGTATAAATTGGATGGAAATTTTGTAATATAGAAGATGTAGCAAACGCCTGCCATGTATACAACCTGTGTGATTTTACGTATTTACATGGGATGACCTATCTCTAGTTATCTGTGTTAATACTATTCTTTTTTTTTTTTGTTAATATGCATTATTTCTACAACTAGTCTTTATTTTTATAAACTTTGTCTTTAGCCAATATTTTTATATTATACATATATACTCGTAATAAATTTCGCCATCAGAAAATATTAATACTGAATGTTCTTAGTATTGATTTCTAGGATGTTGCCCTAAGGTTCTCGTTAAATGTAGCCATATATTCTACCTGGATATTATATCGAGTTTTCTCGAACACACTTTTCATTTTGAACTTTGTTGTTGGTTCCTTGCTGATAATCGATAGGAAAAACATATTATTCGAGGAAGCTTGATGTTAATTGCCGAGAGCGTTTACCAAAGATAAATGTATAAACAAGATACAGAATATTTTACTTGAATTAACCTTCCCATATAATATTTTAATTGATTATCCATGAAAATCTACAAACAGGCTTATTTCACAAATTTTCTTGAGGTTAAGGTTTATATTGCATTGCCTTTCTTAGTACAGTAATGCTTTCATAGTTTATACCGTTATGATATTCCTTTAGCTACACTACAGGTGCCTGCAAGTTCACAGTCTGTCCACTAAATGGTAGCATTGAATTATTTTCTTTCGGTCGCTTCTAAAATATAATATAATATATGTATATGCTCTACATACAGCATTATTCACGGAACTGGTTTGTTAAAAGTTTTCGATGTTCCTGAAATCCTAAAATTCTGAAAACTTGTAATTGCGGATAGTGCCATTTGGTATCATTGGAGGAATTATGTACGCTTTTGTAACTCCTCTGGGGCCCGATTCTCGAATCTCGAATGAAATTTGTCGCGTACGACAAATGTCGCGCGAATTTGTCGAATGACGTTGAGATGATCTATTCTCGAATACTCATCGACACTAAAAGACGATCGCTCAAAATAATTGTCGATTGGTAAGTAGCGGCAACAGCGCTTTAATGGATATAAATATCGATTGATGAAATATTGCTCATACTCACTCACACTCAGTCATGCTCAATCATACTTGTGCGAGTTCCTGTCATCAACGTAACGTCAAAATTACATCTTTTTTTTTTGTAATTATTGTGAGTACTTACAATGGATAAATAAAATAGTATTGTAGTAATGAGCAAAAGAATGTACTGGTAGAGTTTTCTATTGCAGCAAGCATGATTCTTTCTTCTATGTTTGCCATTTTTACTTTATGTCAGATATATAGAAACGAGACACTACAATACATACACATATTAATACATACAATAGAATAAAACGCATAAAAAAATTACCGAAATCACTTATGTATAGGGTAATGTGAGGTAATATGAGCATGGGAAAAGACTAGGTATAAAATGTTTCGAAATATAGCCTTTACAAACATGATCATGTTAAAAACACAAATTATTGTACACTACTTGATAAAGAATGTTATTTTGCATGATAAAAAATATTCATGTTGGTTGAACGTTGATAATTACGAAAAATATCTGACATTCACTTAACGTGCTCATTTTACCCGACATTACCCTATATGACAGCAATATTTTCACTATTTTATAATATACCGGGTGGCCGTTGAGGTATCCGAGAAACTTCGTATATGGATTCAATGACTAATTTTAAGCAAAAGTGATCGTATTCACTTTTGCCGAATTCCTAACGGTTCTTGAAATATCGGAGTTTGAATTAAAATTAAATTAGTAGAGGACTTAGGAAATAATGTCGTTTATTTTAATAAAAGTATAATGACAGTGCAATTATTAAAGCTGCTCAATGTGACCACCGCCTTGTGCAATGCATAACTCAATCCTCCGTCGGAGCTCTCGTTCCCAGTTGTAGTTCTCCATATTGTTTTTCACCTCATTAAACGCTGCATGAATATTCTGGATGAGTTGGTCCCTATTATCAGGCTTTCCCATGGAATAGGTAAGTGTCTTCACATGTCCCCACATGAAAAAATCTAGTGGGTTGAGATCCGGAGATCGCGGCGGCCAGGCAATGGGACCACCACGACCTATCCATCGATTTGGATACTGTTCATTGAGGAAATTAGTGACACCTCTTCCATAATGGGCCGGAGCACCATCATGTAAAAACAATATCGTCCTTCTGATTTGAAGAGGAATGTCCTCAAGTAGTAGAGGTAGTTCGTTCTCCAAAAAAGCCCGGTACATTTCGCTGTTCAAATTTCCATCGAAAATATGTGGTCCAATAACTTCATTATTAACTATTCCAGCCAGAATGTTTACGGAGAATCTTCTCTGGAAGTCGGTTTCTCGAACGGCATGAGGGTTTTCGATTGCCCACACATGTTCGTTGTGGAAATTGTTGATTCCATTTCTTGTAAATGTAGCTTCGTCACAGAAAAGGGTTCTTGGAAGAGTATCCAGATGATCGCTCCACCATTCACAAAGACGAACTCTTTGGGGAAGATCCGTGGGGAGAAGTTCTTGTACCGGTTGGTAATGATAGGGATGCAGTCCGTTTTCTCGCAAAGTGTCCTGCACAGCCGTCCTACTTTGTCCAGTAAGTATAGAAATTCTTCTCGTACTAACACCAGGATCATTTTCAACAACCTCAAGCACTTCTGCAGCATTGTTTCTTCGCATAAGTTCTCTTTCACAATTCGGTTTAGGGAACGCACCTGTTAATCGAAGAGTTGTGAAGGTTCTACTAAACGTTTGCTTGTCTGGAAGACGGCGGTTTGGGTATCGTCGTTGATATTCCCTAACTGAGGCGGTGGTACTACCGTTGCAATATCCATACACGAAAATCTGTCAACTGTCAATGATGACAATTAACGAACTGACAATCAACATTTTTTTAAGCATCTATCTATACGACCAGCCAACTTCAAACTCCGATATTTCAAGAACCGTTAGGAATTCGGCAAAAGTGAATACGATCACTTTTGCTTATTATTAGTCATTGAATCCATATACGAAGTTTCTCGGATACCTCAACGGCCACCCTGTATATTTACGCCACCAACTGTAAACAAGTAGGTAGCACTATTGTCGCATAAGATTTTGTATGTCGAATGGTTGTTACCCATTCGCTGAAATCTCGACTAAAAATTGTAGCACACGACATTCAAGAATACGACTGCGCACATTTCATTCGACATTTGGCTTGTGTCGCATGCGACGTTCATCATTCGAGATTCGAGAATCGGGCCCCTGATTACCGGAAGTTCACGTCAACTTTCTTAATTTAAATAGCATGGTATATATTTACGAGTTGCATCAAAACTTGGGTATAAGCTACAGTGGCGGGATCATAAAGCGGGACATGTCTTATATTAAAATGCTCTGTTATTTTGGTACTGTAAGTTGGACGTAGTTTTTGACATTAATTGTCATGTCAATTCATTGACAAATAATTAATAGCAGTTAAGTCATGTATAATCACGTTAATGAAAATACACGAGCAAGGATAATAGAAGGGTTAGAAAATGGATGATCATATCGTCAGATTGGGACAAAATTTGGTGTTGGCAAAAGCACTATAGGAAGGATAAAAAACGATGGAATGAAGAACATGTTGTAAAGCGGAGAGACGGTACCGGACGAAAAAGATGCACATCTGAAAATGATGATGCTGCACTTTCAAATTTTCTTAGATATAATCCATTTGAAACTGCAGTGTCGGCATGCGAATATGTAAATTTTCCTGGATCAGTATGGACGGCTCGAAAACGGATAAAATGCAGTGAAATATCGAATTATTCTGCCGCACGGAAACCATGTTTATCACAGGAAAATATTTAACAGAGGATTGCATATGCACAAGAATGTTTAAATAAAAACAATGACTTTTGGAAAAAGGTCATATTTTCTGATGAAAAGGTGTTTCAGTCCTTTAACAATGGACGTATGCGTGCGTATCGACCAAGAAATAGTCGCTATGATGAACAATATACCCAGAATATACAAAGTAGTGGACGTTTTTCTGCAAATATGTGGGGATGGATTAGTTACCGAGGAGCAGGTATCTGTTGGAATATTGATGAAAGATTAACTGGCCAAGTATATGTTAATATTTTGGAAAATATAATGCTCCCATCAGTAGAAAATTTGTACCCTAACCGTAATAAATATGTATTCCAACAGGAGAATTCTCCTATTCACAAATCACGGGTCGTTCAAGAATGGCTAAATCAAAATAATGTTAATGTGTTACCTTGGCCATCAAAAAGTCCCGATATTAATCCCATAGAAAATGTTTGGGGTAAATTAATGAAAGACATATATAAACATAATGTAAGACCAAGAAACAAAGACGAATTAGTAACTCTTGTTCAAGACGCATGGGACGACATTGAGGAAGGATTTATACAAAATTTAATAAACTCAATGCCGAGACGACTGGCTGCAGTTTTGAGATCAGATGGTCAAATAACTAAATATTAAAATATATATACCTATCTAATTTATACAGTGTGTCCGTAAAGTATGGAATAAATTCATTTTTTCCGAAACGAACAATTTTAACGAAATTTCCCGAAACAGGTCGATTTTGGATTTTAATTTGCTTTAATTTAGCATTATAATTAAATATATAGAATGAACCATATGTGAGAAATGACGTCATCGACCATTTTTTTAAATGGAACACCCTGTATATTGTTCGAGTTTTAGAATATACGGACCACCCTGAATCCAAAAAGGTATCACATGTCGTTTAGCTTTATAATAGCGCTATTGAAATCAAAGAAACATCTATTTACAGTTTCAATAGACTGTTTCTTTGTTGTCACATTTTTTGACATTCCTTTTGCACTTACCTGTTTAATGTTGTGTGAATTTATTTATAAAACAAGTAGGCGATTAGTTGTTGTGAAATGTTACTATTTTTACTAATGTCAAATAAAGTATGGAATAAATTCGATATTTTCTAAAGCAAAAAGGTAGATACTTGGGGTCTAGCGGACAAGCTAAACGACATGTATGATACCTTTTTGGATTCAGGGTGGTCCGTATATTCTAAAACTCAAACAATATACAGGGTGTTCCATTTAAAAAAATGGTCGATGACGTCATTTCTCACATATGGTTCACTCTATATATTTAATTATAATGCTAAATTAAAGCAAAGTAAAATAAAAAATCGACCTGTTTCGGGAAATTTCGTTAAAATTCTTCGTTTCGGAAAAAAATTTATTTATTCCATACTTTACGGACACACTGTATACCTACAACAAAATATGTAATTGATAGTTAAATTGCACCTATTTTTAACTAAATACACATTTTTGCAAGTTTTTTAGCGCTTATTAGTGATAGATAACCTTGGTTACAAACATCCCTTTGTATCAAAAAATCTAGTTTACACTAATACAGTATAACTGTCCCGCTTTATGATCCCGCCACTGTACCTATACCCAAAATCAGCTGTTTTTGAGTTATTCAATTTTTTTCAAACATAGAGCCAACTGCAACGTTATGTTAAAATTTCTATATTTCTGGAACCACTGCAGGTGAATTCTTGATATTTGTACGAGCTGTAATATAGCGCAATCGATCTACGCCTTCAAAGTTAGGGCTACATAGACAGGGTCGTCCAAAATTGACGTTCATTTTAACTAAGTTCGCACCCATGAAAGTCAAATTAACAAAAAAATCAAACAAGGTCATAACTTTGTTTGATTTTTTACTTGTTCAGTACGTGTGTCTTATTGTACATCAATTTGTAGTTTAATTTAAATTCAGTTTTGACTTTTCATGTTCAATACCAGACGTGATGTGTCCTTGTGTTTTCTTGTTTCTTTGTTCTGATGGTTGTTTTTATTATGGTACTCTCTTCTTGTCTCTGATGAAGTAATTAATGGATTACGATAGCGCAGACATTAAAAAGGAGTAAAATTCTGTTTTTTTATTTTTTTAGCTGCCGCCCATTATTCCAAACTCATACATTATACAGCCGTTAATCTCTACTCATTCTTTTGAGTTTCTTGTATTGATATTTTTAGGCCATTTGGCATAAATTTGGATATCTGTCTTCAAATACTCGACATGCACTATTCACAATTCTACCACATTCTCCATGAATGGAAAATAAATCTTAAATGTCGACACCAATGTATTAACTAATTTCATTTCGAATTTCCATTCATTGCTTAATATGACATTTACTGTAAATTAAGTATGTATTGTAACGTTTTCGGGGTTTAAATAGGTTCGCAGGCGATATTTCGTAAAAACAGCGATTTATTTGTAATAATAATAACGTGGTAACAAATAGAACAATAACGATTGACTAACACTAAAAGATTATTTGTGTCCGCACACTATTTACTTTTACAATATTTATTTACACTTGTCGAAGTTCGGTAATAAACTGTCCTCGGTGAAGCCTCGACCCCTTTTTATATGTCCTGATGTTTCCCGAAGCTTTCTAGAGGTTTTCTACACTTCTCTAGATTTCGATGTTGTCTCGAATGAGTCATAGACGTACGGCCGTAACAGTATCTAAAATTGGTTAGTACCTCTATCAGACATGTACTGAATGATTGTGATTGAATTGCATTTTATACATAATAATATCTACGATTGGACATTTGGCCAGTAATATCTAAAAGCAGTATTTGATTATCAGAAAATGTGTGATGGATTTTAAACTGGGAAATGTGATTAATATCTATATTTTAATTAAAGCTAAGGAAAAATACAATTAATATTGCCATACTAATGACACTGGTAGTAATAGACGTTTAAATTATTTTTCATGTACTCTAATTAATAGTTTAGTTTGTCGGCTATTAAATTAGCACAGAAATAGGATCAATAAAACAACATAAATCAACAAAACAGTATTATGATGAACTAATAACGAAACGAAAAAAATAAAATATATAACACAGACATAAAATCAAATCGTAACATAGATATTACCATATATTAACAAGTTAAACGAGAAACCGGCATTCATATAGCATACATACCAACAATAAACACTTATTTACTAAGTTAAAAACAACCATTACAAAAAATAGTCCAATGTAATATCGGCTACAACGTCTAGACAGCAAATACTATATTACTGAACAATATTTAAAGAAAGGACAATGATCACTGTTTTCCATAACATAACCGATGAAATTGTTGTGTTTAGCTACTCTAAAGGGCCCCATCGACGGTCTAACATGTCGGTCGAGCATGTTTTGACCGTCCAACATGTTATATCATGGATGTGCTCGCTCGCAACATGCTCGATGAATTTGTAGGGTTGGACGCTTGGCTCGATAGTTATCTCCAACTCTAACCGCGCGCCCAACATGTTGGATCGTGGATTGACAACTGTCGAACAACTCGCCTGACACGTGGCGCTTTCCTTGTTTTCTTTTCATCTACACACAAAAAACCACCACATACAGCCATGACCCATTCGAAATCCATGACAATACTAACGTTGGACCAACGTGTTCGATCCTGAGTTAGACCGTCTATGGAACCCTGCCAATATGTTGGGTTCGGTGTTGGGCTGGGCGTAAACAATGGCTTGGCCAACATGTTAGACCGTCGATAGGGCCCTTTAAAGATAGAGACAATTTTGATTTTAAAAATTCTAGGAATTAAAAAAAAATTATTATAAAAAAGATGAACTTATGAAACTATACATATCAAAAAAGAAAATAGCGCGGTAAATTTTAGAATCGATATTAATAACTGTGTCATTTATAATAATTTAATGCATGCCTGAATGTTATTAAACTAAGCTCTTAATTAGCTTTTTGCCATGTTTTTTCTTAGTCCTTCAACAGAATTAGATCTTCAGAAAAACTACATTGATCTAGAAATAATTCAAGTAGCTCTTATAATTATATTAAATTTACATTAGCTAGTGTTTTAGTATTATTCGAGGATACAAACAAGACCATATATCAATGCTTTCGTTGTTTTTAAACGCATGCGTAAATCAATTACTAAAAAACGCGCGTGTTTTAAGCGGCCCATAGACAATCAACTTGGTCGTCAACATCTGACTCCGCCCACTGAATATCCAAAGTGTTTGATCTTGCACCAACCGCTGTTTCAACATGAAATATCAACCGCCAACCTGCCTACAGACGTTCAACTTTGTCTTCAACATGGCAAGTTGACAACAACGTTGACGACCAAGTTGATTGTCTATGGGCCCCTTTAAGTTACTAGGGACAACGTCAACAATTCAAAAATATGTCAGGTATAAATGTCAACTTCTTATTAATTGATCTGACAAAACAACCTTTTACAAATAAATAGTTATTAATAAATATGTCAAAAGCTGTAATGAGACATTTTCTAATAATTTTATCAAAAAAACTCTTACTTGAAATGAATGTGAAATGTGTTATTGATATTGTTTGAAATAATAAATCCTCAGTTTTTTAAATGAGATGCCCCAATAACTCAATAATTGTTATGATAGATTAGTTTTAATTTACTCATTTCCATGGCAGTCAATGGTGTACTAATGTCACATCGCATCACAAAAATTTTACACGAATAGTTCGTATTTCTATTTGCAGAATTGAAACCAATAAAACATTAGTTTAAGATACACTAATTAAAAAAATAGTATATAAAGTATTCGTGGATAACTGGTTATTAAAAAACTTGCTATATTTCATTGCTTATTATCCACTCATACTTTAATATACTATTGCTGATAGGCAGGGTTGTGTGTTTCAATATTGTTTGACACATATTAAATGGCAATTTTTCCACTTTTTACGAAAAATAAATATGTATGGTCTGGAATTAATTGGTTTTTTATTCATTTCTATGTCATTGACATAAAAGTGGACTAATAAGTGATTAATTAAAAGGAACCTGGGGAATGTTTTGAAAACAGCATACTTGGCAACATCAACTAAAAGATAATGATTATTGAAATAGTTGTGATCAAGAAAATAATTGTATATAAATAGTATAATATATTTAAAAATCTAAAAAAACAATGTAATTTTGGTATCGAATACAACATTAAATATTGGAAATTGATTTACATAATTGATGGAAATTGATTTACATAAGTATCAACATTGTGTGGCTTCATGTATAGTTTTGGAAAAAAAATGATCGATTTCTATATTGCTATACATACACATAAAACAACACTGAATAACCTATAAAAATAATAGTATAAAGGGTTTGTCGTGTACGATGTTTCGCAAGCAGTGACATTAGAATCAGCCCTATTTATCATACGTCAAAATTTGCATATTGCGCTGTTCTCTACGATACAGATTAGTGATATGATTTAAACTATGTACAGTAGGCAATGATAATGGTTGGACAGTCCTGTCACAGTATAATAATACGAGAAATACCGAAGCTATTGATACCCTTGCAATAACTCTTCGCTTTCGCTCAAGGCCGTACACATACAGGTAAAATCGTAACGACAAGAGTTTCTACATTGCAGGGTGATTTAAAACCCATTTAGCATGCAAATACGGTATAATATAATGCACACAAGGTCACTAATATTCATGTGACTATTTAAATATTTTAGATTCTCCTACAGTATCAATAGAGTTGACAAATATCGGCAACAGTAACACACTTCTAATTGGTACAACTGGAAAACTGTAGCAGTTAGAGGAGAGTTCTCTTACAAAAGAACTTTAATTAAAATCATTCTTTCCGTATTTGATATTTGGGTCGTAGTCACGTTACAATAATAATATAAGATTATCATATGTATTGATGTATTCTATCATTATTGAATTATTATTAATGTTATATGTATTTAGTAAAAGTTATAATAGAAATTTATAGTGATATTGAAAGCAGATTTAAATACATGTATTGTCTTTTTTCATATATCACTACCGAATACGAAAGAGTTCTTTCTGTGTACGTAAAGAATTAATCAGAAATTATTACAAATTATATATTATATGAAGGAAGTTTAGTTGGAAACACACATTTTTGGTATTCCACAAATTTTTTTCAATTCCCAGGGGTATAACAATATAAAAAACCTTTTTTTAATGTCATCAGTGGTTAAGCAACTAAATTTTTGAATCTAATAAATTTAATAGTACAGTCAACCGGAGAAACATATACATCTTCTTTTTATACGTGTTGGTTATATGAAGTATAAGAAAAAAAATCTTTCGAGTTAAATAGGTTTTTATATAATTATTTCACTGCTATATACAGATAATTTTCATTAAAGTGTTTACTTATGGAAAAATAAATAAAAACAAAAAATGGATGATGGGTGACTGGATTTTGTTGAACGTAGTTCAAAATTCTATTACCATCTTCTGGATTAATTTTGGGTGGTTGTCCAGGCCTCGATTTATTTCGTAGAGCTACATCTTCGTTTTCGGTTCGCCAGCGTTATGTTGAAGTACAGTTAGAGAAAAAAAAAAAAAGAAAAGATACAGTTTTATAGAGTTCCACAGAAGTAACGGTTACTAAAAATTTAGACCAACGAGGGATATCATAAAACAAATGAATACCTACTCGTTGGCATATTTTGTTTGTTAATAGAAGGACTAAACGTTATCTAATGATGAGTGAAATGTAGTTACAATCAACTTAACATTTATTTATCTTTCAATTAATATTTAATGTGTGTGCGTAAGGTACATTTGATTTGAAAACTCTAGAATCAAGTTTTTTGGTGTTGATATCACTGACTTTCAATTTCTATTTATTAGTCAAATAACCGTTTTACGCTAAGTCATCAAGCCAGAACATCAATGAACCAACACCAATACACTAAAGTACAAAAAATAGAATAAAATAGTATCTGTGCAATGCACTCAAAGAATTCATATAGAACAATAAAAAATAGATTATATACTTACCGATACACCAACTTCTGCAGCAACTTGCCTGTAGGACAAATCACGCTCCCAAAGGGTAACTATTTTTGCTCACGTTTCTATTGTTGTTGCGGGCATTTTTACGACGATTACAGCAAACTAAATACTCTCAAGACGAGAGGCTTTTATATTGAGAACGAATAAGGCAATATAAAAATTATTTTTCGCCCCCTCTTTGGCTTTAATGTAATAACGTTATTAAAACATATTCAAACGGTGCTCATAATTGGTTTAGCTAATCATTATACATAAGTTTATATTAAGAAAATAAGAACTTTCTGAGAATTCGTTACAAAAACACTCCTCATTGAAATTAACAATTCTTAAAATTTAGGATTATGTATTTCAATATTTGGAATCTGAGTTCCAGTTAAGCATCAGCATGATCAATGACATCAGCATTTGTTTTTTTTTTCACCACTAGTAGCCATCATCTTTTAATTGCGTTACAACTTAACCGTACGATTAAATCAACACTGATTTCAAAGGCAGAACTAATCTGAATCGTACTGCCCATGCCGGTATTATCGAATAAGAAAGCAGCAGAAAAGTACTAGTAAATGCATGCAAACTATCGGCTCAAATGTTTGTTGTAAGCGGTAATTTTGAACATTTACAGTGAGGTACAAGGTTGGTTATATACAAAAGTTCGTTATTTGAGTGTTCGTTTGTCAGTACCTCTAGTTTTGTTTCTAATAAAACCATCTTTCATGTCGTTTATAAAACAGCTTCTGTTTTCTTTGAATCGTTTCTATTCTTTGTCCAAATTTCTTCCATATATGTACATATGTACTTACTTCTCTTGAATGGCTGTCGTTCAATATTTCAGATATCTTCACAGTTATTTCTAGTTTTCTGGCTGCGCTTAGTTTCTTCAGTATATCATGTAAGATTTCTGTTCTCTCAAACCCAATCCCTGATTTCATAGTTTCAGGGCAACGGGCGTGGCAGGAGTAGACTTCGTATATAGGGGAGGATGCTCGGGCGTAGGCATGGGCATATGCTCTGGTGGCCGGCCGCTAACTGTCGGAATATACGGTGGGTAAGTGAGGCACACTACGGCACTTACCTTGAGAACTCTGCAGCTGCACTACCCCATCCCCGGTGACCACATTCAGGGAAACGGGCGTGGCGAGAGAATTTGGCGAAGATAGTAGGGGAGGACAAAAGTCGGTTCGCCAAGGAGTAGTCCGCCCGCTGGTTGTCTGGCTGGGGAAACCTTTGGTTTCATCCTAAAACAACTCGGTGACTCTGGGACCGTACGGTTTCACTGTAGCTGCTGCGCTATCTCTATTTTGGTTGGAAGAAAGAGCATCGCGGTTGGCATTTCGGGGTAGGGTTTCGGCCCGGCCGTCCCCGTAGTTCAGGCTCAATTGACGGGCGAGCTGGTTGTACTTCACGGCCAGATTCCGTTTCTCATACTTGGCCGATAGTCGCCATCCGCAAGGAGGCCTGGGCCCCGTGGGGTCCCCAGCGGTGACCCGTCCAACGTTGACAAGGGAACTTGTCTAACATGGGTAGCACGGTGGAGAGGGCCCACCGGCTCGCCGGTCCTCTCCACGCGGTGTCGATCTCGTCGCGGGCGGTGAGATAGTGGGTGACAGTTTCAAAGCTCATAACTTGTTATGTGCAGTGTGGTACGAAATTAGCAGGATATGGGCTAACGCCTAGGCGCCTGCGGCTTACCATCACAGCCAATTTCAAATCGAATGTTCTCTCAAACGATTGTAATTCCTAAGATATAGATTTCGCCTTAGAAATAAAGCTGTTAATTTTATTACTAAAATTTTCCAACCACTTTCCACTTTTAATTCTCTTTTATAAATAAATTATAGGAAACTGTGTTCGAAATCGACTTGTATTTCATGACTTTTTGTCTGAGGATAAAAACTAAATATATTTCAGTATTTCATATTACAAAAGCTTATAGGTTATGTTTATAGTAAATTGAGCGTAAAACATTATGAATTACAATAAGCAAATACCATTTAAATATATGAGGTTATCACTATATACAGCGTTAGTAAAAAGTCCCGGAACGGTCGAATAACTTTGTTATTTGAAAATTATGATTTCTGAAATTTGGTATGGGGGTATAGTTAATATAAATGCATTTTATGCAATACAGTTTATATTTTTTTCACTTCAGGTTTAATCGGCAATACGTCCAACTTTTTTTTAAACGGAATGCCCAGATTTTTTGAATGCAAAATAAAATTCAGGAAGTATTAAGATGTTTATTTTTATTCACAAGAAAACAGTTAAAAAATTAAAAAAGTGTCCTAATACAGAAAAAAACAAGGTATCTTTGAAAAAAGTTGTTGTTTAGTGTTTGCATTCTTTTTGCCGTCACATTTGACAATTTTAAAAGCGTTTTAACTTTTGCATCGCTATAAATTCACTTATTTTAGACATTGACACATTTGAAAATGGCAGTAAAACTTACTGAATCAGAACGAATTGAGATATTAATGATGCGTGGGTACGGTGATCGTCAACGTTCTTTTGAAGAGGTTCGTATTTTGTTTAATACTGTTTATCCGGATCGTCACATTAGTAGCCTAATGTTTTAGATCACATCATTTTTTCAGATGAGGCAACGTTTTGTCTCAACGGCACTGTGAACAGACATAATTGTCGCTACTGGTCAATTGAAAATCCGCATTGGATTGAAGAAGTCCATACACAGCGTCCTCAAAAGGTGAATGTCTGGGCTGGTCTTGTTGGAAACAGCATCATAGGACTATTTTTGATAAGAGGAAATTTAACTGGCAACGTCTACTTAAATTTATTGCGAAATGAGGTTGTTCCAGCACTTGCGGCCCTCTTTCCAAATGCAAATATAGGTGATCACCCTAATGCACATTTTTGGTTTCAACAAGATGGAGCTCCCCCATTTTGCCC